>CM060924.1:59952898-61202898 GCA_030737875.1 Allium sativum
CATTCAAATAATATATTCGTTATTCAAATTCAATTCCAAACTGAATTAAATATCATAGATGATCCAGTTCACACCATATCGCCATTTCAGCTAATTCTGATTATTTCAGAATTTAGTATATTATTTAATTTACTATTCTATATTAAATATTCACCATTATTTAATTAAACCACCAATTAATTCACTATATCACTATTTATAAAAACTAAATAAATTAATTATAATACCCTCTCCAAATGCAGGTCATTACATTTATTTAATTTAACGACCATTTAATTCTCCGAATCACTATTTAAATAATTAAATAAATTAATTATAATATCGTAAAAATACGGGACATTACATTCTCCCCCCCTTAAAATAATTTCTTCCTCGAAATTGTTAAGGTAGAAAACAAACCCAGTTGACTGGGTTAAAAATTAT
This sequence comes from Allium sativum, assembly GCA_030737875.1. Lineage (NCBI taxonomy): Eukaryota > Viridiplantae > Streptophyta > Magnoliopsida > Asparagales > Amaryllidaceae > Allium > Allium sativum. The sequence continues at coordinate 59,953,322 of CM060924.1, forward strand.
TTTTACTTCTTTAACTTTAGTTTCACCGTACCAATTAATTTTAACTAAATTATTAATTTATTCCTACTAACAAAAATTTCCATAAACTCTGAAATTTTTCTAACACTCGAAATTTCTAAAAAATTTCGCCAGCACCTCCTTTGTACTGGTCAATAGCTCAAACTCCAACTCGCCTCTCTAGGCCTTCTTCAATCCAAAAGAAAATCAGACAATCAAGCGGCTTACCAAATTGGCTCATAGAAACCTCATACCCAATAAATATAAACTTGTACCTTTTTTTTGGGCATATCAATACATCCTTTCCAACTGTTACCAATTCTGCATATACCAATGTCATCCCAATCATTGGGTTATACCCAAGCCAAATTCTGTTCTTAACTCAGATTCAATTTTTAATTTCAACTCTTACTTATCAGTCCAATTTAATTTCGAATTATCTCCAATTCAATCTAATTCGATATTTTCGATCTCAATTCATTTTCCCCTTAACTGGTTTCAATTCAATTTCTATTTCTATTTGCTTTTACAAATTCTATTTTAATTTGTTTCAATCCAAACAATCTTACCCAGGGAATTTTTAAACATTTTAGCTTTTCTATAATGAGATATCCCTTTAGGATTCAAAACAACTTGCTTTTCACAAAACAATTCAAAAACAAAATCCTTGGTAGTAATCCGCCACTTAGCAACTCGAAAATAAACACTGATGATGCTGTTGTCATCATCGAAATCTATTTTCCAGCGATCGAAGTGAGTTCAATACTATATCACTTTTAAAACCATTTATAAACACTTTCATTTTGAAATCCATTTCAAAATATCCTTTCACAGTGCTTGTAAAACTATATAAAATCTCCCAGGATTTTAAATTTCTCATATATTCAATCCAAATCCATCTACACACACCTTTCCAAATTTCTAGGGTTTTAATTTTCAATTCTGATTTAAATTCAGATTTAATTCATCTGATTCCATGTATTTCACTTATATGAATTCTGATTGGCTATTAACATAACCATTTCACATTTTATAATCTTACTCGATCATAATCACAACCAACATATCCAATATACTATAATACTTCAAATATTTATACTTTGTTTATATCAAAATATAATTTGGATAAAATTATTTCATTTACCCTCTTTTCAAACCATACTGTGTCGGTCCATCATATTCAAGTGTTTATAAACCCCTACCGATATAGTGGATCAAACTGATCGACCAGAACCCACAAACTACTCAACTATTAAATCTCCACAATATAAAACCATTTTATATCAAATAACAAATATGTTCACTCGTATATATACACTCAACTCAATCTAGGGAATTACCAACCCTATCTCTTCTGAGCCACGCCACAGAGCCAAGGTAATAACTTAACCTTCAGCTCTGATTCCATTGTAACGACCCGGGATTGCGCGATCCGGAGTAATCGACATATAACCCAATGTCGACTATCAAGCATCGGAAATACCGGATAGTCCATGAAAGAAATTAGTGGGTGAGAATTGATAAGATAGAAACTTAGAATAGAATAAGAGGAAGAATATACAACATCAGTGTAAAGACGAATCTCATAGCGAAACGAACAACATATAATAGATATATAATTAAGAAATTAAATCAGTATATGTATACAGTAACATTATCAGAGTAAAACACTTACAACACAGTGGAAATAACAATAGCTATATAATCATGAAGCATCTTGCCCCAAGCTCTCCAAGTATATCTGTAAAATCCGCACTACTTGACTGCCAATACAAATTTGGGCACCTAAGCGTTTAGGGAAAACAAAACAAAATAAACTCTGGGTCAGTCATGGGACTGGTGTGAGTAAAAGAGTTTAAAACAGTTTGAGCAATTAAACGATATCTCATAAGACCACATCGTATAACGGAATGGGTTTCCCTTATGAGAATCCAAAATAGTCTTTACGTCAAAATTCTTTTGATACTATGATAGTGTCTACCAACCACAATATAACAATCATCTAGCAGAAACACTTTCATCTCATGTTCTACATATATAGTATACAAATCAAACTGCGAGCACTTATTGGATAATGGATTACCAACTATGACAAGGTTTGGAACCACCTTTCGATATTGTATCTCTAGAGAGGAATACACCGGGTTCAACAAGAACATCTTGCAACCCGGCTACACATGACCGACCACTCATTTCGCTTGAGTGTATCGAATGTATATCACCAATGGTTGGGATCAACAACCGTTTCCCGAATGGGACAACATCAAATAAATTAAAGAATGAAATTAATATCTCTATATGGGTGATAATACACCCTAGTGGAAGCAACCTACATAGCCATGCTACCTGCCCGATTTTTGTCATTTCCTGGTTGTGAGGCTAGAGGCCACGCTTATCTCTGACAGATCACACAATTATTCACTTTCAATGTCAAAGCATCATACCTGCCAAACCATAATCGATTTCCCCAAAAATACAACGGGTATACAGCTAAGAGAAACGAATTCCTCCGCCACCAAACATACTTACGTTTGAAGAGAACAACTTATGTGATCCATTAAATATACCCTGTAAGACATTCCTCCACACAGGTTGTCCTGGGACTGGACAAACCAAAGGTACTATTCTGTAAACAGGACAGCCCTTGCATGACTCCATCTTCAATTATCTTCATAATATTTGATCGCAACGCTAACGTCTATACATAGTGGTTTTCAGATAATGAATCTGATCCCGGTCTCTCCGTATTGACGACAGAAAAATGGTCAAAAACTTTGACAGTCGGTGAGTTAACTATCAAAGAAAAACATGTATGCAAACAACGATATTATTTCTAGATGGAAATTTTATCGATCAATTATCATTGAACTTTATCTCTTTAGTTCATTAATTTATTCATTTTCTTCATTTCCTGTTAACATTTCTTATTTTCTAAATTTAGAAAATATACGTTATTAACGTGGGAAAACCTTTCCATTTCTTATTTTCTATATTAGAAAACATTTCTGATTCTTATTTGGAAAACATTTCCAAAACTCCTACATTTGGATTTAACAGATGTTTAAATAAAACATTGTTATGCCAACTCAAAACATTACACTGATTAACTAGTTTCACTTAACCAACCTTTACTGTCGAATCTTAACCATTCCTTAGTTAAAAACAAAGCCAATTAAGTTGGGGTTTAACTACCACTCAGACCTTAACTAAACAACATATCTAACTTTGAAATAAATAAGATTCACCTTTTAAACGTCTAATAAACTTCCTTACGTAACTCTCGAATTCTTTTTATGAATCCACTTCTTTTACAGAAATCATTTGATTTTAACAATAGTGTTAAAATCCCATGCTTCTAAAATATAATAACTTCAATATAACATTTATTTATTAATTTTGATAAATAAACAAATAACTAATTTATTAATAAATAAATATTGATTTAAAAACGGGAAGTAAACAGTACTTTCCTACATTCGATATAATTGAATTTCAACGTATAACTCTCCTTCGAATAATCTCTATTCGATAACTCCTTTTCGAATAAACTATATTCGATCACTCCTTTCGAGTAAACTATATTCGATTAACTCCTTTCTTCGAATAAACTATATTCGATAACACCTTTCGAATAAACTATTCGACTAACTCCTTTCTTTCTATTTGAATAAACTATATTCAATTAACTCCTTTAACTATATTCCATTAACTCTAACTCGATTAACTCTAGCTGATTAACTATAATTTGATTAACTCTAATCCATTAACTCTAATCGATTAACTCTATTTCGATTAACTCTGATCAGTTAACTCTATTCAATTAACTCTGATTAATTAACTCTATTCAATAAACTCTTATTGAATAACTAATTTTATTTTAATCCTATTTCCTATCTTACTCATATTCCCATTTAAATTTCTATTTCAAATCCCAATTTTTTTTCCTTTATAAATGTTTTGATTTATAAAATAACTATTTTAATCCATTATCCACATCAAATGTGAATAATATTTCTTTTATATATCAATTCAGTTTGATTTCGTATTTAAAAATAATATTCCGTTTCCAAATTCTATTTTTACTTTTATTTATAGAATTATTCATACGAAATCCCCTTTTTACTTCTAATACTTAAATCTCATTTATAATTCCCTTTATAAATGTTGAGTTCAATTACTATTTAAAATATCCGTGTTAAAACCGATTTTACTTCTCTATATAAATTCAGATTTTATATAGTGAATATTAGGCTCACGTCCCTATTTTGAAACTTAATTAGGCTCACATCCGGTCATAAACTTAATATAAATTAGGTCCCTGTTTTCAAAACTTATAAAATAATAATTAAAAAAATAAAAAAATTCGTAAATTAGTAATAAAATAAATTATGCATTATACAAAAAATTCAGTTCAAAAAACAACAAAAATAATGTCAAAAAGAAGAAAACAGCAAAAAACAAAAAAAACTGCAGTTAAATGCATAATATTATGCACCTTTTTGATTTTATTGCATGCATATATGCAATTATTGCAGTTCTTCCAGCGGATAGATTTAACCTAATATTTCATTTCATTTTTATTTGCATCCAAATGTGCAAATTTCTCAAAAAATGCACACATGTATGCAACATTTTAATAGGATAACACACTGGTTAAAAATAGGGACCTAATTTATATATAAAAAAAAAAGATTTGAAAATTTTAAACCCGCCCCTTATTTTATTACTTCCGCCTTTTTTTTTTTTTTTAAAAAGTACGTTCCTTCATAAATTTTTTTTCTAAAATATGGAAATAATTTCAGGATTCTACGGAAATAAAAAAAATAGTTGCATACATTTATGCAATTATTACTGATAATTGCATATATGTATGCAACTTTTCCGTAAGCTGTGTTCGGTTTGAAAATTTAAAACTAAACCTGCCCAAATGTGTGCAGATATTGGGTATATTTGCACACATGTAAGCATGTTTTTGTATGAATAAAAATCAACGAAGATGTATGTAGTGAAAAATATGCACGGATGTATGTAGGAAAATGATATATGTGCATACTATTATGCATTTAACTGGAAATTTCATTTTTTTTCTATTTTTTTGATTTTTGACTTCTTCTTTGATGGTTTTTTATTCTGAATTTTTTAGTGTTTACAAGTTTTATTTAAATACGAATTTACGTGATTTTTTTATATTTTTTTTATATTTTTTATGACTTTTCAAAAAATAAGGACCTAATTTACAATAAGTTTATGACCGGTTTTTTTTTTATATTTTGAAACTTAATAGGGACCTCTAAAAAATGCACCCTTTTATATATCCAATTTATCCAAATGAAAATATTTTACTTAATTTATAAAACATTATTTATAAATTAATCTTCTCCATTTATCTGTTAAAATAGATTTCTATTTAATTCCACTTTAAATAAATCTTTTCCATTTCTTTTATATCCTGCAGATATTCGTTTTATAATTATATTTATTTCTCAAATAAATATTCCTTTTTTAATTCTATTTATTTTGCAAATAAATATTTTCTTTTATAATCTATTTATTTACTAAATAAATATAACTTTTTATAACTCTATTTATTTTCTAAATGAATATTTTCTTTTCAATTCTATTTGTAAATGTTTTACAAATATTTCCTTTTCAATTATATTCGTAAATGTTTTACAAATATTTCCTTCCAATTATATTTGTAAATGTTTTACAAATATTTCCCTTCAATTATATTTGTAAATGTTTTGCAAATATTTCCCATTTATAAATGTTATTTACTTTATTATATAAAAGATTCCTTTTAAAAAATTCTGTTCATTTTAAAAATATTTCTTTTTATAAAATCCTTTGATTTTATAAATATCTCTTTTTATAAGATCCTTTGATTTTAAATATGTTTCTTTTTCAATTTACACTGAAAATTCCCTTTTTATATTCCAGTATTTCTTATGGTATTTAAAATACCAAATAACAATGATCAATATCATACTAACACAAATCATCAACAACAGATTATATATCACATCATATATCACCATATATGAAAAACAAGCAGTATTATAAATATTGAGGAATCCAGTTGGAATCCACCAACCTGTTTCCCTGCATCCACTGATGTTAAACAATAAAAATAACATTGATTTCATTTCTATATGAAATATTCTGATAAACAGAATCAATATTTGATTAACAATTTGTATATATATATATATCGTTATCTATAATTTCAACCAATACATCAGCAATTCAACCAAACAATCAACACACAACAATCAACTATCATTTATCAGTTCTAAAAATACATTATAAAAATATAACTGTTTAGAGTTAGTGAGTTTTACTCAATTGGCAGTTCATCGTTAAATTACGGTAAACTGTTGTTGATTCAGATCAGACAATATATTTTGCTATAAATTGTAACGAGCCACTGTTCACTCTGAGTCAGTTTCATCGCGTAGTCACCATCCATACGATCCCAACGGATCCAGTTTTGTTTATTTATGATAAAGTATGTATAAGTTATGTCATTTACAAGTTATACAGTATTTAAATTAAATAAAACTATACTTTGTTATTGAATTTGGGCCTTAACCTTTTATTTCCGCAGCCCATTACACTTTCAACCCAAACCCGCATTGTTCCTTTCTTCCACATCCTCATGGTGAACTCACGAAACAACTCCCAGTGAAAAGCCATAAGCGGATTTTCCTCAACACTCAAACTCCTCTATTTCATCACGGTTCAACATTCCGACTACCCCAACTTTCCCCTCAACCCGTGCTCCATCTTCCCATCCTCCTCTATGCAAGCTCGACACCCCTATGAGCATTCCGTCGCACAGCAGTTTTCAGCATTACAGGAAATCGCGCGTCCTCCTTTATGATCGAAATCCACAAAAATTTGCCAATATCCCCCTGTCAACTCCACAAACTCAAGTACCCTTCAAAAAAAATATTATGTTGAAGAGGGCCTTCCTACGGATCCATATGTATTTGTTTCACGATTTATATATTTATATATGATTTTTGAAGTAGGAGATTTCACGTGGAAAATAAACTGTGGCAGCACAAATCCTTTGATCACTGAAGAAATTTAGTTTAGGTTTTGAAGTGTGTGGGGATTATTTGTAGATAGTTTTTAATAATTTTATATTCGAATATTATATTAAATTATAATCAGCTGCTGTTTTTATTTATCCTTTAAAATTCCTGTAATCACACATGACATCCAAAAATCACGAAACAAGACATGCAGCTAAAGTTCGACATTATGGACCCAACGAAACTGGTTTCGTCAAATTCCAACTTCGTATGCTCACACAACGTATTTTTCACCATCAAAATATCGACTGTTTTTCACATTAAAAATCGGTATGGCCACATACTGACTAAAAAAATTACGGAACTTGGAATCTAACGAAAATTTAATGTTACGGATCAAACAAACTTAGTTTTGTCAAAAATGGAGGTCGTTCGAAAAACTGGCTATTTTTAAAGCTCTAAATATCCCATTTAAATATATAAATATATTTAAAAACAATTAAATTAAACAAAAATAATTTAATATTATCATATATATATCCAAATAAAATATCATACAGCTATGAAATAACATATTTGGATTTGTATCTCCATAATTCAAATCCAGAGTTAAATCGATATTCAATTTATATTAAAAATCCATTTAAATATAAATAAATTGTTATAAAATTATAAAGGAATTCCATAGCGACTTTTTGAAAATTTGATTTGGACACAACTCAAAATCTACCTGACGAAATCTAGATTTTTCTCTTCCATTAGAAAAATATACTTCACCGGCTCCGGATGTTTCTTGTTTCACAGAAATCCAATTTAAAATGGACTCGGTATATTCATTTAAACTTCGAATCGCCAAATTGCGAACTGCCGCGCCATTTCGAGCTCGATTATAATTATTCTATAATTATACGTTCAAAGTTCGTTTAAATAATATATTCGTTATTATAATTCAATTCTAAACTGAATTATATATTTTGAATTGCCCCATTTCACACAATATAGTAAATTCCCTATTTCCGAATATTTCAGAATTAAATATTATTCTATTATTTATATTAATTAAATATTCAATATTATTTAATTTATTGACCATTTAATTCTCCGAATCACTATTTAAATAATTAAATTAATAAATTATAATATTGAAAAAATATGGGACATTACATTCTTCCCTTTTAAAATAATTTCGTCCTCGAAATTGTTAAGGAAGAAAACAAACCCAATTGACTGGGTTAAAAATTATTTTTACTTCTTTAACTTCAATTTCACTGTACCAATTAATTTTAACTAAATTATTAATTTATTCCTACTAACGAAAATTTCAATAAATTCTAAAAAATTTCTTACACCCGAAATTTCTGAAAAATTTCGCCATCACCTCCTTTGTACTGGTCAATAGCTTAAACTCCAACTCGCCTCTCTAGGCCTTCTTCAATCCAAAAGAAAATCAAACAGCCAAGCGGCTTACCAAATTGGCTCATAGAAACCTCATACCTAATAAATATAAACTGGTACGATTTTGTCGGGCATATCAATACATCCTTTCCAGCTATTACCAATTCTGCATATACCAATGTCATCCCAATCATTCGATTATACCCAATCCAAATTATGTTCTCAACTTAGATTCAATTTTTAATTTCAACTCTTACTCATCAGTCAAATTTCATTTTGAATTATCTCCAATCCAATCTAATTCGATATTTTCTATCTCAATTCATTTCCCCCTTAACTGGTTTCAATTCAATTTCTATTTGCTTTTACAAATTCTATTTTAATTTGTTTCAATCCAAACAATCTTCCCCAGGGGATTTTTAAACATTTTAGCTTTTCTAAAACCAGATATCCCTTCAAGATTCAAAACAACTTGTTTTTCACAAAACAATTCAAAAATAAAATCCTTGGTAGTAATCCGCCACTTAGCAACTCGAAAATGAACACCGATGATGCAGCTGTCATCGTCGGAATATATTTTCTAGCGATCGAAGTGAGTTCAATACTATATCACTTTTAAAACCATTTCTAAACACTTTCATTTTGAAATCCATTTCAAAATATCCTTTCACAGTGCTTGTAAAACAATATAAAATCTCCTAGGATTTTAAATTTCTCATATATTCAATCCAAATCCATCTACAAACACCTTTCCAAATTTCTAGGCTTTTAATTTTCAATTTTGATTTAAATTCAAATTTAATTCATTTGATTCCATGTATTTCACTTATATGAATTCTAATTGGCTATTTACATAACCATTTCACATTTTATAATCTTATTCGATTTTAATCACAACTAACTCCTCCAATATACTGTAATACTTCAAATATCTATGCTTTGTTTATATCAAAATATAATTTGGATAAAATTATTTCATCTACCTTCTTTTCAAACCATACTGTATCGGTCCATCGTGTTCAAGTGTTTATAAACCCCTACCGATGCAGTGGATCAAACTGATCGAACAAAACCCATAAACAACTCAACCAATAAATTTTCACAATATAAAACCATTTTATATCAAATAAAACATACTTTTACTCGTATATATACACTCAACTCAATCTAGGGCATTACTAACCCTATCTCTACTTAGTCACGCCACATAGCCAAGGTAATAACTTAACCTTCAGCTCTGATACCACTGTAACGACCCGGGATTTCGTGATCCTAAGTACTCGACATATAACCCAATGTCGACTATCAAGCATCAGAAAAACCGGAAAGTCCACGAAAGAAATTAGAGGGTGAGAATAGATAAGATAGAAGAAGAAGAGGAAGAACATACAACTTCAGAGTAAACACGAATCTCACAGCGGAACGACAACATATAATAGATACATAATTTTGAAATAAAATCAGTATATGTAAACAGTAACATTATCAGAGTACAACACTTACAACACAGTGGAAATAACAATAGCTATATAATCATGAAGCCTCCTGCTCCAAGCTCTCCAAGTATATCTGTAAAATCCTGACTACTTGAACCGTACAAATTTGGGCACCCAAGAGTTTAGGGAAAACAAAATAAAATCTAGGTCAGTCATGGGATTGGTGTGAGTAAAACAGTTTAAAACAGTTTGAGCAATTAAACGATATCTCATAAGACCACGCCGTATAACGGAACGGGTTTTTCCCTTATGAGAATCCGAAATAGTCTTTATATCAAAATTCTTTTGATATTAAGATAGTGTCTATTAACCACAATATAAAACGCTTTCATCTCACGTTCTACGTATATAGTACACAAATCAGACGGTGAGCACTTATTGGATAATGGATTACAAACTATGACAAGGTATGGAACCACCTTCCGATAGTGTATCTGTAACAACCCGAAAATCTGGGCCAGTTTAAATTTTTTATGTTGGCAATTTTAGTGAGTTTTGAACATTTATAATGAATTAATTTAAATAATATCAACGAGAAATTTATTTTGAATATAGATAGAACGTATATTTTATATACGTCGTCGTTAGAATATAAATAATTATATATAATTATAAATAGAATTGAAAATGGCGTGGTAGTTCGATAATTTGATTTCAAATTTCAATTGAACGTACTGGGTGCAAAACAAATTGGATTTTAGTGAAACCAAAAAAAATATGATCTGTTTGACGATATCTTTCCAATGAATCTGAAAAATCGAAATTTCATAATGGGAATCAAAAGATATGTCCAGTTGAAAATTCTGAATAGTCGCTATGGAATTCAGGCCCTTAAAAATGGAAATTTTGCAAACGACCTCAGATTTCGCCGAAACCACTTTTGTTGGGTCCGTGATGTAAAATTATTGCTAGCTTTCAAATTTCATAATTTTCCGAATCAATATGTGAGCGTGGTAAAGGAAAACGCGTTTGACCAGTATAAGTTGATTTTAATCGACTGGAAAATGGCCATTTTTCCAACGGCCTCGGAATTCAACGAAATTAGTTTTGTTAGGACCGTATCGTCAATACGAAGCTATAAAATATTTTTCTGGAATTTTTAGAGTTCGTATGTGATCCCGGTAAATTGAAATGCGCGTTCAAATTCAATATATAGAGTTATATGTTGATTTTAACGGAAACAGATCGAAACGGTCGAATCAGCTTATGGTACATATCCCATTGTGTTCGGAATAGGGGTAATTAGCTATGGGCGACAGGCGGTGGGCCTCGTTTCGAGGCCGAATAAAAAAGTTGCTTTTTGAAATTAAATTAAAAAAAAACTTCCTCTCTCCTCTTCCTTTATTCATTCTGCCCCCCTTCGTTCATTCAGATCGACGAAGAAAGAATAAAAAAAATGGATCGCGCCCTAATCTCCACGCCGCCGCCAGTGGCAGCGCACCCATCACCGTCGCCTGCTCCTCCGGCGTGTCCCCCAGCCACCACGCCCTCGTCTCCAACTCCCCTCCGCCCTCGTTGCTCCCTCCTCCTCTGGATTGAAGACGCCGCTGACGTCCAACCCACGACCTCCACCCAGAACTCCCCTTGCTCGCGCCCAACTCCGGCCAACGCGCCTCCCCCTCTGGCCTTCTCCCTGCTCGCGGATCCCTCCTCCTCCTAAGCCGCCACTCCCCTTTCCTCTCAAACCCGGACCTCCCCCAAACCTTTACAGCCCCTAACTCCACTAAAAACACTCATTTTCGACGTCCACGAGGATCGAGACCACTTGCTATGATGCTCAAATCACCGACGATTGAAGAAACCCTAGGAAAATATCAATGTAAGTTTTGTTTGTTGGTTTATTCAATTTGAAATTGTTTAATTCAGTTTTATATAAAGTGGTTTATGTTAAGTATGCGATTTACATTATAAAGGCGAAATCTTTATATGATGAATAGCGATATAAAAATATAATTTTTATCTAATAGTAACGATGTAAAAATATAATTTTTATCTATATAGTAGCGATGTAAAAATAGAATTTTTATCTATATAGTAACGATGTAAAAATATAATTTTTATCTATATAGTAGCGATGTAAAAATATATTTTTTATCTATATAGTAACGATGTAAAAATATAATTTTTATCTACATAGTAGCGATGTAAAAATAGAATTTTTATCTACATAGTAACGATGTAAAAATATAATTTTTATCTATATAGTAGCGATGTAAAAATATAATTTTTATCTATATAGTAACGATGTAAAAATATAATTTTTATCTATATAGTAGCGATGTAAAAATAGAATTTTGTTCCATATAGAGTGATAATAAAAATAGAATTTTTATATACATAACAACAATATAAAAATGTGATTTTTATATATGTAGTGGATACGGACGACGAAATAGACAAAAGGCGAGCAAGACGAAGATTTTCTACATAGGAAGAGTCGTGGTATTGAATTAGCTAGCTGGTGAGAACTTCTCACTCTAAATTTCTTTTTCTAGTTATATATATACTAGGATGCAGACGGTGCTTAGCAGCACCCGACACCCGTCGTCCACAGACCATGGACGGCTTGTTTGTTTGATTGTTGTGTTGTGAAAATTGATTGTGCTATGGAATGACTGAATAATAAAATATTCTTGTGTTGAAAGAAAATAAAATATTTATATCGTTAAAAATATTTTATCGTTAAAAATATAATTTTTAACGTGAAAGTGAATAAATAAATATTTATAAACAAATCGGCCGATTTGTTTATATACACTGATTTGACTGATATTGATTGGGATGATAAATTTTACACATCGCCCAACTACACAAATAAAAATCTATGTTTGTTGATTTGAAATCCCACACGGGTGTTGGGATGATATTTGGCGTACACTAATCCCAATTATTTAATTGTATGTCGATCGATTGGTCGACAGACTGTGTAAGCATTGATTATTTATATTTGATGCTTATGCAGTTGAGTGGTGCACTTTGGATGATGGTTGATTGGTTATCGTTGCTATTATATACATGTATTGTATGGAATCCATATAATTAACATTATATGGTGATTGATTGGGCCTCATTCCAATCGGGAAAATAATGAATATTATAAAATAAGATTCATGTGTTGACAGTACTCATTTGTTGAGATTAGTCAAGTGTTGAAAGAAATATAGATTCATGTGTTGAATAGAATAAATATTCATTTGTTGAATAGAATAAAGAAGTTTTTGAAAAATATAAAGCCGTGTTGATTAGAGATGCGTTATTTTGACGCGAACGATATTTATATCGATTTTATTCGTTTTATAATGAATATTGAAAAGTGATTTCAAAATTTAATATTTTGAAATGAAATTCAAATTTAATTAGATTAAAATTCAAATTGAAATTTTATTGAATCAATTTGAAATGAATTCGAATCGAATAGAAAATGAATTCGATTCGAATTGAACAGAAAGTGATTTTGAATTCGGATTGAATAGAAATGAATTGAAATTGAATTAAATTGAAATTGAATTAAAAACGAATTGAAATCGTTTTGAATGAAATTTAAAACGAACTGAAACTGAATTGAAATCAATTTGAAATGAATTCGAATTAAATTAAATAGAAGGTAAATTCAAACCGAATTGAATTGAAACGAATTGAAATTGAATGAAATTGAAAACGAACTAAAATTGAATTAAAAATCGATTTGAATTGAAATCAATTTGAAATGAATTTAAATTGAATTTATAAGGAAAAATTCAATTTTGATTTGAAATTGAAAAGAAGTTGAAATGGTTTTGAAAATGAATTTAAAACAATTTATAAAATACCTTTTATAAAGGAAATCGACGAAATATATATAATATATATTATATATATAATGGCCTGAATAGAACGCGCCGCGCCGCGGCAGTTCGTGAATTTCAACCATTGACTTCGAATTGACGTTGCGGGAGATCCGACCATCGGATTCTCCTAAATCCAGAACCGTTGGGTTCGTATCGAAAAGAGCTTTCCAATGAATATTAGAAATTTGAAATCTAACGGTTGGATTTGGAATTATATCCAAATCAAATTTAGAAAAGGTCGCTGTAAGTGCAGTTCGATGGCCGTTAATGGAAATCGACTGTACGGGCCTTGATAAAATTATAAAAAATATTAATAATTTGTGTAAAATCATAAGAAATAGTTTGTGAAGAACTGGGATGAAAAATTCCACATTTGAAAGGATAAAAATAGATTTTCATCGAAATGAACTAGTTTTGAACTAGAATTAAAATCAATTTATTTTTGAAATAAATAAATTGAATTTGAAAGTGATTTTAAAAATAATCAATATCCCCAATACGTGAATTGGACTGGAGTTGAATCGAAATTATCTTCGGAATATTTCGATGTTGGGTTTCGTGACTATACAGATATTGTTATGGGAATTTGAAAGATATATTTTATATCGTTATTTCCAATACGATATTTGTTGGTTTCAGAATTTGCTATTGAATATAAGCCGATATATTTTCTATTCAAAGCCTTGTATTTAATAAAAAAATTGATTTGGGTTTATCGTGGATCGTGTTTTAGATGACATTGGTTCTTTAACCCAGTTAAAGGCAGGATATTGATTTTTGAAAAGATTAAAACTAAGTGGAGTTTTAATGAATCTTCAATTAGTTAAAATGTGAATTGATAATTTAAATTATCAAATCGGAAAGGTGATCGAGAGTGGAGTACCACCAGTTTTGCTACAAAGCGATAGTTAAATCTTTAACTAGATTTAAACGTGAAATGGTAATTAATTTTACCGATAACACCGTGGTGTTAGATATGGAGTATTACCTGTTTTGCTCCAGAGGATGAATAGGTTGGGATTGGGAAATAAAATAAATAATTTCTTCGGTCTGGTTCACTAATCCCGACTAGTTTGAAATGATATCCAAAGGAAGATTAAAGAATAAATTTAGAAGAATTTATCTTGGATAAAATTAATGGGAACCTTTCCCTAAGAATATGATTTTGTGAATAAAAGAATATTCTGAATTGGAATGAGGCGTTTGTTGTGTTTGTATAACATTTGTTTACTATATACGTGAGATATTCAGAAAGGCCGGGTTTATACCCATTCTTAATAACAGATTCGACGAGATGTCGAAGATGAAGACGGTGGTTGAAGACCGGAAGTCTTCACATCGCTTGGGTGATTACTGATGATCTCGATTGGGCTGTACACCCAAGATGAGGGAAATAGTTGGTGATCGTCCAGACGTACCTGGAGATGGATGGATATGCAAGGAAAGTGCCTCCGGTTTCGTTCAGAGCCAGAGCGAACTTGTAAATGGATTGTGTGTCTGACATTGGATTTTATTCTGTGTTGATTGATCTCTATTAAATATACATCTGCTTGGCGGCAGAGAATTTATTCTCTTGCTTAACGCCCTTCTCTGAGACGTACGAGCTCAGAGGTTGTATATCGATGGACATCAGTCGCATGGAGTGAATTGCCAGTGTGGCACGCGTAAGTGGCAATTGATCAAGGCTTCTGTTGAAAAGCAAAGTCTTGTGGTTGATGATCAAAGCACGGCCTGTGTGGCACAGCTTTGTGTATAACGTGAATTCCCGAGCGTCACACCTCGGTATGAGTCAAAAACGGGATAGTGACTACAGGGAGAGCACGACGTTTCTTTCTAGCTAGGGTGGTGTCAGTGACCTACCAGCCCTGACATTTATATACCTTTCACCTGTGTGGTTGTTGGATACGACGCGCCTCAGATATAGGTCTGTAAGGACCTGGAAACGTGTGTTCATGAATAATTAATCCTCAAAAGTAAGAGAGGACAGGCCCTGAAGATCCACGGATCAGAGTGGGGTCCTGGGACATTTGCTAGAGTGTCTCGAACGCAGAGAGGAGCTTGCCCCTTGCCTCGACTCATGACAAAAATCCAATTTCCAATACGTGATATTGCGATTTTAATTGTAGAACTAGTACGGCGACATGATAGATGGTACCCATGCCGCCTATGTTTGATATTTATGTTTTGAAATTGTTTTGACACTATACACTTATAATAGTATCAAACATTTTGTTTTAAACGTATCAAGCATTATTTGGCTATTATAAGGAAAAACCCTATCCTCCGGCTTGCATTGCATTGTGTGATGGGACCTGGGTCTTATAATAGCTTCATTTTTCCAAAAAGCATTGCGTTGTTTTGTTATATGCACTAGTATTCTTGGGAGGAAACACGTTCCGTGTTATACGTCGTGGTCCCTTGAATTACTAACTTTAAAGTTAAGTTTTAAATAACTGTTTTAGTTCTCACACCAGTCACATGACTGACCTGGAGTTTATTGTTTTAACCTAAACTCTGGGTGCCCTTATTTTCGACATGGCAGCTAGTAGTTTTGGTTTTGCAGATTTATATTCACAGGATCCTGATTTACAGCTGGAACGATGCTCGGAAAGCTCTGTATCCGTGTATTATTTCTAGTTGTGTTTTGTATTATTTTCCGCTGCGATGTATTTAAATGTAATTTAAATCTCTGATATTTGTTGAATGTAATTTATTCATTTATACTCTGTATATTCTTGTATTCTGATCGAATTGTTGTAATAACAATGAAATGTTCTTCCGTTTGCGTTCTTTTGTGTGTTGTTCTCAAAGTATCCGGGCTTTCCTTACCGGGGAAGTTACGGGTCCTTACAGTATCTCTAGAGAGGAACACACTAGGTTCAACAAGAACATCTTGCAACCTGGCCACACATGACCGACCACTCATTTCGCTTGAGTGTATCGAATGTATATCACCAATGGTTGGGATCAGCAACCGTTTCCCGAATGGGACAGCATCGTATAAATTAAAGAATGAAATGAATATCTCTAAATAGGTGATAATACACCCTAATGGAAGCAACCTGCATAGCCATGCTGCCTGCTCGATTTTTTTCATTTCCCGGTTGTGAGGCTAGAGGTCATGCTTATCTCTGACAGATCACACAATTATTCACTTTGAATGTCACATCGTCATACCCGCCAAATCACAAATTGATTTCCCCAAAAATACAACGGGTATACAGCTAAGAGAAACGAATTCCTCCACGACCAAACGTACATACGTTCGAAGAGATCGTCTTACATGATCCATTAAATATACTCTGTCAGACATTCTTCCATATAGGCTGTCCTGGGACTGGACAAACCAAAGGTACTATTATGTAAACAGGACAACCCTTGCATAACTCCGTCTTCAATATCTTCATCATATTTGATCGCAACGCTAGCGTCCACACAGAGTGGTTTTCAGATAATGAATTTGATCCCGGTCTCTCCGTATTGACGATGGAAAAATGGTCAAAAACTTCGACAATCGGTGAGTTAACTATCAATGAAAAACATGTGTGCAAACAACGATATTATTTCCAGATGGAAATTTTATCGATCAATCATCATTGAACATTTATCTCTTTAGTTCAATAATTTATTCATTTCCTGTTAACATTTCTTATTTTCTAAATTTAGAAAATATACAATATTAACATTGGAAAACCTTTCCGTTTCTTATTTTCTATATTAGAAAACATTTCTGATTCTTATTTGGAAAACATTTCCAAAACTCCTACATTTGGATTTAACAGATGTTTAAATAAAACATCGTTATGCTAACTCAAAATGTAATGACCCGCAGTGGCATAGGTATTACAATTTATTTATTTATATCAATGGTGATATAGTGAATTAAATGGTCGTGGAAATAAATAATGATGAATATTTAATTAAAATAATAAATTAAATAATATATTTAATTCTGAAATAATTAGAATTGGCTGAAATGGCGACATGGTGTGAATTGGATTATTTAAAATATATAGTTCAGTTTAGAATTGAATTAGAATAACGAATATATTCAATCGTCGATAATTGAACGTATAGTTTATAATATAATTATAAACGAGTTTGAAATGGCGCTGCAATTCACTATTTGGCGATTCGAACTTCAACTGAATATACATGGTTCGTTTTAAATCGGATTTCTGTGAAACAAGAAACGTGTGGAGCTGGTGGAGTATATCTTTCTAGTGGAAGAGAATTATCGGGATTTCATCATGTAGATTTTGAGTTATGTCCAAATCAAATTCTCATAAATGCAGCGCCCTGACCATAACGATTTAATTATATTTTATATAAGGATTTAAATAGAAATCGAACATCGATATAACTCTGATGATGTAATATTGAGTTGTAAATTCATACAGGAATATTCTGGAGCTGTAGGGTATGCCACTGTGAATATAGACGATAATATTTATTTTAAATATTAAATTTTATTTTATTTAAATATATTTATATATTTAAATAGGCTATTTAGAGATTTAAAAATAGCCACTTTTGCAAACGAAGTTGTAATTCGATGAAACTAATTTTTTTGGATCCGCAATGTCAAATAGTTGTTAGATTTCCAGTTTCGTGATTTTTAGAGTCACTGTGTGACCGTACGGATTTTTAGAGTGACAAACAGTCGATATTCTGACGGTTAAAAATACGCTGTGGGAGCATACGGAGTCGGAATTCGATGAAGCCAGTTTCGTTGGGACCGTAATGTCGAACTCTAGCTGCATGTCCAGTTTCGTGTTTTTTGGGTATCGTGTGTGATCGCAGGGATTTTTAAACACGAATTAACAAAAGAATATACCGGTAATATACCTTCTATAAAATATCTAGATATTTGTTACCACTATAAATACCCCCTTCAAACATTTCTAAACCTAATTCCTAAGTCCACAGTCAACCAAAACCCGCCGCTCTCGTTCTCTTCATACTCTTCATATAGTAAAAGGAAAGAGAGGAAATAAAATCAAAAAAACTCAAATCAAATTCAGAAAAATTCGAAGTTGGGTTCTTTGGGTTCGTATGGAGTAGCTCTTCGATTCCATAGCCATTTTATCGTGTTCGTTTATGTGCCGTGGACGTTGGTTTTGTTCAGGCGAACTAGGGTTCACGAAATTGGCAAATGCAGACATTAATTCATGAATTCGAGTTCGGTTTTGGGATGAGTGAATCGAATAGAAGCTTGGGTGAATTTTTGTTGGATTTCTGTTGAAATGGATGTCGATACCTGTACAGTATCCGTGGGTTTCTTCCTGGCGACGCGGTTTACTCGGAGCCACCGAGTACGGCGAAATGGGTACGGGAGGATGGGGATTGCGATGAGGGGTGAAATGGTATTCTTTGCGTTAGGTTTCGTTGAAGGATGGTGGATCGGTGGGTGGTGGAAGTGCCACGATGGAGGATGCTTTTGTTTCTGGAACTGACGATTTGGGATGGGGAAGAAGAAAGAGTAGGCGGGCCGAGGTTTTAAGGGAGAAGTAATGGGCCTTAAGGTAAAAGGAAAGCCCAATTTAAAGTTTAAGTTTTAATATAATATAATTTAAAATAGTGTATCGACTTGTAAAAATCATATCTCCTACATACGTTATCAGAATTTCAAACCGTAAGTTGCGTCGGGATCGTACGGATATCAGCTACAACATGGAAATGACTGGAAGTCCATCCAAGCTCGTTAAAAATTATGCAAAATAAATTGTCCGTCTGAACCAAATCAAGTGACAATTATCGTTATCTAACGATGATAGTCCAATGTGAGTAAATTTCACTAACTCTGAACAGTTTATAATTTCATGTTGTATTTTTAGAACTGTTAAATGTTGGTTGATTGACTGTGTGTTGACTGTTTGATTGAACTGCTAGTCAGTTAGTTTAATTTCTATATTGATTCTGTTTAACAGAATATATCATATGGAACTGAAAGTGATGTAGATTATATTGTTTAACATCTGTGATGCAGGGAAATAGGTTGGAGGAATCCAACTGGATTCCTCAACATTTATTTTACTGTTTTTCATATATTGTGATATATAATCTGTTGTCGATTTTATGTGTTCGGACAATACTGATCATCGTGATTTGATATGTTGAATGCCATAACATACCGAAATGTTGATAAGGGAATATTTTCAAAGTAATATTTGAAATAACATATTTATAAATGGAATATTTATAAATAAGAAATATTTATAAATTGGAATATTTATAAATAGGAGATAATTAGAAAAAGGGAAAACGTTATAAAAAGGAAACTGTTATAAGAAGGAAATCATTTTAAAGTGGAGAATCGTTATTAAAAGTAAATCTTTAAAATGAGTAAATGTTGTTAAAAAGGAAATCTTTATAAAGCGAATAAAGTAGTTAAATTGAATATGGTATTCGAAAGGAGTTAAATCGAATATGGTATTCGAAAGTAGTAAATCGAATTAGTTATTCGAAAGGGGTTAGTCGAGTCGAGTCAGTTGAATAGAGTAATCGAATATTTTTTATTCGAATAAGGGTTAACCAGTTAGAGTTAAACCAGTTAGAGTTAAACCAATTAGAGTTAACCAGTTAGAGTTAACCAGATGGAGTTAATCAATTAGAGTTAACCAGTTAGAGTTAAACCAGTTGGAGTTACTCGATTAGAGTTAAAGCATAGAGTTAATCGAATATAGTTTATTCAAATAAAGTAAAAGGAGTTAATCGAATATAGTTATTCGAATAGAATAAAGGAGTTAATCGAATATATAGTTTATTCGAATAGAATAAAGGAGTTAATCGAATATATAGTTTATTCGAATAGAATAAAGGAGTTAATTGAATATAGTTTATTCGAATAAAGTAAAAGGAGTTAATCGAATATAATTATTCGAATAAAATAAAGGAGTTAATCGAATATATAGTTTATTCGAATAGAATAAAGGAGTTAATCGAATATAGTTTATTCGAATAGAGTAAAAGGAGTTAATCGAATATATAGTTTATTCGAATAGAGTAAAAGGAGTTAATCGAATATAGTTATTCGAATAAAATAAAGGAGTTAATCGAATATATAGTTTATTCGAATAGAATAAAGGAGTTAATCGAATGTATAGTTTATTCGAATATAATAAAGGAGTTAATCGAATATAGTTTATTCGAATAAAGTAAAAGGATTTAATCGAATATAGTTATTCGAATAGAATAAAGGAGTTAGTCGAATATATAGTTTATTTGAATAGAATAAAGGAGTTAATCGAATATAGTTTATTCGAATAGAGTAAAATGAGTTAGTCGAATATATAGTTTATTCAAATAGAATTAAAAGAGTTATCGTATATAGTTTATTGGATAGGAGTTTAGTGAATAGAGTTAGAGTTAAATCAAAAGAGCTAAGTGAATAGAATAAATTGAATAGAGTTATCCAATATACCTTATCGAAGGAAAGAATTATCGAGTAGAAAAGATTTGAAAGAGATTTACGTAAGGAAGTTTGTTAAAGAATTAGAAGGGTGAACTTTGTCTATTTCAAGGTTAGAAACGTTGTCCAGTTAAGGTCTGAGAGGTAATTCTACCCCAACTAGATTGGCTTTTAACTAAGGAATGGTTAAGGTTCGGCAGTAAAGGATGGTTAAGTTAATTTAGTAATTAAAGGAAATGATTTGAGTTGGCATCGCGATGGTTTTTTTAAACATCTGTCTAAGTCCAATGAAGAAGCTTTGGAAATGTTTTCCAAACAAGAAACCAGAAATGTTCTCTAATAAAGAAAACAAGATATGGAAATGTTTTCCATTATTAATAATGTATATTTTCCAAATTTAGAAAATAAGAAATATTGAATATAGGGAAACAGGAGATAAGTAAATTAATGAAATAAAGAGATAAATGTTGAATGATGTTTGATCGATATAAATTTCCATGTGGAAATAATATCGTTGTTTGCACACCTATTTTTCTTCGATAGTAAAATCACAGACTATCGAAGTTTTGACCATTTTAACATTGTTAATATGGAGAGACCGGTTGGATTATTATCCAAAGAACCACTCTGTATTGGCATAAGCGTTGCGAATCATATATGCCAAAGGAAATTGAAGACGGAGTTATGGAAGGGCTATCCTGTTTACAGAACAGTGCCTTCGGTTCATCCTGATCCTGGATGACTTGTGTGGACGGATGTCTAACAGAGTATTTCCAGACGATCACGTATATTGATTTCTCCAACCGTACCAAGAGTGGAAGCGGAGAAGGAAACTTCTTTTAGCTAACACATAATGTTTGGTTGAGGACGTCAATCGGTAATTTGATGGATTTGACGATGTGGCATTCAAAGTGAATCTGGTGTGACGATAAAGCGTAGCTTCTAGCCTCATATCCGGTAAATAACAGAAATCGGGCAGGCAGCATGGCTAAGTCGGTCGCACCGAAGTAGGGTGTATAATCACCTGATCTAGTGTAACGACCCGACTTTTTGCTCGGTTTTCACCAGTAATTAAACCAACTTAAACCGTTCATAAAGACCGATTGTTAGGGGTACTTACACATTTGCACAAAATAAATAGAACTTTTCCATTATCATTACAATAACATTACATCAGAGTACATCGATTACACAGCGGAAAAGATACTAAACACAGCGGAAGAATGTGAATGCTCCAAGTCATAATAGCTTCAGCTAAAACCAGAATCCTGCTCCAACCAACTCCAAGGCTAAATTTGTGAACCAAACTACTAGGCTGCCCGTTTAAAAATTATAGGCACCCAGGGTTTAGGTGAGGGAACAATAAACTACAGGTTAGTCGTGGGACTGGTGTGAGAACTAAAAACAGTTATTTTTAGGGTTTATTTTAAAGTTAGGTAATTCTCCAGACCACGCCGCTAATGCGGAATGGGTTTACTCCATGTGGATACTAGTGCATAGAAATCCGCAATGACCTTTTGAAAAAAAATGAAGCTATCATAAGCTCGTCCCACATCACACAATGCAAGCGCACACCAGATGAGCGAGTTTTGCCTTATGATAACCAAAAATGCATTCATACGTGAAAATCCTCTTTTACTACTATATAGTATGGAAAAACTTTTCGCAAATAAATGTATTAAACCTAGCCAGCATAATGCCCCATCCCATTATACTGACAGTCCTGCCGGTAACCAGCAGGCTATACAATCAAAACCGTACAAGCTCATAGTGGAAAATTGGATTTCCAACAAATGACCAGGAAAAGGAACTTCCTTACCAAACCGATGGGTACGCCCCTCGAGGGACGCCCCGAGAACCAAATCGGGCTCTCTACCAATACGAAGCCGGGTTACCCCTTAACTGGGTAACTTAGAGCATGCCTGAGTATATCACTTCCCGGTCATTACCAACCTTTAAACCGAGGCCACGCAACATCAACATCCATAAAAATAGAAGTTATCCACATAGGTTAATACCTGGGCTCCATACCATAGTACACCTTTTATCTAGAAGGAAATGACTACCCTTAATTTCGCTACATCTTTCCTGTTTTAGCCATTTACCGGGTTGTGAGGCTTGCCGAGGTCAAGATACACAAAGCTACGCTTAAATAAGCCATTCTTTGATCATCCATAGCTCACCGCATATCTTAAGTATGCCACATTATCCATTAACAACGCATCACTGATTTCCAATATATAACCTCTAAGCTCATATGTCTTAGAGAAGGGTGTTAAGCAAGAGAATAATTCTCCGCCACCAAACAGATATATATTGATAAAACAGTGTTACGCAGTTAATTACAATGTCAGACACACAATCCATAAATGTTCGTTCTGGGTCTGAATGAACATCATCCAAAAATCTCCAAATACATTCAGATATCGTGCCACTCCTCGTCCGGTTGTACGGACCAGTCCGAGATATTGGCATTCAACCCTAATGATTCGAAAACTCCCAGGCTTTACTCGGCGGTTTCGAAGTCTTCAATTGCTTTATAACGTCGTATTATTACTTGGAATGGTTTTCAAACATACATCTGATCCCGGTCTTTCCAAATAATAGGCGCAATTAAAAAAACAATTATAGAACACACAGGCTTTCTACCAATCTACTTCCGTCTTGGATTTTGTCAAAATTAAACTTCTGTAAACCCGTTCTCAAATTATTACGAAATCCATATTTAACGTTTCTCTTTTAAAACACATCCTTTAAATCAAAGATGGTTTAGCCTTAAAGCCTTAATTATTTTTCCGTTTGATAACTTGTTATCAAAATCCAGTTTCCTTTGAAAATCCTTAATCCACATTTCATCCATAGTTTCCAATTAAATTGATTTTCCATTCTTTAATCTTAACTAAAAGATAATACTTTCTTTCCAGTTCCTTATTTTTAATTTCTCAAATCAAAGATCTGATTGAATCCTCAAATTACGATATGAATTTCCATAACTCAATCTCATGGGGTTTCAAGAATGATATTATTGAAGATATGACTCACGACAAAACCCAAATCAATTGATATTGAACATAAGTTACACAAAAATTGTATCTACTTATATTTGATATCAATTCTCATAATCAACGAATACTATAAGTGGAATAACAATATAATAATATCTTCCAAATTCCTCAAATAGTATACGTTTACACCAAAGAATTTCACAACAAATATCTGAAGATTATTTCTATCCAACTTATCCCAATCAAATTGGGAAACTTGTATCTTAATTTAAAGATTTATCCAAACCTTTGACATTAGATCTGGATAGAAATATCATCCACTTATACTTAATATTAATCTCTGTATCCAACTCACACTATAAGCGGAATAACGGTGAACTACCTTTTAAATTCCTCCAATAGTAAGAGTCATCATCTACCAGATTAATATCAAACATCCGAAGATTTATCTCCAACCATATCCAACTATTAAAACCTGTTTTAATATTAAATAAATCAATTTGAATCCCGTATAAAGTATTTCCAATACTTTTGAACCTTTGAAAACATTCCACCAATCATTTACAAATGATTTCTTTTAGTTCGTGGTTTAAAAACTTCAAAATAGATTATTTCAAAGAAAGCGTTACAATAGTGTTTCGAAAGTGTTACAAAAGCGTCACAAAATAGTTATCTCGACTACATTGATCAAATATCATTTATCTTGGTTAAAACTTAAACTTTACAATTTAAAACACTTTTACATAATTAATAATGATTTTACAAATTTTTTCCATATTTTAGAAACATTAAAAATGGCTATTTATAGTTATGGTCGATAACTTCTCTTATAGCGACCTTTCCCCAAAACGGTTTTAAACATATCTTGAAAATTATAACTCAAAATTAAAATCTGCTTTCACTCATTTTAAAGCACTTATTAATATAAATCTAACGTTTTTCGTTTCATGCAAATCCGATTTAGATTGCAAAAGTTATAAGCGTTTAAAATTTGCATCTAAAATACACTAATTGCCGCTGTGCAACAAGCCCTATTTTGACCGCAATAAAAATTATTCTTCAATACTTCAAAATACCTTAGAAAACCATTATATACTTCTGTAAACCATTTAAAGTAATTTACATTGACTTTCCAAATTTATTTTGGGTTCAAAATTCAACTTTTACTTTTTACTTAATAAATCAAATTCCAATTCATTTATAAATTCAAATGACTTAAAATCAACCATCCCATTTTGTAATGACCCGGGATTTTGGCGACTTTGGTTATCGACATAAACATGATGACGACTAACCAAACATCGAAAAATACCGGTCATTAATGAAAGAAATTAGAGGGTGAGGATAGATAAGATAGAAACTTAGAATAGAAGAAGAAGAAGAACACAACTTCAGAGTAACACGAACCTCACAGCGGAACGAATAAGATATAATATATGTTACATAACTTTGAAATATACATCCGTAATTGAATCTACATATCATTTCAAAGTACAACACTTACAACACAGCGGAAATACACTATAGCTATACATTCCTGAAGCCTCCTGCTCCAGCTCTTCAAGTATCTGCAAATTCCTTACTACTTGACTGCCCGTACAAAATTGGGCACCCAAGAGTTTAGGGAAAACAACAAAATAAACTCCGGGTCAGTCATGGGACTGGTATGAGTAAAACAGTTTAAAACAGTTCAAGCAGGTAATCGATATCACATAAGACCACGCCGTATAACGAAACGGGTTTTTCCCTTATGAGAATCCAAAATATCTTTATATCAAAAACCTTTTGATATTATAATAATGTCTATCAACACAATACAATAATCATGTAGCATAAACGCTTTCATCTCATGTTCTACATATATAGTATACAATCAAACCGCAAGCACGTATTGGGTAATGGATTTCCAACTATGACAAGGTATGGAACAACCTTTCGCTCGTGTACCTCTAGAGAGGAATACACTGGGTTCAACAAGAACATCTTGGAACCCGGCCACACATGACCGACCACTCATTTCGCTTGAGTGTATCGAATGTATATCACCAACGGTTGGGATCAACAACCGTTTCCCGAATGGGACAGCATCAACAATAGATTTTTAGAATTAAATGAAACTCTAGATCAGGTGATTATACACGCTACTTCGGTGCGACCAACTTAGCCATGCAGCCTGCCCGATTTCTGTCATTTACCGGATATGAGGCTAGAAGCTATGCTTTATCATCACACTAGATTCACTTTGAATGCGACATCGTCAAATCCATCAAACCACCGATTGACGTTCTCAACCATACATTATGTGTTAGCTAAAAGAAGTTTCCTTCTCCGCTTTCACTCTTGGTACGGTTGGAGAAATCAATATACGTGATCGTCTGGAAATACTCTGTCAGACATCCATCCATACAAGTCATCCAGGAACAGGATGAAACGAAGGCACTATTCTGTAATAACCCGGAAAATTTGGGCCAGTTTAAAATTTTTATTTTGGCAATTTTAGCGAATTTTGAATATTTAAAATGAATTATTTTTAATAATATTGGCGAGAAAATTTATTTTAAATATATTTAGAACGTATATATTATATACGTCGTCGTTAGAATATAAATATTTATATATAATTATAAATAGAATTGAAAATGGCGCGGTAGTTCGATAATTCGATTTCAAACTTCAATTGAATGTACCGGGTGCAAAACAATCCGGATTTTAGTGAAACCAAAAATAATGGAATCTAATTGTGGATATCTTTCCAACGAATCCGACAAATCAAAATTTCGTAGCGGGAATCAAAAGATATGTCCAGTTGAAAATTCTGAACAGTCGCTATGGAATTCAGGCCTTAAAAAAATGGACATTTTGCAAATGACCTCGGATTTCGACGAAACCACTTTTGTTGGATCCGCAGTGTCAAATTATTGCTAGGTTTCAAATTTCATAATTTTCTGAATCAATATGTGAGCGTGGCAAGGGAAAACGTGTTTTGACCATTTCAGGTGATTTTAATCGACTGGAAATTGGCCATTTTTCTAACGGTCTCAGAATTCGACGAAACTAGTTTTGTTAGGACCGTATCGTCAATACGAAGCTAGAAAATATTTTTCTGTAATTTATAGAGTTAGTATGTGACCCGGGTAATTTGAAATGTACGTTTAAAATTCAATATAGTGATTTAAATGTAAATTCAACGGAAACTGATTGTAACAGCCGAACCAGCCTACGATACATATCCCATTGTGTTCGGAATGGGGGTGAAACGCTATGGACGACAGGCGGTGGGCCTCGTTTAGAGGTCGTATGTGAAAGTCAACTTTTTGAAAAATAAAATAATAAAATTAATAAAAAAATTAAACTTCCCCTTTTTACCCGTTCTGCCCCCCCCCCAATTTCATATTTCAGAAGAATAAAAAAAAAAAAAAAAAAAGGGGATCGGCGGGGGGAGGAAGCCGCCGCTTCCACCGTCGCGGGGCCCCCAATCGCAACGCCTCCACAAGCGCACGCCCCCTCACCTTCTCCCTCTGCTCTCGCTCTCCCGTCCTCTCTTCGAACCCTCGCGCGCAGCACCCCCCAGTCGATGCCGCCATCTCGCTCGAGACCCTCCACCCCGGCGCCAACTCTCCAGCCTCCGCCCGCCACGTCCAAACTCCAGTGCCGCCCATTCTCACCCTCCCCTCCACCAATTGTGAGTTTTTTTATTTGATTTTACTTATTTAAGGTAATGAGTGTTTTTAAATCGGTTTTTTTTATATAAAACATAGTTAGAAAATCAGTTTTTTTCTATGAAAATCATAAGAAAAGATTAGATCTTGTTTAAAGAGAAAGATTTGATTTTGTTTATATGAAATGATAGGATTTTGTATAATTAGGAAAATATGATCGTTGTATATAGATTAACGAAATAAAAATGCAATCTTTATGTAAAAGACATGAGATAAAAATGAGTTTTTTTTCTTCATATGTAAAAACCCGTAACTTCCCTGTAAAGGAAAGCGTCGGATAGTTCGAGAACAAGCCACAACAGAACGCATACAGAAGAACGTTTCATTGTATATCACAACAATGCATCGGATTACAAGAATATACAGAGTATAAATAAATATTACACAGAAATATCAGAGATTTAAATTACATTTAAATACATAGCAGCGGAAAATAATACAATACACAACTAGAAGTAGATATACGGATACAAAGCTTTCCGGATATCGTTCCAGCTGTAAACCAGGATCCTGTGAATATAAATCTGCAAAACCAAAACTACTAGCTGCCCGTGTCAAAATAAGGGCACCCAGAGTTTAGGTTAAAACAATAAACTCCAGGTCAGTCATGTGACTGGTGTGAGAACTAAAACAGTTATTAATCTTTATTTTAAATCATTAGGTAAATCAAGGGACCACGCCGTATAACACGGAACGGGTTTCCTCCCAAGAAAACCAGTGCATAAAACGAACCGCGCAATGCTAAATAAAGAAAAATGAAGCTGTTATAAGACCCAGGTCCCATCACACAATGCAACGCAGCCGAGGATAGGGTTTTCCCTTATAACAGCCAAAGAATGCTTGATACGTTTAAAACAAATCATTTGATACTATTATAAGTGCATAATGTATAAAACACTTCAAATCATAAGTATCAATCATAGGCGGCATGAATGGCCCATAACACTATGTCGCCATATATAAGTTTACAATCAAAACCGCAAATATCGTATTGGAAGTTGGGTTATCATTTATGGTATGAACCGAGGCTAGGGGCAAGATCCTCTACCGATTTGTGACTCTCTAGCCCGAGCCACAGGGTCAGAGCGCATCGACCCTTTAGATCGTCAGGGCCGGTCCACCGATGTGGATTATTATGCCTGAACACTACGTTTCCCCGCCCTTTGGGGCGTAAGTCTGGCCCGTCAGCCGACCAGAAGCATCGGCCGAAACCGATATCACGAGGCGCCTCGCTTTTCAGCAAGTAATAATAAGTAACATCCACATGAGTCAAACTCGTCAGCCAGTTCAAGCACTGACGCCACTCATAACTAGAAAGAAACGCATGCCCTCCCTGAGGTCCGTCTCCCGTTTTTGATTCATACCGGGTGTGATACTCGCGAATCAACGTTACACAAAGCTACGCCACAAAGGCCGTGCTTCGATCATCAACCACAAGACTTTGCTTTTCAACA
Organism: Allium sativum; assembly: GCA_030737875.1. NCBI lineage: Eukaryota > Viridiplantae > Streptophyta > Magnoliopsida > Asparagales > Amaryllidaceae > Allium > Allium sativum. The sequence continues at coordinate 59,982,666 of CM060924.1, forward strand.
GAAGCCTTGATCATTTGCATCTTAGCATGCCACACAGGCAATTCACTCCATGCGATTGATATCCATCAATATATAACCCCTGAGCTCGTACATCTCAGAGAAGGGCGTTAAGCAAGAGAATAAATTCTCCGCCGCCAAACAGATATATATTTAACAGAGATCAATCACACGGACTAAAATCCAATGTCATACACACAGTCCATTTACAAGTCCGTTCTGGGTCTGAACGAAACCGGAGGCACTTTCCTCGCATATCCATCCATCTCCAAGTACGTCTGAACGATCACCAACTATTTCCATCTTCTTGGGTATACAGCCCAATCAAGATCGTCAGTAATCACCCAAACAACGTGAAGACTTCCGGTCTTCGACCACCGTCTTCATCTTCGACTTATCGTCGTATCAGTTATTCAGAATGGGATAAACCCGGTCTTTCCGAATAACTCGCGTATATTTTAAATAAGTGTTACACAAACACAACATACGCCTCATTCCAATTCATCAGTCACTAACCGCAAATTAATCAAGAGAATAATTTCCCAAATATTAACCCCGAAGGCCGAAACCAACATCAGATCAATATCCAGAAAACCATTCTGCTTGGCTAACCGACAGTTAGTTTCTAAATTTCACATTCATAGGGAAAGGTTCCCATTAATTTTATCCAAGATAAATTTCTTGAATTTATTCTTTAATCTATTTTTGAATATCAATTCAAACTAGTCGGGATTTACGAAACTTACTGAAGTAATCATTTGTTTTAATTTCCCAATCCCAACCTATTCATCCCATGAAGTAAAACTGGTAATACTTCATATCTAACACCACGGTGTTATTGGTAAATTCAATTACCATTTCACGTTCAAATCTAATTAAAGATTTGACTATCGCCTGGAGCAAAACTGGTGATACTCCATTCTCGACCATTTCAATCTAATTAAAGATTTATTAAAACTCAACTTAGTTTTAATCGTTAATTGGGTTAAAGAATCCGTGTCATTTAAAAATACAGTTCACAATAAACCCAAAATCACCTTCATTAATTATCGGGTTAAAGAACGAGTGTTATTTAAAACACTGTCCACGATAAACCCAAAAATCAATATCAATTCAATTCCAATTAAATATTATTTAATTGGTACCCTTCATTAAATCTAAATAAAAAGATTTAATCTTTTCTCAAATAGGTTCAAGAACAGTGTTAGTGAAGACACCATTCACGACAAACCCCAAATCACATTTGATATTCAATACAAGGCTCTGAATAGAAAATATACCGGCTTATATTCAATATCAAATTCCACGACTAACAAATGTCGTATTGGAAATAACGATATAAATATATCTTTCAAATTTCCATAACAACACCTGTATAATCACGAATTCCAACATCGAAATATTCCGAAGACAATTTCGATTCAAATCCACTCCAATGCAATCATTGGAAATTCTGGTTATTTTTAAAACCCTTTTCAAATTCAATTTATTTATTTAAAAATAAATAGAATTATATTTCTAGTTCAAAACTAGTTCATTTCGATAAAAATCTATTTTTATCTTTTCAAATATGGAGTTTTTCATCCCAATTCTTTCTAAATCATTTCTTATGATTTTACACAAATTATTACTATTTTTAATAATTTTATCAAGGCCCGTACAGTCGATTTCCATCAACGGCTATCGAACTGCACTTACAGCGACCTTTTTCGAATTTGATTTGGACATATCTCCAAATCCAACCGTTAGATTTCAAATTTCTAACCTTCATTAGAAAGCTCTTTTCGATACGAACCCAACGGTTCCGGTTTTAGGAGAATCCGACGGTCGGATCTCCCGTAATGTCCGTTTGAAATAAATGGTCGAAATTCACGAACTGCCGCGGCGCGGCGCGTTCTATTCAGGCCATTATATTATATATATAATATATATAATATATATTTCGTCGATTTCTGTTTAAAACGAATTATATAAATAGTTTTAAATTCGTTTCAAAAGCAATTTCAACTTCCATTTCAATTCAAATCAAAATTGAATTCCTCTTAATAAATTCATTTTAAAATTCATTTCTATTCAATTCAAATTTCAATTCAATTTGGATTCATTTCAATTCGCTTTCAATTTAATTTGAATTCGTTTTCAATTCAATTCATTTCGAAATCGTTTTCAATTCATATCGATATAAATATCGTCCACGTCAAAATGGCGTCAATCTAATCAACACGGCTTCATAAATTTCTATTTTCAAATATTCTATTTCAAATATTTCTATTTTAAAACTGGAATGAGGCCCAATCAATTACCATATAAAGTTAATTATATGGATTTTTCATACAACACATGTATATAATAGCAACGATAAATAATCAACCATCAACCAAAGTGCACTACACCGTATAAGCATCAAATATAGATATCTAATTCTTATAACAGCCTGTCAATCAATCGATTGACATATTTAATCAATCAGGATGAGTGAACTTCAAATTTCATCCCAACACCCGTGTGGGGTTTCAAACAATCAAACACAGATTTTTATTCGTGCAGTTGGGTGATGTGTAAAATTTATCGACCCAATCAATGTCCTTCAAATAGGTGTACATAAACAAACCGTCTGGTTTGTAAATGAATATTTATTTATTCACATTCACGTTAAAAATTATATTTTTAACGATAAAACATTTTATTCCAACATATGAATTTCGATTAAGTTCATTCTTTAAATAAAATGATATTTTTATTTTTCTAACACATTTTAGAAAATTTCGGCGGCATAACGGCACGATACTAGAAACGGCACGAGGCCTAGCCTTATCCCCGGTCTAGTGAAGGCCCACGCCATTCACACATCAATCAAATCATTTCATTTCACCACACAACCAAATTCAAATCAAATCATATAACTAACTACACAACCAAACAATTTAACAAACAAGCCATCCATGGTCTGTGGATGACGGATGTCGGGTGCTACTAAGCACCGTCTGCATCCTAGTATATATATAACTAGAAAAATTAAATTGAAAGGTGAGGAGTTCTCACATATATCTATCCTAGCTCCACGGCACTTCATTTGCAGAAACCTTCGTCGCTACCGCATCTTCGTCGTCCGCTTTCACTACCTATGTAAAAATCGAATTTTTTTTACTTCGCTATTCCATATATAAAAATCATATTTTTATTTCGAAGTTCAACATATAAAAATCATATTTTTATTTCGAAGTTCAACATATAAAAATCATATTTTTAATTTCAAAAGCAATGAATATTTTCAATTTCAAAAGCAATGAATATTTTCAATTTCAAAAGCAATGAATATTTTCAATTTCAAAAGCAATGAATATTTTCAATTTCAAAAGCAATGAATATTTTCAATTTCAAAAGCAATGAATATTTTCAATTTCAAAAGCAATGAATATTTTCAATTTCAAAAGCAATGAATATTTTCAATTTCAAAAGCAATGAATATTTTCAATTTCAAAAGCAATGAATATTTTCAATTTCAAAAGCAATGAATATTTTCAATTTCAAAAGCAATGAATATTTTCATATTTTAAAACTATACTATATATATAAATTTTCATATTTTAAAACTATACTATATATATAAATTTTCATATTTTAAAACTATACTATATATATAAATTTTCAGATTATATAAGCTATAATATATACATATAATTTTCAGATTATATAAGCTATAATATATACATATAATTTTCAGATTATATAAATTGTAATTTATACATATAATTTTCAGATTATATAAACTGTAATGTATACATATAATTTTCAGATTATATAAACTGTAATGCTAAAAAAAAAAGAGAGCTAAAACCTTTCTTTCTCGTTGCCTCGTCGAAGTCTGGAACCCATCACTGGTTCCAAAGAATCCACCGTCGCCGCCATTAAAGTTGACCGGACCCTCATCGAACATCCCCCTCCGACCCGCCGGAGCGCTGTCGTGCTCCTCCAACCACCACTCGAGATCCGATCTCCTCCTTGGCCAGAAAATCCGCCCCCACGTCCGCTTCTTTCAACGCGAAAATCAAGGGATTTGCGCCCCCATTTTTAATCTCAGTCGTAACCACCCTGTAATGTTTTGTTTGGGAGTTGGATTTAATTTCTATTTGGATTAAGCGAATTTGAGGATCGATTTTCGAAGGGTTCGGACCCTTGATAAGAAACGGCGGCTGAAATAGAAGATAGGGTTAGGTTTGGGAAGAGTGAGTATATATATTAATATTAATTATTTTTATTTCGCTAATTTTGCTTCTTAAGGAAATTTCACGTCCGGACACCAAACGAACTTCAACGACTGTCGCCCCTAGCTAATTACCCGCATTTTGAACACAATGGGATATGTATCACAAGCTGATTCGACTGTTACGATAAGTTTTCATCAAAATTAAAATATAAATCTGTATATATTTAATTTGAACGCACATTTCAATTTACCGGGGCCACATACGAACTTTAAAAATTCCAGAAAAATATTTTCTAGCTTCGTATTGACGATACGGTCCTAACAAAACTAATTTCGTCGAATTCTGAGACCGTTGGAAAAATGGCCAATTTCCAGTCGATTAAAATCAACTGAAACTGGTCAAACGCGTTTTCCTTCGCCACGCTCACATACTGATTCAGAAAATTATGAAATTTGGAATCTAGTAATAACTTCACATCCCGGACCCAACAAAACTGGTTTCGTCGAAATCCGAGGTCGTTTGCAAAATGTCCATTTTTAAGGGCCTGAATTCCATAGCGACTATTCAGAATTTTCTACTGGACATATCTTTTGATTCCTGCCATGAAATTTCGATTGGTCGGATTCGTTGGAAAGATATTATCAATTAGATCCTATTATTTTTGGTTTCACTAAAATCCGGATTGATTTGCACCCGGTACATTCAATTGAAGTTTGAAATCGAATTATCGAACTACCGCGCCATTTTCAATTCTATTTATAATTATATATAAATATTTATATTCTAACGACGACGCGTATAATATATACGTTCGATTTATATTCAAAATAAATTTCTCGTCGATATTATTTAAAATAATTCATTTTAAATAATCAAAATTCGCTAAAATAGCCAAAATAAAAATTTCAAACTGGCCCGCATTTTACGGGTTGTTACATCATATAAAGTCGAGATCCTTTAATGTAAAAAGAAGTGATTTTTCATTAGTAAAAGAAATTTGAAAAGGTCGGATTTTTTATATGGGAAAGGTCGGATTTTTAAGGAAGGAAAGTTCGGATTTTTAAAGTAGGATTTTTATAAGATGAAGAATATAAAAATATGATTTTTATATGTTGAATAGCGATATAAAAATAGGATTTTTATATATTGAATAGCGATGTAAAAATATGATTTTTGGTTAGGTAGAGAATAAAAATACAATTTTTACATGATAGGAATATTAAAAATATCATCTTTATATGTGTAGAAAAATAAAAATGAGATTTTTATAATGATGAAATCTATATTTTTTTATAAGGGCGAAATCAATATTTTTAAAAAAGGGAATTTTTATCTATATGACACCATAGTAAAAATTCGATTTTTATCTATACGATAGCGATGTAAAAATTCGATTTTTAAATATATGAAGTGATTATAAAAATTCGATTTCTAAATATATGAAGTGATTATAAAAATTCGATTTTTATATATTGAATAGCATAGTAAAAATTCGATTTCTAAATATATGAAGTGATTATGAAAATATGATTTTTAAATTGAAAGTAAACAAATAAAAATGTGACTTTTATTTTAAAGACATCAAAATATAAAAATGTGTGATTTTTATATATGTAGTGACTACGGGCAACGAAGGTGATAAAAAGGCGAGAATGAAGAAGATTTCTATAAAAGAAGAATCAAGATGAGTGGATAGCTTTCGGTGAGAATTTCTCACCTTTCAACTTCTTTTTCTAGTTATATATATATATATATATATATATATATATATATATACTAGGATGCAGACGGTGCTTAGTAGCACCCGACACAATCGTCCACAGACCATGGACTTGTTTGTTTGGTTGCATAGATTAGTTATATGATGTGATTTAGATTTGGTTGTTTGGTGATTTTGATTGATGTGTGAATGGCGTGGGCCTTCACTAGACCGGGGATAAGGCTAGGCCTCGTCCCGTTTCTAGTATCGTGCCGTTATGCCGCCGAAATTTTCTAAAATAAGTTAGAAAAATAAAAATATCATTTTTATTTTTTTTATTTTTTTTTAGCTTTTTTTTTAGCTTTTTTTTTTTTTTTTGCATAGCAAGCGAGGTTAGATGGCCCCTACCATATTTATTAAACTACAGGCACTGTTACAAAGTAAGCAAAATTCAAGAGCTACATCGTATGATAGAAAGGACCATTACTTGTTTAGGAGTACAAACATCACTAAACACCCTAGCGTTCCTCTCCATCCATAATAAATAAATAGTTTTCTTGAATAACTTCAATAATAAACAACTTCTAGAGTTTTTCCACCTTGAAGCTTTGAAAACAATATACCATTCTTCCATCGAATTAACAGTCGGATTATGCAAACCAAAGTGCATGAGAACACCAGACCACACAAATTTGGAATAATCACACTCAAAATAAACATGAGGAATAGTTTCTGCATGGTTGCGACATAGAGAACACACATCATCTTCAATGATAGACATTCTTTTCAGTTTACTTCTCGTATGCACAGCATTCATCAGGATTCTCCATAGGAAGACATTCTCTTTCGGAATAGAAGTATTGGACCATATTCTAGAATGCCACGGAAAAATATTGTCATTATCAGTCAAGTTTCTGTACACCTAGTTTAAAGAATGGTCATTCCCGTTCCAAGTAGAGTGGCCGGTGTTATGGGATCGCAAAGAATTTTGGATCAAAGACCATGTATTTCTCACCAAAGATGAACTACAATATGGAAGAACCAACGTCCCATTACTGTATAAATTAGCGACAGAGGCTTTTTCACTGATCCCAGTCAGTCTTCGATTGTCGTAATTAATTAACTGAGAGAGGATTTTTCCTTTGTCGAACCAAGGATCGTGCCAAAAAGAAATATGGTGTATGTATTTCATACCACATTGGAACATAGGAAACAAAAGATCTCTATATTTCAGTAAATTTTTCCACTGCCAACTACTGTAATTCGATGGCATCATCAGCCAAAAATTCTGGTCCTTGATTAAGTTATTCCTACACCACAAAGCCCAAAGATTAGAATCAAACCGATAGAGTTTATCAATCCTCGATGACAATGCTGTCCTGTTCCAGAGTTTTAAATTCATGACTCCAAGACCACCATATTTATGGCGTCTGCATACTTTCTTGAAAGAAATCGGAATGAGTTTTTTGGAGTATGGGTTCCCGTGCCAAAGAAAGTGGTTCAAAGCCGAATTAATCATATCGATAGTTTTACCTGGAAGGATGAATAATCTAGCGTAGTAGATGCTCATGCCAAACGCGAGGGATTTCACAATCACTAATCTACCCGCCATTGAAAACTTGGACGCCGGCCATGTCGCAATTTTGGATATAATACATTCCACTAGCGGCAAGCATTGCGTAGCCTTAAGCCTGGAAGAACAAAGCGGCGCCCCAAGATAAACTTCATTGTCATCCATTTGACTTAACCCGGACAGATCATTAATAACAACTTTCATTTGGTCATCTATACCTGAACAACGGATCTTCGACTTACTAGTATTAATGGATAGGCCAGTACACGCCGAGAATTCACTAATAACCTCATGCACACCAGAGATGGATTTAACGTTGGGTTTTGTGAAGAGGAGTAGGTCATCCGCGAACAGAAGAGAAGATATGCGAGAGGCTTTGCAGTATGGATGGTAGTCGATTCGCCTGTTAACCATTGCTCTGTTGGTGATAGCCGAGAAGAGCTCCATCACACAAACAAAGATATAAGGGGATATTGGATCCCCTTGTCGAAGACCTCTCTTCGCGTCGAAAAAACCAAGAGCGGATCCATTGACACTGAGGGAGATGCTTACAGTAGAAATACAAGTGTAAATCCAACACAAAAACGGCATCGGAAAGTTCATTTTGAAAAGTATATAGATTATGGATTCCCATCTTATCGTGTCGTAAGCCTTTTGAATATCGAGTTTGAGTACACACCGAGGAGAAATAGAAGCACGGTTGTATCCTTTCATGAGCTCAGTCGCAAGTTGAATGTTGTCAGCAATATCTCTATTCGGAAGGAAAGCACTTTGGTTCGGTGAAATGGTATTAGTAAGAGCTCCTTTCATTCTATCAGCCAAAATTTTGGCAATGCATTTGTATACAACATTACAGCAAGCTATCGGTCTAAACTGAGAGACGTCAGATGGCATATCCACCTTTGGAATCAAGGCAAGTCTAGTAGAATTAATTCCCCTTAGCATTTTGCTGTGAACGAAAAAAATTTTAATAGCTTTGATTACATCGTCACCAACAATATGCCAGCTCACTTTGAAAAAATATGCATTGAAACCATCCGGACCCGGAGAGCTAGTAGATTTCATAGCAAAAATCGATTGCTTAATGTCGTCGGAAGTAATTTCACGAATGAGAAGCATTTTCATGTCTTCATCGATACAAGGAAGATTGTTATGCGAGAAAGAATTTAATTGAACAGGATCACCATCAGCAGTACCTATTATCGATTTGAAATAATCCAGGAATGCACCATTAACCGTCATCGGATCATCAACACAGTTCCCATTCATATCCTTAATAGAAGTGATATTGGCTAAGTTTTGTTGAATCCTCAATGTATTATGAAATGTCGTCGAATTTTTATCACCGTATAATTTCCATTTGTTTTTTAACTTCTGCTTAGCCATCCCCGCTTCAGTAATGATTGCAGTAGCCAGATCAGTAGACAGTTTGTGTTCTTGCGCCGATAGAGAAACCATCAAAGCATCGTCTCGACAATGAAGAATGACGTTTTGAACCCGAAATAATTCTTCCCTGATCTCTGCAGACTTATTAGTTCCATCTCCATAGTTATGCTTAGCCCACATGCGAAGAGATCCCTTAAGGTGTTTTAATTTTTCCTGCAAAACGAACATTGGATTACCATAAAAACGAGCTTTCCAATTATCAGCAACCAAAGATAAAAAGTTTGGATTATCAGCCCAAACATTAAAAAATGAAAATGAGGAATGACTTCTCATGACTCTCTTGCCCCAATCCAGCACAAGCGGGGAATGGTCAGATAAGGAGGGGGGAGGGATAAAGGTAGTAAGGGTAGGCCAAGCCACAATCGCACTGTAGTTTTGATAGGATCTGTCTAATTTGCAGAAAGTTCTAACTCCAGATCGAGAGGAGTTATTCCAAGTGTATTCAGCTCCGGACGATGGAATAGGAATAAGGTTAGCATCATAAATAGCATTATTCAGTGGTCTAGTTTGCCTGTACGTCAAAGGAGAACCACCGATCTTGTCTGAAGATAACTGCATGCAGTTGAAGTCACCCAGGCAAATCCAAGGAAGAGAGGACTGATGTAAGGAGGGGAGAGTGTCAAGGAGGTTTTGCCGAGCCGCTACACTATTGTCAGCATAAATAAAAGTTAAGGCAAAAGAGGAGTCTGATGGTATATGAGTAACTTTGGCATGAATAAATTGCCTGTGGACAAGAATAGGACTAAGGGAGAAAGTGGTAGCATTCCAGATAATTAGCAGACGACCAAACGGAGCTTGAGCTAAATTATGAATGGAATGCCACGAGGGACGGATGTTATGAATGGCTTTAGAGGAGGTAAGATGATTGAGTTTAGTTTCGGCAATGGCAATCATATGAATATTAGAGGACGTAATTAAATTAGCAATATCCAATTGCTTAGCCAGGGGGTTTGCACCCCTGATATTCCAAAAAGCGATTTTATCTATCATAAAGATGATAGAGAGGAGGATGCTCTAGTTTTTACACCAGAGTGAATACCTGAAGGAGTCTGTTGAGAAGGCAAGGATAACACAGCTTGGTCAAAGGAGTAATCAAGAGATTTATCCAAATCAATCATGGTAGGAGCGGGCTTTTTTGGACGACCCCTACCTCCTTTGACAACCCTGTTTCTAGGTAGGGGAAAAGAGGGTGGTTTTGGATTTTTCGGAACGGAAGAGGCATGGTTTGTAGTGAGAGTAGTAGGCGATGAACATGCAACAATGTCACCAAAAATATGTGGAGGAAGAGACAAGGAATTGTATGGCGAACCAGCATGCAACTGATTAGGTTGAGGTGAAGTGGTACTAGAGAGAAGGGCTGATTGCATGTTAACAGGGACATCAAGCACAGATTGCACAGGACTAATGTGCACTATAGGATCAGAAGACACTCGGTTATCGATAACTTCAGGATTACATTCAGTCGATCCAACAGGAAAGACCAAACTGGACGATTCAGAGATGTTTAACGCTTCAAAGGGGTTGCTGACATGAACAGGTGATATAGGGGGAACAAAGGAATTAACTTGAAAAGAATCTGAGGAGGAGGAAGGAAGATTTGGGTGGAGATTCATATTGATAGAGGAATTTAGCCCATTGAGATCATTCACTCGCGTAGTAACATTTGAGTTACTAGTGATGTCCTTCATCATATTAGTATCATTTACCCCCACGTCGGGATTTGATATATTGTTAATGCCAGTTTGGTTCACATTAGCCCGTCCATTGCTATTTCCCTCTCCATTATCTTTTTCCTTAACCAGCTTTTTCCTATACATCTTTACATTTCTTGTCCTCCTTCTTTGCACAACATGAAATGAAATGAATAGAAATTCATGTGTTGAAATAGAATGTTTTATCGTTAAAAATATAATTTTTAACGTGAAAGTGAATAAATGAATATTTATAAACAAATCGGCGGATTTGTTTATATACACTGATTTGACTGATATTGATTGGGTCGATAAAATTTACACGTCGCCCAACTGCACAAATAAAATCTGTGTTTGATTGTTTGAACCCCACACGGGTGTTGGGATGAAATTTGAAATTCACTCATCCTGATTGATTAAATATGTTGATCGATTGATTGACAGGCTGTTATAAGCGTTAGATATTTATATTTGACGCTTATACAGTGTAGTGCACTTTGGTTGATGATTGATTATTTTTCAATGCTATTATATACATGTGTTGTATGAAATCCATATAATTAACATTATATGGTGATTGATTGGGCCTCATTCCAATCGGGAAAATAAGGAATATTATAAAAGAAAATTCATGTGTTGGATATAAAAATAGTCATGTGTTGACGATGTTCATGTGTTGAGTGAAATATTTTATACAATGAAATTTACATCTTTATCATATTTAAAATTAGAACTACTTTACGGTGGAGTCAAATTAAAATCAAACGATAGATACCATAGTTTTATAAAATATTTTACATAACAACAATAGTGATGAGTTGACAGCACTCATGTGTTGAGATTAGTCGTGTGTTGAAAGAAATATAGATTCATGTGTTGAATGGGATAAATATTCATTTGTTGAATAGAATAAAGAAGTTGTGAAAAATATAAAGCCGTGTTGATTAGTTTTGCGCCATTTTGACGTGAACGATATTTATATCGATTTTATTCAAATTGAAATGAATATTATAGCAAATTCAAATTGAAAAGAAAACGAATCTGAATTGAATATAAAAGGACTTCGAATGGAATTGAATATAAAACAAATTCAAGTTGAATTGAAAACGAACTGAAATTTAATTGATTTCGAATCGAAATTAAATTGAAATCGATTTGAATTGAAACGAATTTGAATTGAATTGAAACGAATTTGAATTCGAATTAAATAAAATGAAAATGAGTTCGAGTTGAATTGAAATCAAATCGATTTGAAATTGAATGTAGAAGTTGAATTGTTTTAGAAACAAATTTAAAACGATTTATAAAATTCGTTTTAAATAGAAATCGACGAAATATATATTATATATATTATATATATAATATAATGGCCTGAATAGAACGCGCCGCGCCGCGGCAGTTCGTGAATTTCGACCATTTATTTCAAACGGACGTTGCGGGAGATCCGACCGTCGGATTCTCCTAAAACCGGAACCGTTGGGTTCGTATCGAAAAGAGCTTTCCAATGAATATTAGAAATTTGAAATCTAACGGTTGGATTTGGAATTATGTCCAAATCAATTTCAGAAAAGGTCGCTGTAAGTGCAGTTCGATGGCCATTGATGGAAATCGACTGTACGGGCCTTGATAAAATTATTAAAAATATTGATAATTTGTGTAAAATCATAATATGTGATTTGGGAAAAATTGAGCTGAAGAATTCCACATTTGAAAGGATAAAAATAGATTTTTATCGAAATGAACTAGTTTGAACTAGAATTAAAATCAATTTATTGTTGAAATAAATAAATTGAATTTGAAAGTGATTTTAAAAATAATCAATATTCCCATACGTGAATTGGAATGGATTTGAATCGAAATTATCTTCGGAATATTTCGATGTTGGATTTCGTGACTATACAGATATTTTTATGGGAATTTGAAAGATATATTTTATATCGTTATTTCCAATACGATATATGTTGGTTTCAGAATTTGATATTGAATATAAGCCGATATATTTTCTATTCAGAGCCTTGTATTTAATATCAAATGTGATTTGGGTTTATCGTGAATCGTGTTTTAGATGACACTGGTTCTTTAACCCAGTTAAAGGCAAGATATTGAATTTTGAAAAGATTAAAACTAAGTGGAGTTTTAATGAATCTTTAATTAGATTAAAATGTGAATTGATAATTTAAATTATCAAATCTGAAAAGTGATCGAGAGTGGAGTATCACCAGTTTTGCTCTAAAGCGATAGTTAAATCTTTAAATAGATTTGAACGTGAAATGGTAATTAAATTTACCGATAACACCGTGGTGTTAGATGTGGAGTATTACCAGTTTTCTCCATGGGATATATAGGTTGGGATTGGGAAATAAAATAAATAATTACTTCGGTGTGGTTCGTTAATCCCGACTAGTTTGAAATGATATCCAAAGGAGGATGAAAGAATAAATTTAGAAGAATTTATCTTGGATAAAATTAATAGGAACCTTTTCCTAAGAATGTGTTTTGGTGAATAAAAGAATATTCTGAATTGGAATGAGGCGTTCGTTGTGTTTGTGTAACATTTGTTAATTATATACATGGGTTATCCAGAAAGGCCGGGTTATACCCATTCTGAATAACCGATTCGACGAGATGTCGAAGATGAAGACGGTGGTTGAAGACCGGAAGTCTTCACATCGTTGGGGTGATTACTGATGATCTGGATTGGGCTGTACACCCAGGATGAGGGAATCAGTTGGTGATCGTCCAGACGTACTTGGAGATGGATGGATATGCGAGGAAAGTGCCTCCGGTTTCGTTCAGACCCAGAACGAACTTGTAAATGGATTGTGTGTCTGACATTGGATTTTATTCTGTGTTGATTGATCTCTATTAAATATACATCTGTTTGGCGGCGGAGAATTTATTCTCTTGCTTAACGCCCTTCTCTGAGACGTACGAGCTCAGAGGTTGTATATCGATGGACATCAGTCGCATGGAGTGAATTGCCAGTGTGGCATGCGTAAGTGGCAATTGATCAAGGCTTCTGTTGAAAAGCAAAGTCTTGTGGTTGATGATCAAAGCACGGCCTGTGTGGCGTAGCTTTGTGTATAACGTGAATTCGCGAGCCTCACACCTCGGTATGAGTCAAAAACGGGAGATGGACCGCTGGGAGAGCACGACGTTTCTTTCTAGCTAGGGTGGTGTCAGTGACCTACCATCCCTGACATTTATATACTTTTCACCTGTGTGGTTGTTGGATACGAGGCGCCTCGGATATAGGTCTGTAAGGACCGGGAAACGTGTGTTCAGGAATTGCCAATCCTCAAAAGTAAGAGAGGACCGGCCCAGCCGATTCCAAGGATCAAAGTGGGGTCCTGGGACATTTGCTAGAGTGTCTCGAACGCGGAGAGGAGCTTGCCCCTTGCCTCGACTCATGATGGAATCCAATTTCCAATACGTGTATTGCGGTTTTAATTGTAGAACTAGTATGGCGACATGATATATGGTACCCATGCCGTCTATGATTGATATTTATGATTGAAATTGTTTTGACACTATATACACCTATGATAGTATCAAATGATTTGTTATTAAACGTATCAAGCATTATTTGGCTATTATAAGGGAAAACCCTATCCTCCGGCTTGCGTTGCATTGTGTGATGGGACCTGGGTCTTATAATAGCTTCATTTTTCTAAAGAGCATTGCGCTGTTTTGTTATATGCACTAGTATTCTTGGGAGGAAACCCGTTCCGTGTATACGGCGTGGTCCCTTGAATTACTCTCTTTTAAAGTAAAGTTTTAAATAACTGTTTTAGTTCTCACACCAGTCACATGACTGACCTGGAGTTTATTGTTTTAACCTAAACTGTGGGTGCCCCTATTTTCCGCACGGGCAGCTAGTAGTTTTGGTTTTGCAGATTTATATTCACAGGATCCTGATTAACAGCTGGAACGATGCTCGGAAAGCTCTGTATCCGTGTATCACTTTCAGTTGTATTTTGTATATTTTTCCGCTGCTATGTAATTTATTGTAATCTCTGATATTTGTCGAATATAATTTATTCATTTATACTCTGTATATTCTTGTATCTGATGGAATTGTTGTAATAACAATGAAATGTTCTTCCGTATGCGTCCTTTTGTGTGTTGTTCTCAAAGTATTCGTGCTTTCCTTCACGGGGAAGTTACGGGTCCTTACAGTGGTATCAGAGCTTTGGTTTACAGAGCTCGAGAACAAGACACATTAGAACCATACGAAAGAATTCATCAGATATTGGATTAGTAATATCCAATTAGAGATAGGATCAGTAGTATCCTAGAACGAGTGTGAAGAGTATATTTTTCAAATGAAAACAATATTGTTTTAAAAATTTAAATCGTTTTATACGTATTTGAATATTTATTTATTTTGAATATGGACAATCGAGTATATAAAGATTTTGCATATACGCGTCATGAACGTATATTCGAAGTTTTATTATATTGGATAGATATAGAATCACATTCTAGACACCCAGGGATAATTCTGGTGATGTGGCCACATCATCAGTATTTATGTTCGTGTTTCGAAGGTGTGATATCTATATATTTCCATTAGACTGGTGTGAGAACCAAAACTAATATAGCTAGAACACATTGTTGTGAATTGGCATCAAAACAAGATTTTCAGTATATATATCAAAATTATGAATTTGAAATTCTAATCCACTAATTGATTGATGTTTGAGTTGCTTGTTTATTTGTTTGCTAATTTTTGAACCATTAGGCCTAATTTTGAATTATATTGAAAATTGGTCACATTTGCTTGCATATACATATACTTACATGGAACAGGTCATAGCAAGGAGGCTAGAGCCGAAGAATAAAATTTGTTTGCCCGACAAATAGGTACATGTTTACTACATAATTTACTGTTTTGTTTGGGTGATGATGATTTTGTGAGCCTATTGGCTAGCCGCTTGGCTTTTTCTTTTTCTTTTTGAGATCTGAAGGACCGGGGAAGCTATTTGAAATTCCCCGATGCTCCCGGTGCAGGGGAGGTTATGGCGAAATTTTTCGAAAATTTAGGGTGTTAGCCAAATTTTTGAAGAATTTGAAAATTCTCAGAAACTGAAAAGTTGGAGAATGGAAGCCAGATCGAACGTAGAGTTGATTAATCAAACCACTTTCGACTTTGTTCCTTTTCGGGGACGAAAAGTTTTAAGTGGGGGAGATTGTAATAACCCGGAAAATCTGGGCCAGTTTAAAATTTTTATTTTGGCAATTTTAGCGAATTTTGAATATTTAAAATGAATTATTTTAAATAATATTGGAGAGAAAATTTATTTCGAATATATTTAGAACGTATATATTATATACGTCGTCGTTAGAATATAAATATTTATATATAATTATAAATAGAATTGAAAATGGCGCGGTAGTTCGATAATTCGATTTCAAACTTCAATTGAATTTACCGGGTGCAAAACAATCCGGATTTTAGTGAAACCAAAAATAATGGAATCTAATTGTGGATATCTTTCCAACGAATCCGACAAATCAAAATTTCGTAGCGGGAATCAAAAGATATGTCCAGTTGAAAATTCTGAATAGTCGCTATGGAATTCAGGCCTTAAAAAAATGGACATTTTGCAAATGACCTCGGATTTCGACGAAACCACTTTTGTTGGATCCGCAGTGTCAAATTATTGCTAGGTTTCAAATTTCATAATTTTCTGAATCAATATGTGAGCGTGGCAAGGGAAAACGTGTTTTGACCATTTCAGTTGATTTTAATCGACTGGAAATTGGCCATTTTTCTAACGATCTCAGAATTCGACGAAACTAGTTTTGTTAGGACCGTATCGTCAATACGAAGCTAGAAAATATTTTTCTGCAATTTATAGAGTTAGTATGTGACCCCGGTAATTTGAAATGTACGTTTAAAATTCAATATAGTGATTTAAATGTAAATTCAACGGAAACTGATTATAACAGCCGAACCAGCCTACGATACATATCCCATTGTGTTCGGAATGGGGGTGAAACGCTATGGACGATAGGCGGTGGGCCTCGTTTAGAGGTCGTATGTGAAAGTCAACTTTTTGAAAAATAAAATAATTAAATTAATAAAAAAATTAAACTTCCCCTTTTTACCCGTTCTGCCCCCCCCCCCAATTTCATATTTCAGAAGAATAAAAAAAAAAAGAAGAAGAAGAAAAGGGGATCGGCGGGGGGAGGAAGCCGCCGCTTCCACCGTAGCGGGGCCCCCAATCGCAACGCCTCCAAAGGCGCACGCCCCCTCACCTTCTCCCTCTGCCCTCGCTCTCCCGTCCTCTCTTCGAACCCTCACGCGCAGCACCCCCCAGTCGATGCCGCCATCTCGCTCGAGACCCTCCACCCCGGCGCCAACTCTCCAGCCTCCGCCCGCCACATCCAAACTCCCGTGCCGCCCATTCTCACCCTCCCCTCCACCAATTGTGAGTTTTTTTTATTTGATTTTACTTATTTAAGGTAATGAGTGTTTTTAAATCGTTTTTTTTATATAAAACATAGTTAGAAAATCAGTTTTTTTCTATGAAAATCATAAGAAAAGATTAGATCTTGTTTAAAGAGAAAGATTTGATTTTGTTTATATGAAATGATAGGATTT
Organism: Allium sativum; assembly: GCA_030737875.1. Classification (NCBI taxonomy): domain Eukaryota; kingdom Viridiplantae; phylum Streptophyta; class Magnoliopsida; order Asparagales; family Amaryllidaceae; genus Allium; species Allium sativum. The sequence continues at coordinate 59,999,890 of CM060924.1, forward strand.
TGTATAATTAGGAAAATATGATCGTTGTATATAGATTAACGAAATAAAAATGCAATCTTTATATAAAAGACATGAGATAAAAATGAGTTTTTTTTCTTCATATAAAGTCGAGATCCTTTAATGTAAAAAGAAGTGATTTTTCATTAGTAAAAGAAATTTGAAAAGGTCGGATTTTTTATATGGGAAAGGTCGGATTTTTAAGGAAGGAAAGTTCGGATTTTTAAAGTAGGATTTTTATAAGATGAAGAATATAAAAATATGATTTTTATATGTTGAATAGCGATATAAAAATAGGATTTTTATATATTGAATAGCGATGTAAAAATATGATTTTTGGTTAGGTAGAGAATAAAAATATAATTTTTACATGATAGGAATATTAAAAATATCATCTTTATATGTGTAGAAAAATAAAAATGAGATTTTTATAATGATGAAATCTATATTTTTTTATAAGGGAGAAATCAATATTTTTAAAAAAAGGGAATTTTTATCTATATGACACCATAGTAAAAATTCGATTTTTATCTATACGATAGCGATGTAAAAATTCGATTTTTAAATATATGAAGTGATTATAAAAATTCGATTTCTAAATATATGAAGTGATTATAAAAATTCGATTTTTATATATTGAATAGCATAGTAAAAATTCGATTTCTAAATATATGAAGTGATTATGAAAATATGATTTTTAAATTGAAAGTAAACAAATAAAAATGTGACTTTTATTTTAAAGACATCAAAATATAAAAATGTGTGATTTTTATATATGTAGTGACTACGGGCAACGAAGGTGATAAAAAGGCGAGAATGAAGAAGATTTCTATAAAAGAAGAATCAAGATGAGTGGATAGCTTTCGGTGAGAATTTCTCACCTTTCAACTTCTTTTTCTAGTTATATATATATATACTAGGATGCAGACGGTGCTTAGTAGCACCCGACACAATCGTCCACAGACCATGAACTTGTTTGTTTGGTTGCATAGATTAGTTATATGATGTGATTTGGATTTGGTTGTTTGGTGATTTTGATTGATGTGTGAATGGCGTGGGCCTTCACTAGACCGGGGATAAGGCTAGGCCTCGTCCCGTTTCTAGTATCGTGCCATTATGCCGCCGAAATTTTCTAAAATAAGTTAGAAAAATAAAAATATCATTTTTATTGTGTAAATGAAATGAATAGAAATTCATGTGTTGAAATAGAATGTTTTATCGTTAAAAATATAATTTTTAACGTGAAAGTGAATAAATGAATATTTATAAACAAATCGGCGGATTTGTTTATATACACTGATTTGACTGATATTGATTGGGTCGATAAAATTTACACGTCGCCCAACTGCACAAATAAAATCTGTGTTTGATTGTTTGAACCCCACACGGGTGTTGGGATGAAATTTGAAATTCACTCATCCTGATTGATTAAATATGTTGATCGATTGATTGACAGGCTGTTATAAGCGTTAGATATTTATATTTGATGCTTATACAGTGTAGTGCACTTTGGTTGATGATTGATTATTTTTCAATGCTATTATATACATGTGTTGTATGGAATCCATATAATTAACATTATATGGTGATTGATTGGGCCTCATTCCAATCGGGAAAATAAGGAATATTATAAAAGAAAATTCATGTGTTGGATATAAAAATAGTCATGTGTTGACGATGTTCATGTGTTGAGTGAAATATTTTATACAATGAAATTTACATCTTTATCATATTTAAAATTAGAACTACTTTACGGTGGAGTCTAATTAAAATCAAACGATAGATACCATAGTTTTATAAAATATTTTACATAACAACAATAGTGATGAGTTGACAGCACTCATGTGTTGAGATTAGTCGGGTGTTGAAAGAAATATAGATTCATGTGTTGAATGGGATAAATATTCATTTGTTGAATAGAATAAAGAAGTTGTGAAAAATATAAAGCCGTGTTGATTAGTTTTGCGCCATTTTGACGTGAACGATATTTATATCGATTTTATTCAAATTGAAATGAATATTATAGCAAATTCAAATTGAAAAGAAAACGAATCTGAATTGAATATAAAAGGACTTCGAATGGAATTGAATATAAAACAAATTCAAGTTGAATTGAAAACGAACTGAAATTTAATTGAATTCGAATCGAAATTAAATTGAAATCAATTTGAATTGAAACGAATTTGAATTGAATTGAAACGAATTTGAATTCGAATTAAATAAAATGGAAATGAGTTCGAGTTGAATTGAAATCAAATCGATTTGAAATTGAATGTAGAAGTTGAATTGTTTTAGAAACAAATTTAAAACGATTTATAAAATTCATTTTAAATAGAAATCGACGAAATATATATTATATATATAATATAATGGCCTGAATAGAATGCGCCGCGCCGCGGCAGTTCGTGAATTTCGACCATTTATTTCAAACGGACGTTTCGGGAGATCCGACCGTCGGATTCTCCTAAAACCGGAACCGTTGGGTTCGTATCGAAAAGAGCTTTCCAATGAATATTAGAAATTTGAAATCTAACGGTTGGATTTGGAATTATGTCCAAATCAATTTCAAAAAAGGTCGCTGTAAGTGCAGTTCGATGGCCATTGATGGAAATCGACTGTACGGGCCTTGATAAAATTATTAAAAATATCGATAATTTGTGTAAAATCATAATATGTGATTTGGGAAAAATTGAGCTGAAGAATTCCACATTTGAAAGGATAAAAATAGATTTTTATCGAAATGAACTAGTTTGAACTAGAATTAAAATCAATTTATTGTTGAAATAAATAAATTGAATTTGAAAGTGATTTTAAAAATAATCAATATTCCCATACGTGAATTGGAATGGATTTGAATCAAAATTATCTTCGGAATATTTCGATGTTGGATTTCGTGACTATACAGATATTGTTATGGGAATTTGAAAGATATATTTTATATCGTTATTTCCAATACGATATATGTTGGTTTCAGAATTTGATATTGAATATAAGCCGATATATTTTCTATTCAGAGCCTTGTATTTAATATCAAATGTGATTTGGGTTTATCGTGAATCGTGTTTTAGATGACACTGGTTCTTTAACCCAGTTAAAGGCAAGATATTGAATTTTGAAAAGATTAAAACTAAGTGGACTTTTAATGAATCTTTAATTAGATTAAAATGTGAATTGATAATTTAAATTATCAAATCTGAAAAGTGATCGAGAGTGGAGTATCACCAGTTTTGCTCCAAAGCGATAGTTAAATCTTTAAATAGATTTGAACGTGAAATGGTAATTAAATTTACCGATAACACCGTGGTGTTAGATGTGGAGTATTACCAGTTTTCTCCATGGGATATATAGGTTGGGATTGGGAAATAAAATAAATAATTACTTCGGTGTGGTTCGTTAATCCCGACTAGTTTGAAATGATATCCAAAGGAGGATGAAAGAATAAATTTAGAAGAATTTATCTTGGATAAAATTAATAGGAACCTTTTCCTAAGAATGTGTTTTGGTGAATAAAAGAATATTCTGAATTGGAATGAGGCGTTCGTTGTGTTTGTGTAACATTTGTTAATTATATACGTGGGTTATCCAGAAAGGCCGGGTTATACCCATTCTGAATAACCGATTCAACGAGATGTCGAAGATGAAGACGGTGGTTGAAGACCGGAAGTCTTCACATCGTTGGGGTGATTACTGATGATCTTGATTGGGCTGTACACCCAGGATGAGGGAATCAGTTGGTGATCGTCCAGACGTACTTGGAGATGGATGGATATGCGAGGAAAGTGCCTCCGGTTTCGTTTAGACCCAGAACGAACTTGTAAATGGATTGTGTGTCTGACATTGGATTTTATTCTGTGTTGATTGATCTCTATTAAATATACATCTGTTTGGCGGCTGAGAATTTATTCTCTTGCTTAACGCCCTTCTCTGAGACGTACGAGCTCAGAGGTTGTATATCGATGGACATCAGTCGCATGGAGTGAATTGCCAGTGTGGCATGCGTAAGTGGCAATTGATCAAGGCTTCTGTTGAAAAGCAAAGTCTTGTGGTTGATGATCAAAGCACGACCTGTGTGGCGTAGCTTTGTGTATAACGTGAATTCGCGAGCCTCACACCTCGGTATGAGTCAAAAACGGGAGATGGACCGCTGGGAGAGCACGACGTTTCTTTCTAGCTAGGGTGGTGTCAGTGACCTACCAGCCCTGACATTTATATACTTTTCACCTGTGTGGTTGTTGGATACGAGGCGCCTCAGATATAGGTCTGTAAGGACCGGGAAACGTGTGTTCAGGAATTGCCAATCCTCAAAAGTAAGAGAGGACCGGCCCAGCCGATTCCAAGGATCAAAGTGGGGTCCTGGGACATTTGCTAGAGTGTCTCGAACGCGGAGAGGAGCTTGCCCCTTGCCTCGACTCATGATGGAATCCAATTTCCAATACGTGTATTGCGGTTTTAATTGTAGAACTAGTATGGCGACATGATATATGGTACCCATGCCGTCTATGATTGATATTTATGATTGAAATTGTTTTGAAACTATATACACCTATGATAGTATCAAATGATTTGTTATTAAACGTATCAAGCATTATTTGGCTATTATAAGGGAAAACCCTATCCTCCGGCTTGCGTTGCATTGTGTGATGGGACCTGGGTCTTATAATAGCTTCATTTTTCTAAAGAGCATTGCGCTGTTTTGTTATATGCACTAGTATTCTTGGGAGGAAACCCGTTCCGTGTATACGGCGTGGTCCCTTGAATTACTCTCTTTTAAAGTAAAGTTTTAAATAACTGTTTTAGTTCTCACACCAGTCACATGACTGACCTGGAGTTTATTGTTTTAACCTAAACTCTGGGTGCCCCTATTTTCCGCACGGGCAGCTAGTAGTTTTGGTTTTGCAGATTTATATTCACAGGATCCTGATTAACAGCTGGAACGATGCTCGGAAAGCTCTGTATCCGTGTATCACTTTTAGTTGTATTTTGTATATTTTTCCGCTGCTATGTAATTTATTGTAATCTCTGATATTTGTCGAATATAATTTATTCATTTATACTCTGTATATTCTTGTATCTGATGGAATTGTTGTAATAACAATGAAATGTTCTTCCGTATGCGTCCTTTTGTGTGTTGTTCTCAAAGTATTCGTGCTTTCCTTCACGGGGAAGTTACGGGTCCTTACAATTCACTCTATCTGGTTAACTCTTATTCGAATAACAAATATTCGATTACTCTATTCAACTGACTCGACTCGACTAACCCCTTTCGAATAACTAATTCTATTTACTACTTTCTAATACCATATTCGATTTAACTCCTTTATTCGCTTTATAAAGATTTCCTTTTTAACAACATTTATTCATTTTAAAGATTTACTTTTAGTAACGGTTCTCCACTTTAAAAATGATTTCCTTCTTATAACAGTTTCCTTTTTATAACGTTTTCCCTTTTTCTAAATATCTCCTATTTATAAATATTCCAATTTATAAATATTTCTTATTTATATATATTCCATTTATAAATATTTTATTTCAAATATCACTTTGAAAATATTCCCTTATCAACATTTCTGTATGTTATGGTATTCAACATATCAAATCACGATGATCAGTATCGTCCAAACACATATAATCGACAACAGATTATATATCACATCATATATCACAATATACGAAAAACATTAAAATAAATGTTGAGGAACCCTGTTGGCTTCCTCTAACTTGTTTCCCTGCATCACAGATGTTAAACAATATAGATAACATCACTTTCAGTTCCATATGGTATATTCTATTGAACATAATCAATATAGAAATTCAACTAACTGACTAGCAGTTCAATCAAACAATCAACACACAGTTAATCAAACAATTTCTAATAGTTCTAAAAATACAACATGAAATTATAAACTGTTCAGAGTTAGTCAGATTTACTCACATTTGCAGTTCATCGTTAAAGAACGATAAATTGTTGTTTGATTTGAATCAAACCATTTATTTCGCCATAAATTCAAACGAGTCCCAATCCACTTCCAGTCAGCTTCATTGTGAAGCTCTCGTCCATACGGTCCTAACGGATCCAACCATTCAGAATTCCGACATTGTATGATAAAGATATACAATTAATAAGTTTGTACTATTATATATATAAACGGATTAAATTTCCTTTTTAAATCCATTGGGCCTCAACCCCTTTTCCCGGCGCACTAACCGTCTATTTACCGGACCAGTACCTATTAGGTCCTTCTTCCCCAAAGATGCCAAACTTCCGCTCAGCAAAACTCCACCTCTCCAATCCTTTAACCAATTCGTTCACTCCCATTCCAACATGGAAAAATCGAAATAAAAAAATACAATGATACTCCTCAACCAAAACCGCATCTCCTCGTCACCATTAAGTTGAACTCGATGCCACTTTCCTCCAACCGCTTCACGTCCTGTACGACGTCGGACCGACCAAATGGGCCACCATACTTCACCAAATTCCTCCACGAAGTGCTACATCACCTCACCAACTCACCTACACCACTTAGACTAAGATCGACGCCTCCCACGTCACCAAATACCGAACCCTAACCCACTGTGTTGAGCGTCGAACCCCCAAATGTTTAATCAAACACCACAAAAGCCATACCAAATCGTAGAGGATCCTTCAAGAAGCTCACATATATACACTAGATGATTTTAGGATTTTAATTTGAGTTTATTTGGATTTTTGAAGTTGATTTTACACGGTTTGTTTTGAGGCAAGAAAGAACGGCGGAAAAATGCCCCGTTGACCAAATGAAAATGAAATTAGGTTAAGGAAATTTTTAGGGTATTATATAGTGTATTTTTAATATTATAATATTTGAATATTATAATATTTTTTTAGCAATCTTTGTTTTACTCTCGTGTTTAAAAATCCTTGTGGTCACACACGATATCCAAAAATCACGAAACTAGACATGCAGCTACGGTCTGACATTACGGCCCTAACGAAACTGGTTTCGTCGAATTCCGACTCCGTTTGCTCACACAGTGTATTTTTAACTGTCAAAATACTGACTGTTTCTCACTCTAAAAATCCGTACGACCACACAATGACTCTAAAAATCACGAAACTGGAAATCTAACAACTATTTGACATTGCGGATCCAACAAAACTAGTTTCGTCGAATTCCGGCTTCGTTTGCAAAAGTGGCTATTTTTAAAGCTCTGGATGACCCATTTAAATATATAAATATATTTAAATAAAATTAAATAGAACATTAATATTATCGTATATATTCGCAGGGGAATACCATATAGCTCTAGAAAACCATATATGGATTTCTAACTCGATATTTCAAATCAGGGTCAACACGATATTCGATTGATATTGAAATTCATTTTTAAAATATAAATAATTCCTTTATAAATTATAAAAGAATTCCACAGCGACTTTTCTAAAATTTTATTTAGACATAAATCAAAATCTATACGATGAAATCCCGATTTTTCTCTTCCACTAGAAAGATATACTCTACCCGCTCCACACGTTTCTTGTTTCACAGAAATTCGGCTTAAAACAAATCCTGTACATTCAGTTGAAGTTCGAATCGCCAATTTACGAACTGCAGCGCCATTTCGAGCTCGTTTATAATTATATTATAAACTATACGTTCAACTGTCGACGATTGAATATATTCGTTATTCAAATTCAATTCCAAGCTGAATTAAATATCACAGATGATCCGGTTCACACCATATCGTCATTTCGGCTAATTCTGATTATTTTAGAATTTAATATAATATTTAATTTATTATTTTAATTAAATATTCATCATTATTTAATTCCATGACCATTAAATTCACTATATCACTATATAAATAATTAAATAAATTAATTATAATACCTCTGCCAATGCGGGTCATTACAATCTTCCCCACTTAAAATAATTTCGTCCTCGAAATTGCTAAAAGGTATAGAACGACCCTATCGACTGGTTAGAACATATTTGTTCATTTCTTAAATCTTCAATTTCAACTGAACCAATTTAATTTCAATTAAATTATTAATTAATCCTTATCAACGAAAATTTTCAAAAATCCTGAAAATTTTCTAACACCTTAACTTTTTGAAAAATTTCGCCAGCCCCTCTTTTGTACTGGTCAATCGATCAAACTACCACTCGCCTCTCTGGGCCATCTCCAACCCAAAATAAAATCAAATAGCCAAGCGGCTAGCCAGTCGGCTCATAAATCTCATGCTTATACCTTTTTGTCGGGCATATCAATATATCCTTTCCACCTGTTATCAATTCAGCGGATACAAGGGTCATCCCAATCAAATTCCAATGTGCTTTTATCCACAACACATCCATTCGCTTATATCCGAGCCAAATATTATTTCAACTCGAGTTTCTTCTCGATTCCCAACTCTTAACTTGATTATCACATTACACTTCAAATTTGAATCTCACAATCCAATTTGTCTTGATATCATTCTAATTCACTCTCAGTTACCACTTTACTGGATTTACTTTAATTCAAATTTTCTTCACAAATTTCTGTTAAATTTGTTTTTTATTCAAGCAGTCTTTCCTTGGGAATTTTTAAACAGTTTACTCTTTTCAAAAATCAAAATTTCCTTTTGAACATGTCACTGAGCCCTTAATTAATATTCCATTAGTTAAATCACTTCTCTATTTCTTTATCACTATTTGTTAACCAGATATTTTCAATAACCATATTGGCCTTTTATGTTATTTGGAAAACATTTCCAAATATCGCCTTCCTTTATTTTCTAAACTTTAGAAAATATATGCTATTTATAATTGGAAATTATTCCAATTACTTTTCTCTTTTCCCATCTCGTTTATTTCTATACTTAGGAAATATTCTTTATTATATTTCCAAGCTTACACTTATTTGGGTTAAAACGGATGTTGTGTAAAACATCGTTACGATAACTCAAATACCATATTCAACTAACTCTTATTCAACATTGATCTTCGAGCCTGAAATCTTACTATTTATTTGTTAATAATGAAATCAATCAAGTTGGGGTATAACTACCTCTCAGACCTTGACTGAATAACATTTATAACGTCAAAATAGATATGACTACTTACTCGAATAATCGATACCATACAACTATTTATCCACTTTTAAACACGTATACGCTCCCTCTTTCTATTCTTACTAAAGTCTATTCTTAGTCTTCCTTTTTTATTTTACTATTCTATTTCAAAGTTCGTTTCCTTATCGACTTCTATATATTTATATATATATATATATATATATATCGATACGTTGATTTCTAACCATCACATTATCTTAAAAATATTCTAACTCCTTAAATTCCTGGCAAAATTCGCCATAACCTCCTTTGTACCTGGAGCATCGGGATATTTCAAATAGCCTCCCATGGCCCTCACCAATCCAAAAGAAAAAGAAAAAGCCAAGCGGCTAGCCGATACGACGCATAAAAGCTCATATATGAATTAAATACGTACCTTTTCGTCGAGCATTCTATTTATATACCTTCAAACCTTATCCATACCCATCTCATGTATATTTATACCTGCCCAATTTATTTTAACTATACATGATCGTTTTACCTCAATTCGTTAATTAATTTGTTAATTAACTCTTTAGTCTATTTCACTTTTATATTTGAACATAACATGTTCAAATATATTTTAACTTGCTTATTAACTAATTTGAATCCAAATTTCAACTTTAAGTTCTATATTCGATTTCGAATATCCATTTACAAATCAATTTCACCTTTCAAAGTTCAACTTCAAATTCAAAACTCGATTAACTAATTCCTCTTCAACTTAGTTAATTCTATTCAATTTCTATTCAAATTTTATATCACTTCTATTATTCAAATTCTAATTCTATTTCACTTCTATATTATAAATCCCATTTGAATTTCTATAATCAAATTCCATATATTCAAATTCTATAGTTTAAATTCCTTTTGAATTCTATATTCAAATTCCATATATTTGAATTCCATTTGAATTTCTATATCCAAACCCCATTTGAATTTCTATATTCAAATTCTATATCACTTCCATTGAATTTCATATATACAAACTCCCTTTGAATTTCTAAATTCAATTTTCTATTTCAAACTTTCTTTATTCATTCTTTATTATAAATCCCATTTTGAAATTCAACACAACTTGTCTTTCCCAAAACAAATTCAAAACAGTATCTCTGGTAGTAATTCGTCACTTACAACTCGAAAATGAATACTAATGATGCAGTTGTCAACATCGGAATCTATTTTCCAGCGATCGAAGTGAGTTCAATAATATAATACTATTTCTAAACATTTCCACTTTGAAATTCATTTCAAAATATAATTCACACTGCTTGTAAAACAATTTAAAATCTCCCATGATCTTAAATTTTCTTTACTTTTAATCCAAATCCATTTACAAACACTTGTCCAATTTTTCCAGAATTTTAATTCAATTTCTAGTTAAAATTTTAGATTTAACTCATCTGATTTCATGTATTTCACTTATATGAATTTTGATTGGTTATTTACATAACCATTTAATTTATAATCTTACTCGATTATAATAACAACAAATATATCCAATATATTATAATCTTGATATTTATATCTTCTTTATATCAAGATATACCTTGGGTAAACTTATTTTAATTTACCATCTTTTCAAAACATATCGTGTCGACCAATCGTATTCGAGTGTTTATAAACTCCTACCGATACAGTGGATCAAACTGATCGACCAGAACCCATAAACAACTCAACCAATGAATCTCCACAATATAAAACAAACTTTTATATCAATAAAAAATACGTTCACTTGTATATATACACTCAACTCAATCTAGGGTATTACTAACCCTGTCTCTACCGAGTCACGCCACAGAGCCAAGGTAAAACTTAACCTGGCTCTGATACCAACTGTAATGACCCAGGATTTTGGCTACTTTGGTTATCGACATAAACATGATGACGACTAACCAAACATCGAAAAATACCGGTCATTAATGAAAGAAATTAGAGGGTGAGGATAGATAAGATAGAAATTTAGAATAGAAGAAGAAGAAGAACACAACATCAGAGTAACACGAACCTCACAGCGGAACGAATAACATATAATACATGTAACAAAACTTTGAAATATACATCTGTAATTGAATCTATATATCATTTCAAAGTACAGCACTTGCAACACAGTGGAAATACACTATAGCTATACAATCCTGAAGCCTCCTGCTCCAGCTCTTCAAGTATCTGCAAATTCCTTACTACTTGAATGCCTGTACAAAATTGGGCACCCAAGAGTTTAGGGAAAACAACAAAATAAACTCCCGGTCAGTCATGGGACTGGTATGAGTAAAACAGTTTAAAACAGTTCAAGTAGGTAATCGATATCTCATAAGACCACGCCGTATAACGGAACGGGTTTTTCCCTTATGAGAATCCAAAATATCTTTATATCAAGAACCTTTTGATATTATAATAATGTCTATCAACACAATATAATAATCATCTAGCAGAAACGCTTTCATCTCATGTTCTACATATATAGTATACAATCAAACTGCAAGCACGTATTGGGTAATGGATTTCCAACTATGACAAGGTATGGAACTACCTTTCGCTCGTGTACCTCTACAGAGGAATACACTGGGTTCAACAAGAACATCTTGCAACCCGGCCACACATGACCAACCACTCATTTCGTGTAACGCCCCAGAAAATCTGAACCAATTTAAATTTTTTAAATTGGCTAAAATAGTGGATTTTAAATATTTTAAATAAATATTTTAAATAATAGCAATGAAAAGTGAGTTTGAATCGACGTTTGAAAACGAATATAATTAATTATAATTATAAGCAAGGCCTGAAATGGCGCTGCAGTTTCAAAAATTGAATTCAAACTTTATCGGACTGTACCGGGTGCTAAACAAAACGGATTCGAGTGAAACCAAAAATATTTAAATCTGTTATTGAATACCTTTCTAACGAATCTGAAAAATCGAAGTTTCATAGCAGAAAGCAAAAGTTATGGCCAAATGAATTTTCAGAAAGGTCGCTATGGAATTTATATAGCCCGTGAAATTGGCCATTTTGCATACTACCTCGGAATTCGACGAAACCACTTTTGTTGGATCCGGGATGTGAAGTTATTGCTAGGTTTCGAATTTCATAAATTTTGAAGCTAGTATGTGAGCGTGGCAAAGGAAAACGTGTTTTGGTCAATTATAGTTAAATTGGATCGACCAGAAATGGGCCATTTTACAAACGGTCTCAGAATTCGACGAAACTAGTTTTGTTGGGACCGTATCGTCAAAACATAGCTAGATTTATTTTTCGGGAATTTTTAGGATTAGTATGTGGCCCCGGAAAATTGAAATGTACGTTCAAATTAAATATTGAATGTTTTATATTTTAATTTGAAGGAGAACTGACTGAAACAGTCGAATGGGCCTACGAAACATATCCCATTGTGTTCGGAATGGGGGTAAAACACTAGGGATGACTGTCGTTGGGTTTGATTTCGAGTTCGTTTAAGAAAACCCCAATTTTTAAATAAATATATATATCGACCAATAGGAAAATTCTTTCATAAAATAAAAAAATTAGACCCCCCCCCCCCCCCGTTAAACACGATCGATGGCGAAAGAAGCTCCGTTCTTCCTGGCCAAAATCTAGCCGATCCCTTCATCGGTGACCCCTACCCCAGTTCAACTTTTCGAAGCTCTCTCCCCCCTCTTAAAATTAACACCCACTTCACCCCCTATCGTCGCACCATTGGAGAGAACGACCTCTCCAAATTCTGCACCTTTAGTGCGCCGCCACTCCTCCAGATCGCCGACGAGTTCAACGGCTTGGGGACCCTCTGGCGCGGATTTCGGAGCTCGACAACGTGGTATGGTCTGATCGTCACCACGCTACACGCTTTGGCCAGAAAATCCAACCCTAGTTTTGAAACAAAACGCTGAGGTATGGGTTTTATTTTCTGAAATGATTTTAACACCTTTAAACCATTGCAAACCTTGTAAAAATCATATCTTTTTCGTTTCTAGATGAAATTCAGTGAAACAAGATACAGTGGACTCGTGTGGACGTCTTCTACCTTCTAGAAGAGACCGCATATTTTTCTGAGCCTTCTGCTATTTTTGGTGGAGTGGAACCCAATGTGAGATTTCTAATTTATAAATGATATGGAAAACGACGATGTATAAATTATATAGTCGATGTATGAGTTATATAAGCATTGTACACCTCTTGTATAAGCGTTGTATAAGTTGTACGTTCGATGTATAAGTTATATATGCGTTGTAAAAATTATATATTTGTTGAAATAGAAGTGAATTGCTATATATATATATATATATATATATATATATATATATATATATATATATATACGCCCCTCGTCCACTAACCATGGACGATATTTATTGGTTGTGATTGGTGTGAAAATTGATTCATAGCGAATGGTTGATTGGAATTGTTTGTGGTTGATATTGACTGACTGTGGTTGAAAAATACCCGTTTGTGGTTGAGAAATATTTGGTTGAAACCACATAGGATTAGTTTGTGGAAATGAAATAAGTATACATGCCGCCTGCGTGCGAACTAGATGCATGATTCCCCATTGTAAAAAACCGCGAGGTTTAAAGGTAGAGCGAGGAGCCGTACTAGGGACGGTCCCGGTTTTAACTACCCTGCCGTTATGCTGCCGAAATTTTGAATAATATTCATGTGTTTGAATTATTTTCATTTGTTGAAACTATATTTATTCGTTGAATAGAAAACCTTCATGTGTTGAATCGAAATTCATTCGTTGAATTGAAATTCATGTGTTGAATGGTATTCGTGTTTTAAATATAAAAATCACCTTTTTATCGATATATACAAACTATAGAAAACCTTCATGTGTTGAATCGAAATTCATTCGTTGAATTGAATTTCATGTGTTGAATGGTATTCGTGTTTTAAATATAAAAATCACCTTTTTATCGAAATATACAAACTATGGAAAACCTTCATGTGTTGAATCGAAATTCATTCGTTGAATTGAAATTCATGTGTTGAATGGTATTCGTGTTTTAAATATAAAAATCACATTTTTATTGATATATACAAACTATAGAAAACCTATATGTGGTGAATCGATATTCATTCGTTGAATTGAAATTCATGTGTTGAATGGTATTCGTGTTTTAAATATAAAAATCACATTTTTATTGATATATACAAACTACAGAAAACCTTCATGTGTTGAATCGATATTCATTCGTTGAATTGAAATTCATGTGTTGAATGGTATTCGTGTTTCAAATATAAAAATCACCTTTTTATCGATTTATATAAACTATAGAAAACCTTCATGTGTTGAATCGATATTCGTTCGTTGAATAGAAATTTATGTATTGAATGGTATTCATATTTTGAAAGAAATTGTTTTATATAAAAATCACAATTTTATCATCGTTGTGAAATGTATAAAACAATCTTGGTTTGAAATAAATTGTTTTAAAATAAAAATCCTATTTTTATCACCTATATTAACTATATAAAATAACCGTGTTTTGAAATAAATTGTTTTACATTAAAAATCACATTTTTATTATATACATGAATTGTTAAATATAGTGAAGTGTTGAAATAGAAGACAGTTAGATAAAAATATCATTTTTATCAAATGTATGAGAAGAATATAGTTTTAAAATCGAAGAATCGATATATATATTTAAATAGAATTAAATATATATCGTATAACGACGCTGCAGTTCGTATTTTGAAAACGTGATTTCGAACGATTATATCGGGAGATCCGACCATTGGATTTTCCTGAAATCGCAACCGTTGGGTTCGCTTTGGAAATATCTTTCCAATGGCACCAACTTTGTAAAAATCCAACGATTGGATTGTCTGGAATGTTTAATTCAAATCTGAAGAAAAACAGCGCCAGAATCGATTATATTTATATATATATATAAATATAATTATATTTAATCGAATAATGATGCTACAGTTCGTATTTTGAAATCGAAACTTCAAACGATTATACCGGGAGATCCAACCGTTGGATTTTCCCGAAACTAGAACCGTTGGATTCGTTTTGAAAAGATCTTTCTAATGATGTAAATTTTGTGAAGATCCAACGGTTAGATTTTCAGATATGTGTAAATCAAATCTGAAGAAAAACAGCGCCACAACCGCGTTATGGCCCGAAGCGTCGTTTCGATTAAATTGGCTATTTTAAAATAAATAAAAATAGGGTTAAATCGTTATAAAATATTATAAACGATATGGATGTGAAATTTAGAAATTAACTGAAGGTTGGCTAAGCCGAATGGTTTCCTGGGTATTGATCTGATGTTGGTTTCGGCCTTCGGGGTTAATATTTGGGAAATCGTTCTCTTACTGATTGACGGTTAGTGACTAATGAATTGAAATGATGCGTATGTATGTTAGTGTTGCACTTGATTATTATATATGCGAGTTGCTCAGAAAGACCGGGTTTATCCCATTTTGAATAACTAAATCGACGATAAGAAATCAAAGATGAAGACGGTGGTCGAAGGCCGGAGATCTTCACCTCGTCTGGATGGTAACCGAGGTCCTGATTGGGAGGCATCCCGAAATATGGATAATGAGTGGGGTTCGTCTAGACGTACGTGGTGATCGATGGGTTTGCGAGGTATTTAGTGCCTCCGGTTTCGTTCAGACTCAAAACGGACTTGCAAATGGACAGTGTGTCTGACACTGGAATTTATTTTGTGTGATTGATAGCCATCAGTTGCACGATGTGAAAAGTCTTGTGTTGATGATCAAAGCACCTCTTGTGTGGCGTAGCTTTGTGTATAAAGTGAATTCGCGAGCCTCACTCCCCGGTACGAACCAGAAACGGGACAAGGACCTCAGGGAGGGCATGCGTTTCTTTCTAGCTAGGAGTGGTGTCTGTGTTTTTACACGGCCTGACATTTTACTTATGTGGTTGTTACTGTTGCGAGGCGCCTCGGTTAGATCGGACAATCCGGGTCCGATGGAGTCATTCGTTGGCTCATTTGCGCCCCATAGGGCGGGGAGACGTATTGCTCAGGCATTTTAATCCACGTCGGTGGACCGGCCCTATCGCTCCAAGGGTCGATGCGTTATGATCCTGAGACATGGTAGGCTAGATTGTCTCGAAGTCAGTAAGGACTATCTTTTTCCTTGGTTCATGACGGAAATCCAATTTCCAAATATGTGACTGTGCGGTTTTGATTGTATACCTATATATGGCGACATAGTGGTATGGGGCATTAATGCCGTCTATGATTGATAGTTATGATTTGAAATTGTTTTCAAAACATATAAACACTAGCAATAATATCAAATGCCTTTGTTTTATTCGTGTCAAGCATATTTTGGCCGTTATAAGGTAAAAACTCTATCCTCCGGTTTGTGTTGCATTGTGTGATGGGAACTGAGTCTTATAATGGCTTCATTTTTATAAAAAGCATTGCGATGTTTAAAAGAATAATTAGTTTTAAAGCACTGGCAATCCAATGGAGTAAACCCGTTCCACGAAAGTGGCGTGATCCTGTGATTTTCCATGTACTAAATGTGTTGAGTAGATTTCTCATATCGGTCCCATGACTGACTCGTAGTTTGTTTCACTTTCAAACTCGGGTGCCCCGTTTTTCTACACGGGCAGCCTTGTATTCAGGTTTAGCTGGTTCTTTCTGGATAGCTGGAGCTGAAGATGGATTCTATCATTTATCTCTTTTTATGTTGTTCAGCTCCTATTGTACATATTTTGTTTGTTTTCCGCTGTAGACATTTATGTATAGCTGAACTGTATTTTTACTAAGTATGATCCTGTATACTGTGTAACTCTGATGATTACGTTTATCCAGTATACTCTATTGTTCATTATCTGGTGTATTTATTTAATTCTGTTCTGCTATTATTTGTTTCTGTGTTATATTCCAAAGATAACCCTTGCCGCCATCAGTACGGTGTTTGGGGTCGTCTTATTTGGTATCAGAGCTTTGGTTAAGCTTAGTTCTGGAATATAACATATTAACGAACTCGTCACAAATAGAACCAGTAGTGTTCTAAGACGGGTAACTCATTACAGATAGGATCAGAAATATCCTAGTATGAGTAGCAGAATGAAATAACACCTCGATAGACGCATTTGCATTCAAGTATTTGTCTCTATATTTTAAAATATCTTTTCTGTTGACCTGATACTTGATCTGCTATTTGCAGAAGTACTAGAAAATGAGCGTCAGAAACAGAAGGAATGCAGAACCGGATATTGAGGCCCTATTAATCAAATATCAAAATATGGGTGGAATACCGTTCTTTGGTGAAGAATCTATTATGAAGACACAGGCTTGGATTCGTTCTGCTGAAAAGATCTTTGAGGGTTTAACGCCGAGGGATGACCAGAAAAGATTGCTGGCATCCTGGGCACTCAAAGACGAAGCTTTGTTCTGGTGGGATTCAGTTATTGAGAATAATCCAGAAGGTGATATCACCTGGGATAGATTTAAAATGATTTTCTTAGAAAGATTTACTCCTCCAGAAGCAACTGAGCGATTATGCGATGAATTTTCTTATCTGATACAAGGTGATATGACCATCCCATAATATCATAAGAAATTCAATGAACTTTCTCACTTTGCTCCTCATCTGACTAAAGACCCAAAGAGGAAGAATTTGAGATTTATTCATGGCCTGCAAAGAAAATATCAGAATAGTGTGATGAGGAATGTGAAGCTTCCTTTCTCAGAAATGATTTATATGGCTTATCAGTATGAAGATCTCGATAGGAAAGGTATGTTGCGAGACGAAGAAGGAATCAGTTCTAGCAGCAAAAGAAAATTCGAAGTTGATAGCCCAGAGACAAGTGTGCAGCCTAAGGCAAGTACAAAGGCTGAGATCAGAAAGAGGCCAAAGGTTGGTCAGAAGAAGGTAAAGGCAGTCGTGTGTCTAAAGTGTAATCAGCAAGGGCATTTGATGAGGAACTGCAGATCTTCGAACAGACGAAAGGATGGTGGGTCTAAATCTGAGAAAAAATTTCAGGAAAATAGAAAGTGCGTTCAATGCCGTCGGACTGGCCATCTTGAAAAGGACTGCAGGCAATTTAAGAAGTCCAAAGCGGTACATATAAATGAAGTAGCAGAAACTTCTGAGCCCTCAGATAGTCAAAGGAGATCTGATGTTTTAGATGGCACACTCAATGTCAAGAACATTTCAGTTAAAGTACTGGTTGACACAGGCGCGTCACGAAGCTTTATTGCAAAGAGTGCAGTCAAGAAGTTGGATTTGAGATTGAAGAAGCTCAAAGAACCAATGACTGTCCAAAATCCAGTTGGGGGTTCCATCAATCTTAGTTGGATTTGTGCAGTACCTGTCTCTTTTTCCTGCTATAAATTCCCTATTATCTCTATCATCATGAATTTTAATGAATTCGATGTTATTCTGGGATTGGATTGGCTAACCAAATATGAAGTAGAGGTTAGATGCCCCGAGAGAGTTGTTAAGGCAAAGGCCCAATCGGGGAATTATATAACCATAACATGTGAAGGCCCGATCGGGGAATTATATCCCTGAAGTCACAGAGAATATTCCTGACCTCATCAAAGACATTCCTGTCATCAAGAATTATGCGGGTGTGTTTGAAGAAGTTGTTCGCTTACCTCCGTAGAGAGAAATAGATTTCAAGATAGCTTTGATTCCGAATGCTAGGCCGGTAGTTCACGCTATCCGAAGAATGTCCTTGAAAGAGAAAGAGGAATTAGACAATCAAACATGACAGCTCGTATGGAAGGGTCTGATCAGGCCTAGTTTCTCTGATTGGGGAGCAGCAGTGGTGTTTGTCCCAAAATCTGACGGTACTCTACGACTATGTGTGGATTATCGGGATTTGAACAAGCAGACAATTAAGAATAAATATCCATTGCCGCGGATTGATGATTTGTTGGATCGATTAAATGGCGCACAAGTATTTTCACGAATGGACCTAGCTACAGGTTTCCATCAACTTCAAATTGCCGAAGAGTGTGTTCCAATGACAGCATTCAGAGGTCCCGACTTATTCTACGAGTGGTTAGTAATGCCGTTCGGCTTATGTAACGCTCCAGCATACTTTGTCGATTTGATGAATAGAGTGTTCAGAGGAGTTTTGAATAAATTTGTTCTGGTTTTTATTGATGATATTCTAATCTTCTCTAAATCAAAGGCCGAACATGAAAAGCATTTGGGACAGGTTCTAGAAAATATGAGAAGGAATGTATTGAAAGCCAAACTGTCCAAATGTATATCCTGGCAAGATGAAGTGAAATTTCTGGGCCACGTTGTATCGAAAGAAGGAATTGCTGTAGATCCAAGTAAAATCACAGTTATTCAGAACTGGAGGCAGCCCAGTACCCCTACCGAAGTCCGCAGTTTTCTCGGATTGGCTAGTTATTACCGGAAGTTCGTTAAAAACTTTTCGAAGATATCTGGTCACTTAATGAAGCTTACAAAGAAGCACTCAAAATTCAAATGGACTCCAGAAAGTGAAGAGGCTTTCGAAGAGCTAAAGTTAATATTAACAACTGCTCCAGTCTTAACCATCATTGATGGCAATCAGGATTTAAAGGTCTGAACTGATGCTTCTAGGGAAGGCCTTGGCGCAGTGTTAATGCAAAGGGGTCAAGTGATTGCGTATGCTAGCCGTCAGCTGAAGCCACATGAAAAGAACTACGTAACTCATGATCTTGAGTTATTGGCTATAGTATTCGCCTTGAAAATCTGGAGACACTATCTTCTGGGTGAGAGATTTGAACTATTTACAGATCACCAATCGTTAAAGTATCTGTTCACCCAGAAGGACTTGAATCTGAGGCAGCAACGTTGGCTAGAATTCCTTGCAGCATACGATTTTGAAATTATATACACTCCAGGGAAAGCCAATGTCGTGGCAGATGCGTTAGGCCGAAAGAATGAAATGATCATCAGTTTTATTATCACGACTTCCTTGATTGACAAAATATCTATTCTTCAGAAGGAGGATAATTTTATTAAGGATATGATCAAAAGGATTCAGAAAGGCGAACCCTCGTGTTTTCAAATAGATAACGACGAGACCCTGAGGTTGAAAGGAAGGATTTGTGTCCCTGACATCCCCGAGCTCAAAAGGGAAGTGTTAGACGAGTGTCACAAGTCAAAGCTGAGTATCCATCCTGGTGTAGCCAAAATGTACAACGGTCTCAAGCGAACATTCTGGTGGAAGGCTATGAAAAGAGACGTTTCAATATATGTTAGCCGATGCCCTACTTGCTAACTAGTAAAAAGCGACCAACAGAAACTGGCTGGATTATTGCAACCGCTAGACGTTCCTGATTGGATGTGGGAACATATTTCCATGGACTTCATAGATGGTTTTCCCAGAACCATAAAAGGAAATGACAATATTTGGGTGATCGTAGATCGCTTCAAGAAGACCGCCCATTTCATACCTGTCAGATCAAACAGAACTGCTCAGAGTCTGGCGCAGATATACTTCAAGGAAATAGTTAGACTACATGGAGTGCCGCTCAGTATAGTCAGTGATAGAGAAACAATATTTACTAGTAAATTCTAGGAGGCATTTCAAGTAGAGCTGGGAACCAAGCTAAATCTAAGCACTGCTTATCATCCTTAGACAGATGGTCAAACTAAGAGGGTGAATCGTATTTTAGAAGATCTATTGCGGGCTTGTGTTCTAGATTTCGGTGGATCATGGGAAGACCATCTACATTTGGCTGAATTCTCACATAACAACAGCTACCAGGCAAGTCTGACAATGTCGCCATTCGAAGCGTTATATGGTAGACCGTGCCGATCTCCTGCTTGTTGGGTCGAACCCGGAAATAGTCTTGTGTTCGGGCCAGATATGATCTGAGAAGCTGCCGACAAAGTCGACTTTATTAAGAAACGATCACTGGCCGCTTAAAGCCGACAAAAGAGTTACGCCGATAGGAGAAGAAGAGATATATAATTTGCTATGGGCGACTATGTATATTTGAAAGTATCACCGATGAGAGGAGTTATCCGGTTCGGTAAAACTGGAAAGTTGGCACCCAAATTCATTGGTCCGTTTCCTATTCTGGAACGGATCGGAATTCTCGCTTATAGGGTTAAATTGCCTGATTAGTTGCCTGGAGTTCATGATGTATTTCACATATCTCAACTTCGAAAGCACGTTCATGATCCAGACTTGATCGTGGAAGAAGCAGCTCAACAGGATATCGAAATTACTCTAGAATTAGCTGTGAGAAGAGAGCCGCTTAAGATTATCGGCAAAGAAACCAAAGAGCTAAGGAACAAGAAGGTACACTTAGTCAAAGTGCAATGGAGTGGAGATCTGCAAGATTGTACTTGGGAAACTGAGGATAGCATTCAGAAAGCCTATCCTAGATGCCGAGTGGATATCTCAGATTGACTCCGGTGCAAGGTACATTTACCGTACTTTGCACTACCAATTAGTTCTCTATTCTGTTGTTATTTTCTTTCCATGGATGTGCACTTTTAATTCTATAGTCTGAATGATTTTAAAAGAGTATAGAAATTGATAGTATATTATTGAAAAGTTAAAAACAAATTGATTGCTGTTTGTGTTGTGTGATAGTAGATTTGATTAATTAAAATTATTGAAACGATAGTTAATTTAATCAATAATTAGAGTAATGGTAGAATTTATTCATTTAGATCAAACGTTGAACTGATTAGAAAATAAATAGAAATATATACATGTGCATTATATATGTTTGAACATGTGAATGGATAGCTGTTGAGTAAAGATTTTATTTGCGTGCCCGACAAATAGGTAAACCTTAATGAGTTGGATGCGAAATATTATTATATCAACTCCTGTGAATGCCATTGGATGCAGAGTGCTGGTTGTTCTGTGTGAAATAATAAACGCCGCCATAGGATAGTAACAATTAATTTTGAACTACATTACATGGCATACTTCTGAAGATAGGCATACTTCATCATATACCACATAAGCATTTGGAGCTTGTGTGACGAGGTGAAAGATTTACCATACGAGCAAGAGGCTTGTATGGCGATGACTATATTTTACAGGTTGAATTGATGACTGATATGGACTATTTAAATTGTAACGATAAAATTGCCAGATTAATAAAAACCCCACACGGGTCTGGAGTTGACAATAATCACGTCTCTCTAGTTATTAGATATGGCACATGGACTATTTATTTCCCACACAGGACGAGGTGACGAGGATTTATCCTCTGGAGCATTTAAAATACACACTCCCTCAGGCTTTGACAGGGTGAAGAGAATTTATTCTCTGGAGTTATTATCAATACACGCACCCCTGTAAACACCAGAATATATCACTATAAATATGTGTATGCTTATTAGGATTTATTGGGTACCTAATACGGCCCAATAAATTTCCAAACCTCTCCCCGTACAAAGGAGGTTATGGCGAATTTTTTCGAAAATTCCGGGTGTTAGCCAAATTTTTGAAGAATTTGAAAATTCTCAGAAACTGAAAAGTTGTAGAATGGAAGCCAGATCGAATGTAGAGTTGATTAATCAAACCACTTTCGACTTTGTTCCTTTTCGGGGACGAAAAGTTTTAAGTGGGGGAGATTGTAACGACCCAGAAAATCTGAACCAATTTAAATTTTTTAAATTGGCTAAAATAGTGGATTTTAAATATTTAAAATAAATATTTTAAATAATAGCAATGAAAAGTGAGTTTGAATCGACGTTTGAAAACGAATATAATTAATTATAATTATAAACAAGGCCTGAAATGGCGCTGCAGTTTCAAAAATTGAATTCAAACTTTGTCGGACTGTACCAGGTGCAAAACAAAACGGATTCGAGTGAAACCAAAAATATTTAAATCTGTTAGTGAATACCTTTCTAACGAATCTGAAAAATCGAAGTTTCATAGCGGAAAGCAAAAGTTATGGCCAAATGAATTTTCAGAAAGGTCGCTATGGAATTTATATAGCCCGTGAAATTGGCCATTTTGCATACGACCTCGGAATTCGACGAAACAACTTTTGTTGAATCCGGGATGTCAAGTTATTGCTAGGTTTCGAATTTCATAAATTTTGAAGCTAGTATGTGAGCGTGGTAAAGGAAAACGTGTTTTGGTCAATTATAGTTTAATTGGATCGACCATAAATGGGCCATTTTACAAACGGTCTCAGAATTCGACGAAACTAGTTTTTTTGGGACCGTATCGTCAAAACATAGCTAGATTTATTTTTTGGGAATTTTTAGGATTAGTATGTGGCCACGGAAAATTGAAATGTACGTTCAAATTAAATATTGAATGTTTTATATTTTAATTTGAAGGAAAACTGACTGAAACAGTCGAGTGGGCCTACGAAACATATCCCATTGTGTTCGGAATGGGGTAGAACGCTAGGGACGACAGTTGTTGGGTTTGATTTCGAGTTCGTTTAAGAAAACCCCAATTTTTGAATAAATATATATATATCGACCAATAGGAAAATTCTTTCATAAATTAAATAAAATAAAAAAATCAGAAACCCCCCCCCCCCCCCGTTAAACACGATCGACAGCGAAAGAAGCTCCGTTATTCCTTGCCAAAATCTGGCCGATCCCTTCATCGGTGACCCCTACCCCAGTTCAACTTTTCGAAGCTCTCTCCCCCTCTTCAAATCAACACCGACTTCGCCCCCTATCGTCGCACCATCGGAGAGAACGACCTCTCCAAATTCCTCACCTTTAGCGCGCCGCCACTCCTCCAGATCGTCGACGAGTTCAACGGCGTGGGGATCCTCTGGCGTGGATTTCGGAGCTCGACAACGTGGTATGGTCTGATCGTCACCACGCTACACGCTTTGGCCAGAAAATCCAACCCTAGTTTTGAATCAAAACGCTGAGGTACGGGTTTTATTTTCTGAAATGATTTTAACACCTTTAAACCGTTGCAAATCTTGTAAAAATCATATCTTTTACGTTTCTAGACGAAATTCAGTGAAACAAGAGACAGTGGACTCGTGTGGACGTCTACTACCTTCTAGAAGAGACCGCATATTTTTCTGAGCCTTCTGCTATTTTTGGTGGAGTGGAACCCAATGTGAGATTTCTAATTTATAAACGATATGGAAAACGACGATGTATAAATTATATAGTCGATGTATGAGTTATATAAGCATCGTACACCTCTTGTATAAGCGTTGTATAAGTTGTACGTTCGATATATAAGTTATATATGCGTTGTAAAAATTATACATGTGTTGAAATAGAAGTGAATTGCTATATATATATGTGTATATATATATATATATATATATATATATACGCCCCTTGTCCACAAACCATTTACGATATTTATTGGTTGTGATTGGTGTGAAAATTGTTTGAAAGCGAATGGTTGATTGGAATTGTTTGTGGTTGATATTGATTGATTGTGGTTGAAAAATACCCGTTTGTGGTTGAGAAATATTTGGTTGAAACCACATAGGATTAGTTTGTGGAAATGAAATAAATATACATGTCGCCTGCGTGCGAACTAGATGCATGATTCCCCATTGTCAAAAACCGCGAGGTTTTAAGGTAGAGCGAGGAGCCGTACTAGGGACGGTCCCGGTTTTAACTACCCTGCCGTTATGCTTCCGAAATTTTGAATAGTATTCATGTGTTTGAATTATTTTCATTTGTTGAAACTATATTTATTCGTTGAATAGAAAACCTTCATGTGCTGAATCGAAATTCATTCGTTGAATTGAAATTCATGTGTTGAATGGTGTTCGTGTTTTAAATATAAAAATCACCTTTTTGTCGATATATACAAACTATAGAAAACCATCATGTGTTGAATCGAAATTCATTCGTTGAATTGAAATTCATGTGTTGAATGGTATTCGTGTCTTAATTATAAAAATCACCTTTTTATCGATATATACAAACTATAGAAAACCTTCATGTGTTGAATCGAAATTCGTTCATTGAATTAAAATTCATGTGTTGAATGGTATTCGTGTTTTAAATATAAAAATCACATTTTTATTGATATATACAAACTATAGAAAACCTTCATGTGTTGAATCGATATTCATTCGTTGAATTGAAATTCATGTGTTGAATGGTATTCGTGTTTTAAATATAAAAATCACATTTTTATTGATATATACAAACTATAGAAAACCTTCATGTGTTGAATCGATATTATTTCGTTGAATTGAAATTCATGTGTTGAATGGTATTCGTGTTTTAAATATAAAAATCACCTTTTTATCGATTTATATAAACTATAGAAAAACTTCATGTGTTGAATCGATATTCTTTCGTTGAATTGAAATTCATGTGTTGAATGGTATTCATATTTTGAAAGAAATTGTTTTATAATAAAATTCACATTTTTATCATCGTTATGAAATGTATAAAATAATCTTGTTTTGAAATAAATTGTTTTAAAATAAAAATCCTATTTTTATCACCTATATTAACTATATAAAATAACCGTGTTTTGAAATAAATTGTTTTACATTAAAAATCACATTTTTATTATATACATGAATTTTTAAATATAGTGAAGTGTTGAAATAGAAGACAGTTAGATAAAAATATCATTTTTATCAAATGTATGAGAAGAATATAGTTTTTAAATCGAAGAATCGATATATATATTTAAATAGAATTAAATATATATCGAATAACGATGCTGCAGTTCGTATTTTGAAACTGTGATTTCAAACGATTATACCGGGAGGTCCGACCATCGGATTTTCCTGAAATCGCAACCGTTGGGTTCGCTTTGGAAATATCTTTCCAACGGCACCAACTTTGTAAAAATCCAACGGTTGGATTGTCTGGAATGTTTAATTCAAATCTGAAGAAAAACAGCGCCAGAATCGATTATATTTATATATATATATATATATATATATATATATATATTTAATCGAATAACGACGCTGCAGTTCGTATTTTGAAATCGGAACTTCAAATGATTATACCATGAGATCCGACCGTCGGATTTTCCCGAAACTGGAACCGTTGGATTCGTTTTGAAAAGATCTTTCTAATGATGTAAATTTTTTAAAGATCCAACGGTTAGATTTTCAGATATGTGTAAATCAAATCTGAAGAAAAACAGTGCCACGGCCGCATTATGGCCTGAAGCGTCGTTTCGAATAAATTGGCTATTTTAAAATAAATAAAAATAGGGTTAAATCGTTATAAAATATTATAAACGATATGGGTGTGAAATTTAGAAATTAACTGAAGGTTGGCTAAGCCGAATGGTTTCCTGGGAATTGATCTGGTGTTGGTTTCGGCCTTTGGGGTTAATATTTGGGAAATCGTTCTCTTACTGATTGACGGTTAGTGACTAATGAATTGAAATGATGCGTATGTATGTTAGTGTTGCACTTGTTTATTGTATACGCGAGTTGCTCAGAAAGACCGGGTTTATCCCATTCTGAATAACTAAATCAACGTTAAGAAATCAAAGATGAAGACGGTGGTCAAAGGCCGGAGATCTTCACCTCGTCTGGATGGTAACCGAGGTCCTGATTGGGAGGCATCCCGAAATAAGGATAATGAGTGGTGATCGTCCAGACGTACGTGGTGATCGATGGGTTTACGAGGTATTTAGTGCCTCCGGTTTCGTTTAGACCCAGAACAGACTTGCAAATGGACAGTGTGTCTGACATTGGAATTTATTATGTGTGATTGGTAGCCATTAGTTGCATGGTGTGAATTGCCAGTGTGGCATACTAAGATGCAGTGATCAGGGCTTCTGTTGAAAAGCAAAGTCTTGTGGTGATGATCAAAGCACCTCCTATGTGGCGTAGCTTTGTGTATAACGTGAATTCGCGAGCCTCACTCCCTGGTACGAACCAGAAATGGGCGAAGGACCTCAGGGAGGGCATGCGTTTCTTTCTAGCTAGGAGTGGTGTTAGTGTTTTTACACGGCCTGACATTTTACTTATGTGGTTTTTACTGTTGCGAGGCGCCTCGGTTAGATCGGACGATCCAGGTCCGATGGAGTCATTCGTTGGCTCATTTGCGCCCCATAGGGCAGGGAGACGTATTGCTCAGGCATTTTAATCCACATCGGTGGACCGGTCCTATCGCCCGAAGGGTCGATGCGTTCTGATTCTGAGACATGGTAGGCTAGATTGTCTCGAAGTCGGTAAAGACTATCTTTTGCCTTGGTTCATGACGGAAATCCAATTTCCAAATACGTGACTATGCGGTTTTGATTGTATACCTATATATGGCAACATAGTGGTATGGGGCATTAATGCCGTCTATGATTGATAGTTATGATTTGAAATTGTTTTCAAAACATATAAACACTTGCAATAATATCAAATGCCATTGTTTTATTCGTATCAAGCATATTTTGGTTGTTATAAGGTAAAAACTCTATCCTCCGGTTTGCGTTGCATTGTGTGATGGGGATTGATTCTTATAATGGCTTCATTTTTATAAAAAGCATTGCGATGTTTAAAAGAATGATTCGTTTTAAAGCACTGGCAATCCAATGGAGTAAACCCGTTCCATGAAAGTGGCGTGGTCCTGTGATTTTCCATATACTAAATGTGTTGAGTAGATTTCTCATACCAGTCCCATGACTGACTCGTAGTTTGTTTCACTTTCAAACGCGAGCCCCCCTTTTTCTACACAGGCAGCCTTGTATCGAGATTTAGCTGGTTCTTTCTGGATAGCTGGAGCTGAAGATGGATTCTATCATTTATCTCTTTTTATGTTGTTCAGCTCTTATTGTACATATTTTGTTTGTTTTCCGCTGTAGACATATATGTATAGCTGAACTGTATTTGTACTAAGTATGATCCTGTATACTGCGTAACTCTGATAATTACGTTTATCCAGTATATTCTATTGTTCATTATCTGGTGTATTTATTTAATTCTGTTCTGCTATTATCTGTTTCTGTGTTATATTCCAAAGATAACCCTTGCCACCGTCAGTACGGGTTTAGGGTCGTCTCATTTCGCTTGAGTGTATCGAATGTATATCACCAACGGTTGGGATCAACAACTGTTTCCCGAATGGGACAACATCAACAATAGATTTTTAGAAGTAAATGAAACTCTAGATCCGGTGATTATACACCCTACTTCGGTGCGACCGACTTAGCCATGCTGCCTGCCCGATTTCTGTCATTTACCGGATGTGAGGCTAGAAACTACGCTTTATCATCACACCAGATTCACTTTGAATGCCACATCGTCAAATCCATCAAACCACCGATTGACGTCCTCAACCATACATTATGTGTTAGCTAAAAGAAGTTTCCTTCTCCTCTTTCACTCTTGGTACGGTTGGAGAAATCAATATACGTGATCGTCTGGAAATACTCTATCAGACATCCATCCATACAAGTCATCCAGGAACATGATGAACCGAACACACTATTTTGTAAACAGGATAGCCCTTGCATAACTCCGTCTTCAATTTCCTTTGGCATATATGATTCGCAACGCTTATGCCAATACAGAGTGGTTCGTTGGCTAATAATCCAACCGGTCTCTCCATATTAACAATGTTAAAATGGTCAAAACTTCGATAGTCTGTGATTTGACTATCGAAGAAAAACAGGTGTGCAAACAACAATATTATTTCCAAATGGAAATTTATATCGATCAAACATTATTCAACATTTATCTCTTTATTTCACTAATTTACTTATCTCCTGTTTCCCTATATTCAATATTTCTTATTTTCTAAATTTTGAAAATATACGTTATTAACAATGGAAAACATTACCATTTCTTGTTTTCTTTACTAGAAAACATTTCTGGTTTCTTATTTGGAAATCATTTCCAAAGCTTCTTCATTAGACTTAGACAGATGTTTAAACAAACATTGCTATGCCAACTCAAACCATTTCCTTTACTGCCGAACCTTAGCTATTCCTTAGTTAAAAACGAAGCCAATCAAGTTGGGGTAGAACTACCTCTCAGACCTTAACTGAACAACATTTCTAACTTTGAAATAGGCAAAGTTCACTTTATATTCCTTTTACTAACTTCCTTACTTAACCCTCCTTCGATCAACTCTATTGGACTAACACTATTGATTTACTCATTTCACTTAACTCCTTTCGAATAAACTATATTCGATAACTCCTTTTACTTTCTTCGAATAAACTATATTCGATTAACTCATTTGCTTCTATTCGAATAAACTATATTCAATTAACTCCTTTTACTTTCTATTCGAATAAACTATATTCGATTAACTCCTTTTATATCTATTCGAATAAACTATATTCGACTAACTCCTTTTACTTTCTATTCAAATAAACTATATTCGATTAACTTATTTGCTTCTATTCGAATAAACTATATTTGATTAACTCCTTTTACTTTCTATTCGAATAAACTATATTCGATTAACTTATTTGCTTCTATTCGAATAAACTATATTCGATTAACTCCTTTTACTTTCTATTCGAATAAACTATATTCGATTAACTTATTTGCTTCTATTCGAATAAACTATATTCGATTAACTCCTTTTACTTTCTATTCGAATAAACTATATTCGATTAACTTATTTGCTTCTATTCGAATAAACTATATTCGATTAACTCCTTTTACTTTCTATTTGAATAAACTATATTTGATTAACTTATTGGCTTCTATTCGAATAAACTATATTCGATTAACTCCTTTTACTTTCTATTCGAATAAACTATATTCGATTAACTTATTTGCTTCTATTCGAATAAACTATATTCGATTAACTCCTTTTACTTTCTATTCGAATAAACTATATTCGATTAACTTATTTTCTTCTATTCGAATAAACTATATTCAATTAACTCCTTTTACTTTCTATTCGAATAACTATATTCGATTAACTTATTTGCTTCTATTTGAATAAACTATATTCGATTAACTCCTTTTACTTTATTCGAATAAACTATATTCGATTAACTCCTTTTACTTTCTATTCGAATAAACTATATTCGATTAACTCCTTTACTCTATTTGAATAAACTATATTCGATTAACTCTATTTGCTTTATGTCTAATCGATTAACTCCAACTGGTTTAACTCTAACTGGTTAACTCTAATTGATTCGCTCCATTTGGTTAACTCTTATTCGAATAACAAATATTCGATTACTCTATTCAACTGACTTGACTCGACTAACCCCTTTCGAATAACTAATTTGATTTACTACTTTCGAATACCATATTCGATTTAACTCCTTCATTCGATTTATAAAGATTTCCTTTTTAACAACATTTATTCATTTTAAAGATTTACTTTTAGTAACGGTTCTCCACTTTAAAAATGATTTCCTTCTTATAACAGTTTCCTTTTTATAACGTTTCCCCTTTTTCTAAACATCTCCTATTTATAAATATTCCAATTTATAAATATCTCTTATTTATAAATATTCCATTTATAAATATTTTATGTCAAATATCACTTTGAAAATATTCCCTTATCAACATTTCGGTATGTTATGGCATTCAACATATCAAATCACGATGATCAGTATCGTCCAAACACATATAATCGACAACAGATTATATATCACATCATATATCACAATATATGAAAACAGTAAAATAAATGTTGAGGAACCCTGTTGGGTTCCTCCAACCTATTTCCCTGCATCACATATGTTAAACAATATAGATAACATCACTTTCAGTTCCATATGATATTTTCTGATGAACAGAATCAATATAGAAATTCAACTAATTGACTAGCAGTTCAATCAAACAATCAACACACAGTCAATCAGACAATTTCTAACAGTTCTAAAAATACAACATGAAATTATAAACTGTTCAGAGTTAGTGAGATTTACTCACATTTGCAGTTCATCGTTAAAGAACGATAAATTGTTGTTTGATTTGAATCAAACAGTTCATTTCGCCATAAATTTATACGAGCCCCAATCCACTTCCAGTCAGCTTCATTGTGAAGCTCTCGTCCATACGGTCCTAACGGATCCAACCGTTCAGAATTCTAACATTGTATGATAAAGATATACAATTAATTAGTTTGTACTATTATATATATAAAATAATTAAATTTCCTTTTTAAATCCATTAGGCCTTAACCCCTTTTCCCGCCCCACTAACCTTCTATTTACCAGACCAGTACCCATTAGGTCCTTCTTCCCCAAAGATGCCAAACTTCCGCTCAGCAAAACTCCACATCTCCAATCCTTTAACCAATTCGTTCACTCCCATTCCATCATGGAAAAATCGAAATAAAAAAATACAATGATACTCCTCAACCAAAACCGCATCTCCTCGTCACCATTAAGTTGAACTCGACGCCACTTTCCTCCAACCGCTTCACGTCCTGTACGACGTCGGACCAACCAAATGGGCCACCATACTTCACCAAATTCCTCCACGAAGTGCTACATCACCTCAACGACTCACCTACACCACTTATACTAAGATCGACGCCTCCCATGTCACCAATTACCGAACCCTAACCCACTGTGTTGAGCGTCGAACCCCCAAATGTTTAATCAAACACCACAAAAGCCATACCAAATCGTAGAGGATCCTTCAAGAAGCTCACATATATACACTAGATGATTTTAGGATTTTAATTTGAGTTTATTTGGATTTTTGAAGTTGATTTTACACGGTTTGTTTTGAGGCAAGAAAGAACGGCGGAAAAATGCCCCGTTGACCAAATGAAAATGAAATTAGGTTAAGGAAATTTTTAGGGCATTATATAGTGTATTTTTAATATTATAATATTTGAATATTATAATATTTTTTTAGCAATCTTTGTTTTACTCTCGTGTTTAAAAATCCTTGTAGTCACACATGATACCCAAAAATCACGAAGGACATGCAGCTACTGTCTGACATTACGGTCCCAACGAAACTGGTTTCGTCGAATTCCGACTCCGTTTGCTCATAGAGCGTATTTTTAACTGTCAGAATACTGACTGTTTCTCACTTTAAAAATACATACGACCACACAGTGACTCTAAAAATCACAAAACTAGAAATCTAACAACTATTTGACATTGCGGATCCAACAAAACTAGTTTCATCGAATTCCGGCTTCGTTTGCAAAAGTGTCGATTTTTAAAGCTCTGGATGACCCATTTAAATATATAAATATATTTAAATATAATTAAATAAAACATTAATAAATTAATATTATCGTATATATTCGCAGGGGAATACCATATAGCTCTAGAAAACCCTATATGGATTTCTAACTCGATATTTCAAATCAGGGTCAACCCGATATTCGATTGATATTGAAATTCCTTTTTAAAATATAAATAATTCCTTTATAAATTATAAAAGAATTCCACAACGACTTTTCTAAAATTTTATTTGGACATAAATCAAAATCTGTACGACGAAATCCCGATTTTTCTCTTCCACTAGAAAGATATACTCTACCCGCTCCACACGTTTCTTGTTTCACAGAAATCCGGCTTAAAACGAATCCTGTACATTCAGTTGAAGTTCGAATCGCCAATTTACGAACTGCAGCGCCATTTCGAGCACGTTTATAATTATATTATAAACTATACGTTCAACTGTCGACGATTGAATATATTCATTATTCAAATTCAGTTCCAAGCTGAATTAAATATCACAAATGATCCGGTTCACACCATATCGTCATTTCGTCCAATTCTGATTATTTCAGAATTTAATATATTATTTAATATATTATTTTAATTAAATATTCATCATTTTTTAATTCCACGACCATTAAATTCACTATATCACTATATAAATAATTAAATAAATTAATTATAATACCTCTTCCAATGCGGATTATTACACATTCGTCGGACCAGTTAGGAATAGCCAGGGAGAGCACGAAACTTCATTTCCAAACCCAAGCCTAGACACTATTCTCTCTGTCATCCTAAAATGTTCCGGTATTAATTTATTCATTTAAAGAATTTTATCCACATATATGAATACGGTCTTTCCCGATTATTAGCCTTCAATTTCAATAATGATATTATTTCTAATTACGAAGGAGATTTGTCAATCACCAATGTGATACCATAACTGTTGTGTCATAGTGTTTGCAAAACAACATCAACAACTATTTAAACATCCATAGCAACCATCATCAACATGAATAAATAAATCATAACTGTGCACAAGCATTATAACACTAACGCTTAATAGGGTGTGTGTTCTAAACTACGCATCCATCATCTATCATAACAAACATCAACTATCATTAACCATTAATAATCCATTACTATATTTAAATTATTCTAACTACTAATTAAATAGTAAACCGTGGTTAAAGAGTTCTCACCAAACAACTTTCCAATCTTCACGGTAGGCGAACCTAGCTGAGTGAACCGTCGGACAGTATTTCGGCTCACCGTCTTCTTTATCAAAAAATATATAATATAATATATACTAATCTCTCTTTATATATTATAAGAGGAGGAGGAGAATGACGAACTTTGGCAAGGTGTTGGTGGAAAAGAGGAAGACTTATGCCATGGAAACCATGGCCATAAGCTTTAAGAAGAAGGTGGAAAGGAGGAAATGGAATGGAATGGTAAGAAAATGGAGAAAAGGTCTCCTTATATAGGAATAGAGAGTTAAGGAGGTGATGACACATAAGGGGGCACATGGAAGGCATGCATGAAAGCTTACATGCAAAATTACAAGTGTCCATACACTTGTCTTAAGAAGAGAAGGTGAACTTTTGGTAGCATTTTCCCTTAAATGCTATGAAAACTAAGGGAAACACTTAATTCTAATGCTACTAATTCATGTTATAGTTTGACAAATCCGATCGAACGACAATAGTATCAATAAATCCAAACTTATTAATAATCATTCTCATTTATAATTCAAGTAAAATCTATCATATAACTTATCAAAATTATTAAATATTCTTGCCATATATTTTTATGTCAAATTCAAATTTAAATTAAAATTTTAAATTGGTTAAAAATTCTGGATCGTTACATTCACCCCCCCTTAAAACTTTTCGTCCTCGAAAAGGGAAGGGAATCGTAACTACTCATTCGACAAATTCAAGACTAATTTTCTTTATACCAAAGCTCCCTGGATATACCAGGTAAAATATTATAACACACATATTTAGAGAAAATCATATCTGCATGTCCTCCAACGATAACCTCCAGTTACCCATTATATTCGATTCACCGTTTACTGGGCCAATTACTTATACTCAACCATTTACTGTTTTCCAAAAACAAAAATTCTGAGGTACAAATTATTCTCTTTGATCTTATCTTGCAAATACAATGGTTATGGGACTTATTCCCTTTTTATTCTCCAAACTTACTGTTGTTCTTTACACGTAAAACTCGATCCTCAAAATTCAACTTATCTAAATGTTTCTGTTGAGGTAATTTCTTCTTACTATTCCCGCTTGCCAAATATACTTTAATCAAATTGTGAAACTAAATTCACAAGGTATTCATGCTCAGTTAAACAGTTCCTTTTGTTGTCTCAATATATTTTAGAACTTATCAACTGTCCAAAATTGCTGATAATTCCAGATTTTTTTTTCTTATATTGTTTAAGTTTGGCTATCCTCATTAATTATTCTAACTTCAAGATTACAAAACTTATTTCCTTCAAACTTTAGATAAATAGCTTTAACCAATGCAGTCCTCAACCAAAATATCATCAAATATCTTATAGTCATATTGCATTCTCAATATTTGCATTTCAAATTTAATTAGTTGGGGAGGAATAATTATAAATATTCTAATCGATTAATTCCAACTTAGCCTTTAAATCATTTCCCGAACTAATTGGATTACTTATGTAAATTACAACTTTATATAAACATCTTTTAATCAACTAAGAAATTCCAATCACAAGATGTCATACTCAAATTTTGAATTCCCAAATATTTCAAAGACCCTTCTTCCTTTATATTGATAATATATTCATTCGAAATCAGTTCCAAAAAATAATTTCAAAGTAATTGCCGATTCTTACTCAAAATATTGATTTGAGTTTCCAAATTATATATCTTTTCAAAACCATTTTTTTATCACAAATACACTTTCTCATATACTCTCTACTTAATTTACTGGCTTATCCTTATTACAGGTTCACCTGATATAATTCTTACAACTTATCAAATTTTCAAGATCTTGCTTACTTATTCTAATTCATATCAATTTACCAAATATTTTCAAACTCTTATCTAAATTGGTTTAAGTATATATTGATATTTTAATCGGAATCATATAGTCATCCCACTTTCGAAACTCGAAAATACATACTAATGATGTTGTAGTCATCAACAGAATCATCTTCAAGCGACTAGATTGTGATTCTATATCTACCTGGTATACTTAAGACTTCATACATACGTTGATCAGACGTATATGCAAAATCTTCTTGTACTCGATAGTCCAACCTCAACATCAAATAAAATACTCAAACTCTTATTATTCATTTTGGTTTCTAACCATATTGATTAATTTCTTTAGAGGAGGATTACCTTAACAATTTTTACCCAAGTTTTTCTCTTAACATGAATTCTAATATTTTATAATTCCAAACTTAATTAATTTTACTTAGAAGGCGCTCTCTCAAACGTAATATTCCAAAATCTCATTCTAGGGCATTACTAACCCTATCTCTAATGAGATATTATAACTCTAATGAGTCTTTCCTTTTTCTCAAATGAGTCATACCCCATGGCTTTGTATAAACCAAAGCTCTGATACCAAATGTAACGACCCGACTTTTTGCTCGGTTTTCGCCAGTAATTAAACCAACTTAAACCATTCATAAAGACGGATTGTTAGGGGTACTTACACATTTGCATAAAATAAAAAGAACTTTTCCATTATCATTACAATAATATTACATCAGAGTTACATGAGATACATCAGAGTACATCGATTACACAGCGGAAAAGATACTAAACTCAGCGGAAGAATGTGAATGCTCTAAGTCATAATAGCTTCAGCTAAAACCAGAATCCTGCTCCAACCAACTCCAAGGCTAAATCTGTGAACCAAACTACTAGGCTGCCCATGTAAAAATTATGGGCACCCAGAGTTTAGGTGAGGGAACAATAAACTCCAGGTCAGTCATGGGACTGGTGTGAGAACTCAAAACAGTTATTTTTAGGGTTTATTTTAAAGTTAGGTAATTCTCCAGACCATGCCGCTAATGCGGAATGGGTTTACTCTATGTGGATACCAGTGCATAGAAATCCGCAATGACCTTTTGAAAAAAAATGAAGCTATCATAAGCTCGTCCCACATCACACAATGCAAGCGCACACCAGATGAGCGAGTTTTGCCTTATGATAACCAAAAATGCATTCATACGTGAAAATCCTCTTTTACTACTATATAGTGTGGAAAACCTTTTCGCAAATAAATGTATTAAACCTAGCTAGCATAATGCCCCATCCCATTATACTTACAGTCTTGCCGGTAACCAGCAGGCTATACAATCAAAACCGTACGGGCTCGTAGTGGAAAATTGGATTTCCAACAAATGACCAGGCAAAGGAACTTCCTTACCAAACCGATGGGTACGCCTCTAGAGGGACGCCCCGAGAACCAAATCGGGCTCTCTGCCAACAAGAAGCCGGGTTACCCCTTAACTGGGTAACTTAGAGCACGCCTAAGTATATCACTTCCCAATCGTTACCAACCTTTAAACCGAGGCCTCGCAACATCAACATCCATAAAAATAGAAGTTATCCACATAGGTTAATACCTAGGCTCCATACCATAGTACACCTTTTATCTAGTAGGAAATGACTACCCTTAACCTCGCTGCATCTTTCCTGTTTTAGCCATTTACCAGGTTGTGAGGCTTGTGGAGGTCACGATACACAAAGCTACGCTAAAATAAGTCATGCTTTGATCATCCATAGCTCACCACATATCTTAAGTATGCCACATTATCCATTAACAACGCATCACTGATTTCCAATATCTAACTTCTAAGCCCATATTCCTTAGAGAAGGGTGTTAAGCAAGAGAATAATTCTCCACCACCAAACAGATATATATGGATAAAACAGTGTTACACAGTTAATTACAATGTCAGACACACAATCCGTAAATGTTCGTTCTGGGTCTGAATGAACATCATCCAAAAATCTCCAAATACATTCAGATATCGTGCCATTCCTCATTTGGTTGTATGGACCAGTCCGAGATATTGGCATTCAACCCTAATGATTCGAAAACTCCCAGACTTTACTCGGCGATTTCGAAGCCTTCAATTGCTTTATAACGTTGTATTATTACTTGGAATGGTTTTCAGACATACATCCGATCCCGGTCTTTCCAAATATTAGGCGCAATTAAAAAAACATTTATAGAACACACAGGCTTTCTACCAATCTCCTTCCGTCTTGGATTTTGTCAAAATTAAACTTCTGTAAACCCGTTCTCAAATTATTACGAAATCCATATTTAACCTTTCTCTTTTAAAACACATCCTTTAAATCAAAGATGGTTTAGCCTTAAAGCCTTAATTATTTTTCCGTTTGATAATTTATTATCAAAATCCAGTTTCCTTTGAAAATCCTTAATCCACATTTCAACCATAGTTTCCAACTAAATTGATTTTCCATTCTTTAATCTTAACTAAAAGATTATAATTTCTTTCCAGTTCCTTATTTTTAATTTCTCAAATCAAAGATCTGATTGAATCCTCAAATTACGATATGAATTTCCATAGCTCAATCTCATGGGGTTTCAAGAATGATATTATTGAAGATATGATTCATGACAAAACCCAAATCAATTTATATTGAACATAAGTTACACAAAAATTGTATCTACTTATATTTGATATCAATTCTCGTAATCAACGAATACTATAAGTGGAATAACGATATAATAATATCTTCCAAATTCCTCAAATAGTATACGTTTACACCAAAGAATTTCATACCAAATATCCGAAGATTATTTCTATCCAACTTATCCCAACCAAATTGGGAAACTTGTATCTTAATTTAAAGATTTATCCAAACCTTTAACATTAGACCTGGATAGAAATATCATCCACTTATACTTAATATTAATCTCTGTATTCAGGTCACACTATAAGCGGAATAACGGTGAACTACCTTTTAAATTCCTCCAATAGTAAGAGTCATCATCTACCGGATTAATATCAAACATCCGAAGATTTATCTCCAACCATATCCAACTATTAAAAACCTGTTTTAATATTAAATAAATCAATTTGAATCCCATATAAAGTATTTCCAATACTTTTGAACCTTCAAAAATATTCCACCAATCATTTACAAATGATTTCTTTTAGTTCGTGGTTTAAAAACTTCAAAACAGATTATTTCAAAGAAAGCCTCACAATAGTGTTTCGAAAGTGTTACAAAAGCGTCACAAAATAGTTATCTCAACTACATTGATCAAATATCATTTACCTTGGTCAAAACTTAAACTTTACAATTCAAAACACTTTTACATAATTAATAGTGATTTTACAATTTTTTTCCATATTTTAGAAACATTAAATATGGCTATTTATAGTTATGGTCGATAACTTCTCTTATAGCGACCTACCCCCAAAATTGTTTTAAACATATCTTGAAAATTATAACTCAAAATTAAAATCTGCTTTCACTCATTTTAAAGCTCTTGTTAATATAAATCTAACGTTTTTCGTTTCATGCAAATCCGATTTAGATTGCAAAAGTTATAAGCGTTTAAATTTTGCATCTAAAATACACTAATTGCCGCTGTGCAACAAGCACTATTTTGACCGCAATAAAAATTATTCTTCAATACTTCAAAATACCTTAGAAAACCATTATATACTTCTGTAAACCATTTAAAGTAATTTACATTGACTTTCCAAATTTATTTTGGGGTCAAAATTCAACTTTTACTTTTTACTTAATAAATCAAATTCTAATTCATTTATAAATTCAAATAACTTCAAATTAACCATCCCATTCGTCGGACCAATTAGGGATAGCCAGGGAGAGCAGGAAACTTCATTTCCAAACCCAAGCCTAGACACTATCCTCTCTGTCATCCTAAAATGTTCCGGTATTAATTTATTCATTTAAAGAATTTTATCCACATATATGAATACGGTCTTTCCCGTTTATTAGCGTTCAATTTCAATAATGATATTATTTCTAATTACGAAGGAGATTTATCGATCACCAATGTGATACCATAACTGTTGTGTCATAGTGTTTGCAAAATTACATCAACAACTATTTAAACATCCATAGCAACCATCATCAACATGATTAAATAAATCATAACTGTGCACAAGCGTTATAACACTAACGCTTAATAGTGTGTGTGTTCTAAACTACGCATCCATCATCCATCATAACAAACATCAACTATCATTAACCATTAATAATCCATTACTATATTTAAATTAGTCTAACTACTAATTAAATAATAAACCGTGGTTAAAGAGTTCTCACCAAACAGCTTTCCAATCTTCATGGTAGGCGAACCTAGCTGAGTGAACCGTCGGACAGTATTTCGGCGCATCGTCTTCTTTATCAAAATATATATAATATAATATATACTAATCTCTCTTTATATATTATAAGAGGAGGAGGAGAATGACGAACTTTGGCAAGGTGTTGGTGGAAAAGAGGAAGACTTATGCCATGGAAACCATGGCCATAAGCTTTAAGAAGAAGGTGGAAAGGAGAAAATGGAATGGAATGGTAAGAAAATGGAGAAAATGTCTCCTTATATAGGAATAGAGAGTTAAGGAGGTGATGGCACATAAGGGGGCACATGGAAGGCATGCATGAAAGCTTACATGCAAAATTACAAGTGTCCATACACTTGTCTTTAGAATAGAAGGTGAACTTTTGGTAGCATTTTCCCTTAAATGCTATGAAAACTAAGGGCAACACTAAATTCTAATGCTACTAACTCATGTTATAGTTTGACAAATCCGATCGAAGACAATAGTATCAATAAATCCAAACTTATTAATAATCATTCTCATTTATAATTCAAGTAAAATCTATCATATAACTTATCAAAATTATTAAATATTCTTAACCATATATTTTTATGTCAAATTCAAATTCAAATTTAAATTAAAAATTTAAAAATTTAAATTGGTTAAAAATTCTGGATTGTTACATCTAGAGTTTTATTTACTTCTAAAAATCTATTGTTGATGCTGTCCCATTCGGGAAACGGTTGCTGATCCCAACCGTTGGTGATATACATTCGATACACTCAAGCGAAATGAGTGGTTGGTCATGTGTGGCCAGGTTGCAAGATGTTCTTGTTGAACCCAGTGTATACCTTTCTAGAAGTACCCTAGTGAAAGGTGGTTCCATACCTTGTCATAGTTGGAAATCCATTACCCAATACGTGTTTACGGTTTTGATTGTATACTATATATGTAGAACGTGAGATGAAAGCGTTTCTGCTAGATGATTATTATACTTCGGTTGACAGACATTATTATAATATCAAAAGGTTTTGATATAAAGATATTTGGATTCTCATAAGGGAAAAACCCGTTCCGTTATACGACGTGGTCTTATGAGAAATCGATTACCTGCTTGAACTGTTTTCAACTGTTTTACTCACACCAGTCCCATGACTGACCCGGAGTTTATTTTATTGTTTTCCCTAAACTCTTGGGTGCCTAAATTTGTATGGGCAATCAAGTAGTCGGGATTTACAGATACATTAGAAGAGCTTGGAGTAGGAGGCTTCAGGATCATATAGCTATAGTTATTTCCGTTGTGTTGTAAGTGTTGTACTTTGATAATGATATGTATATTCAAGTACAGATTTGTATTTCAAAGTTATGTTATGAAATATATTTATTCGTTCCGCTGTGAGATTCGTGTTACTCTGATATTGTGTTCTTCTTCTTCTTCTATTCTAAGTTTCTATCTTATCTATCCTCACCCTCTAATTTCTTTCAATAATGACCGGTATTTTCAGTTTAATTTGAGGTTAGACTTGTGTTTTTGGTCAGCTCAAATTGGACAGGATTTTCGGGTCATTACAGTTGGTATCAGAGCTTAAGTTAAGTTTTACCTTGGCTCTGTGGCATGACTCTGTAGAGATAGGGTTAGCAATACCTTAGATTGAGTTGAGTGTATATATACGAGTGAATGTATTTGTTATTGATATAAAAATTGGTTTTATATTGTGGAGATTCATTGGTTGAGTTGTTTATAGGTTCTGGTCGATCAGTTTGATCCACTGTATCGGTAGGAGTTTATAAACACTCGAATACGATGGGTCGTCACGATATGTTTTGAAAAGAGGGTAAATTAAAATAAGTTTACCCAAGGTATGTCTTGATATAGAGAAGATATATGTATCAAAATTATAATATAGTGGATATATTGGTTGTTAGTATAATCGAGTAAGATTATAAATTAAATGGTTATGTAAATAACCAATCAGAATTCATATAAGTGAAATACGTGAAATCAGATGAGTTAAATCTAAAATTTAAAACAGAAAATTGAGTTAAAATTCTGGAAAATTGGATAAGTGTTTGTAAATGGATTTGGATTAAAAGTAAGGAAAATTTAAGATCCTGGGAGTTTTTAAATTATTTTACAAGTAGTGTGAATTATATTTTGAAATGAATTTCAAAGTGGAAATGTTTAGAAATGGTTTTATAGTATTGAACTCACTTCGATCGCTGGAAAATAGATTCTGATGATGACAGCCGCATCATCAGTATTCATTTTCGAGTTGTAAGTGACTAATTACTACTAGAGATACTGTTTTGAATTTGTTTTGGGAAATACAAGTTGTGTTGAATTTCAAAAATGGAATTTATAATATAGAATTTGAATTTTTAAATAGATTTGAATTATTAACTTGTTTAAAAAGAAATAAAACGAGAAGTTCCTTTATAAACGAAGTTTATAAATGAAGTGAAAAGAATTATCATTGGATAATTCAGAAATAAAAAAATACAAGTGTGAAATTGGAAGGGAAATCTATTTTCCAAAGGTAGAAATATCGATTTCAAAAGGAATTGAAATCGAGACTTATTTAAAGAATAAATAAAGAAAGTTTGAAAAGGAATTTGAATAAAGGAAGTTCAAACATAGAATTTAATTAAGAAAATTCTAAGGGGATTTGAATATAGAAAATTCAAAGGGGATTTGAATATAGAAAATTCAAATATAGAATTTGAATATAGAAAATATAAAGGAATTCGAATATAGGATTTAAATACTGAAGGTGAAATGGAATTTGAATATAGAATTCAAATGGAATTTGAATATATAGAATTCAAATAGAATTTAAACTATAGAATTTGAATATATAAATGTTAGACCGAAAAGTGGTTCTAACACCCAAATTGATTAAAAGCAGAATGAAATGAGATAAAAATAAAAATGAACACACAGGATTTATAGTGGTTCGGCGAAGAAATGCCTACGTCCACTTGTCTTTCACTATTTTCACTGATTTTGTTGCAAGTACAATGAAATGTTCACTTGATTTCTCTCACAACTCACTACAATAACTCAATTATCTAAAAACAAATAATGAAAGAAGGTTTGGATTTTCTGGGAGTGCTGGAATTCGGGTTATGAAGGTGGTTGAACTCTCAAAGTGCTAGCCAAAAGATCCTTTTCTTTGTCTCCAGACGGGGTATTTATAGGTGAGAATTTGCTCAGAATCCAATCCGGATCGGAGCCACGCATCATCCATCCCATCAGCTTCGGGTTCGGATGAATTACTATGTTGACAACGCATCAGAGTAGTGGACGTTGAGGGTAGGAACTGGTCACTGCCGATCCGAATTACCAGGCGCTCATGCAGGAGAGTGACGTGGAAGACAAGCTCGGGTCGGAGGGGTATGTATAAGGGGTTCGGATCGGGGTACCCGATCCGACCCGGATTGACTTGGGACCAATTCTCTCTTCTCTTTATTCTGCTCCGCTGTGCTCCGATCTATCTCCGTAGCAATCAAGTGGCTTTCCGATCCAATTGGGAGTATATTGCCCTCCGATCCAAACGTCTGTGCCTTTCTGATTTCCACAGCAATAGTTCACCGATCCGAACAGAAAACTTTATCCGATCCGGACCGATGCGCTGCTCCGATCCGACCTGCCTCAGTACTTCCCAAGTTCTTCAACATTTTACATCTTGACTTTGTGTTGCCCAGTTCACAAAGTGGGCTAACACTTTGCCCCCTCAAAGGATGCTTCTGTTGGAAACGGAGCATGCTTTGACTATCAATGCATAGCGCTCTTCGAGGTAATTTCTCTTTTGATTTTCCTTGTGTTTTCCTCTTTTTCTTCAAATTTCAATTCAGTTCGTTGCTGAGCTAAAGGACTCGGTTCGGTTCGATTTCCGATCCGAACAGACCCCTTTTCCTTTCTATTTTCCACTGGACTATTGGGCCAAGCTTCGCTTCTGGGCTGTCCATTCGATCCGAACGGGGGTTCTTCTATTGGGCTGCCGATCCGAATGGGGAGACGAATGGACACCCTACTCCTCTATATAAACTGATTCTTCATCCCTCTCTCATTCTTACTGTTTTACTCCCCGAGTTCTGCAAAACGAGAAAGAAAAATCTAACTTCAGAAGCATCAAAATTTTTATTAATTCTCAACGTAATTTCATTGGTAGGTTATGAAACTTTGAACAATCCCTTTTTTAATTACTCCCGATTCGAATTCGTAGACGATTAGGATGATTTTAACATGAAATTCTGATGAACTTGCCGCCGTGACTCTCCCTCGTCATCATCACCAATAAACTCGTCTTTGTCTCGAGATTGGAATGGAGGAGATTATAATCCGTTGTTAAGTGCACCAGCGTA
This sequence comes from Allium sativum, assembly GCA_030737875.1. Taxonomy (NCBI): domain Eukaryota; kingdom Viridiplantae; phylum Streptophyta; class Magnoliopsida; order Asparagales; family Amaryllidaceae; genus Allium; species Allium sativum. Next base: position 60,043,672 of record CM060924.1, read on the forward strand.
GAATTGCTTGGCTTCGATTTCGGTAAATGGCACGAAATTGGCCTCGGAACTGGATAGGGAAGAAAGAGGGTGAAGGAGAAGAAGAAGATGATGGAGAATCGGTTCGGTTCGGAGGGATATGGAAGGTGAAAAAACAAGGGAAGAAGGAATGAAATTCACGAGGTCGGATCGGGTCGGGGCGAGCAAAGAAAGAAAAAGAAAATAAATCCAGGAGATCGGATCGGGTCGGAGCAAATATTTGAAGAAGGGGAAAAGGAGCTTACCTAATCGGATCGGGTCGGACCGTAAGATGATGGAGGAGAAGTATAACTATGTGATCCGATCCGAACCGTTAGGGGACTTTGCCTCCGATCCGATCCGTCTTTGATTTCTGAGTTTCAATATAATATTCAAGCCTAAGGCCACGCCCCCGATCCGGTCCCAATGAATGGATCCGTACTGAACCGAAGCACAATCTACCTTAACACATAAAAACTCGTCTAACTGGCCCGATCAACTTTTGGCATGATCTTCATTTTAATGGACAGTTAGGATAGTGCCTTGTGAACTTAACCGGACATCAAGAATTACTTCAACTCTTTATATCTTGCCAAACTTTTTCGTCGCACTTTTAAACATTTACTTTGCACTTTCCGTATACACTGTTTACACTTTAGTTTGCACACACGCACGGGGGGATACAGGCTAATTTGCTCTTATGTGTGCTATTGCTTCTTCAATAGTTTTATGACCATGAGACCCAGACGCTCTTCCAGATTAGCCAAGAGGAAAGAAGCCCCGGAAACCTCTAACAAGATTACTCTCGAGGATATATCTTCTCCGTCGGATCCATAATGGGATAATGAGGGTTCGGACTACGACATCGGTAATCGTAAAAGTGACGAAGCGTCTTCAGAGAATGAAGTTTCTTTAGGGTTTGAAGAAGAAGGAGGAGTTGGCGACGACCGGGCTCCTGATGAGTTTGAATCGGCTATCATATTGGAATCGCCCCAAGATTCTGTTGAATCAACAATTGATAATGACCGACTTACCCGAATTTGCTTGAAATACGGGAAAATGTAAAGAGACACTCTAGTGCCCTCAAGCTCTGACCGTCCCCACAACCCTCCAGAAGGATATATGGCGGTCACTCGGTTGATGTGTATGGTCGGCGCGATCCCTCCATTTTCTCCCTTCATTGTTGACTTTCTAAGACAAATGCGGATTGCCCCCATGCAGCTGCATCCCAATTCTTATGCCTACTTGCACACTTTGTACATAGCATACCGTGAGATCTTAGGAATAGAGCTCACGTTCGATGACGTTCATTTCTTCTATAACTTCAAGCATCGGACTCGAGAGACTACATCTTTCTGCTATTTTGAGTCAGTTCCAAAAAGGAAGATAATCTCGGCACCATTCAGCAGTAAAGTTGGAGATTCCAGACTGGAATGGTTCTACGTGAAGCGACAGCCTGGATGTGCCAGGAGGTGGACAAAATCAAGTAAAGCACTGATTTTCTAAATCCGGGCTCTATACACCTGAATCATCACGTTAACTTGTTTTCCTTTTTGTTTGTAGTCGACAATCCCAAACAAATATCAGATCATGTGTTCTTTGACCGGATGCACCAACTTCTTAATGGCGATCAGAAATTCTTGACTATCGATGAAGTCCTTAAAGACAAATATCTTCACTTTCATGGGCTGTTATCCGTTTTTCGTAGTATTGGTCATGGGACGGCTCCATACGTATATATTCCTCCAGTGGAGGTAGTCCCAGAGACAGGAGAAGGCTCAGGAGTTCCTACAGTGCCTCTTCAAACTTCACCTTCTCCATCTTCTACCCAGGATGACGAATTGGCTAACCTGGCCGAAAAGCATCGTGAAGGATATATTGCCCCCGAGGAGGCTACTTCTCTAGAAAAGTCAACATCCTCTCAAGAGTCGCCACTTAATGCTTCTGAGGGAGATGTCCCTAGTACTGATGACCCAATATTTCAGGGTTTGGGGGATCTCCCCCTACCTGAAACTATATACACTTCAGAGGATTTTAGGAAGGATCCTTTAGTCTTCACATCTTCTGAAGAGACTACTCCTGCTAAGGCCAAAGAGCCTGCCCGTACTAGTCTAGCTTCAGACTCGGGTTGGTTGGGGGGAACACACCACTTAGGACACACTTTATACAACAACATTAACATTCATTGCACCTCTTTCTCCGTGAATCCATTGATTCTGAATTTCGTTCGTCTTATTGTGCAGGCACGATGTCTCGATCCTACTATGATATCAGGAAGCTTCGCCGCAGCATGTCTAATCCACCTTAGGATATCGAGTATGATCGCCGCGATGATCGTGGCAGGGAGGAGAGAAGGCCTTATGATCCCTATCTCTCTCGACCCTCACGTTCTCGCTCTCCCGTTCGGTCGGAATAAGAGAAATACAAGAGTTATCAAAGCCGTAGGGAAGAAGACAGGCCACAATCGAAAGACTCCACCTCTTCCCACGAAAAGCGTAGCAGAGAAAGAAGCCCTCCAAAAGATACTGAGTCTCGAAGTTAGCGCAAGGTCCCTGCTACTAAACGACCTAGGACAAACAAAGAGACTACTGAATCCTCTACACACAGGGACACTGAATTGACGATCCCCGCTCCTCGCCCATTAGATGCGGAAACTGCAATAGAGCGGGCATATTTGGAGGAGCAATTTCCCGAACACTACTTCGAGACTTTGACTTTTTTACCTGCCCTTGAACCTGTTTCTTCTAAGTGGGCAGATGAGGCCAAAGCAAAGATAGACGCGGTTGAAAAACAATATACTGAGATGTTTAAACATTCATGCAATCTTTCCAGAATAATCCGCACTCTAATCACGAATGCTGGTTCAATGCAAAAAACCGCGGAAGAAGATGCTAAGGCCTTAAAGAACCTGAGTAAAGATTTGCAGGACACACAAGCCCAGCTTGCTATTGCTCAGAGGGACGCTACCACCTTCAAACAACAATTTGAGGATATGCAAAAACGTTATCATGGCTTGCTTGAATCTCACACTCAAGAGCGTTCTGAGTTAAAAAAGCAGGCTGATGATGCTAAGTCAGAAGCTGCCAAGACGCGCCTTGCTTATACTGACCTCGAACGGACGAATGCCGAGTTAGCAAAAAGGAACGCTGAACTAGAAAAGAAGAATGCTGACTTGGCTTCAAAGCTACTGGAGGCAGAGAACAGAGCTGCCATGGCTGAGGGCAATGTTGAGTGTGCTATCAAATCTGCGGAGGAGGCCCGTAAACAACTGTCAGAGGCGGAGGCTGATATTCAGGGTTTTGGCGAACTAATTATTGAATTCTTCGCACATATCATCCGTTGCCGAAACATTTCTTGAATCGAAGATTACCCATCCACTCTAGTTCAAGTATGGAATCAAATCGTTGAGTGGGAAAAGGAGGAGCTCAAAGTCGATACCGTCGATGAAGATAAGCTAATGGAGAAATACTCGAGGGATGATGAGCCGGAACGCCTAGCTGAAGGGCGCCGCCTTATTGCTGAGGCCATGGAAGAAGAGAGACGGAAGTCTAAACAGAAGAATGTTTTCGAAGCTGGTTCCTCTTCTGCTGCCCCTGCGACTTCTGAAGTAGAGGGGTATGATCCTGAAAATCCGGGAATCCCCCGAACAACTCTACTATCCCCTATTCCTGAAACAGCATCGGAGGCAGTAGTTACCCCTACCGAGAAGTCTTCGGAAGGTATCCCTACCTTTTCTCCTCAATTTGTCAAGCCTATTTCTACCTTTCGCCACATGATTGAGCAATCGATGAAAAACGCATTATTTTCGCCTGAGTTGATAACTGTTGCTTCTCATTCTGTAGGTATTGAGCCATCCGAAAAGACAGATGTGACTCAAGGAGCCACCACCGGGGCATAACCTACAGAAAAGGCAAAAGGAGGGGAAGACAAGACTGCTCCTATAGACCTTGGAGGAGAAAGTGTGCCGGCTAAGGCCGCCACTCCCCATGATGAAGTAATGATAGCAGCCTTAAAGGATGATGGCGGTGACGAAGGTCATGAGGAGGAACCAGAAGTTGCAATAATCGGGGAGTCAAAAAATGCTGATGATGTTACTTTGGCTGCAATGAAAGCTGATCAAGACAGATGCTTGCAATTGAAAGCCGAAGAACTAGACCCTGAAGCCCTCAAGCCCCTCGCAGTTGTGGATGAAGGATAAAGGTTAGTTGTAAAGCTCTCAACCAGATCTATTACAGAGGAACTTGCTAAAAAATCTTCTCTTGATTCCAACGCTCCGCCCTCCGGGAAGAAGTCTACCGGCTCCAGCATCGCATCTTCAGGAAAGAAGAAATCAAAACGAATCTTGACAGAGGCTGAGAAAGAAGCAAAGAATGCGGAGAAAGCCGCCAAGAAGTCCAAGGCTCACTCGAAATCTAAATAGTGGATTGCCTTGTGTTGTTTTAGCATTTAGTGAACCAACAATTGCTGCTACAATAGCGGCTCCTGCACCTTCTTTTTTAGCTACTTTCCTGTTCAAATTCATTCATTCGTTAATAAAGAATAATTTATTTTCTGCAATGTCTGTTTGTCAATAGTTCTGCACTTATGTAAAAATGCATGTCTTACTATAGTTATGAAATGAAGTTACGGAGGGAGGATATATGCGTAAACATATATGCCCCCAGTCAATTCTCACAAATTATTTAATGCTTAATCAAGCAATCTGAACGCTCCCGATTTTCTGACGGGATAGTATTTCCTGTGTCGTCAGTGCCTGTCGTTTTTTCTGGCATTTCTTTTATACTCTCCTGTCTTATACCCAGGTTAGAGTTCTTACTGAGGCGGTCCCTTGTCTGGGTGCACCTTCATGCCTCAGAGGAAGTCATTTTCCCGTCCTTTTATACTCCCTCTCTCTCTGGAGAGTTAGAGTTCGAGCTCAGCAATCTATTCATTCCTCGGTCTTTCGGCGGGGAAAGATCTCTTTCTCAGCGCTCAGTCAGAGACGCTTTTATACTCTCTCTCTCTCTCTGGAGAGTTAGAGTTAGGGGAAGGATTTCTTTTTCAGCGCTCAGTCGGAGACGCTTTTATACTCTCTCTCTCTCTGGAGAGTTAGAGTTAAGAATGTCGTTTTCTCATTCTTTTACGTCTTGTCGCACAAATAGTCGTTGTGCGTTTTCTTATGTTTAAACTGTCTTCAACCTTTTCAGGTTTTGAATCATCCTGTATTCTATAATCACAACAGAATAATCGATGAATGTATATATGTAATGCATAAAAGTAAATAACACACAATATTTTTATAGTGGTTCGGCTAAGTCGTAGCCTACATCCACTTTATAGTCCTTTATTCATATCGTCAGATTTTCCCAAGGCAAGTCGTGCCTTATTACAGAGTTCATAAGAAAAATAATAAAGAGTACAACATTTCTAATCCAAATATCGCATTAAGTGTTGGGCATTCCATGCTCTAGGGACTTCTTCGCCATCTACGGTCGTTAACTTTAAGCTTCCTTTTTCAAGTTTCCGTTGGATGACAAAGGGTCCTTCCCACTTTGGACCGAGGTGAGGAAGGGATGGAAAGACTCTCTTTAGCACCAAATCTCCTGGTTCAAAAGTCCTGAGGCGAACTCTTTTGTCGTAATAGCGTGCCATCTGACGTCGATGTCTTGCCGCACACAAATCTGCTTCGTCCCTTTTTTCTTCGACTTCATCAAGAGACTCAAGTAAGAGTGCCCGATTCGTCATCGGGTCATAATATGTCACCCTATGGGAAGGAACTTCCAGTTCAACAGGAATTACTGCTTCTGAGCAAAAGGAGAGAGAGAAAGGGGTGTGACCGGTGGCCGTCTTAAATGTTGTTCGATATGCCCACAAAGCTAGGGGCAATTCGTCAACCCATTTTGCCTTTGTGCGCTCTAATCGTTTCTTGAGGATGGATTTTATTACTTTGTTTATTGCCTCAACTTGCCCATTTACTGCGGATAAGCCACGACAGTGTATCGCTTGTCAATCTTATACTTCTGGCAGAAATTTCTGAATTCAGTGCCATCAAACTGGGTTCCGTTGTCAGTTATAATCGTTCTTGGGATCCCGAATCGGCATATAATATTTCTGACCACGAAACTTATCACCTTTCTTGCTGTGATTTTGGTCAAAGGTTCAGCCTCCACCCACTTCGTAAAATAGTCCACGGCCACTATTGCATATTTAGCTCCTCCTTTAGCAATCGGTAGAACTCCAATGATATCAATTCCCAACGTGGCAAATGGCCAAGGACTCACCATTGATTTAAGTTGGGTCGACGGTGCTCTGGGAATTTTGGCGAATCTCTGGCACTTATCGCAGCGTCGTGAATAATCAGCTGCATCTTTATTAATTGTGGGCCATAAGTATCCGTATCGCAATATCTTTTTTGCTAAAGTCTGACCTCCTGTATGATCTCCACACTCACATTCGTGCACTTCTCTCAGTACACGTTTGATGTCGTCGTGTGCTATACATCGTAACAAGGGCATAGAAAATCCTTGCCTATAAAGAGTATCATCTTGCATGACATATCTGGTAGCCTTGCGAACTACGGCCCTTCTCTCACTCTTCTTTGATGGGAGTGTCCCATTCTTAAGGAAGTTCTTAATTGGGGTCATCCATGACTCTTTTTCCGGTTCCGCTTCGAAAGCGAACTCAACTTCCATTGACTCAAAGCTTGGCGATTCCAACGTTTCAATTGGAATTATTTCAATCTCTTCTGGATTGTCGGAACTAGCCAGCTTTTCCAGCCTATCCGCCTTCTGGTTTTCGGCTCTTGGGATGTGTGTTATATTATACCGCTCCAAGCTACTCAATAGCTCTCTCACTTTCCTGAGGTAGACGATAAGTCGAGGTCCCCGAGCCACAAATTCCTCTCGCACTTGGCAAACAACGATTTTAGAGTCACAGAATATGTCCAACGTTTTTATTCCGAGGTCTTTAGCAAGCTTCAGCCCGGCAATCAGGGCTTCATATTCAGAGTCATTATTAGTCGCCGAAAATTCTAATCGTAGAGCGTAATATAACGACCGTCCTTCAGGAGTGACTAAGACGATTCCAGCTCTGGACCTTCGGTCGTTCTTGGATCCATCTGTGTATAGTTTCCACGGATCTATCTTTAACTCATCCTCGGACTTAACCACTCTGTCATTGATTACTTCCTCCTCTGGGATGGTGAACTCCGCAATAAAGTCTGCCAGATCTTGCCCCCTGATCGACTTTCATGGTTGAAAATTCAAATCAAACTGACTTAATTCTATATTCCAATTAATCAACCTTCCCGATGCTTCGGGTCCCTGCAACACCTGCCTCAAGGGCTGGTCGATGTATACGGTTATTGGATGAGCTTGGAAATAGTGACGAAGTTTTCGGGATGCGATTAGGAGGTTGTAAGTGAGCTTCTCAATCTTTGGGTAGTTGCGCTCTGCTGCTAATTTCTTGCTTACATAATACACTAGCCTTTGTACTTTGTCTTCTTCTCGAACCAGGGCTGTGCTAACGGCGTGAGCCGAGACTTCCAAGTAAACAAACAATTCTTCGTGATCTACGGGCTTTGACAAAATCGGCGGTTTCTCTAGCAGTTCCAATAAATTTCGAAAGGTCTCAACACAGTCCGGAGTCAACTCAAAGTTTTTCTTTCCCCTTTTAATCAAATCAAAGAACGGAACGCACTTGTCTGTAGCTTTGGAGATGAATCTACTCAACGCGGCTATTTTCCCTGCAAGACTTTGGACATCTTTAATTCTTCTTGGTTCTTCAATGTTTCTAATCGCTGCTATTTGGCTAGGATTGATTTCAATTCCTCGGGAGCTCACAATGAAGCCTAGGAATTTTCCCGACGCCACTCCAAATGAGCATTTCAGAGGATTCAACTTCATTCGATACTTTCGCAGGAAACCATACATTTCCGCCAAGTCTTGTGTATGGCTGGAGGACTGTTTCGATTTGACAAGCATATCATCTACGTAAACTTCCATAGTCTTCCCTATTTGATTATAAAACATTCTGTTCACCAAGCGCTGATAAGTGGCTCCGGCATTTTTCAATCCGAACGGCATTACGACATAACAATATAATCCCAAATTCGTAATGAAGCTCGTATGCTCTTGATCTGGCACGTGCATAGGAATTTGATTATATCCGGAATATGCGTCCATGAAAGAGAGAAGTTCATGACCTGCTGTCGAATCTACAAGCTGGTCAATTCTGGGTAGTGGGAAGCTATCTTTTGGATAGGCTTTATTCAAATCTGAAAAATCAATGCAAGTCCGCCACTTTCCATTCGGCTTCTTTACCAAGACGGGATTCGATATCCAGTCAGGATATGTCGAATCTCGAATAAATCCGTTCTGCTTCAGCTTCTCCACTTCCTCTTTGAGAGCAGCCGACCTCTCTGGGCCCAGCATACGTCTCTTCTGCTTCACAGGCGGATGTTTCGGGTTTACATTGAGTTTGTGACTTATAATGGATGGCGATATCCCACACATGTCAGCGTGGGTCCAGGCAAACACGTCCAAGTTTGCCTTCAAGAAGTCCGCTAGTTCTTTGGCTCGACATGGATCCAATTAAGAACCAACCTTCAAAACTTTTGTCGGATCAGTTTCATCAATGGAAATATCCACTGTCGCTTCATTAGGAGTTGCATTTCTAGCCTCTGGTTCCTCGTCTTTTCTGGGATCCAGGTCCTCAGGCGTTCCTTTGGGCAACTCCTTCGGGGTCGATTTCTCTAATTGCTATGCCGAGCCCCCCTTTGGGGGAGGCGAGGCATCTTTACTCTCAATGTTAAGTCCTTTCATCAACATCTTTAATTCGGCAACATAACAGGCTCGTCCAGAAACTTGATCCCCTCTCATCACTCCAGTTCCGGCTTCGGTTGGGAACTTAAGCAATAAACACCAAGGGGCGATACAAGCTCTGAACTCAGCAAGGGCAGGTCTCCCCAAAAATGCATTATAAGGCGAATCCACGTCCAATACTACGAACTGAAGTATCCGCACTCTTCGGCGTTCTCCTTGCCCCAAGGTCACGGGCAATTCTATGTATCCCATGGGAGCTGTTGACGCCCCGTTGAAGCCTCTGATCCATCCTTCACATGGCTTCAAATCTTCAGATTCAAGCTTCATCTGATCGAATGACTTTTTAAATAAAATATTGACAGAACTTCCGTTGTCTACTAATACCTTATGGACCAAGGCCGGCCCAATAGTGGTAGTAATAACCAACGGATCATCAGTGGGTGATTGGATCCCAGTATTATCTCTGCTGCGGAATACCACGTCGTCAAACATGGTCTTCTGTTGTTTTATGGGGGTGATATCTTCCAAATCATCACCTTCATTCACATCTATGTGCTTGGCAGCATTTACATATTGATCCATTGATCTGAAACTACGGATTGCCGGGTGAGGTCCGCCCACTATGGAGTTGATAACAATTCCTTTACCTTTCTACTGCGATGTAGGCTTGGGAGCAGGTAGAATCTGTTTTGGAGCCTGCTCTCCTTGCCCCCTGTCCCTCGGGGCAACCTTGTATTCATCCAACTTCCCTTCACGCAGCAGCTTCTCAATCACATCTCTCAAATGCCGACATTCATTGGTTGAATGCCCATGAGTTCCATGAAACAAACAAAACTTCCCTTTTGCCATCGCTTTCTCGGTTGAATCACGAGGTGGCAGTCTTTTATACTGCAAAACGTTGTATGTATCTAGGTAAATATTCTCCAGGGTGTCGTTCAATGGTGTATAATTCTCGTAGGTCTGGAATCGGGGTCTTTTGTTAGGATCACTTCCCCTATTTCTATTTCTTCTGTTTCCGTTCGCATTACGGTTATTGTTGTTGCCCCCGTTTCCAGCACTGTTGTTTCCACCCTTGTTACCCACATTTACTTCAACTTTTCCGGAACTTTCCCCAGACTGCTTCACGGCGATGTTACTCTGAACATTTTCTTTTGATGCCGCTTTAGACTTTCTCTTCCGATTTGCCCTGGCTTCCTCTCGTCTTAAATAAATATCGGCCTTTTCATAGAATATTTCTCTCGTGGAGGGCGTCTTTCCAGAAAGGTAATCCCCGAACTCAGATTCAGGATCGACTCCTTCTTTCAATGCCATCAGGATGGTGGGCTCATGAGGATCACTAACTTCAGTCACAGCTAAGTTAAAGCGGTCAAGATACGACCTCAAAGACTCTCCTGGCGCCTGCTTAATTCTTGATAATTCAATAACACTTTTGGACTTTCGGGTATGGAGTCGGAACTGATTCATAAAACGTTCGCTCAGTTCCCTGTAATTCGAAACCGAACGAGGGGGAAGTCGAGTAAACCAGAACAGCGCCACATCTTCTAAGTAGATCGGGAATGCTTTACACTTTACTTCATCAGGGGCAGCAGCAGCATTCATGAGCCACGAATATCGCATTAAATGCTGTCCCGGATCAGTTCTCCCGTTGTACTTATCCAACTGTGGCAGGTTAAAACGCCGGGGAAACTGGAAGTCGAGGATATCATCGGTGAAAGGAGTATGGCTTCGCTCGATGCCATAATCTTCATTCGTATAGCTCCGGCTCTCGGACATGATCTGGCGCACCATTGCCTGTACATCAGCATTAGTTAGAGGCCGTTCAGGTTCCTTGGCCCTAGTATCCGGGTTCCTTCTGGGCTCTTGTTCAGGAGATGCCCTTCTTCTTCGAGCTGCTTCTGCTCTATTCCGTTCCCTACGCTCTCGGTCGATCTCGGGAGGAGGGGACTGGAGCCTTTGCCCCTAAGTGGGGTCATTGTTTCCTAGTGCTCGTGCAATATCCTCACAAGACCCCAAAGAGCCAAATGTCAGCTGCTCCACATTCTGAGGTCGTTCGAGCGGCCTTCGTTCACGGGGCCGCTCTTCCTCGGAAGATGAAGACTGATCCACTGGTGTGTGACGAACCGGTGATGGAGTTCTCTGTCGACAGAGTTCGCTAATCTCCCTGCTCATGAGCCTCATATTTTCCTGCATCATGAGATTAGTGCCCTCGTGGACTTTCATAGCCTCCCTTGTACTCTCAAGCATGTCAAGTAAGCGTGAGAAATCTCCTTGAGTAATGGGCGCAGATGGGTTGACCTGATCACTGACCCTGGTGGCTGGAATCAGAGCATTTGTAGGGACTCGAGTAGAGGTTCCAACATCACCAAGAATCGGATCGGATCGGAGATGGGAGATCGGGTCGGTTCGGAGTTGGGGAGTCTGATCGGGTCGGTACATAGCAAGCTGCTCGGGTCGGTTCAGATTGGGGGAATGCACTGCTTCAGAATCTCCTACCCGGATCGGATCGGAGCTCTCCCCCGGGAGGCGGTTCGGGTTTCCTGCATCGGTTCGTCCTGCTGCTGAACTCTGCCCACGAGACCTTGTCACGACCGCATTTTGCTGATCTTCGCCAGCTCCATTTCCCCGACCAGATTGAACTTCTTTGCCTTTTCCTTTGGCCATGATTCTTCGACAATCACTTCAACAAATATCCAAGGACGTTGAAACTTGAGGATTAACTTCTTTGAACTCAGCGGCCCAAAAAGTAGAATGATAATCCCGAAAAACAAAGAATTCAGACGAGTTCTCAGTGAAAGCACCAAAAATGTTAGACCGAAAAGTGGTTCTAACACCCAAATTGATTAAAAGCAGAATTAAATGAGATAAAAATAAAAATGAACACACAGGATTTATAGTGGTTCGGCGAAGAAATGCCTACGTCCACTTGTCTTTCACTATTTTCACTGATTTTGTTGCAAGTACAATGAAATATTCACTTGATTTCTCTCACAACTCACTTACAATCACTCAATTATCTAAAAACAAATAATGAAAGAATGTTTGGATTTTCTGGGAGTGCTGGAATTCGGGTTATGAAGGTGGTTGAACTCTCAAAGTGCTAGCCAAAAGATCCTTTTCTTTGTCTCCAGACGGGGTATTTATAGGTGAGAATTTGCTTAGAATCCAATCCGGATCGGAGCCACGCGTCATCCATCCCATCAGCTTCGGGTTCGGATGAATTACTATGTTGACAACGCATCAGAGTAGTGGACGTTGAGGGTAGGAACTGGTCACTGCCGATCCGAATTACCAGGCGCTCATGCAGGAGAGTGACGTGGAAGACAAGCTCGGGTCGGAGGGGTATGTATAAGGGGTTCGGATCGGGTTACCCGATCTGACCCGGATTGACTTGGGACCAATTCTCTCTTCTCTTTATTCTGCTCCACTCCGCTCCGATCTATCTCCGTAGCAATCAAGTGGCTTTCCGATCCAATTGGGAGTATATTGCCCTCCGATCCGAACGGCTGTGCCTTTCTGATTTCCACAGCAATAGTTCACTGATCCGAACAGAAAACTTTATCCGATCTGGACCGATGCGCTGCTCCGATCCGACCTGCCTCAGTACTTCCCAAGTTCTTCAACATTTTACATCTTGACTTTGTGTTGCCCAGTTCACAAAGTGGGCTAAGAATAAAATTTGAATAGAATTTGATTTATAGATTTGAATAATAGAAGTGATATAAAATTTGAATAGAAATTGAACAGAATTAACTAAGTCAAAGAGGAATTAGTTAATCAAGTTTTGAATTTGAAGTTGAACTTTAAAAGGTGAATTGGATTTGTAAATGGATATTTGTAATCGAATATAGAACTTAAATTTGAAATTTGGATTCAAATTTGTCAATAAGAAAGTTAAAATATATTTGAACATGTCATGTTCAAATATAAAAGTGAAATGGACTAAAGAGTTAATTAACAAAATTAGTTAACGAATTGAGTTAAAAGGATCAGGTATAGTTAAAATAGATTGGGTAGGTATAAATATACATGGGATATGTATGGATAAGGTATGAAGGTATATAAATAGAATGCTCGACGACAAGGTATGTATTTAATTCATATATGAGATTTTATGCACCGTATCGGCTAGCTGCTTGGCTTTTTCTTTTTCTTTTGGATTGGTGAGGGCCATGGGAGGCTATTTGAAATATCCCGATGCTCCTGGTACAAAGGAGGTTATGGAGAATTTTTCCGGGAATTTAAGGAGTTAGAATATTTTTAAGATAATTTGATAGTTAGAAATCAACATATCGATATATATATATATATATATATATATATATAGAAGTCGATAAGGAAACAAACTTAGAAATAGAATAGTAAAATCAAAAAGGAAGACTAAGAATAAAATCTAGTAAGAATAGAAAGAGGAAGCGTATACGTGTTTAAAGGTAAATAAGTAGTTGTATGGTATTGATTATCCGAGTAAGTAATTATATCTGTTTTGATGTTATAAATGTTATTCAGTCAAGGTCTGAGAGGTAGTTATACCCCAACTTGATTGATTTCATTATTAACAAATAAATACTAAGATTTCAGGCTCGAAGATCAATGTTGAATAAGAGTTAGTAGAATATAGTATTTGAGTTGTCGCAACGATGTTTTACACAACATCCGTTTTAACCCAAATAAGTGTAAGCTTGAAAATATTATAAAGAATATTTCCTAAGTATAGAAATAAACAAGATCGGAAAAGAGATAAGTAATTGGAATATTTTCCAATTATAAATAGCATATATTTTCTAAAGTTTAGAAAATAAAGGAAGGCGATATTCGGAAATGTTTTCCAAATAACATAAAAGGCCAATATGGTTATTGAAAATATTTGGTTAACAAATATTGATAAAGAAATAGAGAAGTGATTTAACTAATGGAATATTAATTAACGGCTCAATAACAGGTTCAAAAGGAAAATTTGATTTTTTGAAAAGAGTAAACTGTTTAAAAACTCCGAGGGAAAGAATGTTTGAATTAAAAACAAATTTGATAGAAATTTGTGAAAGCAAAATTAAATTAAAGTAAAGCTAGTAAAGTAGTAACTGAGATTGAATTAGAATGATATCAAGGCAAATTGGATTGTGAGATTCAAATTTGAAGTGTAATGTGACAATCAAGTTAAGAGTTGGGAATCGAGAAGAAACTCGAGTTGAAATGATATTTGGCTCGGATATAAGCGAATGGTTGTGTCATGGATAAAAGCAGATTGGAATTTGATTGGGATAACCCTTGTATCTGCTGAATTGATAACAGGTGGACAGGATATAATGATATGCCGACAAAAGGTACAAGTTTATGTTTCTATTGGATATAAGATTTATGAGCCGAATTGGCAAGCCGCTTGGCTGTTTAATTTTTTTTGGATTAGAGATTGCCCAGAGAGGCGAGTTAGAGTTTGACCGATTGACCAGTACAAAGGAGGTGCTGGCGAAATTTTTCGAAAGGTTAAGGCTTTAGAAAATTTTCAGGATTTTTGGAAATTTTTGTAGATAAGAATTAATTAATAATTCAATTGAAAATAAATTGGTTCAGTTGAAACAGAAGTTAAAAAGTGAACAAATATGTTCTAACCAGTCGATAGGGTCGTTCTCTACCTTAGCAATTTTGAGGACGAAATTATTTTAAGAGGGGAAGATTGTAAAAACCGGCAGTGGAAGAGGTATTACAATTTATTTATTTAATTATATCAATGGTGATATAGTGAATTAAATGGTCGTGAAATTAAATAATGATGAATATTTAATTAAAATAACAAATTAAATAATATATTTAATGCTGAAATAATCAGAATTGGCTGAAATGGCAAATTGGATTATTTAAAATATATAGTTCAGTTTAGAATTGAATTAGAATAACGAATATATTCAATCGTCGACAATTGAACGTATAGTTTATAATATAATTATAAACGAGTTCGAAATGGCGCTGCAGTTCGCTATTTGGCGATTCGAACTTCAACTGAATATACAGGGTTCGTTTTAAGTCGGATTTCTGTGAAACAAGAAACGTGTTGAGCTGGTGGAGTATATCTTTCTAGTGGAAGAGAAATATCGGGATTTCGTCGTGTAGATTTTGAGTTATGTCCAAATCAAATTCTCAGAAGTGCAGCGCCCTGACCATAACGATTTAATTATATTTTATATAAGGATTTAAATAGAAATCGAACATCGATATAACTTTGACGATGTAATATCGAGTTGTAAATTCATACAGGAATATTTTTGAGCTGTAGGGTATTCCACTGTGAATATAGACGATAATATTTATTTTAAATATTAAATTTAATTTTATTTAAATAGTTAATAGGCTATTTAGAGCTTTAAAAATAGCCACTTTTGCAAACGAAGTTGGAATTCGATGAATCCAATTTTGTTAGATTCGCAATGTCAAATACTTGTTAGATTTCCAGTTTCGTGATTTTTAGAGTCACTGTGTGACCGTACGGATTTTTAGAGTGAAAAAAAGTCGATATTCTGACAGTTAAAAATACGCTGTGTGAGCATACGGAGTCGAAATTCGACGAAACCAATTTCGTTGGGACCGTAATGTCAAACTCTAGCTGCATGTCCAGTTTCGTGATTTTTGGGTATCGTGTGTGATCGCAGGGATTTTTAAACACGAGTTAACAAAAGAATATACCGGGAATATTCCTTCTATAAAATATCTAGATATTTGTTACCACTATAAATACCCCCTTCAAACATTTCTAAACCTAATTCCTAAGTCCACAGTCAACCAAAACCCGCCGCTCTGGTTCTCTTCATACTCTTCATATAGTAAAAGGAAAGAGAGGAAATAAAATCAAAACAAAATCAAATCAAATTCAGAAAAATTCAAAGTTGGGTTCTTTGGGTTCGTATGGAGTAGCTCTTCGATTCCATACCCATTTTATCGTGTTCGGTTATGTGCCGTGGACGTTGGTTTTGTTCAGGTGAACTAGGGTTCACGAAATTGGCAAATGCAGACATTAATTCGCGAATTCGAGTTCGATTTTGGGATGAGTAAATCGAATGGAAGCTTGGGTGAATTTTTGGTGGATTTCTATTGAAAAGGATGACGGTACCTGTACAGTATCCATGGGTTTCTTCCTGGGGACGCGGTTCACTCAGAGCCACCGAGTACGGCGAAATGGGTACAGGAGGATGGGGATTGCGATGAGGGGTGAAATGGTATTCTTTGCGTTGGGTTTCGTTGAAGGATGGTGGATCGGTGGGTGGTGGAAGTGCCACGATGGAGGACGCTTTTGTTTCTGGAACTGACGATTTGGGATAGGGAAGAAGAAAGAGTGTGCGGGCCGAGGTTTTAAGGGAGAAGTAATGGTCCTTAAGGTAAAAGGAAAGCCCAAGTTAAAGTTTATGTTTTAATATAATTTAATTTAAAATAGTGTATCGACTTGTAAAAATCATATCTCCTACATACGTTATCAGAATTTCAAACCGTAAGTTGCTAGGGATCGTACGGATGTCAGCTACAACATGGAACTGACTGGAAGTCCATCCAAGCTCGTTACATATTATGCAAAATAAATTGTCTGTCTAAACAAAATCGAGTGACAATTATCGTTATCTAACGATGATAGTCCAATGTGTGTAAATCTCACTAACTCTGAACAGTTTATAATTTCATGTTGTATTTTTAGAACTGTTAAATGTTGGTTGATTGACTGTGTGTTGACTGTTTGATTGAACTGCTAGTCATTTAGTTAAATTTCTATATTGATTGTGTTTAACAGAATATATCATATGGAACTGAAAGTGATGTTGATTATATTGTTTAACATTTGTGATGCAAGGAAACAGGTTGGAGGAATCCAACTGGATTCCTCAACATTTATTTTACTGTTTTTCATATATTGTGATACATAATCTACTGTCGATTTTATGTGTTTGGACGATACTGATCATCGTGATTTGATATGTTAAATGCCATAACATACCGGAATGTTGATAAGGGAATATTTTCAAAGTAATATTTGAAATAAAATATTTATAAATGGAATATTTATAAATAAGAAATATTTGTAATCTGGAATATTTATAAATAGGAGATAATTAGAAAAAGGGAAAACGTTATAAAAAAGGAAACTATTATAAGAAGGAAATCATTTTAAAGTGGAGAACCGTTACTAAAAGTAAATCTTTAAAATGAATAAATGTTGTTAAAAAGGAAATCTTTATAAAGCGAATAAATTAGTTAAATCGAATATGGTATTCGAAAGGAGTTAAATCAAATATGGTATTCGAAAATAGTAAATTGAATTAGTTATTCGAAAGGGGTTAGTCGAGTCGAGTCAGTTGAATAGAGTAATCGAATAATTGTTATTCGAATAAGGGTTAACCAGTTAGAGTTAAACCAGTTAGAGTTAAACCAGTTAGAGTTAAACCAATTAGAGTTAACCAGTTAGAGTTAACCAGATGGAGTTAATCAATTAGAGTTAACCAGTTAGAGTTAAACCAGTTGGAGTTACTCAATTAGAGTTAAAGCAAATAGAGTGAATCGAATATAGTTTATTCGAATAAAGTAAAAGGAGTTAATCGTTATAGTTATTCGAATAGAATAAAGGAGTTAATCGAATATATAGTTTATTCGAATAGAATAAAGGAGTTAATCGAATATATAGTCTATTCGAATAGAATAAAGGAGTTAATCGAATATAGTTTATTCGAATAAAGTAAAAGGAGTTAATCGAATATAGTTATTTGAATAGAATAAAGGAGTTAATCGAATATATAGTTTATTCGAATAGAATAAAGGAGTTAATCGAATATAGTTTATTCGAATAGAGTAAAAGGAGTTAATCGAATATATAGTTTATTCGAATAGAGTAAAAGGAGTTAATCAAATATAGTTATTCTATAAAGGAGTTAATCGAATATATAGTTTATTCGAATAGAATAAAGGAGTTAATCGAATATATACTTTATTCGAATAGAATAAAGGAATTAGTCGAATATAGTTATTCGAATAGAATAATGGAGTTAATCGAATATATAGTTTATTCGAATAGAATAAAGGAGTTAATCGAATATAGTTTATTCGAATAGAGTAAAAGGAGTTAATCGAATATATAGTTTATTCAAATAGAATTAAAAGAGTTATCGAATATAGTTTATTCGATAGGAGTTAAGTGAATAGAGTTAGAGTTAAATCAAAAGAGTTAAGTGAATAGAATAAATTGAATAGACTTATCGAATATACCTTATCGAAGGAAAGAATTATCAAATAGAAAAGATTTGAAAGAAAGTTACGTAAGGAAGTTTGTTAAAGAATTAGAAGGGTGAACTTTGTCTATTTCAAGGTTAGAAACGTTGTCCAGTTAAGGTCTGAGAGGTAGTTCTACCCCAACTTGATTGGCTTCGTTTTAACTAAGGAATGGTTAAGGTTCGGCAGTAAAGGATGGTTAAGTGAATTTAGTAATTAAAGGAAATGGTTTGAGTTGGCATCGCGATGGTTTGTTTAAACATCTGTCTAAGTCCAATGAAGAAGCTTTGGAAATGTTTTCCAAACAAGAAATCAGAAATGTTCTCTAATAAGGAAAACAAGAAATGGAAATGTTTTCCATTATTAATAACGTATATTTTCCAAATTTAGAAAATAAGAAATATTGAATATAGGGAAACGGGAGATAAGTAATTTAATGAAATAAAGAGATAAATGTTGAATGATGTTTGATCGATATAAATTTCCATGTGGAAATAATATCGTTGTTTGCACACCTATTTTTCTTCGATAGTTAAATCATAGACTATCGAAGTTTTGACCATTTTAACGTTGTTAATATGGAGAGACCGGTTGGATTATTATCCAAAGAACCACTCTGTATTGGCATAAGCGTTGCAAATCATATATGCCAAAGGAAATTGAAGACGGAGTTATGCAAGGGCTATCCTGTTTACAGAATAGTGCCTTCGGTTCATCCTGTTCCTAGATGACTTGTATGGACGAATGTCTGACAGAGTATTTCCAGACGATCACGTATATTGATTTCTCCAACCGTACCAAGAGTGGAAGCGGGGAAGGAAACTTCTTTTAGCTAACACATAATGTATGGTTGAGGACGTCAATCGGTGATTTGATGGATTTGACGATGTGGCATTCAAAGTGAATCTGGTGTGATGATAAAGCGTAGCTTCTAGCCTCACATCCGGTAAATGACAGAAATCGGGCAGGCAGCATGGCTAAGTCGGTCGCACCGAAGTAGTGTGTATAATCACCTGATCTAGAGTTTCGTTTACTTCTAAAAATCTATTTTTGATGCTGTCCCATTCGGGAAATGGTTGCTGATCCCAACCGTTGGTGATATACATTCGATACACTCTAGCGAAATGAGTGGTCGGTCATGTGTGGCCGGGTTGCAAGATGTTCTTGTTGAACCCAATGTATTCCTTTCTAGAGGTACCCTAGCGAAAGGTGGTTCCTTACCTTGTCATAGTTGGAAATCCATTACCCAATACGTGCTTGCGGTTTTGATTGTATACTATATATGTAGAACGTGAGATGAATGCGTTTCTGCTAGATGATTATTATACTGTGGTTGATAGACATTATTATAATATCAAAAGGTTTTGATATAAAGATATTTGGATTCTCATAAGGGAAAAACCCATTCCGTTATACGGCGTGGTCTTATGAGATATCGATTACCTGCTTGAACTGTTTTCAACTGTTTTACTCATAGTCCCATAACTGACCTGGAGTTTATTTTGTTGTTTTCCCTAAACTCTTGGGTGCCTAAATTTGTACGGGCAGTCAAGTAGTCGGGATTTACAGATACACTGGAAGAGCTTGGAGCAGGAGGCTTCAGGATCATATAGCTATAGTTATTTCCGCTGTGTTGTAAGTGTTGTACTTTGATAATGATATGTATATTCAAGTACAGATTTGTATTTCAAAGTTATGTTATGAAATATATTTATTCGTTCCGCTGTGAGATTCGTGTTACTCTGATATTGTGTTCTTCTTCTTCTATTCTAAGTTTCTATCTTATCTTTCCTCACCCTCTAATTTCTTTCAATAATGACCGGTATTTTCAGTTTAATTTGGGGTTGGACATGTGTTTTTGGTCAGCTCAAATTGGACCGGATTTTCGGGTCATTACACAAAACATTACACTGGTTAACTAATTTCACTTAACTAACCTTCACTATCGATTCTTAACCATTCCTTAGTTAAAAACGAAGCCAATCAATTTGGGGTATAACTACCTCTCAAACCTTAACTGAACAACATTTCTAACTTCGAAATAGTCAAGGATCACCTTTTAAACCTCTAATAAACTTCCTTACGTAACTCTCGGATTCTTTTTACGAATCCACTTCTTTTACAGAAATCATTGGAATTTAACAATAGTGTTAAAATCCCATGCTTCTGAAATATAATAACTTAAATATAACTATTATTTATTAATTTGGATAAATAAACAAATAATTAATTTATTAATAAATAAATAAATATTGATTTAGAAACGGAAACTAAACAGTACTTTCCTACATTTGATATAATCGAATTTCAACGTATAACTCTCCTTCGGATAATCTCTATGCGATAACTCCTTTTCGAATAAACTATATTCGATTACTCCTTTTGAATAAACTATATTTTATTAACTGCTTTCTTCGAATAAACTATATTCGATAACTCGTTTCGAATAAACTATATTCGATTAATTCCTTTCTTTCTATTCGAATAAACTATATTCAATTAACTCCTTTAACTCTATTCAATTAACTCTAACTCGATTAACTCTAACCGATTAACTATAAATCGATTAACTCTAATCGATTAGCTCTAATTCGGTTAACTCTAATCGATTAACTCTATTTCGATTAACTCTATTCGATTAATTCTAATTAATTAACTCTATTCAAATAACTCTTATTGATTAACTAATTTTATTTTAATCCTATTTCCTATCTTATTCAAATTCCCCCTTGAATTTCTATTTCAAATCCCAATTTTTTTCCTTTATAAATGTTTTATTTTATAAAATAACTATTTTAATCTATTATCCACATCAAATGTGAATAATATTTCTTTGATATATCAATTCAGTTTGATTTCGTATTTAAAAATAATATTCCATTTCCGTTTATACTTTTATTTATAGAATTATTCATACGAAATCCCCTTTTTACTTCTAATACTTAAGTCTCTTTTATAATTCCCTTTTTAAATGTTGAGTTCAATTTCTATTTAAAATATCAGTGTTAAAACCGATTTTACTTCTCTAAATAAATTCAGATTTTATATATCCAATTTATCCAAATGAAAATATTTTACTTAATTTATAAAACATTATTTATAAATTAATCTTCTCCATTTATTTGTTAAAACAGACTTCTGTTTAATTCCACTTTAAATAAATCTTTTCCATTTCTTTTATATCCTGCAGATTTTCCTTTTATAATTCTATTTATTTCTCAAATAAATATTCCTTTTATAATTCTATTTATTTTCTAAATAAATATTTTCTTTTATAATCTATTTATTTACTAAGTAAATATTTCTTTTTATAACTCTATTTATTTTCTAAATAAATATTTCCTTTTCAATTCTATTTGTAAATGTTTTACAAATATTTCCTTTTCAACTATATTTGTAAATGTTTTACAAATATTTCCCTTCAATTATATTTGTAAATGTTTTACAAATACTTCCCTTTTAAAAATCTTATTTATTTTATTATATAAATAATTCCTTTTAAAAAATTCTATTCATTTTAAAAATATTTCTTTTTATAAAATACTTTGATTTTATAAATATCTCTTTTTATAAAATCCTTTGATTTTATATATATTTCTTTTTCAATATATCATTGAAAATTCCCTTTTTATATTCCAGTATTTCTTATGGTATTTAAAATACCAAATAACAACGATCAATATCATTGTAACACACATCATCAACAACAGATTATATCTCACATCATATATCACCATATATGAAAAACAAACAGTATTATAAATATTGAGGAATCTAGTTGGATTCCTCCAACCTGTTTCCCTGCATCCACAGATGTTAAACAATAAAGATAACAACGATTTCATTTCTATATGAAATATTCTGATAAACTAAATCAATATTTGATTAACAATTTTTAAATATATATATATATTGTTATCTATAATTTTAACCAATACATCAGCAATTCAACCAAACAATCAACACACAACAATCAACCATCATTTATCAATTCTAAAAATACATTATAAAAATATAACTGTTCAGAGTTAGTGAGTTTTACTCACATTGGCAGTTCATCGTTAAATAACGGTAAACTGTTGTTGATTCGGATCATGCAATTTATTTTGCTATAAATTGTAACGAGCCCTGATTCACTCCCAGTCAGTTTCATTGCGCAACCACCATCCATACGATCCCAAAGGATCCAGTTTTGTCTATTTCTGATAATGTATGTATAATTTATGTCATTTACGAGTTATACGGTATTTAAATTAAATAAAACTATACTTTGTTTTTGAATTTGGGCCTTAACCTTTTATTTCCGCGGCCCATTGCACTTTAAACCCAAACCCACCTTGTTCCTTTCTTCCTCATCCTCACGGTGAACACACGCAACAACTCCTAGTTAAAAGCCATAAGCGGATTTTCCTCAACACTCGAACTCCTCTGTTTCATCACGGTTAAACATTCCCACTACACCAACTTTGCCCTCGACCCGTGCTCCATCTTCCCATCCTCCTCAATGCAAGCTCGACGCCCCCATAAGCATTCTTTCGCACATCAGTTTTCAGCATTGCAGGAAATCGCGCGTCCCACATTATTATCGAAATCCACCAAAATTTGCCAATATCCTCCTCTCAACCCCACAAACTCAAGTACCCTTAAAAAAAATACTATGTTGAAGAGGGCCTTCCTACGGATCCATATGTATTTGTTTCACGATTTATAGATTTATATATGATTTTAGAATGATTTTTGAAGTAGGCATTTTCACGTGGAAAATAAACTGTGGCGGCACAAATCCTTTGACCACTGAAGAAATTTAGTTTAGGTTTAGAAGTGTGTTGGGACTATTTATAGATAGTTTTTAATAATTTTATATTCGAATATTATATTAAATTGTAATCAACTACTGTTTTTATTTGTCCTTTAAAATTCCTGTAATCACACATGACATCCAAAAATCACGAAACTGGACATGCAGCTACAGTTCGATATTACGGACCCAACGAAACTGGTTTTGTCGAATTCCGACTTCGTATGCTCACATAGCGTATTTTTAACCGTCAATATATCGACTGTTTTTCACATTAAAATTCGGTACGGCCACATATTGACTCCAAAATTACGGAACTTGGAATCTAAAAATAATTTAATGTTACGGATCCAAAATAATTAGTTTCATCAAAAACAGAGGTCGTTTGCAAAACTGGCTATTTTTAAAGTTCTAAATAACCCATTTAAATATATAAATATATTTAAAAACAATTAAATTAAACAAAAATAATTTAATATTATTGTATATATATCCAAATAAAATATCATATAGCTCTGAGATAATATATTTGGATTTGTATCTCCATATTTCTAACCCAGAGTTAAATCGATATTCAATTTATATTGAAAATCCATTTAAATATAAATAAATCGTTATAAAATTATAAAGGAATTCCATAGCGACATTTCAAAAATTTTATTTGGACACAACTCAAAATCTACCTGACGAAATCCCGATTTTTCTCTTCCATTAGAAAAATATACTTCCCCAGCTCCGGACGTTTTCTTGTTTCATAGAAATCCGATTTAAAATGGACTCGGTATATTCATTTAAACTTTGAATCGCCAAATTGCGAACTGCCACGCCATTTCGAGCTCGATTATAATTATATTATAATTATACGTTCAAACTTCGTTTAAATAATATATTCGTTATTATAATTCAATTCTAAACTGAATTATATATTTTGAATTGCCCTATTTCACACAATATAGTCAATTTCCTATTTCCGACTATTTCAGAATTAAATATTATATTATATTATTTATATTGATTAAATATTCAATAGTATTTAATTTAATGACCATTTAATTCTCCCAATCACTATTTAAATAATTAAATAAATTAGTTATAATATCGTAAAAATATGGGACATTACAACTGGGATTGAGAAATGTACAAGGTAATTACTTTACTGATGCAAGTATTAGTAATCTCTCAACACAATTATTTTTCATAATGTTAATGGTTTTTTAATTGGAATTTTTTATTGTTGTGGCACGCAATGATTGTAAATTTCCAATTGATCAATTTACCTCTATCTCATTTTAGTTTGTTGTGTAGGTGTGATTTTCCCCTCTTTCACATATGTTAACTGCTAGTTGTGTGATCAGTCAACGGAAAACTTCAAAGAATCTTAGAGTTAATGTAAACTTGGGTAAGGTTGGACTTTTAGATGATGATGTTACTTAGTGTTTTGCTCAGTAGTTCACATAATTATTTGCTGCGTTAGTAAATATTTTGGAATTTTACAACATGCCATCTATTTTGATCAATATTAACAAACTATAGAAACAAAGATGGTAAATTCGATTAGTTTCAGCAAAATAAACTGAGCTTATTCATTGATGATGCACAATCATTGATTTAACATGGTTATTAGTGGTACTGCTTACTTACTTATGCATTACCAAGTTGATCATATAATGTACTTACAAAGTATTTTAGCACTCAAATCTTTTTATATAGTGCTTCCTGTTATGTTTTCATTAAGTTTATAATTTTCTTTATTCCTATAAAATTTGGTACTTAAACTATGTCTTTTATATAATTGGCTATTAGTATCATTTTACATTTGTTTTGTTCGGTAGTTGCTTCAGTGGTCTGCGACCTTTGTCGGAGTTCTATGCACTTAACATGTTATGGAAAAAGAAGAATTAAAAGTTAGAAGAAGGTGAGGCTGCCATATATCAGGTACACATTCATCATTTTATTTTATTTATTGTGTTGACTACAAATTAATCCGCTTTCATGATGTGCTGTAAAATATTTGCATGTGCACAATTGTAACTGCCTGTATTTTACGTATAGGAGGATTGTAAAATATTTTTATTTTATTTCCTAAGGTTTGGATCATTCTCGTATTTTAAAATGTTGCTTATGGGGATGTGAGACATGTCCATAATTTTTACCAATTTTGTTTATGAACATTTTGGCCCTATCAGTCTTGTACAGGGCATAACTTTTGACTTAGGTCGAATCAGGTGGTCAGAACTGTTCCATTGGAAAGGAAATGATGATTGCCTTTCCGTAGAGTGGTTACATTAAAGAATTGGCTCAATGGTTTGGGAGGAATCGTTGTTTTAAGGTTTAACAGTTGGTTGTTGGGTTTGTGAAGCCTTAATGGGCTGATTTGTAGAGGCTGATTAGTGGGCTGGTGTAAAGCTATAAATAGGGGGTGAGAGGTATATGGAATTGTTTACTTTCTCCATTCTCTCATTTTGTGGGCTATGTTCCTCCTTCCTCTAACACCTTTCCACAATTAAAATCGAAGATCTACACCATTTGAGGCTAGCTCTACATTATTTGAAGTGAAATGGATCAATGTGTTTGTTTCAAATTGTGTAACGATCCGCATTCTACGTATCGGAGGATCGTAAAATATTTATTTTATTTTCATACGAAGTCATATGGCCATGTAACTTTGCGAAACAATTATCGGGGTCATTTCCCACATTCACGATATTTGCCGAATTTTAAATTATCGTTTTGCCCTTAGCGAATCTTGTTTGCCGATAACTTTTGATTGGTAAGGAGTTTTGAACTGAAACCACTTCCATCGGATTCAGATGATGGTTTCCCATTCCGTAGAGTGGTCGCATTAATCAAACGGACTTACCATTTTGGAGATATGGCTGAAATAAGGTTTGAAGATGGAAAAACAACCTAATTGGGCTTAATAAGGTGATTAACAGCTAAGCCCATAACCCATTTCGGGATTAGGGTTATGGGAAGGCTGAAAGGAGTTGGAGAATCATCTCCGTTCAGTTTTCTAGCTGCCACAACATTTCTCTAATCCTAATCATGGCTTCCATCCTCCAAATCTCTCTCTAATCACTTTCTTATCACTAATTGATCAAATCTACATCAAATCAAGTTGGATTAACACTAAACTTGAGTTAGAGCTACTACACCACATTGGGATCCAAGCCAAATCAGTAAAATTTTCTGATCTAACATTTATTTTTGGCTAAGGTGAGTGATTTACATGTTTATACACTAATTACGGCTAATTAGGGGTGATTAGTGATAATTAGTGAAATAATACATCATAAAAATATGAAAAAAAATTCTAAAATCAAATTTTATGTCTTTGGTATGAATTTGGGTTAATTTGGATTAAGTTTGCTAGTCCTATAGTTAGACATGGTTAAGGGAAAAATCACATGGTTAAGGAGAAAACATGGTTTTGGGTATGTTTGATTTAAACTAAATATGAAATTATTGTTTTGATGTCTTTGGTTGATTCTACATGTTACTACTGCTGTTTGGTATGTTTCATGATTGCATAGGAAAGTTAGAATGGTTGGAAACGCTGTCGTTTGGCGAAATTAGCTTACTAGAAAAGCTGTAGGGTTTCGGTTCTTGATTGGGCCATGAGGGGGGTCACGATCCGCCAGAGAGGATCACGGACCGTGACCAGGGGGGATCAAGAACCTCCAGGAGGGAAGGACCACTAAATGCGACCAGAAGAAGGACCATGGATCGCGATCAGAAGGAGGACCGCGAACTGCCCAAGGGGGGTCACAAACCGCCCGGGTGTGTGTCACGAAACGCCAAAGGGGGGATCACGAACCGCCCAGGGAGGACCCCGACCCGACCTTGATGATGACCGCGAATTGAGACGTGATGGTGACTACAAACCAAACTGAATTTGTGATTCTACTACACGATGATGATCGTAAGCATTTCTGAAGATCAACTCCAGTCCGACAAAAACCCGAGATGCAAAGGAAGTCCAAGTGAGAAGTTATTGCTCAGGATCCAGATAGGAACCAACGAGTTAACTTCTAGGATCAGGCTTTGCTGCGGGACGTGTGTAAAGGAGTTATCTATATCTATAACTTTGTTTCACCATTGAGAGAGGGGGTATGTAAACGAACCAGAGCCAGTGCTGTGTGGACTGGTTAGGGTTATTGACTATAGACCAGGGCATTGTAGTCGTAGCAATAGTTGTGCGGAGTTGGACTCCGTCATGGCCCCAAATGGATTCAGTGATCAAAGCGGTGGATATCGAAAGCTTTACGCACTAAGTGAGAGAAGAGAGGATAATTTCTATGTTTGATGTTTACTATCACCATGACACTCACACTTCCATTTTACACTTTATGTTAGTGTTTAACTTAGAGTATTGTACATTGTGTTATGCTAACTCTTTGGTTGTAGGCCCATGTCAGTTATGATTATTTATACCTGTTATTGCTTTATTTTGTTGCTATCGCTCACACCAAACTATCGTCTAACCTAGAGTTTTATGTCTCTTCTTATTACTCTAGGTGCTCCTAACCAAACATACTAGAGGCAGGTTAGGTGATTATGCACGAGTAGCTGTCCGCAGACAAGCAGGAGGCTTCCACGTACTTTATATATATTCTCACTATGTTGTTGCTGGTCACTGCTTTGGGCATTAGTAGCTTACCTCTTTTATTTCCTTTTAGAGATAGTATTTTAGAGTTCTAATAAATGGATATGAAGCCGTGTTTTGGATTCCGCTACTCTGATGGATATGGTTTAGTTTTTAGCTTCTGTACTGTCTCGCCGGTTTTATATCAAGTTATGCTATTATTATTCTTTATTCCATGAGCCGTGAGATATACCATAGGTTCTTTGGTAATTCATCGTTTCAAACCCTTTTTGACGATCGTCCCGTGCTAGTCAGGCACTAGCACAGCGCATTTAAGGGAAATGTCTAATGATATGGGGTGGTCGTCACACTTGGTATCAGAGCGTAGGTTGCGTAGTTTAACTAAGGGGAAGACATCGGGGAGAGATGGTATACGTATATGAGAGCGTGTATTTGTAATGTTTTGGTTTTCAAAAGCTATTTATATATATTATTAGTATATCTAAGGATAAAGTCGCGTTGCACTGGCACCACTAAGTAGATGGTTAATCGATTTATCTTTACAGATTGAACGATGAGCCGAAATATGAGGAGCACAGAGAGGAATCACGCATTGGGAGTTGAAGAGGGAGCGGGTTCTGGGGCAAACAACGGGAATGTCCCTGATATAAGGATGATGTTTACTGCCTTCGTGAGAGAGATGCTTAGGGATGCTCAGGGAGCAATTCGTAATGCTGCAAATGGTGGTGGTGTAGTAGTGCAGGACCCTAGAGCCGATTTTGCCAAGCTCAGCAAGGATTATACTATTCTTGGTGGGAAGCCATTCCATGTGACGGAATCGGCTACGGAGGTTCAAGATTGGCTTGATAGTTGTGAGCGCATCTTCGAGGATTTAGGGATCGATGATGCAATGAAGAGAAAGTTAGCATCGTATCAGCTTTAGTGATGGGCTATGAATTGGTGGATTACCATTAAAGCAACTATTCCCGAGGATCAAATTACTTGGAATCAGCTTAAGACTCGCTTTAGTGACAAGTTTATTCCAGCTGCTCAGAAATCAGAATTGTTTAGGAAATTTTTGGAGCTAAAGCAGAATGGCAGGGCAGTCTTGGAATACATTGTCGAATTTGATACCTTATAGAAATATGGATTATCACTTATTGATACTGCCGAGAAGAAGAACGAGAAGTTCATAACTGGCTTAGATGAGTACTACGGGGAAAGACTTATAAACCATATCGATAAGACTTTCGAATCTATTGTGGGGAAGGCATTGAGATCAGAGAGCCTTTACCCTAAGTCGTAGACCGAGGTTGCTATTGCATCTGCAGAAGAGCCAAAACCATAGGTAAGCGGTGAACGCAAGAAAAAATTCCTAGAATAAAAGGAAACAGAACCAAACCAAGGATGGTCAGAAAAAGAATAATAAGAAAGATGTCGAGTGCTATAGCTGCGGCAAGAAGGGCCACTATGCCAGAGTCTGTCAAGCGAAGCCAGGGATAGGAAGTGCTTCAATTATGGCCAAGTGGGACATCTTGAGAATAAATGTCTATAACCCCCTAAGGAAAAGCATATTGTGAAAGCATATGCTATCAACGCTATTCCTTCTTTGTCGAATTCCCCAACTGCGATGGAGAAGTGAAAGGGTGTCGTTATTCAAGGTACGCTTTCTATTTATGATGCTCATGTTCGGGAATTGTTTGATATTGGGGCTTCCCATTCCTTCGTGTCTAGTGACCTCGTAGATAGGTTGGGATTGGAACCCGAGATTATCGATAGACCTTTAGTTGTGAAGAACCCAATCGGTGGTTCGACTAGCCTTTGTATGATTTGTCGTAATTTGGTCTTATCGAGTCTTGGATGTATGTTTGCTTGTGATTGCTATGTTTTAGGCTTTACTAGGTTTGGCATTATTTTGGGAGTCGATTGGCTCTAAAGGTATGGAGTGGTGGTAGACTGTGAGGGGTCTTCGATGACCATTAGATTGGATGATGGGCGGAGGATGGTATTGGGTTGCCTGTCTAGTGATGAGATGATGGCTATTTTTCTTAATTTCCTCGACATCCAGCATGATGAGTTATCAAATGTGCCTATTGCTGGCTAGTATCTGGACATCTTTGAGGAAGTGACCGGACTTCCACCACACTGAGAGATCGAGTTTCGTATTGATTTAGTGAAAGATGCCAGACCTATAGTGATGCCACTTTATCGTATGTTGCGAAGGGAGCAGTGAGAGCACGAAGTGCAAATAGGCGATCTTTTCAAGAAGGGATTCATCCGAAGAAGTGTTTCCGAGTGGGGAGCACCAGTTGTATTTGCTACTAAGGCCGACGGTTTCCTTCGCTTATGTGTGGACTATCGCGAGTTGAACAAGGTGACTAGGAAGAATAAGTATCCTCTTCCACGAATAGATGATTTGTTTAATCAACTAGGTGGAGCAAGAGTGTTTTCCCAATTGGATCTCGTGACAGGATTTAATCAGCTCCGAGTAGTAGCTAAGAGTATACCAAAAATGGTATTTCGGATGCCGTCTGGATTCTATGAGTGCTTGGTCATGCTATTCGAGTTGACCAATGCACCGCATATTTTGTGGATCTTATGAATAGGGTTTTCAGGGATCAAGTAAATAAGTTTGTTCTTGTGTTTGTAGACGATATCTTAGTTTACTCGAGGACAGAGGAAGAACACAAGGACATTTGAGGATAGTGATGGAGGTGTTAAGGAAACACCAATTGAAATTTTTTTTTTAATAAGTGTCACTGTTGGAGGAGGGAAGTGAGATTCTTAGGCCATGTTTTTTCAGAGAATGGTACTGCCGTGGATCCTGCGAAGGTGGTTACGGTGCAAGATTGGTCTATGCTCAAGAATGCAACAGACGTGAGAAGTTTCTTGGGATTAACTGGATATTATCGTAAGTTTATTCAAGACTTCTCCAAGATAGCTGCACCGTTAACTCAGTTGTCCAAGAAGAATCAAGCTTTTGCTTGGGTCGAAAGGTGTGAGAATGCATTTTAAGAGTCTAAAGGAGATGTTAACGTGTGCACCAGGGTTAGTTATTCCTAAAGGGAATGAAGAGATGACAGTATACACAAATGCCTATGGTACCGAACTAGGTGTTGTGCTGATGAAAGGTGTAGGGTTATGGCTTATGCTAGTCGGCAACTGAAACCACATGAGAAAAAATATCCTACCCATGATTTGGAATTGGCAGTGATCGTGTTCGCGTTGAAGATGTGGAGACATTATCTCTTGGGAGAAAGATTCGAGTTATTTACCGATCATAAGTTATTAAAGTATATTTTCTCACAAAAGGATTTAAATCTTCATCAGCAAGATGGTTAGAGTTCTTGGCTTCGTATGATTTCAATATTGCATACATACCCGGGAATGGCAATGCAGTAGCTGATGCATTGAGTAGGAGACATGCTAGTTTGGCTGCTATGTTTCTGGAATGGAAGCAACTGCAGTATATCGCGGGATATGATTTCAGACCTAAGTGTGGATTAGACCTAGAGATGTTAGCAAGTTTGACGATCAGACTGACTTTGATTGAGTGGATTGGTTCCAGTCAGAGGGACGATCCTAACCTATTGGAAATCTTCTCTAAAGTAGAGATAGGTGTCGATGGTGAGGAATTGAACAAGTATGGACTCAATCGAGAATGATAGCTTCAAAAGAATGGGAGACTAGTTGTACCCAATGTAAATGGATTGAGAGATGAAGTTCTTAGATAGTGTCATCACTCGAAATTGACTATACATTCTGATGGTAACAAAATGTATCTAGACATGAAGCAGACCTACTACTGGGTAGGGATGAAGAGAGGAGTTGGGAAGTTTTTATTTCCAAGTGCATGAATTGCCAGTTAGTTAAAGCCGAGCAAAAGAAGCCTAGTGGTTTGTTACAACCGTTAGAAATTCCCGAATGGAAATGGGAACAAGTCTCAATGGATTTCATCGATGGTTTACTAAGGACTAGACCGTGTCATGATAGTATTTGGGTGATTGTGGATCGATTGACCAAAAGTGCAAGGTTTATACCGATCAAGTCGAATAGAACGGTACCTAAGTTAGCGGAACTGTATATGAAGCAGGTAGTGAGATTTCATTGAGTACCTAAAGGTATTGTCAGTGACCGAGATCCGTTATTCACTAATGGATTTTGGAAGAGCTTACAAGAGGCTTTAGGTTCATAATTACATCTCAGTACCGCGTACCATCCCCAAACCGACAGTCAAACAGAGAGGTTGAATCGTGTATTAGAGGATCTCTTAAGAGCTTGTATATTGGATTTTGGATGGTCATGGGATGACCGTTTGCATCTGGTTGTGTCCGCATATAATAGTTATCAGTCCATTATTGGTATGGCTCCATTTGAAGCTTTGTACGGAAGACCGTGCAACTCACCATCAGGTTGTTTGGAAACCAATGAGAAATTTGTGCTTGGGCCAGATGTAATAAGAGAAACTTCAGATAAAATCAAGGTTATTCAACAAAAAATAAAGGCTGCACAAGATAGGAAGAAGAGTTATGCTGATAAAAGGCGAAGAGATTTTGAATTCTCCGTTGGCGACATGGTATTCGTCAAGATTTCTCCGTTGAAGAGTACAATTCGATTTTGTAGGAGAGGTAAGTTAGCACCAAGATTTGGTGGTCCATTTCCAGTTCTCTAACAAGTAGGAAGTTTAGCGTATAAAGTTGGATTACCTTACAAGATGGCGGGAATGCACAATGCATTTCATGTTTCTCAGTTAAGGAAGGCATGATTCTGATATGACTATTTCACCAGATGAGTTAGATGATATCGAGATAGAACCCGAGGCAGTAGGAAACCGCAGACCGATTTGTATTGTCGGACACGATACGAAGCTACATCGGAGGAAGACGGTGAAACTGATTAATGTCCAGTAAGGTGATAATGAGAATGAATGTACTTGGGAAACCGAGGAAAGCATAAGGAAATCATATCCAGAGCTCTTTACCTGGTAAGATTTTTATCGCGATATAGTTATTACCTTTTCAGTAAACCACGTTCTAGGATAGGCTTGTTGTGTTATTATGTATGGTTCATTATTTGTAAATGGTTGATAAGCATGCGGGACTCTACTGTATGATTTCTTATTTAAGGAACTTCGGGGGCTAAATTTCTTAAGGGTGGGAGAGTGTAACGACTCACATTCTACGTATCGGAGGATCGTAGAATATATTTTTCATTTTCATATGAGGTCATATGGTCGTGTAAATTTAGGAAACGACTATTGGGGTCTTTTCCCACATTCACGATTTTTGCCGAATTTTAAATGACCGCTTTGCCCCTGGAAATTTTTTTTTCCTATAACTTTTGATTTGTAAGGAGTTTTGACCTGAAACCACTTCCATTGGATTTAGATGATGGTTTTCCATCTCGTATAATGGTCACATTAATCAAAAGGACTTAACGTTTGGGAGATACGGCTGATATAACATTTGAAGATGGAAAAACGGCCTATTTGGGCTTGATAGGGTAATTAGCAGCTAGGCCCACAACCCATTTCGGGATTAGGGTTATGGGAAGGCTGAAAGGAGTTGGAGAATCATCTCCTTTCAGTTTTCTAGCTGCCACAACATTTCTCTAACCCTAGTCATGGCTTCCATCCTCCAAATCTCTCTCTAATCACTTTCTTATCACTAATTGATCAAACCTACATCAAATCAAGTAGGATTAATACCAAAGTAGAGTTAGAACTGCTGCACCACATTGGGATTCGAGCCAAATCAGTAAAAGTTTCCGATCTAACATTTATTTTTGGCTAAGGTGAGTGATTTACATGTTTATATATGAATTATGGCTTATTAGGGGTGATTATTGATAACTAGTGAAATTATACATCATAAAAATATGGAAATATATGTAAAAATTCTAAAAACATATTTTATGTCGCGGGTACGAATTTGGATTAATTTGGATTAAGTTTGTTAATCCTATAATTAGACATGGTTAAGGGGAAAATCACATGTTTAAGGGGAAAATAATGGTTTTGGGTAAGTTTGATCTAATTTAACATAATGAATTATTGTTTCGATGTTTTTGGTTGATTCTACATGTTACTACTGTTGCTTGGTATGTTTTATGATTGCATAGGAAAGTTAAAATGGTTGAAAACTCCACCATTTGGCGAAATCAGCTTGTTGGAAAAGCTGCAGGGTTTCGGTTCTTGATGGTGGCCAGAATGGAGGTCATGAACCGCCGGGGTGTCACGAACCGCCAGAGGGGATCACGAACTGCGACCGAGGGGGGATCACGAACCACCAGGATGGAAGGACCATGAACCGCGACCAGAAGAAGGATCACGAACCTCGACCAGAAGGAGGACCACGAACCGCCCAAGGGGGTCACGAACCACCCATGGGGAGGTCACGAACAGCCCAAAGGGGGTTCATGAACAGCCCAAGGGGGGTCACGAACCGCCCAGGGAGGACGCTGACCCGACCCTGATGATGACCACGAACCGAGACGTGATGGTGACTCCGAGCCGAACCGAATTCGAGCTTCTGCTCAGCGATGACAATCGTAAACTCTTTTGAAGATCAACTCCAATCCGACAAAAACCCGAGATGCAAAGGAAGTCCAAATGAGAAGTTATTGCTCAAGATCCAAATGGGAACCAACAAGTTAACTTCCAGGATTGGGCTATGCTGCGGGATGCGTGCAAATGAGTTATCAATATTTATAACTTTGGTTCACCATTGAGAGAGGGGGCATGTAGACGAACCATAGCCAAGGCTATGTGGACTGGTTGGCCCGTAACCTAGAGCCAGGGATGTGCGGACTGGTTGGCCTATAACCTAGAGCCAAGGCTGTGTGGACTGGGTAGGGTTATTGA
The DNA here is from genome assembly GCA_030737875.1 of Allium sativum. Lineage (NCBI taxonomy): Eukaryota > Viridiplantae > Streptophyta > Magnoliopsida > Asparagales > Amaryllidaceae > Allium > Allium sativum. The sequence goes on from CM060924.1 coordinate 60,077,952, forward strand.
ATATAGACCATGGTAGTGTGGTCATAGCAATAGTTGTACGGAGTTGGACTCCGTTATGGCCCCAAATGGATTCGCTGATCAAAGCGGTGGATATCGTATGCTCTATGCACTAGTGAGAGACGTGAGGATAATTTCTATGTTTGATGTTTGCTATAACCATGACACTCACACTTCCATTTTACACTCTACGTTAGTTTTACCTTAGAGTATTGTACATCGCGTTGTGCTAAATCTTTGGTTGTAGGCCCAGGTCAGGTATGGTTATTTAAACCTGTTATTTCTTTATTTTGTTGTTATCGCTCACACCAGACTTTCATCTAACCCAGAGTTTTATGTCTCTTCTTATTACTTTGGGTGCTCCTAAACGAGCAGACTAGAGGCAGGTTATGTGGTTATGCACGAGTAGTTGTCTGAAGACGAGTAGAAGGCTTCCACGTACTTTACATATATTCTCCTTGTGTTGTTGCTGGTCACTGCTTTGGGCATTAATAGTGCACCTCTTTGGTTTCCTTTTAGAGACAGTATTTTAATTGTAATAATTGGATATGAAGTTGTGTTTTGGATTTCGCTACTCTGATGGATATGGTTTAATTTTTAGCTTCTGTACTATCTCGCCTGTTTTATATCAAGTTATGTTATTATTATACTTTGTTCCATGTGCTGTGAGATATAGTACATATTCTTTGGTAATTCATCGTTTCAAACCCTTTTTGATGATCGTCCCGTACTAGTCGGGCATTAGCACAGCGCATTTCATGGAAATGTCTGATGGTACGAGGCGACAATCACAAATTGCTTGCTGTCCAGAATCTTAATTCATTGATTTTAGCTTGTTTTGGAAAATTGGTGAGTGATATGCATCTTTCACATGGATTTAATCAAGTGTATGAACGTTTGATCTTGTTTTTCATGAAATTCAAGTGCTTTACCATAGATCTATACATTGGTGAGTCCATTATCATATAAATCACCATAGGATCTAATTTAGCATGTTCAACCCGGTAATTCCCATACCATTTCACATGTTTATGCAAGTTATATCCGCAATTTGGTTCATATTTTCATTTATTGTGATTTTGGTGAAATCCTGTGAATTTGATGAGAACTGTCATATTCATGATGTTAGTGATCTCATATCATGCTTATGGTTGTATTGGATGAATTAGATGAGTATATTTCATCGCTTGTATCAATTGGCGAAGTTTTGGTCGAAATTGGACTTGGTTTGGGGCTGTGAAGGCTACGGTCGAGCGCAGTACAAATGTAGTATGGCGTAGTACAACTTATGGTCGGGTCAAGTAGAAATACACGCGGTTGGTCGCAAAGAGGGCTCGCTCGGTCGGGCGAAGCTTCGGAGATACAGAGTCGGTCGCCCAAAGGAGAGCGCGTCGGTCGGTCTAGTGCAAAGAGGGGGGAGCCTGGTGTTGGAATGAGGAGTGTTCGATCGAGCACAGCATGGGTTCGAGCAAGCCTGTTCGGTCATGTACCAGGAGATGGGGTCGGTCGCTCCATGAGTTGGCCACCTTATGTAAAGTGATGTTTGGGTCGGTCAAGCCAAGGAGTCGATTGAGCAGGGTGATCGGTCGCACCAGAGGGGTTGAGCAAAGTGGTCGGCCACACCAGGGGTGTTGTCGAGCAGGGTCATTTGGTCATGATGTTCAGTGGTTGGTCGATCGTGCAAGCTGGTCGGTCGCACAACGTTATTTCTAATAAATTATACTTTTCGGTGATGGTGTGATTTCGAAGTAAATTCAATTAGGAAGGTCGAAGCGTTGAAAGGTGTTCGTTGATCGGTGTAGAACAGCGAACGATGTGACAACTCAAAGGTCTCGAGATGGTGGATAATGGTTGCTCGAGAAGGTTGCTTGAGTTAAAAAAAATCATCGGGTTGGATGATTAGGGATATGAAGGCCGAGAGATTATCGTTTTCGTAAGTTCTAGCAGGCTCGAAGCAGGGGTACAATAGAGACATCTAAAAGACCGGTTGTAGGTCAACTACCCTGGGTATCATTGAAAGGCCTAGTTGTCAAGGTTGGACAAACACTCCTATCATTGAAATGGGTATGGAGTTTATGCTGGAACTGGGTTTACCATAGCCCTTGACATATGGCAAGGTTGTCCGTCATACGATTAACAATGGTTTCAAAGCAGGAGTGACAGTGATAGCCAAAGTCAGTCATGGATGATTACTGGTTGCTCGGTTTGTACTTTCTCATGTGGATTATCCAACATCGAAGGAAATGTTCCTTGGGTGCTTATCTGATATTGGTTTCGGCCTCTGGGGCTTGTGCTTGAGGGATGTTAAGTTTGATTAGGATAGTTTACTTGAGATATATTTATAATTTGGATGTCATAAGTGCTTTGGCATGATTGAATGGGTGTTAGGGTTTCCATAGATGTATTGTTGAGATGTTATTGTAAGGGCAATCACAGTTCGATGTGGGGAAGATTGGGTTGGGTTCTTCTCTGGTGTTGTGGGTGGATTAGTACGATTATCTATCTATTCTCACATACTTTATTGATGATGTTTGTTTGTGTAACAATCCATATTTTTATAACATGTTATAACTATAAATCAAGGAAGAATTAATTTTTAAAATAAGAATCAAGGGAAACGGGTTACGCCATTGCGTTCATCTCGAAATTCTGCTTGGAAACGATTCCAAGTTTTCGAAAATCGGAGTCCGTATGACCAAGTTATGACCCTTCGAAGTTTTTAGAAAATTTCAAGTACAAAACAGCTCAGAATTCGAATTCAAATTTCGAATTTCAAACCTCAGAATGGACTGGGCGGGAAATTTCCCGCCCAAGACCAGGTCAACCTGGGTGTCTACTATGTAGTTGACCTTCCTAGGACCAAGTCGACCATAGTGTCGACCTGGGGGTCGACCTGGTGACCGAGCCCACTTTTGAAGCTGGATTTACTTTGATGTTTCTGGCCTCGTTTCTGTCTACATTCGTTGACCTGACCCTATATATACAACCGCTAACACTAGTCTCTCTACACAAAATTCTTTTGGACCTTATGCTGCTCTAATTCTGGTTGAAAAGTTAGAGAAAAGGACTACTTCTTCTACGTCGAAACTACGTTGCTGATTTGGGGATTTCTGTTAGGACTTGACTAAGCATATAAATATTCAACATCGACTCTCTTTTTCTAATTCTCGAACCATGATCTATAGGCCCCGGTTATTTTTAGATTTAAACTGTAAATGTAATATGAATATGTTGTAAATTGAAATTGGACCTATGTATGATGACTGTTTCACATCCATTCTTGTTCATCTTGGATCTTGACTTTTGGATATATTACTATGACATTGATTTGGGGCCTATTCATGTTGTAAATCAAAAAGGAAAACCCCTCATATTATCATGTTGAATCTGTTATTAGTCACAAGTTTATGACTATCACCTTATGTCAATCGTTACCATGACTATACTGTCACCTTATGTCAATCGTCACCATGACTATACTATCACCTTATGACAACTGTTATCTTGACTAGTACCTTATTTTGCTAGATTTGGAATCTTTATGTTTGAGGCCAATATTCCTTATGCCAGTAATGTTATAACCATTTATCTCAAGTCATACCATGCCATGCTAGTAACACTTTTGCCACCTTATACCCGTCCCTTTTTATGTTATTCCCCAACTAGATTTATTTGTAACGATTCGATCCTATGTGCAATGGGAATACGATTTGGGTGGATTAGGTAAACCATAAATTGGCTTTGAACATGAACGTTATTATAACTTGAACCTGGATATGGACATGAACCTAACACGATTTGACATGAAAACTCGACATGAATTTTGACATGAAAACTTGAACGTGGGCATGACAATTAGATAAACTTGAAAATGGCCAACTCGAGGTTGAGTTCAGTTTGCAGTGTAAATCTGCCCGGAACCGCCCGGCAAATCCATTGACTGCAAAGAATAATATCCAATGTGGGTAGTTGGTCATATCGCACGAAAAACCCGAGGTAGACTATGTTGTGGTGTAAATCTGCCCGGAACCGCCCGACAAATCCAGTGACCACAACAGTTAGTCTAATGTGAGAGGTTGGGGTGCATTAATGTATTAATGCCACATGATAGGGTTAAGTCATGAACCACGTGAATATACTTAACCAACTTGATACGATGATTTGATAGGGTTAAGTCATGAACCGCTTGAACACACTTAACCAACTTGATACATGATTTGGATAAGGTTAAGTCACGAATTTGAATGACAACACTTAACCCATTAGAAACCCTAGTTACGCGGTCCTTTTCAGTAGTAACCCACTTAGATGTATCACGATACCCTAGGACTAGGCAGGGTGGGGCACGATTACTGGGCTGATTGTAAGTCACCAGAACGACGACTGAGTAGGTGCGCCACTGTAGGTTCAGGCGGACTATGGTCATGCACGTAGTCCGGAGTTGAAAAAGCAGGCATTGGGCACCCGTAGATTTACACTGCTTGATTTGTGTCGATGGTTGGCACCATAGGGCTTGATACACCCTATGGTGGACCTAGCACAGGTAACTACATTTCAGGATAGGGCCGTATGACACAGACACATAACGAGCTAGAACTTGTAGGGAGCCGATCGACTAGTTGATCGTACCGTAGGACTCCATAATGGGTCACTTCATGATATTGGGCCAAGGGATCATTTCATGATTAATACTTGACATGGGTTAGAACACTAGTACAGCTGGTGCAACGAATCTCGAATATGCGATGCTAGACTTGACTTATCATGTTATCTTTATTTTCCTACCAATTCTGTTATCATCCTTATGTTTAATTCCAGTTTTCACATATCATGTTACCTTTACTAGTTTTCATACTGAAAGTCACTAGGGCTTACCAGTCTTTATAACTGACCCTTTTTCTTTCGCCTCTTTTCCTTTCGTCCCCCTCCCCCCAGTTCTCAGGGAGGAAACACTAGCTCTTAGCTTGGATTTAGCTTGCTTTCTAATAGCACATGTACGGTTTGGTCTTGGGCTATGCTATGGCTGCTTTTGCTATTTATGGGGAATAATTTACTTTTGTTATCTTAAGTTTATGCTTCTTTATTTGGAACTTGATGTAATGGAATAATTTGTACCTTGGATATATAGGGTTTTGACTCTTTTCTTGAAAGTAATAAATTTGGTTTTTAATTTCTACCGCTACTTTATTTATGTTCTACCTTGTGATATCTCTGTGTATGTTTACCTAGATAATACTCCACCAAAATTAGTGCATTCCATTTGAGAGTGACCCTAGCGGAGATGGGGTGTTACATTTGGTATCAGAGCAGAAGGTTACCAGGCTGGGAAAAAGTTTTAAAAACCTTTTGAAACTATTTTCAAAACCATTTATAAAGAAGCATTTTTCTAGAAAAGTTTTATGTTTAAAAAAGGCTATTCCCCAAAGAGCCATTAGCACTTTCCTTTGTTTCCTCGTTTGAATCTTTTTCTCTTCATTTTTCAGCATGGTTGATCTTAACCTAACTGAGGGAATACCCGTGCCTGGATGGCTCCGAAGGTACTTAGAAGAAAGGGCCAACAGCGCGCGCCCGGTAGACATCGCTCCTCCTCCTCCCCTGGTGGCCAAGGTTCCTCCTCCTCCTGGTACCGCCTTTGCCAAAATATGCAAAAACTTTAAAGCAATGGGCGACAAGAACTTCATTGGAACTGAAACCTTTGTTGAGGCACGAAACTGGCTAAAGGAGACGGAAGACGTGTTCATTATCTTTGATATGGAGGACCATAGGAAAGTTCAGTTGGCAGCATGGTTGTTGAAAGAGGAAGCTGCATTTTGGTGGGAAGTCACCAACGCTACCAGGCCAGTTGAGACTTAGGCAGACTTTAGAGAGAGGTTTGGGCTTAAATTCTTATCGTCAGCAGAAGAGAACCTTCAGATGGAGAGGTTCCTAGCACTTAAGCAAGGGGACATGTCTGTTAGGGAGTACGTGAATAAGTTTAATCAGCTTGCTCGGTTCAGTTTGGATTTGGTCAACACAGCCCAGAAAAAGGCTGTACGCTTTGCTCGAGGATTGAACGAGCCACTACACAGTTTGGCCATAACTCGTATACCCATGGGAGCGACCTTTGAAAGCTTGGTGGATATGGCTCTACTTCATGAGGAAGACAAGAATAGCAAGAAGGAGGTTAAGCCTAATGAGACTCAGAATAAGAAAGCTGACTACAAGATGGGGGGCAACAAGAATAACAAGAACAACAACAAACCACGTGAGACGAGGAAGTGCAACTTCTGTGGTATTACTGGACATCTAGCTAAAGACTGTAGAAAGAAGAAGAGGAAGCTGGGTGAATGATTTCATTGTGGAGATAGTGGACACATCAGCAAGGATTGCCCTAAGAAGCAACGGCAGGGGCAAGGGCAGACCCAGCGAGCAGGACCTTCTGGAGGGCAGTTGCATGCACTCAATACCACTCCAGCTCTTGACCGAGGTAGTAATATTTCCGTAGAAAGCCTTGTTTACATTTCTGACTTTCCTATTCGAACCTTATTTGAATCTGGCGCATCGCATACTTTTATTTCTTCCGATATTGTTGAAAATCTGCACCTAAGTACTAGTCTGGTTGAGGATCCCGTTATAGTTTCAAATCCAATTGGGGGCTCCGCCCATTTATCTGTGATGTGTTTGGATTTGAGGATCTCTATCTTAAGCGTAGAATTCACGTGTAATGCTTATGTTCTCGGATTTATGGGATACGGTTTGACCCTAGGTATGGATTGGCTGTCCGATTATGGAGCCATTCTTGATTGTGAACAAAGGGTAGTGAGGCTCATGACTCGCCTTGGTAATACCCTTGAAATTTCTTGTAACCCTAAGGGTCTGGTCATGTTGTGTTATCTTGAATCCTTGACTCGTCCGACGATAATTTGCAATCTGTAAGAGTGGTCCGAGAATATCCAGATGTCTTTGATAAAGTGAGGGGGTTACCCCCTAAACGCGAGATAGACTTTCGAATTTATCTTGTTGATAATGCCAAGCCAGTTTCATTGCCTATTAAGCACATGGCCCTGCGAGAAAGAAGAGAGCTCAGTAAACAAGTTAACGAGTTGCTTGAGAAGAATTTCATAAGACGAAGCATTTCTGAATGGGGTGCTCCAGTGGTATTCGCTACTAAGGCGGATGGATCGCTTCGTCTGTGCGTAGATTATCGTGAGTTAAACAAGCTAACTAAGAAAAATAGGCACCCACTACCAAGAATCGACGATTTGTTTGACCAGCTTGTGGGAGCATCTGTTTTCTCTCAACTCGATCTAGCCACAAAATTCCATCAGCTTAGAGTGGCTGAGGATAGCATTGACAAAACTGCGTTTAGGACTCCAGATGGGTTCTTCGAATGGCTCATCATGTCGTTTGTGTTAACTAATGCACCCGCGTACTTTGTAGATTTGATGAGTAGGGTGTTTCGGGAATTCCTTAACAAGTTTGTGGTAGTTTTTGTGGATGATATTTTGATCTTCTCAAAAGATGAAGAAGAGCATGCTAGACATCTCAAGGAAGTCATGGAAATGCTTAGAGCACACCAGTTAAAGGCTAAGTTCTCCAAATGCCATTTTTGGGGGAAGGAAGTTCGGTTCCTTGGACATGCGTAGCCGTGGACCCTGCAAAGGTAGTTGCGGTAAAGGACTGGAAAACTCATAAGAATGCAACGGAGGTGAGGAGCTTTCTCGGTTTGGCGGGCTACTACAGGAAGTTCATTAAGGACTTCGCTAAGATTTCAGCCCCTCTTACTAAGTTAACAAAGAAGAACCTAGCTTTTGCATGGGACATAGAGTGTGACGCTGCTTTTCGGAGACTCAAGAGAGCCCTCACCACAGCTCCAGTTTTGGCATTACCTGACGGAGGCAAGATGTTTATCGTGTACACAGATGCGTGTGGCACGGGATTAGGCGCTGTCCTAATGCAAGAAGGAAGAGTAATATGCTACGGGGGCAGGCAACTTAAAGTTCATGAGAAAAACTATCCCACGCATGACTTATAGTTCGCCGCGATTGTTTTTGCACATAAAGCTTAGCGCCATTATCTTCTAGGGGAGAGGTTCGAGCTGTATACCGACCACAAATCGCTTAAGTACCTCTTCTCACGGAAAGATTTGAATCTGAGACAACAGCGGTGGATGGAGTTCTTGGAATCATATGACTTCGATATAGCTTATACCCCTGGCAAGGGTAATGTGGTGGTGGACGCGCTAAATAGAAAAAGGTTGACTTTGAGCCCCTTGTTTATTGAAAGGAAAAGCCTTGAGTTTATAGCAACCTTTGATTTTACACCTGCTGTTGGGTCATTGACTGCTACGTTAGCATCTCTTGAGTTAAGACCTACACTTCTAGATCAAGTAGGGACTTCACAAAAGGAAGACCCACAGATAGTCGAAATCATGGACAAGCTGATTAGTGGTGAGACGTCAAGTCACCTCAGTAGGTATACCATAGATGACAAGGGATGGCTAAGGCGCGATGGAAGGCTATGTGTCCCACAAGTGGGAGACTTAGTAAGGAAAGTTCTCGAAGAGGCGCACCACTCAAAGATGACTATACATCCTGGAGGAGATAAGATGTACATGGATATTAAACGCATTTTCTTTTGGGCTGGAATGAAAAAGGACGTGGCAGAGTTCATTTCGAAGTGCACGGTGTAACAACAAGTAAAGGCCGAGTCGAAGAAGCCTGGTGGGCTATTACATCCTTTGGAGGTCCCGCAATGGAAATGGGAGAGTATCTCGATGGATTTCGTGGATCGACTGCCTAGGTCAAGGAAGGGAAATACTAGCATATGGGTCATAGTTGATAGACTCACGAAAAGTGCTCACTTCATTCCAGTGAAAAGCAAGAGGACCGCATCATGGCTAGTGTCTATTTACCTTCGAGAGATAGTACGGTTGCATGGAGTTCCTTCTAGTATAGTTAGTGATCGTGACCCGATTTTCACTAGCCAATTTTGGAATAGTCTGCAAGAAGTCATGGGTACACGACTGAGTTTATGCACGGCCTATCACCCACAGACGGATGGACAAACCGAAAGGGTAAATAGGGTACTAGAAGATCTCCTGAGGCTATTCATTCTAGACTTTGGTGGTACTTGGGAAGACCATCTTCCTCTCGTGGAGTTTGCATATAATAACAGTTACCAAGCTAGCATCGGAATGTCACTGTTCGAAGCCCTGTATGGAAGACCGTGCAAATCGCCAACTTGTTGGTGGGAGATGACAGATAGACTTATATTTGGGCCCGACATGATAAGGGACACTTCTGAGAAGATTGAGTTGATACGAAGACGGATGAAAACGGCCCAAGATGGTCAGAAATCTTATGCGGACTAGAGAAGGACAGACCTAGAGTTCAAAGTCGGAGATATGGTCTTTATAAAAGTTTCTCCGTTACGCAATGTAGTTCGTTTTGGAGCAGTTGGAAAGCTAGCACCAAGGTTTGTAGGACCGTTCCCTATAACTGAGAGGATTGGACGGATGGCCTGTAAGATAGACTTACCCGAGAAGCTGGCTGGGGTGCACAATGTCTTTCACGTCTAGCATCTCTGGAAGTTCTTGCATGAGTCAGCCGAAGTGGTTGAGCCAAGCATCCTTGAAGACGCAGAAGTGGAAAAAGAAGCAACGTTGAGGCGAGTTCCGATTCGTATCTTAGGAACGGAGATTAAAAAGCTAAGGAATCGAGAAGTCAAGCTAGTTAAAGTGCAGTGGAGTGAAGCCCAAGAAGACGCAACTTGGGAAACCCAAGAGAAGATACGCATGCTTTACCCATTTCTTTTTGAGGGTACATTCTCGATCTCTTTTTCCTATAAACTTGAAAACCTTTTTCGTATCATGCTTCTACTACCTACGATTTTCCTGTTATCTTCTCGATCATATCTTGATAACCTTGGGTAGAACCATATGGATGTAAACATGTGATTGAAACATGTTATGGTTGATGTTTGCAAATGGTTGCAAGTGGTTGCAAGTGGTTGCTAGTGGATGCATGACACACATTAGGCACTAGATCGGCTCAGTCACATTTTCATGTTGCATATGCATGAGTGCTTATACTTGTACATGGATGGAACTTGTTATGCTATTACTTGGATGTTGCATATGAATGAATTTTTTTGCACTCATGTAGAGATTATAAACTATGTTAGGAATTTGCAAACAAGTTGGATTCATTACACTAACATATTTTGCATTAAGGAGGTTTACTGAATCAGTAACCGCCTGATCTTTTGCATTAGATAAGTACATATACACACACTTTCTGCATATGTTCATACAGCACTAGAAATCTTTTAAGGACAATGGTTGCCTGTGGTTGATGCTTTGAGTAGATGTATGATGGATGTTAGGACACATCCTCCCTAACTTAGAGATTTTGGGGACGAAATCCTTTAAGGAGGGGGTGAATGTAACAACCCGCATTTTTATAACGTGTTATAACTATAAATCAAGGCAGAATTAATTTTTAAAATAAAAATCAAGAGAAACGGGTTACGCCATTGCGTTCGTCCCGAAATTCTGCTTGGAAACAGGTTACGCCATTGCGTTCGTCCCGAAATTCTGCTTGGAAACAAGTCTGAGTTTTCGAAAATCGGAGTCCGTATGACCAAGTTATGACCCTTAGAAGTTTTTAGAAAATTTCAAGTTCAAAACAGCTCAGAATTTGAATTCAAAATTCGAATTTCAAACCTCAGAATGGACTGGGCGGGAAATTTCCTAACCAGGACCAGGTCGACCAAGGGGTCGACTATGTAATTGACCTGCCCAGGACTAGGTCGAACATAGTGTCGACCTAGGGTCGACCTGGTGGCCGAGCCTGCTTTTGAAGCTGGATTCACTTTGATGTTTCTAACCTCGTTTCTATCTACATTCGTTGACCTGACCTTATATATACATCCCCTAACACTAGTCTCTATACACAAAATTCTTTCTGACCTTATGTTGCTCTAATTCTGGTTGAAAAGTTAGAGAAAAGGACTACTTCTTCTACGTCGAAACTACGTTGCTGATTTGGGGATTTCTGTTAGGACTTGACTAAGCATATAAAGATTCAACGTCGACTCTCTTTTTCTAATTCTCGAACCACGATCTGTAAGCCCCAGTTATTTTTAGATTTAAACTGTAAATGTAATATGAATATGTTGTAAATTGAAATTGAACCTATGTATGATGATTGTTTCACATCCATTCTTGTTCATCTTGGATCTTGACTTTTGGATATATTACAATGACATTGATTTGGGGCCTATTCATGTTGTAAATCAAAAAGAAAACCCCCTCATATTATCATGTTGAATCTGCTATTAGTCACAAGTTTATGACTATCACCTTATGTCAATCGTTACCATGACTATACTATCACCTTATGTCAATCGTTACCATGACTATACTATCACCTTATGACGATTGTTATCTTGACTAGTACCTTATTTTGCTAGATTTGGAATCTTTATGTCTGAGGCCAATATTCCTTATGCTAGTAATGTTATAATCATTTATCTCAAGTCATACCATGCTATGCTAGTAATCACTTTTGCCATCTTATACCCGTCCCTTTTTATGTTATTCCCTAACTAGATTTATTTGTATCGATTCAAGCCTATGTGCGATGGGAATACGATTTGGGTAGATTAAGTAAACCATAAATTGGCTTTGAACATGAACGTTATTATAACTTGAACCTGGATATGGACATGAACCTGACACGATTTGACATGAAACATGATGTAACACCCCGTATTTTCTATGATCGTATAAGTAACAAATCAGAGAATAATTAATTTTTAAAATAAGAATCAAGGGAAACGGGTTGCGCTATTGCATTCGTCTCGAAATTCTTCTTGGAAACGAGTCCGTGTTTTCGAGAAACGGAGTCCGTATGAGGGAGATATGGCCCTCCGAAGTATCAGAGAATTTCAGAATCGAAAACAGCTCAAAATTTGAATTCGAAATTCGAATTCAAACCCAGAAGCGGGCTGGGTCGGAAATTTTCTGCCCAGGACCCAGGTCGACTGGGTGGTCGACTGTGTAGTCGACCTCCCTAGGGCCAGGTCGACCATAGTGTCGACCTGGGGGACCAGGTCGACCATAGTGTCGACCTGCTCCCGAAACCCACTTTCTGAACCTGATGCATTACGATGTATTTAGGCTCGTTTTCTGTCTAGATTCATCCTCTAATCCTATATAAACTCACCCTTAGCCTCATTCTCTCCACACAATTTCATTCTATTTATATTCTGCCTCTGTTCTAATTAAATTAAAAATGGCGTTGCTACCCTACTGGAATCAAAACTTGGACTGATGAATCTTCTTCCAACCTGAATAGAATTAGAAGCTAAATCAAATCTCAATTCCAAGTTTAGAGCTACGATAATTAAAAAGGAATAATTCAGCATTTCTGCATCAACACTAGTTTATTTCCTTTCTTAAACCACGAAAGGCAAGTACAGTTATTTTCCGCTAAAAACTGTAATTATAATTGTGACATGATTATAAATCTGAATCTGAGGCTATGTATATTCTTATCTGTCAGATCTGTCTTTCTGTGACTATTCAGTACCTCTTTCTTCTTTCTGTTCTATAGCTAGGCTACTACGAGCCTACGCCGAATCTCATAACAGATTAACGCACGAACGCTAAATTTTGGGACAAATAACAATGCATAATTGGACATGAAACTGTTGCCTATGAATATGATTCATTGACTATGAGACTATTGCCTATGGCTATGATTCAATGACTATAAGACTATTGCTGTAACACCCCACGTCCGTTAGTGTCACTCACAAAGGGAATGCACTAAGTTATGTGGAGCATTTTGGGTAAAAGATGCAGATAAATTACAAGACAGACAAATTATTAAACAGTGGAAAATAGAACTTTGCTTTATTAATAATTTAGTCTGTACAAGATTCTTTTACAATATCAGAGTATCATCTGTCTTTATAAAATAAAGAAGCATGAAAATACATTTATATATTCCCCAATATAGCAAGAGCCAGCCATAGCATCTGGAAGAGAATCCAAAGACAACTTCGTCAAATCTTCAAGCTGGGAAAGAGCAACGGTCCAGTCTAACCCTGAGTTATACTATTCCCTCCTCAACTACCTGGGGGGGGGGGAACGGAAGAAAAGAAGACGAAAGAAAAACAGAGTCAGACATAAAGCCTGAGTAAGTTCAGTAACTTCTAGCATGTGAACATGGAAAAACAAAACGACATGAATTAACTGAATACAAGATTACACCATGACGATAAGGTCAACAAGATTAGACAAGGTAGACACAAGATATGCTAAGATGACTGGATACGCTCTAATACTTTCGCAGCTTCGCTATTTCCTTGTTATACTGGTTTCTATATCTCTGCACCACCTAACTAGTGTTCAACTAGTAACGATAACGTGATCCCAACCCCTGTAGTTTCCATTGTCTTCAGGCATACATTTATTATTTATTACCTAGATCTAGTCTAGGGTTTTCTATCAAGTGCTTCTTAGATTTAACTATAGTTTTACGCTATCTGCTAAACGCTTTTCGAGTTCAGGGTTTATGCCACCTAGTCCAACTAGGGATTACGCTACCTGTCGAACAATGCCCCCAAGTCTAGGACACACTACCTAGAGTGGTATATGCTCCTAGACTTCCCCACGCATGTATCGCGAATCGTTATCGCTTGTCTAGATGCACATGTCCTGTAATGTGCGATCCGAGTCCTGTGACAGGGCAAATCAAGGAATACAGAACTCGGTCGGGAGCTTTCGGATATCTGCCGATGCAGATACTAAGGTCTGTTTTTATTCCAGTGGCTATGGTCCCACTTGACCCCTCCCTCAACTAATGAAAGGCACACCTTGTAAAATGAGAACTATACGCCGGCCCCCGGTGCCCCACTATCCTATGGCCATCCACAACCATAACTAGATAGCAAGTATATGGTCTTTTGGAGTTCTCCGCCTTTCCGCTTCACGTATCTCGATTGACTCAAGATGGATGGTAGACGACGAGTTGCTATCACAGGGCTACCGTCTTCTCGCCGAATCACGCTGGTCCATCCTAGTCTTTAGGTTGCCACATATATATATTGCAACCAAGGCATACCCTCGGTTCTTCTAACGCAGACCTTAACCTCTGTGAGCCCAGGATGATCATCTGCAGCCTCACAGAGGGATACCAAGAGTACCCTCACGTCCCCTCGAAGCCTCGGGCTTCGTAACCCAATTCATTGGAGCCTTCTTAAAACCAGATGGATGTCCGCTCCTTCGTGTTATACTAAGAATTACTACTTAGTTCTACTAACTAAGGTTTACCACTTAGTTTCCAAATTCCTTGTTTTCTTAACTAAGTTTTACTACTTAGTTCCTTTTTCAACTGAGGTTTACTATTTACTTTTCTTTCTCGCCAGGTTGGGTTGGTTAAGTGTCTTTAGTCGATTGAAGCTATCTTAACCCTCTTCCCTTATCCTATTACACTGGTTAAGTGTTATCCCTTTATGCTTTTTACTTAACCCTATTCATTTATCATATTCTGATGGTTAAGCATTCAAGTTTACTTAACCCTATGGTCTAGTCCAGCTAACATATTAATTTGGCTAAGTGTATTACTTAACCCCGACCTCTAGTCTAATTAACATGTTAAATTGGCTAAGTGTATTAACTTTACTTAACCCCACCTTCTAGTCTAGTCAACATGTTAATTTGGCTAAGTATTCCCATGGACTTAACCCTCCCATTCTAGCTTTAACTGTGCTAAGTTGGTTAAGTGTTCCTTAACCTTCCCATTCTAGCATTAATTAATAAATTAAAGCCGCAACCTCTCACATTAGACAGATATTGTTGCGGTTACTGGATGTGCCGGTCGGTTCCGGGCAGATTTACACCGCAACTCAGTCTAACCTCGGGTTAGGCATATTCATGTTTTCTAAGTTCAAAGGGTTTTTGATTAATTTCCAAATCTGGTTTTGAAAACAACCATCCCGTCCTTCGGATCAGTTAGGGATAGCCAGGGAGGGCAGGAAACTTGTATTTTCCAAACCCAAGCCTAGACACTATCCTCTCTGTCACCCTAGAACCTTCTGGTCTATGTGTTATAAAAAGGGGTGTTATCAAAATACTTTTCTTTTGTTTATAAATTGTTAACAATTTATTTCAAAAGCCCATTTCCCCTTTTTAGGCAAATTTGGCCTATATTTATTTGTCAAGCCTACTAGTATACTTATATTCTAGGCCCAAGTCCTAACCCAACATGCAGTTTAGGCCATTTCCTATTTCATTGCCGAAACTAGATTAAATATCCTAGTTTATAATTTATGGCCAAAATTTAACCAAGTTACATATTTTGTGGTAAATGAACAATTTAACATTTATGACGAATTCTATAAGTAAATTACTCCTAATTTACTGATTTCATTACTACTCTTTTAATGTACATTGTCACATTTATTATTATGGCCCATTCTCTCTTATTTATCATATTTATACTTTTTGGTATGTAAATTATACCAAGTTTAGTGTCGCTAACCATAATTTATTCTAAACATGACAATTGCTCACAATTATGAATAAATTCAAAATTGTGCTAATATACTTATTCCAAATCAACCTTAATTAACCCAATCTTGGTTTAACATCCTAATTCACAATTTATGGCAAAACTAGAATTATTTTTCTAGTTTACATTTTATGCCTAAAATTTAGCTTACTTACTAACGCTAAATTTAATATGTCAAAATCACATATTCCCTAATCCATGTCAAATTTCCCCGTTTTCATTTTAATATGCATGTCATAATACATATTCCAAATTATGCCAATTTCCAAGTTTACAACTACGTTCATATTCATTTCCATGTTTTTCCCCAAATCGCATTCCCACCGTTCGAATAATCGTGATTCAACCTAGATTATAAATAAATCTAGATTCGTAGATAAAAAAGGGAATGAATCAAAATGACAAGAAGGAATAATTGGCATAAAAAGGTTTGGATAACAATGTAGGTTCAAGAATATGGGTAGACCTAACTAAATAGGTAAATTCCCACTGTCTTAAAACCAAAGAATGGGCAAAATAGGTTCAAGAACGTGGGTAGACCTAACTTAATAGGTAAATTCCCACTGTCTTAAAACCAAAGAAAAACCAAGGAACAGGTAGAATAAATAATTGGGTTTAGACCCAACTTCTCAATCACAAAACTAAAGCAATATTTTCCTAATCATAAATCATGGGTGTCAAAATCACAGTTGTCCTCATTATGTCATAAGTAATAGTTTATTTCCAAATCAAAGGTATAGGCCTAGTCAAGGAAATAATCCTTGTAGTCACAGTCACAGTCATAGGAAATGTCCATAGTCATATGCGATGTTCATAGTCCAAAAGGGAAAATAATTCCCATAGTCATAAGTCATTATCATGGGCAATGTTTATATGTCCCAAAATCAAAGGCTTATGTCATAGTCCAAAGGCATATGCTTTCAAAGGCCACAGTTCTATAGTCATAGTCACGGTTACAGTCTTATTTGTCCTCGAATCATAACAGTTCTTAATTCAGTCCAAGAGTATAAACACAGATTCGAAGAGAGAGAGAGAGAGATTTGGCATATTCCTTTATTCCTTTAATTTCATGTCACAAATAAAACAAAATATTCAGATCTAGAAATAACCAACTTACAGAAAATAGATCTAGAAAAGAAGGAAAGCATGGCTATGATTCGGGCGTCGTTGCTTGAAACTTGTTTGAGCTAGCCTTTGAATTCTTCACTTGAAACTTTGATTTGAATCCCTCCTTAAAAGTCTTTTAGCAGCATCTCCTCGTCTTGAATCATATTTTATTTTATTTATTTAAGAAAATTTAGACGAGGGGAAGAAGCCATGAATCTTAGCAGCATAAGGATAGAAGAGAATTGGTGCAAAGAGAATGAAGACTAGGGCTGTTTATATAGCTGCTCAAGACCTTATCGTACACGCAGCGCTGAGTCAGCATTGAACCCAGTTAAGAAAATAGTCCAGGTACGTAGATGAATCTAGCCAAACCTTATCATACACGCAGTGCTGAGTCAGCATTGGGTCCCACAAGCTATTTTGCGGTAGAAATTTGAATTTCGAATGAATTGTTTTGGCGTAGAAGTTTGATTTTTGAACTTTTGAATTTCTGGAATTTACTTAACTGTTTTATTCACATGAAATATTCTTATATGTATACAATTCCTCTAACGACCATTTTACGCGTATATATATACGCACAACTTTCATTTTATTTTCAAAATTCAAATGATGTTGCCATATTTCATTGACTGTAGCCTTATCTTGAATTTTATCATTCGTATACATATATTTTTGTGTATATATATATATTTCTCATATGTATATATATATTTTCTTTATTTCCTTATACGTACGTTCTTATCCTTTCAAATTTTGAATTTGTATACGTACATATATTTGCATGTTTAGTTGGCCCTCTTTAAAACAATGATAAAAAATTATGCCGCCGCCGGGGTTCGAACCCCCGACCTCCATGCTACCAATCCAATGCCTTAACCAACTGAGCTACAGAGGCTTTTGGTAATAAGTCTTAGAACAATAATAATTATTGTTCTCTCCTTACCTCTTTTTTTCATATTAGTTACAATACTTAAATTAAACAACTGCATGGATCTTTTTCTTTTAATTTTTCTTTTAAAAATTAATTATACTTTAATTTGAGAAACTTAATGTCACAGAATTACGGGGTGTTACAATTGCCTATGACTATGACTCATGACTATGAGACTATGGCCTATGACATTGAATAAGAAACTATTGTAATTAGTCGCCCATGACTATTGTGGTTGGTTGCCTATAACTATGGTAGTTAGTTTCTGATGCCTATTCCCTTAATGATCTTAGATCTCATACTTAGTATGTAACTTTGCTAGTTTATTCCCATTCACTGTTATTCCTATAGGGCCATTTCATGAGTATTTAGAGAACTTGTGGAAACATGTTATACGGGGATTGGGCATAGCTTAATTAAGTAAATCTGGCATAGCAAATTTGTTGGCATAATCTGAGCTGGCTATAATAGAGAATGATTTACATGTGTATTAGTCTTGGACATAAATGGTGAACTAGAATATTGAATCTAGCTTTGACATGAACTGTAAATGGGAATATTAAGGCTAAGATTTTGGCATATATTATATTATGAATTATGACCTTGATTTAGGAATGTAAGGCTAAATTTATGATTGGGCGAGATATGTAAATAGAGTTTTAGATATATATAATTTGCTATGTGCTAAATCTGTTATATTACCAAATCTGCTAGTTTTGTTTTATTTCCTAAACCGCTAATTAGATTGAATTGCCTAATCTGCTAATTATGTTAAATTGCCTTATCTGTTAAATCTGCTAAATAGCCTAATCTGCAAGATCTGTTATCTGTTTAATCTGTTGAATGACATAATCTATTGGAACTGAAATGCTGAAATTTAAAGTATGTGAATCTGTAGGATCGACTTAAAATTGAGCAAAACTTGTTAATAGAACCTCGACATATCTGCTGTAGCTTGTACAAAAGTTTAATCTGTTAAATAAACAGAATTAGCCGTATATCTGAAAAATCTGTATTGGAATGAATTGGCTATGACACGAGGTTAGACTCTGTTTGCGGTAGAAGCCTGCCCGGAACCAACCGGCTTAACCAGCGACTGCAAACTTCCAGTCTAAAGTGAGAGGTCGTAGGCACAACTAAAATATGCTTAGATACGAGGTTAGGTCTAGCTTGTGGCAGAAGCCTGCCCGGAATAGCTCGGCACATCCATCGGCCACAAGCTACCGACCTAATGTGAGAGGTCTGTGCATTAATATTTAATTAATGCAAATCTGGGATAAATATGATGTCTAAAACGTGTTGGGTGGATAGGGTTAAACCAATTGGACTAATGAATTTAACAAACCCGCTTCGTGAATCTGTAGGCCCAATTACAAAGTTAGACAAATCTGTAAATCTGTTAAATCTGTATATCTGATCCGTTAGTCTGAAAACTTGTCTGACCTATGAACTAGTTGATCTGAACTCTGTATGTCTGAACTTGTAAACAAGTTAATTTGAAATCTGTTAGTCTGGGGACACAAGATTAGGAGGGGAATTACTTGTGTCATCTGTTGTTTGGGACCCATATTAGTCAGTAACCCTTTCTGGTATCAAAACTTTGACCCAACAGTAGGTAGGGTCCGGGCACTCTTACTGAACTAATTATAAGTGGTTCATTCTGATAATGGCGAGGGGTGTTGATGGTGGGTTCCAACCGGGTCATGTGCGTGCATGGATCCCGGTCTGCCTCTGAGGATGTAATACGCCGTGACATCTGTAAATAGAACTGTGCCAATTGGTTGTCACTTTAGGGAGTGATACACCCTATTGTAAAGTCGACACAGGGTATTTATGTATTAGGGAGCCGATCGCTTGGGGTAGGATTTAAGGGTACACTTAGTTCTGTCTGTTTCTATTGGTACCATCTGTTTCTGTTGGATGGCAACAACTGTCTGCGTGGTACCGAATGTTCGGGAGGTAAAGGTCCATTTACTAGTGTACACCTAATTCTACATTCTATTTCCGTAGGGATTAATCTGTTTCTTTCTGTTTCTGTTCGGGTGGTAAAGGCCCATTATTAACATTTTGTTCTGTCTGTTTCTATTCGGGTGGTAAATGCCCATTATTAACATTCTATTCTGTCTGTTTCTGTTCGGGTCGTAAAGGCCTATTATTAACATTCTGTTTCTGTCTGTTTCTGTTCAGGTGGTAAAGGCCCATTATCAGCATTCCGCTTCTGTCTGTTTCTGTTCGGGTGGTAAAGGCCAATTATTAGCTTTCTGTTTATGGGGAAATTATTCTGTTCCTGTTTCTGCTTCAGTTTAGACATTAGAGTGACACCTAATCCTGTTATACTAGTATTAGTGCAGAGAAATAAAAGGTAATATTATTCTGTTCCTTCTGTTTAACCTAAGTACACCTGCTACTCCTGTTACTGTTATCTCTCATCCAGTTTTATTTGCATGCCTTGATTATTATTATTTGTTCATATGCTGAAAGTGACTGGACTTGCCAGACTTTATGTCTGACCTTGCTTGTTTACGCCCCTTTTCTTCCGTTCCCCCCAGGTTTTCTAAGGAGGGAATACTTTAGCTTGATCCGGATTTCTTCTGCTTGAAGTACTTAGAGTGCTTAAATTATGGCTTGACTCTTTGTGGAAGCTTCTGTGGGGATTACGACTTTAAAGTTTTGTACTCTGATGATTTTCCGAACAAGACAGATATTTATGTACTTGAGTTTTTGATAAAGATGTAACCAAACTGATTTCTGTTGTCCGCTGTAATAAAGATATAATTTCTCTAGTATTGTTTATCTGTCTTGTAAATTTCTGTTTTGTCTACTAAAACGCTCCACCAAAGTTAAGGCATTCCCTTTGTGAGTGACCTTAACGGAGGTGGAGTGTTACACTTGGTATCAGAGCTGAAGGTTACCAGATTTGATAAAAAGTTTTGAACACTATTTTCAAAAAGGTCTTAAAAGGAAGTATTTTCAAAAGTAAAGTTTATTTTGAAAAAATAATCCCCAAAGAGCCATATATCTATCTTTTCCGTTCTCCGTTTTAAATCTTTTTCTTTCATTCCAGCATGTCTGGGAATCTTAACTTTCTAGTGGCCGTGCCTATACCTGGCTGGTTCAGGAGGTACTTAGAGGCTACGGCCAATGATGCAGGCCCAGCAGATATTCCTCCTCCAGCTGCAGCGATTCCTCCTCCTCTGCCCCCTCCTCGTGCAATTGCTTTTTCAAAGGTCTGTAAGGATTTTAGGGCCATGGGTGGAAAGGATTTCTGTAATGGCGCGTTTTGTTAGCTGTCGAATAATTAATTTATTTAATTATTTATATATCGATTTGGCGATATCGATAACTTAAAGTAAAACGTTCGAACTTATAATTTATAATTATAATTAAAACGAACCTGAAAACGTCGCGGCAGTTCGCAAATTGGCGAGTTGAACTTCAACTGAATGTACAGGATTCGTTTTAAGCCGGATTTCTGTGAAACAAGAAACGTGTGGAGCTGGTGGAGCATATCTTTCTAACAGAAGTGAAAAACCAAGATTTCGTGTTACAGAGTGGAAGATATGTCCAAATCAAATATCCAGAAAGTCGTTATGAAATCATATATCAACCGTAACGGTTATTTGAATATAACTTGATATCGGTTGCAAATCGGGACAAGGTCCTTTTGAGGCGCAGCGATAATTTAATTTTTAGAATTTTACTGTAATTTTTAATTAATTAAATACGCAACTTTTTATTTGAAGTATTTCGCACCCTGAAATCAACATTTTGAGATTTCAAAATATCAGTCCATCCACCGATATTATTATATTTCTGGAGTCGGGACACCTCGCTCATCACGATGGTGTGTTTATTTCTGTCCGTAGCGATGCGGACACGAACGGAATTCTACGCAGTACTCTACAACTATAACTATTCCAAACAAGTATAAACAATCGAACATGAGTTAACAGAAGGGACTATAAACGTCTAAGGTAGCAAAGTGAACACGCAGGAAGTGTGTTTCGTGGATCACAAAGGGAAAACGTGGCTGTATTGTTATCCTCAGAAATCAAAGTAAAAAGAAACACAAGGGGAACGTCCTCTACTCCATTTGCTGGAACCACAACAAGAAAATGATCGCCATTTATATTTTGTTTACAGAAACCAATATCCGAGCTCTTATGGCCTTATAACAATGAAACCAAACTCTCTCTCCTCTAAAGTCTTGACAACAAAACCGCTTATTTCATTGTGTTAATATTGGGTTCTTGAGTGCAACAACTTCCTGAAGCTCGTGGGGGCGTTTGTAGAGCTGGTAGGAGAAGGTGAAATGGAGAAACGTGAGGTCACTGTTTGAGATAATGTACTGGGAGCGTGGGTTTTAAGTTAGGGTTCGGGTCTGATGGATGACGCGGGGTGTATGGCGACAGCAAATGAGTTTCGAACTTCAGAGAACGGTGATGCTGAGAGGAGCTGCTCTTGAACATGTTCGAGAGGGAGGTTTCAGACTTTGGGTAGGTTGCGCCAGAGTAGAAAGCATGGTGAGGGAAGGCTTGCATGCGGATAGGGGGAAGGAGGGTGTCTGTTTTGATAGTAGTTCGGGTGGGTGACCGTGTTGATGAATGTGAGTTGATGGTGGCATCTGTATGAGGGGGTCTTCAAACGGAAACATGGTAACTTGCTGAAGGAGTACGGGGAGGAGTGCATGGGAGTTCGGTGGTCTCTGCTATACGTCGAGGATGAGGCGGATGGACGGAAATCGAACGGAGGATCGAACTGTGCTTCGAAGGGTTGGGTAGATGGAGAGTTCGAAATGGTAAACAATGGAGCTATCGGTTTTTAGCTTAGTGAAGGAGGTAGGGAGGAAAGTGAAAGTGAAGTTGCGGTTATGACTGAGGATACCTGTATCATGTTCGGATATGAGGTAGAAGAAGGAGGAACCGGGCGGCTGGGTTTTAAACAATGGTGAGTGGGCCAAGTCATAAAGGTTAAGGCCCAGTTTTATGTTTAAATCCAAGTTATATTTAAATTAAAAATGT
Source organism: Allium sativum (assembly GCA_030737875.1). Lineage (NCBI taxonomy): Eukaryota > Viridiplantae > Streptophyta > Magnoliopsida > Asparagales > Amaryllidaceae > Allium > Allium sativum. Next base: position 60,100,574 of record CM060924.1, read on the forward strand.
GTACACACTTATAAATGGTATATCGTACTCATACGATATCAGATTGACAAACCATAAGTTGCGTTGGGATCATATGGACGAGAGCAACACAATGAGACTGACCGGGAGTGGATCAGAGACAGTTACAATTTATGGCGAAATAAATTGTCTAACTGAGTCAAATAACGCAAACCGTTATGTAACGATTAACGCGCCAATGTGAGTAAATCTCACTAACTCTGAACAGTTTATAATTTCATGTTGTATTCTTAGAACTGTTAAAATATTATCTGTTTGACTGTGTGTTGACTGTTTGATTGAACTGCTAGTCAGTTAGTAGAGATTTTATATATATATTTACGTATATATATAAACCGTTAAATAGTCATATGTTGATTCTGCTATCAGAATATTTCACAGTGAAGTGAAATGTTGTTGTATTGTCTAACATCAGTGGTGCAAGGAAACAGGTTGGAGGAATCCAACTGGATTACTCAACGGTTATTTTTACTGTAATTTATGTATTGTGATATATAAATGTGATGTATATAATCTATTGTGATTATGTGTGGTTGGACGATATTCATCGTTGTTAGATGATGTGTTAAAAACCGTAAGAAATACCAGGATATAGAAAAGAGATTTTCAAACTATAATTTGAAAATAATTTATTTATATAAAATCGATGGATTTTATATTATAAAGAAAAGGGGATTTTGAGTATAAAGGAAAATATTGGTTAATCAAGTATAAAGGAGAAATATTTGTTAATCGAGTATAAAGGATTAAACAAAGTGATTGGTTAGGTTGACCAAAGCAAGTTAGTCGGGTTAAACAAAGTAATTGGTTAGGTTAACCAAAGCGAGTTAGTCGAGTTAATCAAAGTAATTGGTTAAGTTAACCAAAGTAAATTAGTTAAGTTAAACTATGCGGTGAATCAAAGTGAATTTGTTAAGTTAAACTAAGTGAATCGGTTAGAGTTAATCAACGTGAATTAGCTAAGTTGAACTAAGTGGATTAGTTCAGTTAATCGAGACGAGTTAACCAGTTAGGTTAAACCATTTGAGTTAATCAGTTAGAATTGACCAGTTAGAATTGACCAGTTAAAGTTAACCAGTCAGAGTTAACCAGTTAGGTTAAACCAGTTGAGTTGACCGGTTAGAGTTATCCAAGTGGAGTTAATCGAGTAGAGTTGCCGAATATCACTTATTCGGAGTAGAGTTATCGAATATAGTGTATTCGAGAGAAGAGTAATCGAATATAGTTTATTCGAGTGGAGAAATCAAATGTTATTCATTTCAGAAGAGTTATCGAATATAGTTTATTCGAGTGGAGAAATCAAATGTTATTTATTTGAGAAGAGTTATCGAATATAGTTTATTCGAGTGGAGAAATCAAAGGTTATTCATTTGAGAAGAGTTATCAAATATTATTTATTCGAAGAGTAGTTATCGAATATTAGTTATTCGAAGTTAGTTAATCCAAAGGAGTTATTCGAAGTTAGTTAATCCAATGGAGTTATGCGAAGTTAGTTAATCCAAAGGAGTTAGTCGAAGAGTTAATCGAATATAGTTATTCGAAAGAAGGTGTTAATCGAATATAGTTATTCGAGTAAAGTTAAAAGAGTTAATCGAATTTAGTTATTCGAAATGAGTTATTCGAATTAGATATTTGAATAGAGTTAAACACATTAGAGTGATTCGAATTACTTATTCAAATAGAGGTAAACACATAAGAGTTAATCGAATATTAGTTATTCAATTAGAGTTAAATCGAATTTAGTTATTCGAAAGGAGTTAATCAATTTGAGTTAAGTTAATCGATTTGAATTAAGTTGAATCGAAATGGAGTAAATCGATTAGAATTAAGTTAATCGAGTTAGAGTAAATCGAATATTGGTTATTCAAAGGTAAGTTATTCGAATTAGTTATTCGAAGGAGTTAATCAAATGAGTTGATCCAAAGGAGTTAGTCGAATATTAGTAATTCGAATAAAGTTAAAGGAGTTATCGATTTTAGTTTGATCGAAAGGAGTTATCGATTAGTAAATCGAAAGGAGATTTTCGAATATGGCATATTCGAAAGAAAGAAATCGAATATTGTTTATTCGAAAGAGAGAGATTTCGAATATGAGTTATTCGAAGAGAGATAATCGAATATAGGTTATTCGAAGAAGAGTTAATCAAATAGAGATTACTCGAAAGAGAGTTATACGTCGAATTCGATTATAGCGAATTCGGGAAAGTACTATTTACTTTCCAGGGTTTAAATCAAGGTTTAGTTATTGATTAAGAAATTAGGTGTCTGTTTAATTATTCGAGTTAGGAGATAAAGTTATAATTCAGGTTAGATATTGCAGAAGTAGGAATTATAACGTTATAGTTATAATCAAACGTTATCATATAAGAAGTAGATTCGTAACCTGAATCCGAGAAATTACGTAAACAGATGATTGGAAAAAGTGAGTGATGAGCTTCATCTATTTCACAGTAAAGGACGTTGTTCAATTAAGGTCTGCGAGGTAATTATACCCCAACTTGATTGACTTCAGAATTGACAAAGGAATAGTTGTGGTTCGATAGAAAAGGTTGATTTGAAATATAGTTAAGTAATAAGCGATTAATGGATTAAGCGTAACGATGTTTTATACAACGTTCATTTGAAATCCGTAAATGAGTTTTGGGAGCGTTTTCCAAATATAGTCAGATATGTTTTCTAAACATAGAAAATGAAATGTTTTCATGAGAAGAATTTAAGAAATAGAGTTAACCAAATTCAGAAACTGACTGGAGAGGGTAAGTTGAACGGTTTTCTAAGTGACGATCTGATGTTGGTTTCGACCTTCCGGATTAATACTTAGAGAATTGTTCTCATACTAGTTACAGTTAGGGACTGATAGTTGCGAAATAATAGTGATGTGAAAATAAGCTATGGAAATGTTTTCCAATGAATTATAACATATATTTTCTAAATATATGAAATAAGGAAATATGAACATATGATGATTGATCGATCGAATTTCCATTTGGAAATAAGATCGTTGTTTGTACACCGACATGTTTTCATTTGATAGTTGAATCACAGACTATCAAAGTTTTTACCATTTTAACGTTGTTAATATGGAGAGACCGGTTGGATTTTTATCCAAAGAACCACTCTGTATCGGCATAAGCGCTGCGAGCAATATATGCCAAAGATAAATTGAAGACGGAGTAAAGTGCAAGGGCTGTTGTATAAGTCTTAGATAACAGTGACTAAGATGGATATACTGAATAGTGCCTTCAGTTTGTCCAGTCCCAGGACAACGTATATGGAAGAAGGTCTGACAGAGTATATCCAATGGATCGCGTAAGTTGATCTGTTCAAACGTATTCACGTTTGGTGGCGGAGGAATTCGTTTCTCTTAGCTATATACCCGTGTTATTTTTGGATAAGTCAATTTGTGATTTGGCGGGTATGACGATGTGGCATTCAAAGTGAATGGTGATCAGATGTTCTGAAGATAGACGTAGCTTCTAGCCTCACACCAGGAAGTAACAAAAGTTGGGCTAGGCAGCATGGCTAGTTGGGTCATCCCCAAGCAGGGTGTATTGTCACCGATCTAGGGAATATCCATATTTATACTTCTTTTTGATTCTGTATCTTCGGATGACGGTTTGATGGCCTATAACCGTGGTGGCAATATATTCGCGACACTCAAGCTAAATGAGTGAGCGGTCATGTGTGGCCGGGTTGCAAGACGTTCTTGTTGAACCCTGAGTGTATCACCTCTAGAGTACACTATTCAGAAGGTGCTCCCATACCTTGTCTGTTGGAATCCATTCTCCGATAAGAGCCCTGCGGTTTATGATTTTATACTATGTATGTAGAACGTGAGATGCAAGCGTTTCTGCTAGATTGATACCTATTTGTACTTAGACATTATTATAATATCACAATGATATTGCTTGTCAAAGTTGTTTAGATACTCATAAGGAAAAACCCGTTCCGTATTCACGGCGTGGTCTTATGAGATATCATATACCTGTTCAATTGTTTTAAACTGTTTTACTCATACCAGTCCCATGACTGACCCGGAGTTTACTTTGTTGTTTTCCCTAAACTCTTGGGTGCCTAAATTTGTACGGGCAGTCAAGTAGTCGGGATTTACAGATATACTTGGAGAGCTTGGAGCAGGAGGCTGCAAGATTTTATAGCTATAGTTATTTCCGCTGTGTTGTAAGTGTTGTACTCTGATAAGTGCTATTGTATATATATAACTGTTTACTTCAAAGCTATGTTATATATTATATGTTATTCGTTCCGCTGTGAGATTCGTGTTACTCTGATGATTCTGATGTTCTTCTTCTTCTTCTTCTATTCTATTAGTTCTATCTTTTCTTTCTCACCTTCTAAATTCTTTCACTAACGTCTCGGAATTTCCGACTCCCGAGGAGTCGGAAATTTCCAGCCGTTACAATTTCAAGGGAACTGAATCATTCGTAGAAGCGAGGAACTGGCTCAAAGAAACTGAGGATCTGTTCATTATCTTCGAGGTGGACGGTAGGCAGAAGGTACAGTTGGCGGTGTGGTTGCTCGAGGATGAAGCTTCTTATTGGTGGGAAGTCACTAACGCCGAGAGACCAGTTGAAACATGGATGGATTTCAGAACAAGGTTTGAGACGAAATTCCTCTCGCAAGCTGAGCGAAGTCTAAAACTGGAAAAGTTCTTATCTCTTAAGCAAGGAAGTATGGCGGTCAAGGAATACGTCAATCAGTTCAACCAACTAGCCAGGTTCGGGCTAGAATTAGTCAACACCCAGCATAAAATGGCTCTCCGCTTTGTTAAAGGATTGAACTAGCCACTGCACAGCTTAGCCATTACCCATGTACCCATGGGAGCGACTAACGAGAGATTGGTGGACATGGCACTACTGCATGAGGAAGACAATGACAAGAAGGAGGCAAAGGAAGAACCACAGAACAAGAAAGCATGGCCCAAAAAGGAAACACAAAAGAAGGGTGAAAAGTCTGAAGATAAGAAGGAGAAAAATTGCTTTACTTGTGGAAGCTCGACTCATCTGAACAAGGATTGCATAAAAAGAAAGGGCACTTGCTTCAACTGTGATGAGATGGGACACTTCACTAGGGACTGTCCGAAGAAACGAGGGCAAGGGAAGAGGGCAGGACCAACTTCTGGAAGGCAGGCGAACACTCTTGAGGCTAGTGGATAGGATAGAAATAGGAAAACTTTCTGTAGGAGGTTTAATATCTTTATCTGATTTTTAGGTTAAAACTCTTTTCTAATTCTGGCATTTCGATTCTGTAATCGATACTCTGCACTTGAATACTAGTATTGTTTCTGATTCTGCTGTAGACTCAGACCCATAAGGGTTATGACTCATCTAAGCGTGGTAAGTTGGGTATCTTTGTTGAGCATTAAGTTGACTATGACGCATACATTCTGGGTTTTTATCATGCTTCGTTCCCTAAGAATCATTTAATAATCTGCTCTGTACCGGTAATCGGTAAATATCTGAATATTTCTGATAAGGTTGATATTTCCAGTTTTGACATTTTCTAAAGAGGGTAATCCTCTGGGTGTCAATCCGATGTTGATTTCGGTTTTTGGGGTTGATACTTAGGGGAGTTTGTCTCTCAACCAAGGTGTAGGGGAAACCAAGTTTTTGTTTTATCTGTACTCGCTTCCATCATTCGACTATCGATCAAATCTTCGAACTTTAGGTAGAAACTGATGGGTGTAAACATGTGTTTGAGATATGTTATGTTTGATGGTTGGAAGTGGATGCAAGTGGTTGCTAGTGGTTGCTCGTGGATGCATATACACACACTAGGCACTAGATCGGCTTGAAAACACTCTCATACTACATATGGATGTGTGAGCATTTTCAATTTCTGTGGATGCAAAATGATTGACTCATCACATGGATGTTTCAAATGAATGAATGGTTGTCACTCATATAAGAATGATATGTATCGAATAGGAAAATTGCATACATGTTGGACTCATGGCACTAAAATAATTCGCATTAAGGAGGTCAACTGAATCAGTGGACCGCCTGATCTTTGCATTAGATAAGGAACATATACACACACTCTTGCATATGTTCATACAACATTAGAAGTTTTCTAAGGATAATGGATGCTTGTGGACAATGGTTGAGTAGATGGATGACTGGATGGTAGGACACATTCTTCTCAACTTGAAGATTTCGGGGACGAAATCCTTTAAGGGGTGGAGAATGTAACACCCCGTATTTTCTATGATCGTATAAGTAACAAATCAAAGAATAATTAACTTTCAAAATAAGAATCAAGGGAACGGGTTGCGCCATTGCATTCGTTTCGACATTCTGCTTGGAAAAGAGTTTGAGTTTTCGAGAAACGGAGTCCGTATGAGGGAGATAAGGCCCTCCGAAGTTTCAGAGAATTTCAGAATCGAAGACAGCTCGAAATTCGAATTTGAAATTCGAATTCAAACCCAGAAGTGGGCTGGGCGGGAAATTTCCCGTCCAGGACCCAGGTCGACTGGGTGGTCGACCTCCCCAGGGGCAGGTGGAACATAGTGTTGACCTGGGGGGACCAGGTCGACCATAGTGTCGACCTGGGGGTCGACCTGCGCCCGAAACCCACTTTCTGAACCTGATGCATTCCGATGTATTTAGACTCGTTTTCTACCTAGACTCGGCCGCCTAATCCTATATAAACTCACCCCTAGCCTCATTCTCTCTACACAATTTCATTATATCTATATTCTGCCTCTGTTCTAATTAAAAATAAAAATGGCGTCGCTACCCTGCTGGAATCAAAACTTGGACTGATGAATCTTCTTCCAACCTGAATAGAATTAGAAGCTAAATAAAATCTCAAATCCAAGTTTAGAGCTACGACAATTAAAGAGGAATAATTCAGCATTTCTGCATCAACACTGGTTTATTTCCTTTCTTAAACCACGAAAGGCGAGTACATTTATTTTCCGCTATAAAATGTAATTATAATTGTGACAGGAATATAAATCTAAATCTGAGGCTATGTATATTCTTATCTATCAGATCTATCTTTCTGTGACTATTCTGTACCTCTTTCTTCTTTCTGTTCTATAGCCAGGCTACTACGAGCCTGCGCCGAATCTCATAAGAGATCAAGGCACGAACGCTATATTTTGGGACAAATAACAGTGCATAATTGGACATGAAACTGTTACCTATGAGACTATTGCGTATGACTATGATTCATTGACTATGAGACTATTGCCTATGGCTATGATTCATTGACTATGAGACTATTGCCTATGACTATGACTCATGACTATGAGACTATGGCCTATGACATTGAATAAGAAACTATTGTAATTAGTCGCCCATGACTATTGTGGTTGGTTGCCTATAACTATGGTAGTTAGTTTCTGATGCCTATTCCCTTAATGATGTTAGATCTCATATTTAGTATGTAACTTTGCTAGTTTATTCCCATTCACTGTTATGCCTATAGGGCCATTTCATGAGTATTTAGAGAACTTGTGGAAACATGTTATACGGGGATTGGGCATAGCTTAATTAAGTAAATCTGGCATAGCAAATATGTTGGCATAATCTTAATTGGCTATAATAGAGAATGATTTACATGTGTATTAGTCTGGGACATAAATGGTGAACTAGAATATTGAATCTAGCTTTGACATGAACTGTAAATGGGAATATTAAGGCTAAGATTTTGGCATATATTGTATTATGAATTATGACCTGGATTTAGGCATGTAAGGCTAAATTTATGATTGGACAAGATATGTAAATAGAGTTTTAGATATATATAATCTGCCATCTGATAAATCTGTTATATTACCAAATATGCTAGTTTTGTTTAATTGCCTAAACCGCTAATTAGATTGAATTGCCTAATCTGCTAATTATGTTAAATTGCCTTATCTGTTAAATCTGCTAAATAGCCTAATCTGCAAGATCTGTTTAATCTGTTGAATGACGTAATCTGTTAGAACTGAAATGCTGAAATTTGAAGTATGTGAATCTGTTGGCTCGACTTAAAATTGAGCAAAACTTGTTAATAGAACCTCGACATATCTGCTGTAACTTGTACAGAAGTTTAATCTGTTAAATAAACAGAATTAGTCTGATATCTGAAAAATCTGTATTGGAATGAATTGGCTATGACACGAGGTTAGACTCTGTTTCCGGTAGAAGCCTGCCCGGAACCAATCGGCTTAACCAGCGACCGCAAACTGCCAGTCTAATGTGAAAGGTCGTAGGCACAACTAAAATATGCTTAGATACGAGGTTAGGTCTGGCTTGTGGCAGAAGCCTGTCCGGAACCGCCCGGCATATCCAGCGGCCACAAGCTACCGACCTAATGTGAGAGGTCTGTGCATTAATATTTAATTAATGCAAATCTGGGATAAATATGATGTCTAAAACATGTTGGGTGGATAGGGTTAAACCAATTGGACTAATGAATTTTCGTGAATCTGTAGGCCCAATTACAAAGTTAGACAAATCTGTAAATCTGTTAAATCTGTATATCTGATCCGTTAGTCTGAAAACTTGTCTGACCTGTGAACTAGTTGATCTGAACACTGTATGTATGAACTTGTAAACAAGTTAATCTGAAATCTATTAGTCTGGGGACACAAGGTTAGGAGGTGAATTACTTGTGTCATCTGTTGTTTGGGACCCATATTAGTCAGTAACCCTTTCTGGTATCAAAACTTTGACACAACAGTAGGTAGGGTCTGGGCACGCTTACTTAACTAACAATAAGTGGTTCATTCTGATAATGGCGAGGGGTGTTGATGGTGCGTTCCAACTGGGTCATGTGCGTGTATGGATCCCGGTCTGCCTCTGAGGATGTAAGACGCCGTGACATCTGTAAATAGGTCTGTGCCAATTGGTTGTCACTTTAGGCAGTGATACACCCTATTGTGGAGCCGACACAGGGTATTTATGTATTAGGGAGCCGATCGCTTGGGGTAGGTTTTTAGGGTACACTCAGTTCTGTCTGTTTCTGTTGGTACCGTCTATTTCCGTTGGGTGGCAACACCTGTCTGCGTGGTACCGTCTGTAAGGGAGGTAAAGGCCCATTTACTTGTGTACACCTAATTCTACATTCTGTTTCCGTAGGGATTAATCTGTTTCTGTCTGTTTCTGTTCGGGTGGTAAAGGCCCATTATTAACATTCTATTCTGTCTGTTTCTGTTCAGGTGGTAAAGGCCCATTATTAACATTCTGTTTCTGTCTGTTTGTGTTCGGGTGGTAAAGGACCATTATCAGCATTCCGCTTCTGTCTGTTTCCGTTCGGGTGGTAAAGGCCCGTTATTAGCATTCTGTGGAAATTATTCTGTTCCTGTTTCTGCTTCAGTTTAGACATTAGGGTGACACCTAATCCTGTTATACTAGTATTAGTGCAGAGAAATAAAAAGTAATATTATTCTGTTCCTTCTGTTTAACCTAAGTACACATGCTGCTCCTGTTACTGTTATCTCTCATCCAGTTTTATTTTCATGCCATGATTATTATTATCTGTTCATATGCTGAAAGTCACTGGACTTGCCAGACTTTATGTCTGACATTGCTTGTTTTCAACCCTTTCCTTCCGTTCCCCCCAAGTTTTCCAAGGATGGAATACTTTAGCTTGATCCAGATTTCTTCTTCTTGAAGTACTTAGAGTGCTTAAAGTATGGCTTGACTCTTTGTGGCTGCTTCTGTGGGGATTATGACTTTAAAGTTTTGTACTCTGATGATTTTTTGAACAAGACAGATATTTATGTACTTAGTTTTTTGTAAAGATGTAACCAAACTGATTTCTGTTTTCCGCTGTAATAAAGATATAATTTCTATAGTATTGTTTGTCTATCTTGTAAATTTATGTTCTGTCTACTAAAATGCTCTACCAAAGTTAAGGCATTCCCTTTGTGAGTGACCTTAACGGAGGTGGAGTGTTACACATGACATGAAAACTCGACATGAATTTTGACATGAAAACTTGAACGTGGGCATGACAATTAGATAAACTTGAAAATGGCCAACTCGAGGTTGGGTTGAGTTTGCAGTGTAAATCTGCCCGGAACCGCCCGACAAATCCAGTGACTGCAAACAACAGAATCCAATGTGGGTAGTTGGTCATATCGCACGAAAAACCCGAGGTTAGACTATGTTGTGGTGTAAATCTGCCCGGAACCGCCCGGCAAATCCAGTGACCATAACAGTTAGTCTAATGTGAGAGGTTGGGGTGCATTAATGAATTAATGCCACATGATAGGGTTAAGTCATGAACCACTTGAATATACTTAACCAACTTGATACGATGATTTGATAGGGTTAAGTCATGAACCGCTTGAACACACTTAACCAACTTGATACATGATTTGGATAGGGTTAAGTCACGAATTTGAATGACAACACTTAACCCATTAGAAACCCTAGTTACGCGGTCCTTTTCAGCAGTAACCCACTTAGATGTATCGCAGGGTGGGGCACGATTATTGGGCTGATTGTAAGCGACCGGAACGACGGTTGAGTAGGTGCGGCATTGCAGGTTCAAGCGGACTGTGGTCGTGCATGTAGTCCGGAGTTGAAAAAGCAAGCATTGGACACCCGTAGATTTACACTGTGCGTGCTTGATTCGTGTCGATGGTTGGCACCATAGGGCTTGATACACCCTATGGTGGACCTAGCACAGGTAACTACATTTCAGGGTAGGGCCGTATGACACAGACACAAGACGAGCTTGAACTTGTAGGGAGCTGATCGATTAGTAGATCGTACCGTAGGACCCCGTAATGGGTCACTTCAAGATATTGGGCCAAGGGATCATTTCAAGATTAATACTTGACATGAGTTAGAACACTAGTACAGTTGGTGCAGCGAATCTCGAATATGCGATGCTAGACTTGACTTATCCTGTTATCTTAATTATCCTACCAGTTCTGTTATCATCTTTATGTTTAATTCCAGTTTTCATATATCATGTTACCTTTACTAGTTTTCATACTGAAAGTCACTAGGGCTTACCAGTCTTTATGACTGACCCTTTTTCATTCGCCTCTTTTCCTTTCGTTCCCCCCACCCTCTAGGTTCTCAGGGAGGAAACACTAGCTCTTAGCTGGGATTTAGCTTGCTTTCTGACAGCTCATGTACGGTTTGTTCTTCGGCTATGTTATGGCTGCTTCTGCTATTTGTGGGGAATAATTTACTTTTGTTATCTTAAGTTTATGCTTCTTTATTTGGAACTTGATGTAATGGAATAATTTGTACCTTGGATATATGGGGATTTGACTCTTTTCTTGAAAGTAATAAATTTGGTTTTTAATTTCTACCACTGCTTTATTTAAGTTCTGCCTTGTGATATCTCTGTGTATGTTTACCTTGATAATACTCCACCAAAACTAGTGCATTCCCTTTGAGAGTGACCCTAGCAGAGGTGGGGTGTTACAGTTAGCTTTTTTATTGCTTACTAAGGCTGTTGTTTGACTCAAGCTTTTATGTTTTCCTCTTATTACCTTGGGTTGTTCATCCGGTTGTGGATGGGCAGACTAGGTGGAAGGTGACAGTGATAGCTTAGTGAGGACGATGTTGTAGTTCGGTATCTAGTATTTTTGTTTCCGCTATTTGAGTTGATCTATGAGTTTCATAGTGAGGCTTTATGTACATACTTTGGTATTTCCTATGATGTTTGGATAGTCTTTTAGGATGTCGTGAAAGTTTCAAAAGTTTGTTGTATGATGCTTCTCTATTATTACCTGTTGCATATTTTGTACTATATTTTATCCTTGCGCTGTGAGTTCTGCAACAGGTATCAATTGTGTTTACCTACTCTGATGATCGTCCATAGATGTTGTGCACACCTTTTAGTGCATTATTCCTCTTGATTTGTCGAATATGATTTCTAGTCAAGTTTTAGTGGTGCAATAACTTCTTGTGCATGTTAAATTTAAACGTATACGTTGTCTAAGGTTATGAGAAAAAGTAAACACATAATTTATGGATAACTTGATTATGAGCAGGTTGTAGGCTTTCAAAAGTGTACTGAATTTGAAGGCACTAGTTACTAAACACATACGTTTTAAAATAACATGTTATGAGTTCTTATGTGAGGGGTTTGGTCACTGACTTCATAAGTTTAAGTTTTTTTCTACATTAGAAGCAGCATAACCACTTTCATTAGGAAAGAGCCGCTACTGAAGCAACAACGTTGGGGAAAGGAAATTTTTGTTGTTACATTTATATGCTAAGGGTATAGTGTGCATGTTATATGTGTGGTGTTGTCCTTGTTGTGCGCTAATGATTTTGCACTTTGCCTATTGTTTTACTGTTATATATGTTTTGTACATGTTGGCACTTCTACTCTATCAGAAGGATAGTGCTTTGACTCCACTTGTTGCATAGTGCTAATGTGGTCTATCATGTTATTGTTTGCATGTTTTTAACTCTCTTTGATTCAATCGAGTTGAGGCTCCTTTTTTATAGGGCTGGCAATGGGTACCCAAAAAATCCGATATCCGTCCGCATCCGTATCCGAAAAGTGGATAAATATCCGATATCCGAAAAAATGGATGTAGATACGTATACATAGATATCCGCATCAACAAATTATCCGTCGGAATATTTTTAACATTATGTTCAACATTATATGTATTTTCGTACAATGAATCAGATTATTTTATAGCTTCACTAAGTCGAAGGTTTATATCGTATGCACTAAATGCATACTTGTTACTCAAATCAATTTAATTTCATCATATATGCTTATTTTTTTCACATAGTGATCAAAGAAGTTGAAAAACATTTACGTTAAACTATAAATTTTTATTTATATTTCATGATTTATCGATCGTTGGCGGATAGGATAACTATCTGTTATCCGCCGTATCCGTGGATATGGATATCCAATATCCGAAAATGATTTCGGATATGGATATAGATATAGCACTATCCGTATCCGAAAGTATCCATTGATAGCCCTACTATTTTATACAATTAGAACTGCTGCTAGGGGGCAAGCCTATTAAAATTGCCATACTTTCATGAGTTTGATGGATTTTTGGAGCAAATTCTTAATCATTAGTGACAAGACCATTAATATCATTTGCACTAGGCATGTTAGTATCAGTTGTGGCAACAAGATGGATTTCTAAGGGGGAATTATCCTTGCTTGTTAAATCCTTTTTTTATTAATTCCATGCAAACTCCTTCCACTACAAAATGTCAGTCACCATCTCAATTGATTTATTACTTGTTTGTGATCGTTTTTTTATTAACAGGTACCCTGATTTTGATATACTTCTTTATCACGCGGCCAAGCTTTTCGCACTCACACTTCAACATTAGAGGACACTAAGATTTAAAATGTCCAAAATACTTGCATGAGTCATAGTCAGGCCCGACCCTAGGGGTAGTCGAGGGAGACTACCGCCTAGGGCAGCGCCACCACAGGTGGTGGAGGAGGGCAATAAAATGGTCAATGTCCTTTAAAATATAGTTGTTATCCCTCTTTCTGGCAAGAGTCTCAACGAGCCAGACCAAAGCCCAAATGGGCAAATGGATATAAGCCACGCTTCAGGAAGCCCAGCAGACGCACGGTCCGAAGCAGTCACATATCGGCCCAAGTCTAGCCTAGTTAATTGACAGCTCACTTCGGAAGAATCACTCTCCCAATCGACCGAGTATCTCGCTTCCGTAAAAAGCACGTTGACCGATCATCTCGGGCCAGCGTGGAAATCTTCTATAGAGCCATTCCACCGTATATCCATACTTCCAAGGCAATAAAAGTGGTCAAACCATATCCGGACAAAGCTCTACTTTTGATATAGCTCTCCATAGATGCCACGTCAGCCACAATTTCGGAGGATATTGTTTATGAACAGTGGAATCAGTCTCCAGCCGCTATTCAAACCAACTGATGGGTTCCACCTGTCCAGGCTTTCCCGGAATGGCTGGACCGTATCGCAACAGCCTAAGCTGCATTCTCTACCTATAAATACCTCCAAGCTTAAAGAGGAAAGGGACTTCAGAGAGAGTTTTTTTAGAGTGAAAATTAGGCTCATATCCCTAAAAACAAAGTTAATTTAGCCACATCCACCCTAACTTTTCTTTAGTTTTCGGTCCCTGAAAATGAGCTGCCGCTTTTCAAAATTTGGTCCCCTTCGCCTCCTGCTGCTCCACTTCGCTTTTTCCCATTTTGCACCCAAAAAAAATGCGCTCATGGATAAAAAAAAGTTCTAAAATCTGGAAATAATCCCAGGAGTCCACGCAAGTTGAAAAAAAAAGTTTCATACTTCTGTGCAACTATTGCCTATAGTAGCATAAATACATGCATATATTTATATAGTGTAATTCTGTTGAAAATCTGGACCAATATACGCATACATGTATGCAACTATTAGCAAATAACTGCATACATGTGTGCATACAAAGTAGAACTTAGACTCATGTGTTACGAAAAGTTGCATACATGAATGCTACTATAGGCAATATATGCATGCATGTGTGCAACATATTTAAAAGGGATGACGGCTTGTGAATATGTGCATGAATGCATGCATATATTTTGTACAGAAGCATAAATGTGTGCAACAATGTCTGAAAAAGGCGAATGCTTGAAAAAATAGGTCAAATTTGAATACATGCATAAAAGGATGCATGTAATGTTGTTTAGCTGCATACATGTATGCATTTATACTGCTCTTTGGGCGCAACACTGAAATATAAGCATGAATGTATGCAACTATTTACGAATATGTGCATATTTTGATGCAAAAACCTGCTGTTTCGCTGATTTTGTGTTTTTTTGGATTTTGAGGTGGTTTTTGATTGTTTTTCTACCTGATTTTTTTGGCGTGAACGTGTTATATTTAATAATGAATTTACGTTATTTTTTTATATTTTTTTATATTTTTTTTATATTTTTTTATATGTTTTTGAAAAATAGGGACCTAATTTACAATAAGTTTAGGACCGGATGTGAGCCTAATTTTGAAACTTAATAGGGACCTATGACAAACGGACCCTTTTTTAGACTTATGTCAGACTTCTTTTTTACATCTCTCAATCTCTCTCAGAAAGAAGATGGGAATATAGCTATCTTCTTTTTCTTCTTCAAACAGAAAAAACATTGTATTTGTAATAAAAAAAAGAGAAATAATATATAAACTAGACGTAGCCACTGTCTTTGCCGAACCACTATAAAAACTTCGGTGTGCCTCCCATTCTTTTTACTTTTACTGCATTTTATAATCTTTATTCATGTGTTGATCGCACGATTGGGGGTTGACTGTCAATAGTGATCAACTTTTGACGTCAGCACTTTGGCGTGTCAGGAAGGGGCTGAGTACCGATATTCCGTTGGAGCCTCTGCTCCTTTCTGCTTATGGCAAACAAACGAAAGAAAGATGCAACATCCTCTCATCCCGCAAACACTGATGCAGTCGATACTAATGCTACATAAGCCAGTCACGAAGTTTCCTCTCATGGAGATATGTCTCGATTTCTTACCCGGGTCGACATGGATAAAATCATGGTCGAGTTCCGAGACCATATGACATCTCAGGATAAGCTCCTCGAATGATAGCAGCACTTGATGGATCACCTTCTCGGTCGACTGAAGACAAGATTGAATGCTTCAACATCAGTTCCTCCACCGACCGAGACTGGGGTAACAACTGATACTCGATCTGCATAGAATTAGGCCACTAATCAGGCTACACCTTTATTTCATCCTGGTTTGGTCCCACTAACAGATCGACCCCAGCCGGGAGTATCACTTCCAACAACCAGTGCAGCTGTAACAGCAGAACTTCAGGAGGCTCGCGATCAAGATCTAGGTCGGTCGAATATTTTGCCTCCACTCTTGGGAACAACTCGACCTATCGAACCAGTCGAGCAGCCACCCGGTCCCTCAGAACAAACGCCATTCCCATTACAATCC
The DNA here is from genome assembly GCA_030737875.1 of Allium sativum. Lineage (NCBI taxonomy): Eukaryota > Viridiplantae > Streptophyta > Magnoliopsida > Asparagales > Amaryllidaceae > Allium > Allium sativum. The sequence continues at coordinate 60,116,485 of CM060924.1, forward strand.
GGAATCTTACCACAGGCCAGTCTAACCGCTCTTCACCTTTAATGAAGAACTAGTGCAGCCTTCCCTTCTAACGAGGGAGGTCACCCTATTATATCGATCCTCACCGTGGCGGAAGAAATCGCTACCGTAGACCCTCCTAACCTCGTCCCAAACGGGGGCAACCCCGAGCTCCGAACATCACATGCTATGCTGGATTAGCCTAGACCCATCGTTATGGGTGTGGCTCGACCCACAACTCATCAGGTTCCAGAGGGGCCATTCTGCCTAGAACCACCTACTGTGACTCACCTTCCCTCACATTTTCACTCAACTTTCGGAGGACGAGCTCAGTCAACAGCTACCCTTCCGAGCATGCTTTTTCTAGATCCCCGCGTGGAACCTTCTCAGAATGCGGAGCTAAATTCTTGGCAAAGACTCCTTGGAGATGGGAGTTAGCTTGCGAGCATCATCTGATGTTTTACTCAGGGCAACTCTTCGCAGCAAGACATAGATAATGTCAATCGCAGCCCCTTGACTAGGGAGATCAGAAATTCTCGAAACCCTCCGGACTTCAAGTTCCCAGCTATTGAGCCATACAACGGTCGCACTGACCCGACCATTCACCTCATGCGATACATGTGACATATGGAGGTACTTGGCGCATCGACCAATGTCATGGCCAAGTGCTTCCCGCTCTTTCTGTAACACCCCGTATTTTCTGAGAATATTAAAAAAAATGGTTAATTATGAAGAATTTATTAAGCCTTGAAGTTTGTATGCATATGAGAGAAATATATACAGATATATATATATAAATTAAATAAATAAACATGCAAAAAAGGTTCAACACGGCGAATTGGGAGGGGGAATAACCGAACCGGCCCATTTTTGAGGTCGACCCAAGCTCTGCTGAGTCGACTAGGGGTTAATCCAGGGTGTTTGGCTGTCATCCCGTGGGCCGATTCGCTCAAATGCAGATTTTGCATTTAAATGGTTCTCTTGATTCATGGTTAATCTAATGGTCCTAAATAACTTCCTACACCTATATACACATCCCTAACCTAAAACTAAATCTCATATACAATTCTCTAGCCTCCATTGCTCTCTTCCTCTCTAAAAATAAATAAATCAATGGCGTCTCTACTCTGCTGAAACCTAAGCTAGGACTTGTGCTTCTTCTTCCTCCAATTCTGATTAGGATTAAAAGAGAACAGCTACAACACCTTTTTCTTTTAGAATCCAACCAAGGCAAGTGCAGTTATTTTCCGATATAAACTTTATTATAATTGTGACATGATCGTAAATCTGAATTTGAGATTGCGCATGTTCTGTTCTGATCTATTTTATTCTATATCTCTTTCTTCTTTCTGTTCTATAGCCAGGCTACCCCGAGCCTGCGCCAAATCTAATAAGAGATTAACGCACGAACTTTAAACTTTGGGACAAATAATGAATGACGGCATAATTGGACATGGATAATCTTTGACTAAAAGGACATAGCTTGTAAAGTAGATTTAGATCTGTGCATATTCTGTGAATTGGAAGAAGAGGAACCATTGTATATTAACATGTGACTTGAGACATTGGACATAACGCATATTTTTGAATTAAAGATCTGTTATAATTTAAAGTTCTAGATTGTTGGGCATATTGTTTATATAGAGATTCATGATTTGGGATAAAAAGGGAATATGACTTAGGTGTGAAGATTTATGTTAAGATTTGATAACTATTAAATGTGAATAACACCTAAGTGGGAGATTTTTGAATATATGACATGCATTGAAATCGATGGCTATATTTGTTATAATTTATATGTGAATCTTTTGTACTAGGCAAGTTTAACTAAATTTGTGACGTGTGTTATATGGTAAATTATGACCATAATCTGTGCCATGTAAATTTAATGCAAACGTGGGGTATATGATCATAATGTGAATCATGATAACTATTTAGGCATGCAAACTTAGGCCAAATTTATAATTAGGCAAGATATGTTTATGAAACTTTAAGGAATGATTAAATCTGTTATATGACCTAATATGCTAGTTCTGTTATATTGCCTAATTTGCTAGTTCTGTTACATTGCCTAATCTGCTAGTTCTGCTATAATCTGCTATATCTGTTCATATACCAAATCTTTCATCTGCTAAGTCTGCTGAAGGTGCCTAAACTATTATATGCTAAATCTGCTAAACTGCTTAATCTGCTGAATCCGTTAAGTCGCCTAATCTGCTAAATCTGTTATCTGCCATAACTGTTGAGTTGATATATTTAGTCTTTTATTTACATAATCTGAATTGGCTATAATTATGAAAATTGACATGTATATTAGGCGTGGGCATAAATGGTAAATTCAAAATTAATTGGCCGCAAAGATAAACATGGCTGACTCGAGGTTAGAATGAGTTTGCGGCGTAATCCTGCCCGGAACCGCCCGGCCCATCCAGTGGCCAAAAACAATAGGTTCTAATGTGAAAAGTTAGTCATAACGTGCTTGAAACCCGAGGTTAGACTCAGTTTGCGGTAGAAATCTGCCCGGAACCAACCGGCCTAACCAGTAGCCGCAAACTGTCCGTCTAATGTGAGAGGTCTGGGCATTAATATTTAATTAATGAAAATCTGAGATAAATATAATGTCTAAAACGTGTTGGGCGGATAGGGTTAAACCCACTAGACTGATGAGTTTAATAAATCTGTTCCGTGAATCGGTAGGCCCAATTACAAAGTTAGACAAAACTGTAAATCTGTTAAATCCGTATATCTGATCCATTAGTCTAAAACTTGTCTGACCTGTGAACTAGTTGATCTGAATTTTGTATGTCTGAACTTGTTAATCTGAAAATTGTTAGTCTGGGGACACAAGGATAGGAGGGGAATTACTTGTGTCATCTGTTGTTTGGGACCCATATTAGTCAGTAACCCTTTCTGGTATCAAAACATTGACCCAACAGTAGGTAGGATCCGGGCACGCTTACTGAACTAATTATAAGCGGTTCATTCTGATAATTGCGAGGGGTGTTGATGGTGCGTTCCAACCGGGTCATGTGCGTGCATGGATCCCGGTCTGTCTCTGAGGATGTAAGACGCCGTGACATCTGTAAATAGGTCTGTGTCATTCAAAGGTTGCCACTTTAGGGAATGATACACCCTTCGGTGCGGCTAGCACAGGGTATTTATGTATTAGGGAGCCGATCGCTTGGGGTAGGGTTTTAGGGTACACTTAGTTCTGTCTGTTTCTATTGGTACCGTCTGTTTCTGTTGGGTGGCAACACCTGTCTGTTTCTGCGTGGTACCGTCTGTTCGGGTGGTAAAGGCCCAATTACTAGTGTACACCTTATGCTACATTCTGCTTCTGTCTGTTTCTGATCGGGTGGTAAAGGCCCATTACTAGCGTGGAAATTATTCTGTACCTGTTTCTGTTTCAGTTTAGACATTATGGTGACACCTAATTCTGTTATACTAGTATTAGTGCAGAGAAGTGTAAAGCAATGGCTTAAATCATTCCGTTCTTCTGTCATATCTGCTACATCTGTTACAGTTATCTCTCATCCAGTTTTATTTTCGTGTCATGTTATTATTATCTGTTCATAACTGAAAATCACTGGACTTGCCAGACTTTTGTCTAACCCTTGTTGTTTCGCCTCCTTTCTTCCGTTTCTCCCCCCAGGTTTTGTAGAAGGGAATACTCTAGCTTGATCCAGATTTCTTCCGCTTGCAGTGCTTAAAGTATGGCTTGTCTTTTTCTGTGGGGATTATGATTTTAAACTATTCATTCTGAAGGCTTTTGTACAAGACTGATATTTTGTACTTGAATTCTGATATTGTGATTTGAAAGGATGTAACCAAGCTTCTATTGAAATAAAGTTATTAATTTTTCAAGTACTGTTTTTTCTGTCTTGTAAGTTTTTGTTCTGTTTACTAAAATGCTCCACCAAAGTTAAGGCATTCCCTTGTGAGTGACCTTAACGGAGGTGGGGTGTTACACTTTCTCACGGACATAGCCGGCATGTGGTTTCGACAGCTGACAACGGAGTCGTTCGGCAATTGGAACACTCTGGTCATCCGCTTCATTGAACAGTTTCGAGTGCATATCTCCCGACCAAAAGTGTTATATTCTGGTCTACCATCAAGCAGTGATCTGGAGAAACGCTCAGGTCCTTTCTTGAAAGATTCAACGTTGTCATAGCATCTATCGATCGGCCCGAGCCATCGATTGTGCTCATGGCCCCATCATAGGAGTTCAAAATCGATCAGAATTCTCAATCTCTTTAACCAGAGATCCTCCTAAGGATATAGATGACTTTTACTCCGAGGCCGAGCGATTCCTCCTACAAGAAGATGCCAGCCTTGAAATGGAGAGCCTCGAGGTTTTAGTAGCCAAACAACAAGGTCCATTCAATGGTAATGGCCAGAATAAAGGAAGAGGAAAGGCCCTAGAGAAGAGTGAGCGCAATGTGCGATCCCGAAAGGAAAATAAATACGACCAGTATACTGAGCTCAATTCCTCTTTGCTCCATACCTATCTCGACATACGAGGGTCCTTTTCCCACTGCGAGACCACCTCGACGAGAGCCAACCCAGATGGAACTTGATTCCGGCAAGCATTGTATATTCCACAATGTAGTTGGACATAATACAAATGTAATAACCTGGAAATTCTGAACCAGTTTAAAATTTTTATTTTCGTAATTTTAGCTTATTTTGAATATTTAAAATAGATTATTTTAAATAATATTGACGAGAAATTTATTTTGAATATATTTAGAACGTATATATTTATACGCGTCGTCGTTTGAATATAAATAATTATATATAATTATAAATAGAATTGAAAATGGCGCGGTAGTTCGATAATTCGATTTCAAACTTCAAATGAATGGTCCGGGTACAAAACAATCTGGATTTTAGTGAAACCAAAAATAATAGGATCTATTTGAGAATATCTTTCCAACGAATCCGAAATATAAAAATTTCATAATGGGAATCAAAAGATATGTCCAGTTGAAAATTCTGAATAGTCGCTATGGAATTCAGGCCCTTAAAATAGACATTTTGCAAGCGACCTCGGATTTCGACGAAACCACTTTTGTTGGGTCCGTGATGTCAAATTACTGCTAGGTTTCAAATTTCATAATTTTTCGAATCAATATGTGAGCGTGGCGAAGGGAAACGCGTTTGACCAGTTTCGGTTGATTTTAATCGACTGGAAAATGGCCATTTTTCAAACGATCTCAGAATTTGACGAAACTAGTTTTGTTAGGACCGTATCGTCAATACGAAGCTAGAAAATATTTTTTTGTAATTTTTCAAGTTAGTATGCGACCCCGGTAAATTGAAATGCGCATTAAAATTCAATATATAGAATTAAATGTATATTTGACGAAAACTGATTGTAACGATCGAATCAGCTTGCGATACATATCCCATTGTGTTCGAAATGGGGGTGAAACGCTATGGACGACGGGCGGTGGGCCTCGTTTAGAGGTCGTATGTAAACGTCAACTTTTTCATAATTAAATAAAAAAAATATAAAACTTCTCTCCTTTAACCTTGCTCCCCCTTATTTTGATTTTCAATCGATTATAAAGCAAGAAAAAAAAGAAAAAACAAACAAACGAAGGGCGACGGGGGGGGGGGGGGGGGAGGGGGGGAACCGCCGCCGCCTCCCCTTGATGACCGACGACGGCCACGACCCACCTCAGGCGCGCCTCCCTCCTCCAATTTCCGCCTTCTCCTTCTTCTTCCCCCCTCCCTCTTTGATGCGTCGTAGACCCCCCCCCCCCAAGAAAAATGCCACCGCCACCTGAGCTTCACCCCCCCCCCTCGACCTTCCGCCACCCAGCCGCCACTTCCCTCGCAGCAGCAGCCACCGCGCACCCCTTTCCCCCTCCCGTCCAGTCAACGTTCAAATCAGAAAAAGGTGCAGTTTTTATTTATTTATTTATTTATTTATTTATTTTATATATTTTCTTTTATGATTTTTAGGTTAATTTAGTAATTAGATTTTGCAATGAAATAGCATTGTTTAAAATTGAGTTTTTATATAATATAAATACATTGCTGAAAATATGATTTTTATGTTTTTAAAGTAATAAAAATATGATTTTTATATTTTTAAAGTATTAAAAATATAGTCTTTACTATATAGACGATGTAAAAAATATGATTTTTGTTTATGTAGACAATTAAAAAATATAATTTTTACATGATAGGAATATTAGAAATAGCATCTTTATATGTGTAGCAAAAATAAAAATGTGATTTTTATAATGTTAAGTTCAAAAAGGCAAAATCTTTATATTTGAAAAGGCGAAATCTTTATAGTTGAAAAGGCGAGACCTTTATATAGAGAATAACAAAGTAAAAATAGAATTTTTTATCTATACGGCAACGAAATAAAAATTTGATTTTTATATATTGAATAGCATAATAAAAATTCGATTTTTATATATTGAATAGCATAATAAAAATTTGATTTTTATATATTGAATAGCATAAAAAAAATTTGATTTTTATATATTGAATAGCATAATAAAAATTTGATTTTTATATATTGAATAGCATAATAAAAATTTGACTTTTATATATTGAATAGCAAAGTAAAAATTCGATTTTTATATATTGAATAGCAAAGTAAAAATTCGATTTTTATATATTGAATAGCGTAGTGAAAATTCGATTTTTACATATGTAGTTAATACGGGCAACGAAAGCGACAAAGGGCGAGAATGGCGAAGATTTCTATAAATGAAGAGTCGTGGTGTTGGATAGCTTTCGGTGAGAATTTCTCACTCTTCTATTTCTTTTCTAGTTATATATATATACTAGGATGCAGACGGTGTTTAGTAGCACCCGACACAATCGTCCACAGACCATGGACTTGTTTGTTTGGTTGCATAAATTAGTTAGGTGATTTGATTTGAATTTGGTTGTTTGGTGAATTTGATTGATGTGTGAATGGCGTGGGCCTTCACTAGACCGGGGATAAGGCTAGGCCTCGTCCCGTTTCTAGTATCGTGCCGTTATGCCGCCGAAATTTTCTAAAATAAGTTAGAAAAATAAAAATATCATTTTTATTGTGTAAATGAAATGAATAAAAATTCATGTGTTAAAATAAAATGTTTTATCGTTAAAATATAATTTTTAACGTGAATGTGAATAAATAAATATTCATTTACAAACCGGACGGTTTGTTTATGTACCTATTTGAATGACATTGATTGGGTCGATAAATTTTACACATCGCCCAACTGCACAACTAAAATCTGTGTTTATTGTTTGAAACCCCACACGGGTGTTGGGATGAAATTTGAAGTTCACTCATCCTGATTTATTAAATTTGTCGATCGATTGATTGACAGGCTGTTATAAGCGTTAGACATCTATATTTGATGCTTATACAGTGTAGTGCACTTTGGTTGATAGTTGATTATTTTTCGATGTTATTATATACGTGTGATGTATGAAAATCCATATAATTGACTTTATATGGTAATTGATTGGGCCTCATTCCTATTTAGAAAATAAAGAATATTATAATATAAAGGTTCATGTGTTGACTGTACTCATCCGTTGAGATTAGTCATGTGTTGAACAAAATATTTTTATAATAAAATTTACATCTTTATCAATATAATATAAAGGTTCATGTGTTGACTGTACTCATCCGTTGAGATTAGTCATGTGTTGAACGAAATATTTGAAAATGAAATATTTGAAATAGAATATTTGGAAAATAGAAATGTATGAAGTCGTGTTGATTAAATTGACGCCATTTTGACGTGAACGATATTTATATCGATTTTATTCATTTTAAAATGAATATTGAAAAGTGATTTCGAAATCGAATATTTTGAAATGAAATTTGAATTTGATTGAAACGAAAACGATTTCGAAATGAATTGAATATAAAACGATTTCGAAATGAATTGAATATAAAACGATTTCGAAATGAATTGAATATAAAACGATTTAAAAATGAATTGAATCGAATAGAAAACCAATATGAATTGAATCGAATAGAAAACCAATATGAATTGAATCGAATAGAAAACCAATATGAATTGAATCGAATAGAAAACCAATTTGAATTGAATCGAATAGAAAACCAATTTGAATTGATTCGAATAGAAAACCAATTTGGATTGAATCGAACAGAAAACCACTTTGAATTGAATCGAATTGAAAACGAATTCGAATTGAATTTAAAACGAATTGAAATAAATTCAAATTGAATTGAAACTTGAAGTGAATAGAAATCAATTTTAAAACGAATTTATAAGGAAAGATTCAATTTTGATTTGAATTGAGATGGAAGTTGAAATTGTTTTTGAAACGAATTCAAAACTATTTGTATAATTCGTTTTAAATAGAAATCGACGAAATATATATTATATATATAATATAATGGCCTGAATAGAACGCGCCGCGCCGCGGCAGTTCGTGAATTTCGACTATTTATTTCAAACAGACATTACGGGAGATCCGACCGTCGGATTCTCCTAAAACCGGAACCGTTGGGTTCGTATCGAAAAGATCTTTCTAACGAATATTAGAAATTTGAAATCTAACGGTTGGATTTGGAGTTACGTCCAAATCAAATTTGAAAAAGGTCGCTGTATGTGCAGTTCGATGGCCATTGTTGGAAATCGATTGTATGGGCCTTAATAAAATTATTAAAAATAGTAATAATTTGTGTAGAATCATAAGAAATGATTTGAGAAAAACTGGGGTGAAAAACTCCATATTTGAAAAGATAAAAATGGATTTTTATCGAAATGAACTAGTTTTGAACTAAATTTAAAACCCAATTATTTTTAAATAAATAAATTAGATTTAAAAGGGGTTTTAAATAATCGGAATTACTAATATATTTGATTGGATTTGAAATGGGTTTATCGTGAACGGTGTTTTAAATAACACTAGTATTTTAACCCGATAACAAATAGAATGTGATTTGGGTTTGTCGTGAACTGTGTTTTAAATAACACCTAGTTCTTTAACCCAGTGAAAGGAGTTTTAACGAATCTGCAGTTAGGTTGAAATGTGAATCTATAATCTAAATTATCAAATTTAGAAATGAGCGAGAATGGACTATCGCCAGTTTTGCTCCAAAGCGATAGTTAAATCTTTAATTAGATTTGAACGTGAAATGGTAATTAATTTTACCGATAACACCATAGTATTAGATATGGAGTATTACCAGTTTTGCTTCATGGGATGAATAGGTTGGGATTGGGAAATAAAATAAATAATTACTTCGGTGTGGTTCGCTAATCTCGACTAGTTTAGAAAACCATAATTTGGTTTGAAATGACATCCAAAGGAAGATTAAAGGATAAATTTTAAAGAATTTATCTTGGATAAAATTAATGGGAACCTTTCCCTAAAAATGTGATTTTGTGAATAAAAGAATATTCAGAATTGGAATGAGGCGTATGTTGAGTTTGTGTAACATTTGTTTTTAAAATACGCGGGTTGTTCGGAAAGGCTGGGTTTACACCCATTCTGAATAACCGATTCGACGATATGTCGAAGATGAAGACGGTGGTCGAAGGCCGGAAGTCTTCACATCGTTTGGATAATTACTGACGATCCTGATTGGGCTGTACATCCAAGAGGATGGAAATAGTTGGTGTTCGTCCAGACGTACTTGGAGATGGATGGATATGCGAGGAAAGTGCCTCCGGTTTCGTTCAGACCTTGAACGGACTTGTAAATGGATTGTGTGTCTGACATTGGATTTTATTCTGTGTTGATTGATTTCTATTAAATATACATCTGTTTGGCGGCAGAGAATTTATTCTTTTGCTTAACGCCCTTCTCTAAGACGTACGAGCTCAGTGGTTGTATATCTATGGACATCAGTCGCATGGCGTGAATTGCCTGTGTGGCACGCTAAGATGCAATGATCAAGGCTTCTGTTGAAAAGCAAAGTCTTGTGGTCGATGATCAAAGCACGGCCTACGTGGCAGCTTTGTGTATAGCGTGGATTCGCGAACCTCACACCTCGGTATGAGTTAAAAACGGGATACGGACTGCAGGGAGAGCACGACGTTTCTTTCTAGCTTTGGTGGTGTCAGTGACTTACCAGCCCTGACATTTATATACTTTTAACCTTTGTGGTTGTTGGAATGAGGCGCCTCGATTATAGGTCTGTAAGGACCGGGAAACGTGTGTTCAGGCATAATTAATCCTCTAACGTAAGTGAGGACCGGCCCTAAAGCATCCAGGGGTTACCCAGAGTGTGTAGTCCTGAGGTATTTGCTAGAGTGTCTCGAAGCGGAGAGGAGCTTGCCCCTTGCCTCGACTCATGACGGAAATCCAATTTCCAATACGTGTATTTCGTCTTTATTTGTAGAGCCTAGTATGGCGACATAGTGGTATGAGGCACTTATGCCGTCTATGATTTATATTTATGATTGAAATTGTTTTGACACTATACACTTATTATAGTATCAAATGATTTGTTTTAAACGTATCAAGCATGTTTGGCTGTTATAAGTTAAAACCATATCCTCCGGCTTGCGTTGCATTGTGTGATGGGACCTGGGTCTTATAATAGCTTCATTTTTCGAAAAAGCATTGCGTTGTTTATTCTATGCACTGGTATTCTTGGGAGGAAACCTGTCTCGTGTTATACGGCGTGGTCCCTCGAATTACTCTCTTTTAAAGTAAAGTTTTAAATAACTGTTTTAGTTCTCACACCAGTCACATGACTGACCTGGAGTTTATTGTTTTAACCTAAACTCTGGGTGCCCCTATTTTCCGCACGGGCAGCTAGTAGTTTTGGTTTTGCAGATTTATATTCACAGGATCCTGGTTTACAGCTGGAATGATATCCGGAAAGCTCTGTATCCGTATATCATCTTCAGTTGTGCTTTGTATTATTTTCCGCTGCTATGTAATTTATTGTAATCTCTGATATTTGTCGAATGTAATTTATTCGTTATACTCTGTATATTCTTGTATCTGATGGAATTGTTGAAATAACAATGAAATGTTCTTTCGTCTGCGTTCTGATTTGTCCTGTTCTCAAACGATCAGGGGTTTCGAACGGTCTAGATCGGTTTAACGACTGATTCAGATCAAGCGAAATTTCCGGCCGTCACAACAAATGAATGCCGACATCGGCGAGATCTCCTTGAAGGACGAGTCAGTAAAGGATAGCTCCCTGAATATGTCAAAGATCATCCCCAGGCCATGCCGCCGCGACCTTCTTCCTAAGCTCCTCAGGTTGGTCCTCGAGCTCCTAGAAACGGAAAGGACCCTGAGTCTAGCACTCGTGGCATTATCATTAATTAGATTTCTTTTCTTTTAATGTATTTCTTTCAATAATAAGGACACCTTGTTGTACACATGTCTGTGGTTAAGATTTAGCTCCTAGGCATGCTCTGGAATCAACTGCTATCCCCTATAGATTTTCTTTTCTTTGTAATAGTTATTTAACAGTTATGAATTTTATTTTGCAAACATAGATCATGTTTGAACACCTCTAAGCCGAGCATGAACAACGCTCGCCCCGTGTTTTATGTGGTCAGCGCGAAAGCCCACCACCCTTTCTATAAAAACACCTACTCCTTTAACCAAGTGAGGTCATGTCTTTTAAATACGAAGTATAGATTATACTCCCTCTTTTCTTTTTACACCATGAGCGTTAATAGCTCATTGGACAAACTAACTTAAAATGAGTCGAGCATAAAAAAAGACACACTTGCCCTAAGCCGGGTATGGTTAATACTCGCCACCTGTCTAAGCCGAACCTGGTTAACGTTCGGCACTAAGCCGAACCTGGTTAGAGTTCGCCATTAAGCCGGACTTGGTTAATTTTCGCCACTAGGCCGAGCATGGTTAATGCTCGCCACCCTTCAAAGCCAAGTGAAATTAAATGCTCGACCCATCAACCTTCTCCAAAACGAGAATGGTTTATTTTTATTTGCAGGAACCAACTCACATACAAATAGCGATCGTCATCTCGACCTTAATACGGTTCCTGATCGTTGTCGATTTCCGGTATTAATATGACCTGGTATGGTCGTCGGTTTTCTGGCCTTAATACAACATCGGAACCGTCGATTTTCTGGCCTTAATATGGTCCGGCGTGACCATAGCTGCACGAGCGTTTGTGCTTCGGTTCAAATTTCAGAAAACACCTCCCTCTACAGATGAAGATGCATTCTGAGGGGCAAAGTGTTAACCCTCTTTCTGGCAAGAGTATCAACGAGCCAGACCAAAGCCCAAACACGCAAATGGATATAAGCCGCGCTTCAGGAAGCCCAGCAGACGCACGGTCAGAAGCAGTCGTATATCGGCCCAAGGTCCACCCTAGTCAATTGACAACTCACTCCGGAAGAATCGCTCTCCCAGTCGACCGAGTATCCCGCTTCCGTAAAAGGCTTGTCGATCGATTATCTCGAGCCAGCTTGGAAATCTTCTACAGAGCCATTCCACTGTATATCCTGACTTCCAAGGCAATAAAAGTGGTCAAACTATATCTGGACCAAGCTCTACTTTTGATATACCTCTCCATGGATGCTACGTTAGCCACAACTTTCGTGGATACTATTTATGAATAGTGGAATCAGTCTCCAGCCGCTATTCAAACCAAGTGATGGGTTCCACGTGTCCAGGCTTTCCCGAAATGGCCGGACCATATCGCAACAGCCCAAGCTGCATTCTCTACCTATAAATACCTCCAAGCCTAAAGAGGAAAGGGACTTCAGAGAGAGTTTTTTTTAGACTTCTATCAGACTCTTTTTACTTCTCTCAATCTCTCTCAAAAAGAAGAAGGGAAAATAGCCATCTTCTTTTTCTTCTTCAAACAGAAAAAGCATTGTATTTGTAATCAAAAAAGAGAAATAATATATAAAGTTGACGTAGGCACCGTCTTTGCGAAGCCGCTATAAAAACTCTATGTATGCTTCCCATTCTTTTTACTTTTACTGCATTTTATAATCTTTATTTGTGTGTCGATCGCATGATTGGGGGTTGATTGTCACTAGGGACCAACTTTTGACGTCAATAATAGTGATATATAATCCACTGGGAAACTTTATTATTAGGTTTAGTGTTTGAGTGTTTTGTTTGTTGGCTAATTGTTGTGCTGTCGCAGGCTCAATACCCGGTGGCTACACTATTTTTTTAACTTACATTTTTTCCCTGTTTTTCCTCTTTATGTTCGTCTAGGGCAAACAAACCAATGGGCCGGCCCTGGTCACAGTTAGGGAGAATATATTCAAACAAATATCCTATTTGTAAATTTACTCATTTTTTTTCTAAATTTTTACCACTTTTTGGTGTTTCTTTGATAGTCATCTCTACAAGTAGCCTTGCGTAATTCAAATGAGTAGCTTTATTACCATCATATATAATTTAAAGTTAAATATCTCCTATTATCACAAATGGTATTGTAAAATGGTGTTATTGCCATTTCATTAGTAGATTATATGTTATCAGAGCCGGTTCTGGAGTTTTTACTGCCAAGTGAGAGTTCCCAAATGATGCCCCTTGCTGTAGCAATTGCTTAATGGTACTAAGTAAAATACTTATTTTGTTTAGTCGTTTCGAAGATTACAACTAAAACTTGATTTTCTTAATTTGACTATAAGTTGAATTATATAACTCAGTTACATAAAACAATTGTTTCTAAACTCAAATTAGCATAAGTTAGTGGCTAAATTCTTTTTTAACCCAAACCGTAATTGGGGTATAACATATCAATGATACAAACTTTTTCAAAATGAAAAATCTTCTACAAAATATTTTTCCTTCTTACGTACCGACCATCTTATTTCTATAGGACTTTGCCATTTTAGCAGTTAATAATTATTTCTCTAAGTGTTTATTTTATTTATACAACAGAATATCTACTTACACTTTTCTTCTTCTTCTCTTTATTGCTATCTCTCTCACCCTCATCAGAAACGGACAAACCTATTTGCAAGTCACTGCCATCGGCGCTAACTTAAAAGGCCATAAAACCCTCGAATCTGACACACAAGCCCTCCTTCGCACAAAATTAACAACCCAAAATCAACAACCCAACTAGACCTAGGTAAAACAAATTCCTCCATCTCGAACCCAACATCGCTGCAACTGTCCAGATCTGACTCCGACCGTGTTTAATTCATGACTGCATGACAACCTTCCTTTCTGATCTTCATCCACACATGGAACACCATGCCTAGCTCAGATCCACACCTACCATAATTCACCTTCCTTTACACTGTCCCTTCCCTGAACAGATAATCACGACCTATGGTTGCAATCTCCACCAACCATTGAGCTACTAGAGCGACAAAAATTTGTTGCTTTATTCTGTTGTTGTCTAGGATGTCTATCTTTTACTTTGATGCTTTATGTTACAAAAATTTGATGCCCTGTGCATGTGAATAGTTGGCAGTGGGCCAAAACTGGCCATGTATGTTATATTAGGAATATCTCATATTATATTCCATATGGTGCTATAAAATGATATGTTAATATCATTAAATTTGCAGATACACTACCACTGAATATTGTATTTCCATTTAATTTATAAAACTAATAACAGCATGATTAAATGGAAATATAATTAATATTCCTGTTTTATGCTAGTTATCCTCAATCTAATATATAAATTTACCATATAATTTTATTGTATTTTCTGCAACTTCATAATGAAAAATTAACAATAATACAATTTCATACTAGGGCATTAAATGTTATTATACTATGAACATTAGATATTTCTGTGTATTTGTCACCTTTAGGTAAAATAACATTCCAATGTCTTTCCATTTCATCTTATGATTTTTTTTATTTCCGTAGACGGGCTTATTTGTAAGCAAGGTCCTTTGTATGCAAATAGATCAGATCGTTTTTCAACCAAGTGATTGCATGGTATCAATGGACTATTTGATGAGAAAAGAAAGGCTTTAAGCGGTTGAAGTTCTTAGTAATGCATTTGGTATGTGTCGACTTTAAATATGAACTATGTTTTGTCTTTTGTGTACTCAAATTGACATCAGTATGGAATTCAAAACCAATGTGGTAGCTCATGGATTGAATTTTTTTTTTTTTAATTGATACTTTATTTTGTTATCATGAATATGCATTATATTTTTCAGTTATTATATTTTTTTCGTTTGTACATTTCTCTTCAAATTGTTATGAAGATTCATATTGATTGCTATTATTAAAATTAATATATAGCATAGCACTTGAAAAGCATTATAACTATATAACACAAGCGCTACAAAAAAGGTAATGTAATGTAGGCTTACTATCATAGAATAGCAACAAATATGCTCTATTGTATGTACGAATTTTGTAGCAGCATATATGAGTTGTAAAAGGATTTAGCAATACTACAACATTTTGATTTAATAGCGTCATATAACCACTATTGAATAAATATGTTATAACGGCTATATTGTATTATAATGATTCTCACTTTCGTTGAGATTTAGATGTTTAATAGCAGTGAATATGAGCTATTAAGTAACATAGCGGTGAATTTATGCTATAAACCCATGCTCTTTTACAGCGGCTTTTTTTTTATTATAAATAGTCAATAGTTTTTTTTATAACATGTCGATATACAACGTTTATCGAACCGCTGTAGAATTAATTAATATCGTCTCCATGCTACTATAAAAGACAATGTCTGTTGTTGTGATTTTAATTCTTCGATTATGACATCAAATTTATTTTTACCTCTGAATTGCTACAACGTGCTCTGCTTATAGTAGTTACTTTTGTAAAGCTACAATAATATTATGTAAAGTGGATATATTTTTGGCCTTGCTAAAAAAAAGTCTATATATGCCACAAAAAAGGAGAAGGACATGCACATGTGCATGATTTTTGAACATATACATCTTGACTGAACTGCTTTATTTATTTTCTCTTGATAGAGTTCAGTATTTTTAATGTAGAAACAATGTGATGAAGGCTAGCCTTATAAACTATTCTGTCTTCTCCTGCTCCTATCCTAAGTTCATCAAAAACGGATGATGTGGCAGATTCAATTTCTTTTCATTCATATTTCTTACAATATTTTCTTTTCTACACACTAGAACATCTTCAAGCACTTATAAAGGTATTATTTTATTCTAATGTCGCAATATGTACACCGATCAAACTGAAATCGTATGAAAAGTCAGTAACCATATTTCCATC
This sequence comes from Allium sativum, assembly GCA_030737875.1. Taxonomy (NCBI): domain Eukaryota; kingdom Viridiplantae; phylum Streptophyta; class Magnoliopsida; order Asparagales; family Amaryllidaceae; genus Allium; species Allium sativum. The sequence goes on from CM060924.1 coordinate 60,132,628, forward strand.
TAAAATAATATTTTTAGTCAAAATAATCTTACCTAAAAATATTTCATATTGTAGCACATTAAATTCTAAAGACCAGTTTGTTATTTAGATATGCACATAACACCCACAACACCAAAATGACCAATTTGCAACGGTAATGAAATGTTGCTAAAAATTTTGGAAACACTTTTCAAGTGTTGTAGATTAGTATGTTGCAGATTTTTGAAACATCTAACAGATGTTTCAGATTGACGAATTGAAACACTTAACAGATGTTTTAGATTGACAAGCTGAAACACTTCGCAGGTATTTCATTTTGATAATCTGCAACACTTGGTAAGTGTTTCAAGTTGATAATCTGTAACACTCGGTGAGCGTTTCAAGTTGATAGTCTGCAACACTCAATGAGTTCTATAAGTTCATAATTTGCAACACTTGATCAATGTTTTAAATTAATAACCTACAACTCTCAGGAATGCTTGTTTTAAACTGATAATTTATGGCTCCACCAACATGTCGTGGGTTCAAAACATGAAAATTATTTTAAAATATACAATTGATAATTTTCAAACATTCTTCAAATTAAAAGCTAAAAAGTTATGAAAAGAAATTCCATAAGCAAATTTACCATAAACAAATTAGTATACTACAAAGATAAACCATATTTTCAAAGGAACAAAATATTACAAATATAACATAATAAATTCAAGTTACACAAATATAAGGTTGAGAATATAATAAATTAATAGACAAAAATAACGAAACTTGCTCGTAAGCACTTTCTACGCATCCTTATTCATCATATTGTCTTTTGAACTACATATCTACACAAAAAATGATTTCAAAAATATCAAAATCTAATGCTGCTAATGGAATGATTTTTTAGATCTCAATAAAACTTCATATCACTTATACTTGGGTACATAAATATTTCCCTAATTTCTTGTGAATTATATTAACACACTTCTGTGTGCTACTCAGAGTCTAATGCTACTAGTTCTATTTTTAACTTCCTAGTTTTAGACCTATATTTCAGCTAGTACTAACGTGGTAGGTTGGGAGCCAACTAATCAATAGTTACTTGTTATTCAGTTTACGACATTAAAATATATGCAAGTACAGGTTTAGCAAGCAATTAAAAATGAAAAGTAGTAACAAATAAATTTATAAAGATAATAATTCATCATTACTGGGCATCCTCGATTTTTTACATACTCCTCATCTACATTGACGACCCTGTACTTAAATTCATCACATTTTTTAATATGTTGGTTTAGATTTCAAGAACATGAATTACTATATATTAACTCTGTAAAATATATAATAAGTATCATTCTTGAATTGATTTCAATAACATGAATTATTGTACTAGTGTGAACCCAAGCTACGCACATGTGTTTGATTTTATGTAACATGTACTATAAAAAAAATTTGATTTTATATTACATTTTAAGTGTAATTTTCATGTGTGAACCAATAGTTACCAATAAATTTGTCTTTTGTGTGCAAACTAATAGTCAGACTTGGTATCATCGGTTTTCATTATTGCTAAGTTATAAACAATGAATATGCACAATTTTCATGCATGGACAACCAATGATGCAAAAGAAGACAAAAGAAAACATTACATTCAATTAGCACTCAGGTTTATAAAAATAAAATATCTTTCTTCTATAACTGAAATCTCATGAAAACCCCTCCCTAAGTTTCAGAATACACAATCGATACACCTAGAAAATGAATCTTTTTCATTCAAAAGAGCTGCTAGGTTTAACTTTTAGGATATTTGTAGAAGACACATTGTATGTTTGTAGACTTTCATATCTGCATTTAAAAATAAGAATTTTCATATAACAAATCTGACAATAAGAGGCGGAATTAAATTTCCACCTGGTGTACTGCATTTTATATTTGATTTTTTATAAAGGATGTATATAAAACCTGTGATATCATATGGCACGTAATTTGCAGACTAAATGCGTGTTTACATATAGTAGTCAACTTGTTAACATAGTTTACGAACTTTGTTTATGAACTTGGAAAGTTAATGCTAGATGTGTTCCTATCCTACGCACAACCAATATTATGAAAATTGTATGAAGTTATTGAAATTTGAGGTAAAACATGAATGTGGCGCTTCATTACATGTAGATACATGAAATGAGATGTGCTACATTAATGTGTTAGGAAAGGGAAAAAATTAATCACAAAACCTCATTAACATAGTAGCCCTAAATTATATTATATAAAAAATCAACATGAAATATACTAATATGATAAATTATAGTAATGTCAATGATTTGTCTATTTAACAATTATTTTTTAAGCTCGTCATTTTGGAAAATACTTGATCCAACTTTGATTTAATATTATTTTAATTTAATTAGTGTTTGCTGGTTGTGTGCAAAAAAAAAAAAAAAAAAAAAAAAAAAAAAAAAAAAAAATCTATGACAAAAATGCCATTTTTTTGTGAAATCTATGTTTTGGTTATAAAACCTTCAAATTAAGGATTTCGTATTAAAAAGGATAAGCAACAACTATACGTTTGCCAATGTTCTTTTCGTTGGCCTCAGATCGGATGTTAGTACAACATGTATAAATTTATAACATAACTCATGAGCTACATCTTTTATTCCACATAAAATAAATTAAATTTTGATAAATTTACCTCGCATAATTTTCTTCTTCAGGAAATTGGGTATTTATTGTTGAAGCAGAAAACGGTTCAAACACCAATGGTGTGAAACCACACTTCACCAATTATGGTTAGAATTTTTTTTTATTTACGTGTGGAACCTAAGACTTCACTCAAGCCATTGCTTGTCGGTCTTAGTAAACAACACGGGTAGTGATATACCCCGATTTTTCAATGCCTTCACACTACCTAGGTAGTCACCCCTAGAAAATTATGGTTAGAAATTAAAAAGGCCACAATCGCAAAATATATGGAGAAAAACAAGTAAAGGACACGAGATTTTATAGTGGTTTGATTCAATGTGAATCTACGTCCACTTTTCAATTATTTTTTATTATTATGGAGAGGATTACAAATTTCATCATCTCATACATCGCATTGATTACACTTGACAATTTTTGTGATAATTCTCCACTTTTTGCTCTCTTTCCGCTTTGAATCTCACTTGAATTCGAGAAGGAACGGGTTGGATTGTGTAATTATGCACTTTTCCTTGTTTCCGTCATGAAAATGGTGCTAGATCCGTGCTTTAAAGAGGAGCATTGGCGATTGGAGATTACTTGGAGTTGATCAGATGTGAATTAATGGTGCTTGGAGAAGATGCGATCCATTCCATGTTGGAGAAAGGAGGAGAGAAGTTTGGCGGCCATTAATGAGGTTTTTAGAAGCTTTGGAACAGTCGAGGGATGATTTAGGCAGCCTTTGGGGTAGTGGAATTGGTCCCTTGAATTGTGGAGCAAGGGGCTATTTATAGAAGAAGTTTAAAGGTAGTGGCAGTCTTGTAATGTAGTTGTGCAAAGTTTGGATCGGGCATAAATATGGACCGAGCTAAAACTACTTACAGAAATGCCACCGCTTTTTGTATATGATCGATCCAAAGTAAACGCCACACTGATCCATTTGTGAAGAAACGCACCGATCCATTTTTATTTACAAACATGCCACCACTTATACAATATGCCCAACCTAGTTTTTGACAATGCATCTGCCTTCTATTTCAATACCCCGATCCAGATTGTTTTAATGTCCCAATCCAAATATAATCACAATTTTTCCACTACTTATGTGTTAGGCCGATCCAGTTATCCACATGTTTTTGTATTCATGTGCTTCCGCCTTTTCTACATTATTCAATACTGACCCGTACTTGTTTAATTAGTACCGATTCATTATTAAACAATAGGACCGACCCAGTTTGCATAATACTGTAGCCGCTCCATGTGTACTAAATTGGACCAATCCAATATTATGTACGTTGCTTGCCTCCTTACATTTAATACTGATCCATTTTGTGCAGGCTTCTTGTGCATTTGTGCCATCGTTACCTTATAAAATTGAAACCGGTTTCCATGCTTTCATTCATAGTCGATCCACTTTGCACACTTCCGGACCGGTCCGAATGAAGCTGAGCAGACCGACCCGCTTTATCGCTAAATGGCCTAACCCAAACTGAATAGACCAACCCGATCCATTAATAGTGACCGACCTGGTGTAGCGTAGTTGACCGACCCGGTGTAACACAACAAACCGACCTGGTCCATTCTTTGATACTGGCCGATCCGTTGTGACCAACTGACTGACTCGGTGTCTTGCACCTGACCGACCCGATTCATTAATTCTGACCGACCCGATCCAGTGCTTTAACGAACAGACCGACCCAGTGTCTTGAATTATGTTTTAACAGGGTTAGCATTTGCCCCTCGAAGCTTGTATTTTTTTTCTTGCGAGAAATGCGAGCTTCGAAATGAACATTGTTGTTGATATATTCTGCATTGAGATCCAATTAGCTTTTTGTCTTGCTATGTTGAACCATGCCTTGAATTCATGTCACCTATTTTGTAATTAAAACAAGCATTTGTGCAATTTTGGATTTATACTTCACTATCGGTCGCCCATATCGATAGCGGATTAGTTAATCATTAAAAATGATTTATAGCGAGTTTTATTTTGAATCGAATAATGTGTTAGCACATGATTACTTTACTTAATAGTTTAAAACTCGTCAAATGTATTATGCACAAACACGATATTCTAATTCGAATTCGCGTTAATGCTTGAAATCAACTAATCGACTTAGATAGACTGTGGATTCCAAACGCTGTCATTTTAACGACCGATATTTCACATTTGGGAAATTCATTTTGATAATTTGTTCTCTGCTTCTCTTTGGAGAAGTTTTGGATATTTGTGCCCCTACTTGGGCTAAAATCTAACACAAGTTAATTGGTTAAATTCGAATTCCATCTGTAAATCGGCTTGGTTAATTCAGATATTGGAGACTTTCTTCACTCAATTGCACTGATTAATCCAAACGTTGGAAGGTTCGGAATGAGTGCCCCCGAGGAGGACTCTAGTTAGAACACCAATATCTGTCGCTATCGGATCAGGAGCTTCCTGATACTGACGATCAGTCAGGTGCCCACAGAGAGGACTTTGTTTAGAACCCCAATGTTCGTCGTTATCGCATCAGGTACTTCCTGATTCTGAAGATCAGTTGGGTGCCCCCGGAGAGGACTTTGGTTGAAACCCCAATGTTTGTCATTATCGCATCAGGTACTTCCTGATTCTGATGATCAATTGGGTGCCCCCGGAGAGGACTTTGGTTGAAACACTAATGTTTGTCGTTATCGCATAAGGTACTTCCTGATTCTGACGATCAATTGGGTGCCCCAAAGAGGACTTTGGTTGAAACGCCAATGTTTGTTGTTATCGCATCAGGTACTTCCTGATTCTAATGATCAGTTGGGTGCCCCCGGAGAGGACTTTGGTTGAAACCCCAATGTTTGTCGTTATCGCATCAGGTACTTCTTGATTCTGACGATCAATTGGGTGCCTTCGGAGAGGACTTTGGTTGAAACCCCAATGTTTGTCGTTATCGCATTAGGTACTTCCTGATTCTGATGATCAATTGGGTGCCCCCGGAGAGGAGTTTTGTTGAAACCTCAATGTTTTTCGTTATCGCATCAGGTAATTCCTAATTCTGACGATCAGTTGAGTGCCCTCGGAGAGGACTTTGGTTGAAACCCAATGTTTGTAGTTATCGCATTAGGTACTTCCTGATTCTGACGATTAATTGGGTGCCCCCGGAGAAGACTTTGGTTGAAACCCCATTGTTTTTCTTTATCGCATTAGGTACTTCCTGATTCTGATGATCAATTGGGTGCCCTCGGTGCTGACTTTTGTTGAAACCCCAATGTTTTTCGTTATCGCATCAGGTACTTCCTGATTCTAACGATCAATTGGGTGCGCTCGGAGAGGATTTTGGTTGAAACCCCAAAGTTTGTCGTTATCGCATCAGGTACTTTCTGATTCTGATGATCAATTAGGTCTCTGACATTCTTCACATCTGAGATTTCAGATGCTACGCAAATGGTTTTCATCCTTCACATCTGGGGATTCCAGATGCTACGCAAACGAATGGGAGCGGTCATTGTATTGTCCAAGGGGCAGCTACTATCTCATTGTTCGGACGATCGACTTTGCAGTCAATTTCAGTTTTAGGAACTTGAAGCTTTAAACCTCCCACTTGGGGAGGTGCCCCTTGACAAAGGAATGTAATGACCCGCCCCGCACCAACCGACATTTACTCCAAAAGTGCGCTGTACACATGTCCAGTTAGCACGGAAAAGTCGTCAGAAGGAAAGAAAGAAGACAAAGAATCAACAAGGAACCTGTAGAATGACTCACAGCGCATAGAACAAAATATAATAACAACGTACTTGACATAAAACTGGTGAGACGGTGCATAAGCTGAAAACAAACTATCATAGCAGCGGAAAATCCAAACACAGCTTATGTTCCACATTATCATTATTACAACTTTTCAAACTGTCTCTAAAGGTAAAAACAAGATAAGGCAGGTACACTACTTGTAATGACCCAAAAATCGGGTCCAATTTGAGCTGGCCAAATAACACAAGTCCAACCCCAAATTGCACTGGAAATTCAAGAAATTAATAGAAAGAAGATAGAGGGTGAGGATAGATAAGATAGAACTAATAGAAAAGAAGAAGAAGAAGGAGAAGAAGAACACAATATCAGAGTAACACGATTCTCACAGCGGAACGAACAACATATAATAGATAACATATCTTTGAAATAAAATCAGTATATGTTTACAATAACATTATCAGAGTACACACTTACAACACAACGGAAATAACTATAGCTATATAATCCTGAAGCCTCCTGCTCCAAGCTCTTCCCGTATAACTGTAAATTCCTGACTACTTGACTGCCCATACAAAATTGGGCACCCAAGAGTTTAGGGAAAACAAAACAAAATAAACTTCGGGTCAGTCATGGGACTGGTATGAGTAAAACAGTTTAAAACAGATTGAGCCATTAAACGATATCTCATAAGACCACGCCGTATATCCCTTATGAGAATCCAAAATATCTTTATATATAATAATGTCTATCAACCACAATATAATAATCATCTAGCAGAAACGCTTTCATCTCACGCTCTACATATATAGTATACAATCAAAACCGCAAGCACGTATTGGGTAATGGATTTCCAACTATGACAAGGTATGGGACCACCTTCCGATCAGTGTACTCTAGGAACGATACACTGGAGTTCAACAAGAACATCTTGCAACTCAGCCACACATGACCGACCACTCATTTCGCTTGAGTGTATCGAATGTGCATCACCAACGGTTGGGATCAGCAACCATTCCCGTATATATATATGGGACAACATTGATAGATTAAAGAAGAAAATGAATATTCTCTAGATAGGTGATTATACACCCTACTTCAGTGCGACCGGCTTAGCCATGCTGCCTGCCCGATTTATGTCATTTACCGGATGTGAGGCTAGAAGCTACGCTTATCTTTTACATGTCACATCTTCATTCACTTTGAATGTCACAAATCACAAATTGATTTCCCCAAAAATACCACGGGTATACAGCTAAGAGAAACGAATTCCTCCGCCACCAAACGTGGATACGTTCAAAGAGATCAACTTACGCGATCTATTAGATATACTCTGTCATACATTCTTCCATACAGGTCGTCCTGGGACTGGACAATCCGAAGGCACTATTTTGTAAACAGGATAGCCCTTGCATAACTCCGTCTTCAATTATCTTTGGCATATATGATTCGCAACGCTTATTCCAAAACAAAGTGGTTCTTCAGATAATAATCCAACCGGTCTCTCCATATTAACAACGTTAAAATGGTCAAAACTTTGATAGTTTGTGATTTAACTATCAAAGAAAAACACGTGTGCAAACAACGATATCATTTCCAAATGGAAATTATATCGATAAATTATCATGTATATCTATACATATTTCCTTATTTTCTATATTTAGAAAATATTCGTTATCAACGTTGGAAAACATTTCCATTGTTTATTTACGTATCACTATCATTCCACAACTATCAGTCCCTAACTATAAACTAGTATGAGAACGATTCCCTAAGTATAAACCCCGAAGGCCGAAACCAACATCAGATCGATACTCAGGAAACCATTCAACTTACTAATCTCTAGTCAGTTTCTAATTTTGCTTAACTCTGTTTCTTTAACTCTATTCGATTAACTCTATTTAATTTACTCTACTTAATTTACTCTACTTCGAATAACTAATATCTGTTTTAACTTTATTTCGAATAACTATATTCGATTTAAGTCCTTTCGAATACCATATTCGATTTACTGACTTTATTCGCTTTATAAAGATTTCCTTTTTAACACGTTTATTTATTTTTAAAGATTTACTTTTAGTAATGGTTCTCCACTTTAAAAATGATTTCCTCCTTATAATAGTTTCCTTTTTATAACATTCTCCCTTTTATAATGTCATGTTCTGTTATAAATAAATTTCCCTTTTTAACTCTATTTCTAAATATTTCCTATCAATTCTATTTGTAAATGATTTACAAATGTTCCCTTTTCAAATTTATTCTTTGATTTTATAATTTCCCTTTTCTAAATATCTCCTATTTATAATTATTCCAAATTATAAATATTTCTAATTTATAAATATTACATTTATAAATATTTTATTTTCAAATATCACTTTGAAAATATTCCCTTATCAACATTTCGGTATGTTATGGTATTCAACATATCAAATCACGATGATCAGTATCATCCAAACACATATAATCGACAACAGATTATATATCACATCGTATATCACAATATATGAAAAACATTAAAATAATTGTTGAGGGACCCAGTTGGGTCCCTCCAACCTGTTTCCCTGCATCCATAGATGTTACACAATAAAAATCAACATCAGTTTCAGTTCAGTACGGATTTTTCTGATAAAGAGAATCAATATATATATATATATATATATATATATATATATATATATATTATTTCAACTAACTGACTAGCAGTTCAATCAACCAAATCAACACACAACAATCAACAGATGATTAACAGTTCTAAAAATACGTTATAAAAATATAACTGTTTAGAGTTGGTGAGTTTTACTCACATTGGCGCGTTAACCGTTAAATAACGGTTTGCGTTATTTGATTTGATTCAGACAATTTATTTTGCCATAAATTGTAACGAGATCCAATTTACTCGCGGTCAGTTCCAGCGTGTAGTCCTCGTCCATACGATCCCAACACAATTTACGGTTCGTCAATCTTGTATCGTATGACCAAGTTATACGTTACACAAGTTTATACTCTTATATAATTTAATTTAACTTAAATAGATTAGACTTGGGCCTCGCCCCTTTAAATAATACCGGCCCACAACCATCACAAAGCTCACACCCGACCTTCTTCTTCCCCGACCTGATGTCGTGAGCTTCAGAAGCAAATCCTCCACCATTCCGCCCATTTCAACCACACACCGATCCTTCATTTCTTCACTAAACTCACAACAAAGAACACCGAACAACTCACCCAACCCTCCTCTTCAACCTCGTAAATCTCATGTCACGCTCGAGACCAGTTTTCCCTCTCCATCGAACAGTAGAACCAGGAACTCGCGCAACACCTTATGCACCAGAAAAATCCCAAAATTACATTATCAGGGCAACTCAATCTCCTGAGTTCAGATTCAGACTTGATTTCATGAACTGATCACCATAGAATCGAAGAACCCGAACCCTAGAACGAAATGAACCACACTGTACGAAACCCATGACCAAAAGAATGGATCGGACCCTTAAATTCTTGTACTGGATTGAAGAGAATGATCCCAACAACACAAATATGTATGTGTATTGATTTATAGAATTTTTAATGGATTTCTTTTGATTTTGAAAAGTTGCAACATTGTTTTGAAGAAGTGTGGAACGGCGGAATTCTTTTGTTGACTTCTGAGGAAAATTAGGTTAGAAGGGTTTGTTAGGGGGTGTATTTATAGGGGTGGGATTTAGATATTTTCCCTTTACTATTTTATTGATTTATTTTATAACGCTGCTAATATTCGCATTCTAAAAATCCGTACAATCCCATATGATACCTAAAAATCAAGAAACTGGACATGCAGCTACAGTTCGACATTACGATCCCAACGAAACTGGTTTCGTCGAATTCCGACTCCGTATGCTCACACAGCGTATTTTTAACCGTCGAAATACTGACTGTTTTTCACTCTAAAAATCCGTGCGGCCACCCAGTGACTCTAAAAATCACCAAACTTGGAATCTAACAACTATTTGACATTGCGGATCCAACAAAATTAGTTTCGTCGAATTCCGACTTCGTTTGCAAAAGTGGATATTTTTAACGCTCTGGATGACCTATTTAAATATATAAAATTATGTTTAAATATAATTAAATAAAATATAAATAAATTAATATTATCGTATATATTCACACCAGAATACCGTATAGCTCCAGAATAATTATATATGGACTTACAGCTCGATATTTCATCATCAGAGTTATATCCATATTCGATTTATATTAAATATCTATTTATAACGTAAATAAAGCGTTGCAAATTATAAAGGAATTCCACAGCAACTTTTCTGAAATTTGATTTGGACGTAAATCAAAATCTACACGATGAAATCCCGATTTTTCTCTTCCACTAGAAAGATATACTCCACCAGCTCCACACGTTTCTTATTTAATAGAAATCCGGCTTAAAACGAATCCTGTACATTCAGTTGAAGTTCGAATCGCCAATTTACGAACTGCAGCGCCATTTCGAGCTCGATTTTAATTATAATATAATTATACGTTCAAACTGTCGTTTAAATAATATATTCGTTATCCTAATTAAATTCTGAACTAAGTTAAATATCACAGACGATCCAGTTCACACCATATCGCCATTTCACCCAATTCTGATTATTTCAGAATTAAATATATTATTTAATTTATTATTTTAAATTAAATATTCAACATTATTTAATTAAACCACCATTTAATTCACTATATCACTATTTATATAATTAAATAAATTAATTATAATACCTCCGACAATGCGGGTCATTACACTACTAATGCCCAAGTATGTGACCACCAACGACACAGGGAGAATATCTATATATATCATACTGGAAGCCTCCTGCTCGCCTCCAAATCAGCTACCCGTGCATCACCAGCTAACCTGTCTCTAGTCTGCTCATGAGAGCACCCAGAGTAATAAGAAGAGACATAAAACTCTAGGTTAGACAAAAAGTCTGGTATGAGCGATAAGCAACAAAACAGGACAATAACAGGTATAATCCAATCACACCTGAACCTGGACCTGCAACCAAAGAGTTAGCAATACATACTCTACAATACTCTAAGGTGCAACTAACATATGGTGTACAAACATAGGGGGTAGGGGTGTACATGTCATAGTGATGGCAAACAATCAAGCACAGCAACCATCCTCACATCTCTCACTCAGTGCGTAAAGCATACGATAGCCGCTACCTTAGTCACCCTACCATTGGGCCATGACGGAATCCAATCCTGTACAACTATCATTACAAGCCCACTATCCGTCTCTCAGCGGTGAACCAAAGTTATGAATACCGACAACCCCTTTGCACACGTCCCGCAGCAAAGCCCAATCATGAAGTGAACTCATTGGTTCCCAACCGGATCCTAAGCTCTAACTTCTATTTGGACTACCTTTGCATCTCGGGTTATTGGTCATCACCGCATCGGTTCGGATATCCTCACAGACATCGGTTCGGTTCGGTCTTCAGTGTCCCCCATCAATTCGTGCCAAGCTCCTTCTGATCGGGTCGGATGACATTCCCCCATCGGTTCGGATCGAATGACTTCCTCCCATCGGTTCAGATCCTTCTCCCCAAGCACTCCGGTTCGGGTCGGGTCTCTCAAGCTTCCCCATGGTGCATCGGTTCGGGTCGGAGTAGCTTCATGCCCACGAGGACGGATCGGGTCGGATGTGAGCATCTCTCGTGGAAGATGGTTCAGATCGGGCTCCTTCCTCCGATCCGATCCGGATCAGCCAAAATCCTGCAACTTCTTCCAATGATTGTTTACGCCATTCGACGGCGTTTTCAACCAATCTAACAATTTTAATCAATCACAAAACATACCATACAGTGATAGCAACAAATAGAAGTGACCTTAAACACCAAAACAACAACATGATGGGTTAAAATGGATCAAACATAGCCAAAATCTCATATTTTCCCCTTAAGCATGTTTAAGAGCAACCAAGCATGGGATTAACAAAACTTAACCAAATTAACCCAAACTCATATCAGAGGTCTAAAACATTATTTAAGAATTTATAAATATTTTTCCAGAATTTATTAATGTATAAATTCGCTAATCTTCACTAATTACCCTTGATGAACCTTAATTAGTGAGGAACTAAGCAAATCACTCACCTTAGCCACGAATAAAACCTCAAAACTGAAATAAATCTCTGTTTGGCGCTGTTCCCAATGTATCACAACAGCTCTAACTTTGCCTTGGTGCTTTCTCTCCTCAATTTGATATAGCTAAGCCTAATCTTCAATTAGAAAGTGGTTTAGAGGTGTTTTGGAGAGGTTTAGAAAGTGGAGGCCATGGCTAGGTTAAGAGGAATGAATAGTGACGGCTGAAAAATGAGAAAAAGGTATTCTCCAAACCCTAACAGCCCTTTTAAACTCCTAGTCCCGAAATTCCCCTTTGGGCCTAGCTGTTAATCAACCGGTTAAACCCAATTAAGCTGTTTTTCACTATCTAAAACTTGTTTCAGCCATATCTCCCAAACGGTGAGTCCGTTTGGCCGATATGACCACTCTACGGGATTGTAAACCATCATCCGGATCCAATGGAAGTGGTTTCAAGTTGAAATTCCTTTTCGGTCAAAAGTTATGGCCGAAACAAGATCAACTAGGGGCAAAATGGTCATTTAAAAATCGGCAAAAATCAGGAACATGGGAAATGACCCCACTAGTCGTTCTCCAAAGTACATGACTATACGACTTACCAGGAAAAAGAAATAAATATTCTATGATCTTCTGATGCATAGAATGCAGGTTGTTACATTCTCCCCCCTTAAGAAATTTCGCCGCCGAAATTCCCTGACCGAAACACACTAAGGGTTCTGCATGCCCTTCAGCCATGAAACAACAATCAAACATGCAAAACAAGCAAAACAAGTCTATCCTAGCATGCGGAATAACTAAATTGCAAAGTAAGTCGTACCAGGCAAAGAGTTTTGAATACGACTTTCTTATGTCATTCTCTACTTCCTAAGTACAGTCGTTCTCTCGCCATCGATTCCCATCTCTACCCTGTAACAACCCGAAAATCTGGGCTAGTTTAAAAATTTTATTTTTGCAATTTTAGCGAATTTTGAATATTTAAAATAGATTATTTTAAATAATATCGACGAGAAATTTATTTTGAATATAATTCGAACGTATATATTATACGCGTCGTCGTTAGAATATAAATATTTATATATAATTATAAATAGAATTGAAAATGGCGCGGTAGTTCGATAATTCGATTTCAAACTTCAATTGAATGTACCGGGTGCAAAACAATCCGGATTTTAGTGAAACCAAAAATAATGGAATCTAATAGTGAATATCTTTCCAACGAATCCGAAAAATCAAAAGTTCGTAGCGGGAATCAAAAGATATGTCCAGTTGAAAATTCTGAATAGTCGCTATGGAATTCAGGCCCTTAAAAATGGACATTTTGCAAACGACCTCGGATTTCGACGAAACCAGTTTTGCTGGATCCGCAGTGTCAAGTTATTGCTAGGTTTCAAATTTCATAATTTTTCGAATCAATATGTGAGCGTGGCAAAGGAAAACGCGTTTGACCAATTTGAGTTGATTTTAATCGACTGGAAATTGGCCATTTTTCTAACGGTCTCAGAATTCGACGAAACTAGTTTTGTTAGGACCGTATCATCAATACGAAGCTAGAAAATATTTTTCTGTAATTTTTAGAATTCGTATGTGACCCCGAGAATTTGAAATGTACGTTTAAAATTCAATAAAGTGATTTAAATGTAAATTTAACAGAAACTGATTGTAACAGCCAAATCAGCCTACGAAACATATCCCATAGTGTTCGGAGGGGGGGTATTTAGCTAGGGTGACAGTCTTTGGGTCTCGAATGGAGTTCACAATCATAGCGAAACAATTTGTAAATTAAATATTAATTAATTAATTTAAAAAGGGGCATATATAAATAAAATCATAACCCTAGTCTCCCACAACCGAACCAGCCGCCTCTCATCTGCTCGACGGCGGAAAACACTCTAGGGAAAATGCCATTCGATCTCCCAAATTTATCAATGAATTTCGAAAATTGTAAGGCTGAAATGGGAGACAATCAGAAGGGCTTGAAGATGGTACTGGGTTCATGAGCTATCGTCCTGAAAATCATTTGAAATCCTACTTCCAAATCCCACCGCTCGAACCCAGTTTCTGGCCTCATGATGCGTGCGAGTGGAGTGAGGTGCTGGGCGTTGGTGGAGCATCTAACGGCGGTCGACGGGGGTTGTTCAGATTGGTGATGTGGGCACTGTAGCGACGGTGGTTTTGGGTCAAAGGTTGGAGCGAGTTCAGAGGGGTATACGACATCAACTGTTTTCCTGGAGCAAAAAGACAGTGTAAACTTTTATAAATTAGCATTATTCTTGAAATTCAGTTTTGATATATATATAAAATGCAGTTTTAAGAAATAACATTGTTTTAAAATAGAATTGATCCTGAAAAATATACATTGATCTCGAAAAATAAATTATACAATGTTTTGAAAAGTAAAAATACGATTTTTGTATAAGAAAAAAATACGATTTTTGTTTGTTTAAAAATATGAATTCGTTGATTTGAAAAATAAGATTTTTATATAGAAAGCTGAGTTATAAAAATACGAATTTTATATGAAGAAGTTTGAGATAAAAATTGGATTTTTACATATACAGTAGCAGAATAAAAATGTGTTTTTTTTATGTAGAATGTCGAAAGAAAAGTATGATTTTTATATATAGAATGTCGAAAGAAAAAATGTGATTTTTATATGTAGAATGTCGAAAGAAAAATATGATTTTTATGTGTAGGATGTCGAAAGAAAAATATGGTTTTTATATGTAGAACTTCGAAAGAAAAATATGATTTTTATATATTGAACATTGAAGTAAAAATTCGATTTTTATATATTGAATAGCGAAGTAAAAATGTTATTTTTACGTATGTAGTGAAAGCAGCAACGAAGGTGACAAAAAGGCGAAACGACGAAGACTTCTGCAAATGAAGAGCCGTGGAGCTAGGATAGCTATATGTGAGAACTTCTCACCTTTCAAATTCTTTTTCTAGTTATATATATATACTAGGATGCAGACGGTGCTTAGTAGCACCCGACACAATCGTCCACAGACCATGGACTTGTTTGTTTGGTTGCATAGATTAGTTATATGATTTGATTTGAATTTGGTTGTTTGGTGACTTTGATTGATGTGTGAATGGCGTGGGCCTTCACTAGACCGGGGATAAGGCTAGGCCTCGTCCCGTTTCTAGAACCGTGCCGTTATGCCGCCGAAATTTTCTAAAATATGTTAGAAAAATAAAAATATCATTTTATCGAATAAATGAATTGAATAGAAATTCATATGTTGAAATAAAATGTTTTATCGTTAAAAATATAATTTTTAACGTGAATGTGAATAAATATTCATTTACAAACCGGACGGTTTGTTTATGTACATCTATTTGAATGACATTGATTGGGACGATAAATTTTACACATCGCCCAACTGCACAAATAAAATATGTGTTTGATTGTTTGAAACCCCACACGGGTGTTAGGATGAAATATGAAGTTCACTCATCCTGATTGATTAAATATGTCGATCGATCGATTGACGGGCTGTTATAAGCGTTAGATACCTATATTTGATGCTTATACAGTGTAATGCACTTTGGTTGATGGTTGATTATTTTTCAATGCTATTATACATGTGTTGTATGAAAATCCATATAATTAACTTTATATGGTAATTGATTGGGCCTCATTCCAATTTGAAAAACAAAGAATAATATAAAATAAAGGTTCATGTGTTGACAGTACTCATCCATTGAGATTGGTCATGTGTTGAACGAAATATTTTTATAATAACAACTATTTTGAAAAAGAAATATTTGAAATAGTATATTTGAAAATAGAAATTTATGAAGCCGTGTTGATAAGATTGACGCCATTTTGACGTGAACGATATTTATATCGATTTTAAACGATTTCGAAATGAATTGAATTGAAAACGATTTCGAAATGAAATGAATTGAAAACGATTTCGAAATGAATTGAATTGAAAACGATTTCGAAATGAATTGAATTGAAAACGATTTCGAAATGAATTGAATTGAAAACGATTTCGAAATGAATTGAATTGAAAACGATTTCGAAATGAATTGAATTGAAAACGATTCCGAAAGGAATTGAATTGAAAACGATTTCAAACTGAATTGAAAACGAATTGAAATGAATTCAAATTGAATTGAAATTTGAATTGAATAGAAAGGAATTTTAAAACGAATTTATAAAGAAAAATTCAATTTTGATTTGAATTGAAATGGAAGTGAAATTGTTTTTGAAACAAAATTAAAACGATTTATAAAACTCGTTTTAAATAGAAATCGACGAAATATACATTATATATATTATATATATAATATAATGGCCTGAATAGAACGCGCCGCGCCGCGACAGTTCGTGAATTTCGACCATTTATTTCAAACGGACATTACGGGAGATCCGACCGTCGGATTCTCCTAAAACCGGAACCGTTGGGTTCGTATCGAAAAGAGCTTTCTAACGAATATTAGAAATTTGAAATCTAATGGTTGGATTTGGAGATACGTCCAAATCAAATTCGAAAAAGGTCGCTGTAAGTGCAGTTCGATGGCCATTGATGGAAATCGACTGTACGGGCCTTGATAAAATTATTAAAAATAGTAATAATTTGTGTAAAATCATAAGAAATGATTTGGGAAGATTTGGGATGAAAAACTCCATATTTGAAAAGATAAAATTAGATTTTTATCGAAATGAACTAGTTTTGAATTAGAATTATAATTCTATTTATTTTTAAGTAAATAAATTGAATGTAAAAAGGGTTTTAAAAATAACCAAAATTTCCAATGATTGCATTGGAGTGGATTTGAATCGAAATTGTCTTCGGAATATTTCGATGTTGGAATTCGTGATTATACGGATGTTGTTATGGGAATTTGAAAGATATATATTTATATCGTTATTTCCAATACGACATTTGTTAATCGTAGAATTTGATATTGAATATAAGCCGGTATATTTTCTATTCAGAGCCTTGTATTGAATATCAAATGTGATTTGGGTTTGTCGTGAATGGTGTCTTCACTAACACTGTTCTTGAACCCAGTTGAGAAAAGATTAAATCTTTTTATTTAGATTTAATGAAGTATACCAATTAAATAATATTTAATTGGAATTGAATTGATATTGATTTTTGGGTTTATCGTGGACAGTGTTTTAAATAACGCTCGTTCTTTAACCCAATAATTAATGGAATGTGAAATTGGGTTTATCGTGAACTGTGTTTTAAATGACACCGATTCTTTAACCCAGTTAAAGATTAAAACTAAGTGGAGTTTTAATGAATCTTTAATTAGATTGAAATAATCGAAATGGAGTATCACCAGTTTTGCTCCAGGCGATAGTTAAATCTTTAATTAGATTTGAACGTGAAATGGTAATTGAATTTACCGATAACACTGTGGTGTTAGATATGAAGTATTACCAGTTTTACTTCATGGGATGAATAGGTTGGGATGGGGAAATTAAAATAAATAATTACTTCGGTAAGGTTCGCTAATCCCGACTAGTTTGAATTGAGATTCAAAAATAGAATAAAGAATAAATTCAAGGAATTTATCTTGGATAAAATTAATGGGAATATTTCCCTATGAATGTGAAATTTAGAAACTAACTGTCGGTTGGCCAAGCAGAATGGTTTTCTGGATATTGATCTGATGTTGGTTTCGGCCTTCGGGGTTAATATTTGGGAAATTATTCTCTTGATTAATTTACGGTTAGTGACTGATGAGTTGGAATGAGGCGTATGTTGTGTTTGTGTAACACTTATTTAAAATATACGCGAGTTATTCGGAAAGACCGGGTTTATCCCATTCTGAATAACTGATACGACGATAAGTCGAAGATGAAGACGATGGTCGAAGACCGGAAGTCTTCACGTCGTTTGGGTAATTACTGATGATCTTGATTGGGCTGTACACCCAAGAAGATGGAAACAGTTAGTGATCGTCCAGACGTACTTGGAGATCGATGGATATGCGGGGTACTAGGTGCCTCCGGTTTCGTTCAGACCCAGAACGGACTTGTAAATGGACGGTGTGCCTGACATTGGATTTTAGTCCGTGTGATTGATCTCTATTAAATATATATCTGTTTGGCGGCATAGAATTTATTCTCTTGTTTAACGCCCTTCTCTGAGACGTACGAGCTCAGGGGTTATATATTGATGGATATCAATCGCATGGAGTGAATTGCCTGTGTGGCATGCCTAAGTGGCAAATGATCAAGACTTCTGTTGAAAAGCAAAGTCTTGTGGTTGATGATCAAAGCACGGCCTTTGTGGCGTAGCTTTGTGTAACGTTGATTCGCGAGTATCACACCCGGTATGAATCAAAAACGGGAGACGGACCTCAGGGAGGACATGCGTTTCTTTCTAGTTAGGAGTGGCGTCAGTGCTTGAACTGGCTGACGAGTTTGACTCATGTGGATGTTACTTATTATTACTTGCTGAAAAGCGAGGCGCCTCGTGATATCGGTTTCGGCCGATGCTTCTGGTCGGCTGACGGGCCAGGCTTACGCCCCAAAGGGCGGGGAAACGCAGTGTTCAGGAATTTTAATCCACATCGGTGGACCGGCCCTGTCGCTCCAAGGGTCACTCGAGCTCTGATCCTGAGACACGGGCTAGAGCGTCTCGAATCGGTGAGGATCTTGCCCCTAGCCTCGGGTCATACCATAAATGATAACCCAACTTCCAATACGACATTTGCGGTTGTGATTGTAAACTTATATATGGCGACATAGTGTTATGGGCCATTCATGCCGCCTATGATTGATACTTATGATTTGAAGTGTTTTATACACTATGAACTTATAATAGTATCAAATGATTTGTTTTAAACGTATCAAGCATTCTTTGGCTGTTATAAGGGAAAACCCTATCCTCGGCTGCGTTGCATTGTGTGATGGGACCTGGGTCTTATAACAGCTTCATTTTTCTTTATTTAGCATTGCGCTGTTTGTTTTATGCACTGGTATTCTTGGGAGGAAACCCGTTCCGTGTTATACGGCGTGGTCCCTTGATTTACCTAACTTTAAAAATAAAGATTAATAACTGTTTTAGTTCTCACACCAGTCCCATGACTGACCTGGAGTTTATTGTTTTAACCTAAACTATGGGTGCCCCTATTTTGACACGGGCAGCTAGTAGTTTTGGTTTTGCAGATTTATATTCCCAGGATCCTGGTTTACAGCTGGAACGATATCCGGAAAGCTTTGTATCCGTATATCTCTTCTAGTTGTGTATTGTATTATTTTCCGCTGCGATGTATATAAATGTAATTTAAATCTCTGATATTTCTGTGTAATCTTCATTTAAACTCTGTATATTCTTGTAATCTGATGCATGGTTGTAATATACAATGAAATGTTCTTCTGTATGCGTTCTGATTTGTCCTGTTCTCAAATGATAGGGCGTTTCGAACGGCCTGGATCGGTTTAGCGACTGGTTCGGACCGAGCGAAATTCCTTGCCGTCACATACCCTAGAGGTAATTTCTAATAGGTTAGGATCGTCCCTCTGACTGGAACCGATCCACTTAATCTAGATTGATCTAATCGTCAAGCTTACTAGCATTTATGGATCCAATTCGCATTAGGTCTGAAGTCATCTCCCGTGATATACTCTAGTTGCTTCCATTCCAGAAACATAGCCTCTAAACTGGCATGTCTCCTACTCAATGCGTCAGCTACTGCACCTAGTCCGGTACTATGGGATCCGTCTATACTGTCATCTTCTTAGATAATTTAACCCTATACGCCAAATTTTCAACAACATTCCAAATGTTCTTTCAAGTCCGACTTGAGTCCTTCCTACATTCGTACTGCATGTCCAACGTACATTCACCTCCTAGAGGCAAACTAGACCCATCCAATGAACCTAGGTACTCCACTTATACTCGTAATGCACGTCCAACGTACATTCACCTTATAGAGGTGAACTAGACACATCCAATGAATCTAGGTACTCTACCTTCGAGTCCAAGTCCAACTTGAAGCCCCTATATCTGCTGAATCTTCAAGGTCAACGGACACTCCACAATGCCTAACATACTTCAAGTCTAACGTAAAGTATCTTACACTCGTCATATCACCATGATCAACGAACTTATACTATTTCCATTCAACAGGATCCTACAGGTGATACTCAAGAGAAGAAAGGTAGGAGCAAACACAACAACCATAGCATCCATCAATCAAATCCTATCTATCACCTGCTAAAGCCATGAATACATCGACACATTTATGTCTGGTCCAACCAACATCAATAACTAATGGAAACTCTGCCTCCAAATGGACTGCCATACGTCCAATGTACGTTTATCCTCCAAGGATAACTAGATCACGTCCAACGGATCCAAGGTAAGTGGGCGTCCCCAGATACCCCTGCTTTTAGTCCGCCTGAAACACTCGAGTCCCACCCAAGTCTATCCATTATCTTGCTGGCCTCTCGAGTCGAACTCGAGTCCATCCAATTCCTTGCAGCCTTCTCGAGTCCAACTCGAGTCAATATATTACCCATAAACTCAGACCCAGTCTTGAGTATCCCTTACCTACAGACCCTAGTCCAACGTGAGTCGTCTCCCTATTCGTTGCATCTCCAAGATCAACGAACACCCATTTTCTTTTACGAGTTCAAGTCCAACTTGAATCGTCCTAATCTTCGTTGCATCTTCCATGATCGACGAATACATCCAATTTATTCCAAAATAACATCAACATAAGGTCCTAAACAATCCATTAGTTTGCATCTTTCTCGAGTCCCACTCGAGTCATCTCATAACTTTATCGAGTCTAACTCGGGGCAGTCTACACCATTGAACAGTCTTATCATGTTACGGTTGCCCTTCACTCCTCGAGTAAACCAAGATATCATCTAATGAAGAATCGCAACAACTATTTATCTCTCACGCAAACCATCCTAGTCAAACTTGACATTCCCCGAGCACAAGCCCCAAAGGCCTAAACCAATATCAGACAATAACCCAAGGAACATCTCCTCCGAATTCAGAAAATTCACGTGAAATGATACTAGCAAAACAACTAAGCACTGGAGCACTCATTTGCCTCCCAGAGACAACTAGAACTTATTACAATGATAACCACTCAGCTTCCTTAAATCCAGTTACTATCGCCTTCACTAGGTAGGCACCTAATGCCACCCTATTCCTTTAGAGTAGATCGACTCCCCAAAATAATGCTAAACCCAGTAAAGCCCAAAACAAATTAATCAGAAACAAACATACATCCCTGACTTGATAAGACCACGTTACGACAAATCATACTGAGGCTAGTTGAACCACCAATCGGGTTCGTCACTACTAAAGGTCTATCGACTAACTCAAGTTTGTCAAACAAAACTCGATCAAAAACATCTCAAATAGAAAGCATACCTCAAATAACGACATCTTTTTCCTTCTGCGCCGGAGTTGGGGCATTTGACGAAGAAGGAACAGCATTGATAGCATACGCTTTCACAATCTGCTTCTCCCTAGGAGGTTGTGGACAATCATTCCTGTGGTGTCCCGCCTGGCCACAGTTAAAGCACTTCCTTTCCCCAGGCTTTTTTCGACAATCTCTGGCGTAGTGGCCCTTCTTACCATAGCTAAAGCACTCACCATCTTTCTTTCTTTTCTTATTCTGACCATCCATGGTTTGGTCTTGTTTCCTCTTATTCTGGGAATTATTCTTGCCTCCACCGCCTGTTTGCGGCTTTGACTCCTCTACAAATGCAATAGCAACCTCAGTCTTTGGCTTAGGGTAAAGACTCTCTGACCTCAATGCTTTCCCCACAATCGATTCAAAAGTCTCATTGATGTGGTTAATAAGCTTTCCCCCCAAGTACTGATCCAAGCCTGTTATAAACTTCTCGTTCTTCTTCTTGGGAGTATCGATAAGGGATAATCCATACTTTGACAAAGTGTCGAACTCAGCATTATAGTCCGAGACTGCCCTATCATTCTGCCTAAGCTCCAAGAACTTTCTAAACGATTCCGACTTCTGAGCAGCTGGGATAAACTTATCGCTAAAGCGGGCCTTAAACTAATCCCAAGTAACCTGATCCTCCGGAGTGACTGTCTTAATAGCATTCCACCAATTCATCGTTAGCCCTTGCAGCTGACGAGAAGCTAGCCTTCTCTTTATCGCATCCTCGATATCCAAGTCGTCGAAGATACGATCACAACTATCCAACCAATCCTGAACATCCGTGGCCGACTCCGTTCCGTGGAACGGCTTCCCACCAAGGTTAGTGTATTCGTTGCACAGCTTGGCGAAATCGACCCTAGGCGCATGCACTATAGGACCACCGCCATTACCAGCATTGGGAGCTTCCCCCTGCACATCCCTAAGCATTTCTCTCATGAGGTCAGTAAACATCGTCCTCATGTTAGCGACATTCCTATTATTGGTTCCCCTACCGGCACCTCTTGCGTATTGGCTCACCATTCAATCTGTAAAGAGAAAACGATTAACCATCCCCATTGTGGTGCTAGTGCAGTGCGACTTCATCCTTATACTACTAATAATATATATATAGCTTTTGAAAACCAAAGTAATCACAAATACGCACTCTCATATACATACTATCTCTCCCTAGTGTCTTTCCCTAGGTTAACTTCACAACCTAGAGCTCTGATACCAAATGCAACGACCCGCCCCGCACCAACCGACATTTACTACAAAAGTGCGTTGTACACATGTCCAGTTATCACGAAACGGTCGTCAGAAGGAAAGAAAGAAGACAAAGAATCAACAAGGAACCTGTAGAATGTCTCACAGCGCATAGAACAAAATATAATACCAACATACTTGACATAAAACAGGTGAGACAATGCATAAGCTGAAAACAAACTATCATAGCAGCGGAAAATCCAAATACAGCTTATGTTCCACATCATCATTATTACAACTTTTAAAACTGTCTCTAAAGGTAAAAACAAGATAAGGGAGGTACACTACTAATGCCCAAGTAGTGACCACCAACGACACAGGGAGAATATCTATATATATCATACGTGGAAGCCTCCTGCTCACCCACGAATCAGCAACTTGTGCATCACCAGCTAACCTGTCTCTAGTCTGCTTGTGAGAGCACCTAGAGTAATAAGAAGAGACATAAAACTCTGGGTTAGACAAAAAGTCTGGTATGAGCGATAAGCAACAAAACAGAACAATAACAGGTATAATCCAATCATACCTGAACCTGGACCTGCAGCCAAAGAGTTAGCACTACATACCGCACAATACTCTAAGGTGCCACTAACATATGGTGTACAAACATACGGGGGTAGGGGTGTACATGTCACAGCGATGGCAAACAATCAAGCATAGCAACCATCCTTGCATCTCTCACTCAATGCGTAAAGCATACGATATCCTCTACCTTGGTCACCTATCCATTGGGCCATGACGGAATCCAATCCTGTACAACTATCATTACAAGCCCACTATCGGTCTCTCAACGGTGAACCAAAGTTATGAATATCGACAACCCCTTTGCACACGTCCTGCAGCAAACCCCAATCATGAAGTGAACTCATTGGTTCCCAACTGGATTCTGAGCTCTAACTTCCATTTGGACTACCTTTGCATCTCGGGTTATTGGTCATCACTGCTTCGGTTCGGATCTCCTCATAGCCATCGGTTCGGTTCGGTCTTCAGTGTCCCCCATCAATTCGTGCCAAGCTTCTTCGGATCGGGTCGGATGGCATTCCCCCATCGGTTCGGATCGGATGACTTCCTCCCATCGGTTCGGATCCTTCTCCCCAAGCACTCCGGTTCGGGTCGGGTCTCTCAAGCTTCTCCATGGTGCATCGGTTCGGGTCAAAGTAGCTTCATGCCCATGAGGATGAATAGGGTCGGATGTGAGCAGCTCTCGTGGAAGGTGGTTCAGATCAGGCTCCTTCCTCCGATCCGATCCGGATCGGCCAAAATCGTGCAACTTCTTCCATCGACTGTTTACGCCATTCGACGGCGTTTTCAACCAATTTAACAATTCTAATCAATCAGAAAACATACCATACAGTCATAGCAACAAATAGAAGTAAGCTTAAACAACAAAACAACAACATGATGGGTTAAAATGGATCAAACATAGCCAAAATCCCATATTTTCCCCTTAAGCATGTTTAAGAGCAACTAAGCATGGGATTAACAAAACTTAACCAAATTAACCCAAACTCATATCAGAGGTCCAAAACATTATTTAAGAAATTATAAATATTTTTACATAATTTATTAATGTATAAATTCGCTAATCTTCACTAATTACCCTTGATGAAACTTAATTAGTGAGGAACTATGCAAATCACTCACCTTAGCCACGAATAAAACCTCAAAACTGAAATAAATCTCTGTTTGGCGCTGTTCCCAATGTAACACAGTGTTCGCTACAACGGATTTTCTATCGAATTAGAAAACCGTCGCATGAATTATCGAAATAACCGCAAGTGCACGACATACTATTGTAATACGTAGTGAGTGCGAGTCGATCCACAGGGAAAGAAGTGATTTCAATTTTATTCAATCGAATTAAACCAAACTTTGAATTGTTCTAATAAAAACTATGAAACTAGAAAATAAGTTGAGAGCTAAATATGAAATTAGAGAGTAATTTAGAGGTAAATCCATTCTCTCATTTATGTAAGTTATCAAACATGCAATGTATGATCTCAACAAGTGATATAAATGCCATATTTAAACCACTTATGATTCTCATGAAAATGAAACTAAAGCAAAACTATTCTAAGTATGGTCTATGAACTATTGGCTTGAACTATAAACCATCAAATTTTGTTCATACTTTCATTTCAAAATCAATAATCACTTAGCAAATATTGATGTAACTTATGTATATATTGAATAAGCATAGATCATTTGCAAATGCAACATGACCTATCAAACCTATATGTATAAACTTACATCAATATTCACTAACATGAAGCACAAATTAAAGATCACAAATCAAACACATGTTGAACTTACACAAAGTTAGAGAGCATCATTACCCCTAAATCAAGGGATTAGCCACTCATATGTGTTATCATATCACACATGCAAGTTTCAACATTAGAAAATAAAGCAAAATGAAAGAAAAACTAAGTAGAACAAGAAGAGAACTAATCTCAGAACATGAAAGTAAATCTAAGCTATAAACATGAAAGTAAATCTAAGCTATGAACATGAATGTAAATCTAAGTTATGAACATGAAAGTAAAGAGCATAGAAATTAAATTACATTAAAGCAAAGAAGTTACATAAAGAAAATGGCTAAGTAGCTGTAACAACCCGAAAATCTGGGCCAGTTTAAAATTTTTATTTTGGCAATTTTAGCGAATTTTGAATATTTAAAATAGATTATTTTAAATATAATCGACGAGAAATTTATTTTGAATAGAATTCGAACGTATATAATATATACGTTGTCGTTAGAATATAAATATTTATATATATTTATAAATAGAATTGAAAATGGCGCGGTAGTTCGATAATTCGATTTCAAACCTCAATTGAATGTACCGGGTGCAAAACAATACGGATTTTAGTGAAACCAAAAATGATAGGATCTAATTAATAATATCTTTCTATCAAATCCGAAAAATCAAAATTTCGTAGCGGGAATCAAAAGATATGTCCAGTTGAAAATTCTGAATAGTCGCTATGGAATTCAGGCCCTTAAAAATGGACATTTTGCAAATTACCTCGGATTTCGATGAAACCAGTTTTGTTGGGTCCGTGGTGTAAAGTTATTGCTAGGTTTCAAATTTCATAATTTTTCGAATCAATATGTGAGCGTGGCAAAGGAAAACGCGTTTGACCGGTTTCAGTTGATTTTAATCGACTGGAAATTGGCCATTTTTCCAACGGTCTCAGAATTCGACGAAACTAGTTTTGTTAGGACCATATCGTCAATACGAAGCTAGAAAATATTTTTCTGGAATTTTTCTAGTTAGTATGTGACCCCGGTAATTTGAAATGTACGTTTAAAATTCAATATAGCGATTTAAATGTAAATTCAACGGAAACTGAGCGAAACGATCAAATCAGCTTGCGATGCATATCCCATTGTGTTCGGAATGGGGGCAAAACGTTATGGACAACAGGCGGTGGGTTTCGTTTGGGGTTCGAATTTAAAGGTTACCTTTTTGAATTAATTATAAAATAAATAATAAAAAAAATAAAATATATATATCCCCTCTCCTCCGTTATACTCTGCCCCCCCCCCCCCCCCGTTTAGTTTCAGATTCAACCGTAGGAAAAAAAAATACACGAAGGAGGCATCGATCCCGCTCCTCCAAGGCGAGAGCTGGCGCCGCCGCGCTAGGGCCACCGCGCCGCCCAAGCCGACCACCGCAGCCTCGCCTCTTTATCCTCAGCACCTTCTCCCTCCATCTTCTGCTCGCAAGACACCCCCCCCCCCCAGAAACCCTAATCGGAGCGAACCCTAGCCGCCGAAGATCGCCCAACCGCCGACGCCCCTTGCCTGCCAAAACCGCCGACGCCCCTCTTCCCCTTCGACTGAAGACTCTTCCTCCCTCCTCCTCTGATTTTTACAGTAAGTCTTCTACCTTTAATTATTTTATTTTATTTCATTAGACTTTAATATTTAACTTATTCAGTATTGTTTTAAAAAATAGAATAGTTTTAAAATCTGAGGTTAGAGTATATAAAATGTTTGAAGTATATATGATGTATGGTAAGTATAAAGGTTCGATTTTGAGTGAGTATAAAAGTTTGGCTTTTATTTGAAAATTTCGATTTTTATATGTTGAATAGAAAACTAAAAATATGATTTTTATATATTGAATAGCAAACTAAAAATATGATTTTTATATATTGAATAGCAAACTAAAAATATGATTTTTATATATTGAATAGCAAACTAAAAATATGATTTTTATATATTGAATAGCAAACTAAAAATATGATTTTTATATATTGAATAGCAAACTAAAACTATGATTTTTATATATTGAATAGCAAACTAAAAATATGATTTTTATATATTGAATAGCAAACTAAAAAATTCGATTTTTATATGTTGAATAGCAAACTAAAAATTCGATTTTTATGTATTGAATAGCGTAGTGAAAATTCGATTTTTACATATGTAGAGAATACGGGCGAAGAAAGTGACAAGGGGCAAGAACGACGAAGATTTTCTACTAAGAAGAGTCGTGGAGCTGGATAGCTATATGTGAGAATTTCTCACCTTTCAATCTCATTTTCTAGTTATATATATATACTAGGATGCAGACGGTGCTTAGTAGCACCCGACACAATCGTCCACAGACCATGGACTAGTTTGTTTGGTTGCATAGCTTAGTTATATGATTTGATTTGAATTTGGTTGTTTGGTGAATTTGATTGATGTGTGAATGGCGTGGGCCTTCACTAGACCGGGGATAAGGCTAGGCCTCGTCCTGTTTCTAGTATCGTGCCGTTATGCCGCCGAAATTTTCCAAAATATGTTAGAAAAATAAAAATATCATTTTATTTAAAGAATGAACTGAATAGAAATTCATATGTTGGAATAAAATGTTTTGTCGTTAAAAATATAATTTTTAACGTGAATGTGAATAAATAAATATTCATTTACAAACCGGATGGTTTGTTTATGTACACCTATTTGAAGGACATTGATTGGGACGATAAATTTTACACATCGCCCAACTGCACAAATAAAATCTGTGTTTGATTGTTTGAAACCCCACACGGGTGTTGGGATGAAATTTGAAGTTCACTCATCCTGATTGATTGAATATGTCGATCGATTGACTGACAGGCTGTTATAAGCGTTAGATATCTATATTTGATGCTTATACAGTGTAGTGCACTTTGGTTGATGGTTGATTATTTTTCAATGCTATTATATACATGTGTTGTATGAAAATCCATATAATTAATTTTATATGGTAATTGATTGGGCCTCATTCCAATTTGAAAAATAAAGAATATTATAAAATAAAAGTTCATGTGTTGACAGTACTCATTCACGAGATTGGTCATGTGTTGAACGAAATATTTTAATAATAGAAATGTTTCAACTAGAATATTTGAAATTAGAAATATATGAAGCCGTGTTGATTAGATTGACGCCATTTTGACGTGAACGATATTTATATCGATTTTAAAACGATTTCGAAATGAATTGAATTGAAAACGATTTCGAAATGAATTGAATTGAAAACGATTTCGAAATGAATTGAATTGAAAACGATTTCGAAATGAATTGAATTGAAAACGATTTCGAAATGAATTGAATTGAAAACGATTTCGAAATGAATTGAATTGAAAACGATTTCGAAATGAATTGAATTGAAAACGATTTCGAAATGAATTGAATTGAAAACGATTTCGAAATGAATTGAATTGAAAAAGATTTCGAAATGAATTGAATTGAAAACGATTCCGAAATGAATTGAATTGAAAAGGATTTCGAAATGAATTGAATTGAAAACGAATTCAAATTGAATTGAAAACGAATTGAAATGAATTCAAATTGAATTGAAATTTTAATTGAATAGAAATGAATTTTAAAACGAATTGATAACGAAGAATTCAATTTTGCTTTGGATTGAAATGGAAGTTGAAGTTGCTTTTGAAACGAATTTTAAAACTATTTATATAATTCGTTTTAAAACGAAATCGACGAAATATATATTATATATATTATATATATAATATAATGGCCTGAATAGAACGCGCCGCGCCGCGGCAGTTCGTGAATTTCGACCATTTATTTCAAACGGACATTACGGGAGATCCGACCGTCGGATTCTCCTAAAACCGGAACCGTTGGGTTCGAATCGAAAAGAGCTTTCTAATGAATGTTAGAAATTAAAAATCTAACGGTTGGATTTGGAATTATGTCCAAATCAAATTTGAAAAAGGTCGCTGTAAGTGCAGTTCGATGGCCATTGATGGAAATCGACTGTACGGGCCTTGATAAAATTATTAAAAATAGTAATAATGTGTGTAAAATCATAAGAAATGATTTGGGAAAAATTGGGATGAAAAACTCCATATTTGAAAAGATAAAAATAGATTTTTATCGAAATGAACTGGTTTTGAACTAGAATTATAATTCTATTTATTTTTAAGTAAATAGATTGAATTTAAAAAGGGTTTTAAAAATAACCAGAATATCCAATGATTGCATTGGAGTGGATTTGAATCAAAATTGTCTTCGGAATATTTCGATGTTGGAATTCGTGATTATACGGATGTTGTTACGGAAATTTGAAAGATATATATTTATATCGTTATTTCCAATACGACATTTGTTAATCGTAGGATTTGATATTGAATATAAGCCGATATATTTTCTATTCAGAGCCTTATATTGAATATCAAATGTGATTTGGGTTTGTCGTGAATGGTGTCTTCACTAACACTGTTCTTGAACCCAGTTGAGAAAAGATTAAATCTTTTTATTTAGATTTAATGAAGTGTACCAATTAAATAATATTTAATTGGGATTGAATGGATATTGATATTTGGGTTTATCGTGAACAGTGTTTTAAACAACACTCGTTCTTTAACCCGATAATTAATGAATGTGATTTTGGGTTTATCGTGAACTGTGTTTTTAAATGACACTGATTCTTTAACCCAGTTAAAGATTAAAACTAAGTGGAGTTTTAATGAATCTTTAATTAGATTGAAATGATCGAGAATGGAGTATCACCAGTTTTGCTCCAGGCGATAGTTAAATCTTTAATTAGATTTGAACGTGAAATGGTAATTGAATTTACCGATAACACTGTGGTGTTAGATATGAAGTATCACCAGTTTTACTTCATGGGATGAATAGGTTGGGATGGGGAAATTAAAATAAATGATTACTTCGGTAAGGTTCGCTAATCCCGACCAGTTTGAATTGAGATTCAAAAATAGAATAAAGAATAAATTCAAGGAATTTATCTTTGATAAAATTAAAGGGGAACCTTTCCCTATGAATGTGGAATTTAGAAACTAACTGTCGGTTAGCCAAGCAGAATGGTTTTCTGGATATTGATCTGATGTTGGTTTCGGCCTTCGGGGTTAATATTTGGGGAATTATTCTCTTGATTAATTTACGGTTAGTGACTAATGAACTGGAATGAGGCGTATGTTGTATTTGTGTAACACTTATTTAAAATATACGCGAGTTATTCGGAAAGACCGGGTTTATCCCATTCTGAATAACTGATACGACGATAAGTCGAAGATGAAGACGATGGTCGAAGACCGGAGGTCTTCACGTCGTTTGGGTGATAACTGATGATCTTGATTGGGCTGTACATCCAAGAAGATGGAAAGAGTTGGTGATCGTCCAGACGTACTTGGAGATCGATGGATATGCGAGGTACTAGGTGCCTCCGGTTTCGTTCAGACCCAGAACGGACTTGTAAATGGACTGTGTGTCTGACATTGGATTTTAGTCCGTGTGATTGATCTCTATTAAATATATATCTGTTTGGCGGCGGAGAATTTATTCTCTTGCTTAACGCCCTTCTCTGAGACGTACGAGCTCAGGGGTTATATATTGATGGATATCAAACGCATGGAGTGAATTGCCTGTGTGGCATGCCTAAGTGGCAATTGATCGAGGCTTCTGTTGAAAAGCAAAGTCTTGTGGTGATGATCAAAGCAAGGCCTGTGTAGCGTAGCTTTGTGTAACGTTGATTCGCGTGTTTCACACCCGGTATGAACCAAAAACGGGAGACGGACCTCAGGGAGGACTTGCGTTTCTTTCTAGCTAAAAGTGGCGTCAGTGGTTTTACACGCCCTGACGAGTTTGACTTATGTGGTTGTTGTTGTTGCGAGGCGCCTCGGATTGATCGGTCGTTCTCGAACCGATGGAGTCATTTGATAGCTCATTTGCGCCCCAAAGGGCGGGGAAACGTAGTGTTCAGGCATTTTAATCCACATCGGTGGATCGGCCCTGTCGCTCCTAGGGTCACTCGAGCTCTGATCCTGAGACATGGTAGGCTAGATTGTCTCGAATCGGTTGAGGACTATCTTTTGCCTCGGTTCATAGACGGAAATCCAATTTCCAAATACGTGACATTTGCAGTTTTATTTGTAGAGCCTAGTATGGCGACATAGTGGGATGGGGCGCTCATGCCGCCTATGATTGATACTTATGATTTGAAGTTGTTTTATACACTATGCACTTATAATAGTATCAAACGATTTGTTTTAACCGTATCAAGCATTCTTTGGCTGTTATAAGGGAAAACCCTATCCTCGGCTGCGTTGCATTGTGTGATGGGACCTGGGTCTTATAACAGCTTCATTTTCCAATTTCCAAATACGTGACATTTGCAGTTTTATTTGTAGAGCCTAGTATGGCGACATAGTGGGATGGGGCGCTCATGCCGCCTATGATTGATACTTATGATTTGAAGTTGTTTTATACACTATGCACTTATAATAGTATCAAACGATTTGTTTTAACCGTATCAAGCATTCTTTGGCTGTTATAAGGGAAAACCCTATCCTCGGCTGCGTTGCATTGTGTGATGGGACCTGGGTCTTATAACAGCTTCATTTTTCTTTATTTAGCATTGCGCTGTTTGTTCTATGCACTGGTATTCTTGGGAGGAAACCCGTTCCGTGTTATACGGCGTGGTCCCTTGATTTACCTAATGATTTAAAATAAAGATTAATAACTGTTTTAGTTCTCACACCAGTCACATAACTGACCTGGAGTTTATTGTTTTAACCTAAACTCTAGGTGCCCTTATTTTGACACGGGCAGCTAGTAGTTTTGGTTTTGCAGATTTATATTCACAGGATCCTGGTCTACAGCTGGAACGATATCCGGAAAGCTTTGTATCCGTATATCTCTTCTAGTTGTGTATTGTATTATTTTCCGCTGCGATGTATTTAAATGTATTTAAATCTCTGATATTTCTGTGTAATATTTATTCTTTTATACTCTGTATATTCTTGTAATCTGGTGCATTGTTGTAATATACAATGAAATGTTCTTCTGTATGCATTCTGTTGTGGCTTGTTCTCGAACTATCCGACACTTTCCCTTACGGGGAAGTTACGGGTCTTCACAGTTGGTATCAGAGCTTCTGTTTACAAAGCAGAGAACAAGGCACATTAGAACCGTACTAAAGAATTCATCAGATATTGGATTAGCAATATCCAATGAGAGTGACTCGTTAGAGATGGGATCAGTAGTATCCTAGAACGAGTGTGAAGAGTGTATTTTTGAAAGTGAAAACAAATTTTTGTTTTGAAAATTTAAATCAATTATTCGTATTTGATTATCTATTTATATTGAGTTGGACAGTCCAGTATATAAACATTTTGCGTATACGTCTGATCCACGTGTATTTGAAATTTTAATATACTGGATAGATATAGAATCACACTCTAGTCGCTCGGACATGATTCTAATGATTGACGCGTCATCATTAGAATTTATTTTCGTGTTTCGAAGGTAAGATTTCTATATATTTCCATCAGACTGGTGTGAGAACCAAAACTAATATAGTTAGAACACATTGTTGTGAATTGGCATCAAAAAACATGATTTTTTGTATATGTATCAAAATTATGACTTTGAAACGTTAAATTCACTAATTGATTGATGTTTGTGTTGTTTGTTTATTTGTTAGACAATTTTGAACCATTTAGCCTAATTGAAACAAATATTGAATTGTATTGAAATTTGGTAGCATTTGCTTGCATATACATATACTTACATTGAACAGGTCATAGCAAGGAGGCTAGAGCAGAGAATAAAATTTGTTTGCCCGACAAATAGGTACATGTTTACTACATAATTTACTGTTTTGTTTGGGTGATGATGATTTTATGAGCCTATTGGCTAGCCGCTTGGCTTTTTCTTTTTCTTTTTGAGATCTGAAGGACCGGGGAAGCTATTTAAAATTCCCCGATGCTCCCGGTGCAGGGGAGGTTATGGCGAAATTTTTCAAAAATTTAGGGTGTTAGCCAAATTTTTGAAATTTTGAAAATTCTCAGAAACTGAAAAGTTAGAGAAGGGAAGCCAGATCGAATGTAGAGTTGAATAATCAAACCACTTTCGACTTTGTTCCTTTTCGGGGACGAAAAGTTTTAAGTGGGGGAGATTGTAACAACCTGAAAATCTGGGCCAGTTTAAAATTTTTATTTTGGCAATTTTAGCGAATTTTGAATATTTAAAACAGATTATTTTAAATATAATCGACGAGAAATTTATTTTGAATAGAATTCGAACGTATATAATATATACGTCGTCGTTAGAATATAAATATTTATATATATTTATAAATAGAATTGAAAATGGCGCGGTAGTTCGATAATTCGATTTCAAACCTCAATTGAATGTACCGGGTGCAAAACAATCCGGATTTTAGTGAAACCAAAAATGATAGGATCTAATTAATAATATCTTTCTATCAAATCCGAAAAATCAAAATTTCGTAGCGGGAATCAAAAGATATGTCCAGTTGAAAATTCTGAATAGTCGCTATGGAATTCAGGCCCTTAAAAATGGACATTTTGCAAATGACCTCGGATTTCGATGAAACCAGTTTTGTTGGGTCCGTGGTGTAAAGTTATTGCTAGGTTTCAAATTTCATAATTTTTCGAATCAATATGTGAGCGTGGCAAAGGAAAACGCGTTTGACCGGTTTCAGTTGATTTTAATCGACTGGAAATTGGCCATTTTTCCAACGGTCTCAGAATCCGACGAAACTAGTTTTGTTAGGACCGTATCGTCAATACGAAGCTAGAAAATATTTTTATGGAATTTTTCTAGTTAGTATGTGACCCCGGTAATTTGAAATGTACGTTTAAAATTCAATATAGCGATTTAAATGTAAATTCAACGGAAACTGAGCGAAACGATCAAATCAGCTTGCGATGCATATCCCATTGTGTTCGGAATGGGGGCAAAACGTTAGGGACGACAGGCGGTGGGTTTCGTTTGGGGTTCGAATTTAAAGGTTACCTTTTTGAATTAATTATAAAATAAATAATAAATATATATATATATATATCCCCTCTCCTCCGTTATACTCTGCCCCCCCCCCCCCCCCCCGTTTAATTTCAGATTCAACCGTAGGAAAAAAAATACACGAAGGAGGC
Organism: Allium sativum; assembly: GCA_030737875.1. Lineage (NCBI taxonomy): Eukaryota > Viridiplantae > Streptophyta > Magnoliopsida > Asparagales > Amaryllidaceae > Allium > Allium sativum. The sequence goes on from CM060924.1 coordinate 60,167,167, forward strand.
ATCGATCCCGCTCCTCCAAGGCGAGAGCTGGCGCCGCCGCGCTAGGGCCACCGCGCCGCCCAAGCCGACCACCGCAGCCTCGCCTCTTTCTCCTCAGCACCTTCTCCCTCCATCTTCTGCTCGCAAGACACCCCCCCCCCCCAGAAACCCTAATCGGAGCGAACCCTAGCCGCCGAAGATCGCCCAACCGCCGACGCCCCTTGCCTGCCAAAACCGCCGACGCCCCTCTTCCCCTTCGACTGAAGACTCTTCCTCCCTCCTCCTCTGATTTTTTCAGTAAGTCTTCTACCTTTAATTATTTTATTTTATTTCATTAGACTTTAATATTTAACTTATTCAGTATTGTTTTAAAAAATAGAATAGTTTTAAAATCTGAGGTTAGAGTATATAAAATGTTTGAAGTATATATGATGTATGGTAAGTATAAAGGTTCGATTTTGAGTGAGTATAAAAGTTTGGCTTTTATTTGAAAAATTCGATTTTTATATGTTGAATAGCAAACTAAAAATATGATTTTTATATATTGAATAGCAAACTAAAAATATGATTTTTATATATTGAATAGCAAACTAAAAATATGATTTTTATATATTGAATAGCAAACTAAAAATATGATTTTTATATATTGAATAGCAAACTAAAAATATGATTTTTATATATTGAATAGCAAACTAAAAATATGATTTTTATATATTGAATAGCAAACTAAAAAATTCGATTTTTATATGTTGAATAGCAAACTAAAAATTCGATTTTTATGTATTGAATAGCGTAGTGAAAATTCGATTTTTACATATGTAGAGAATACGGGCGAAGAAAGTGACAAGGGGCAAGAACGACGAAGATTTTCTACTAAGAAGAGTCGTGGAGCTGGATAGCTATATGTGAGAATTTCTCACCTTTCAATTTCATTTTCTAGTTATATATATATACTAGGATGCAGACGGTGCTTAGTAGCACCCGACACAATCGTCCACAGACCATGGACTTGTTTGTTTGGTTGCATAGCTTAGTTAGATGATTTGATTTGAATTTGGTTGTTTGGTGAATTTGATTGATGTGTGAATGGCGTGGGCCTTCACTAGACCGGGGATAAGGCTAGGCCTCGTCCCGTTTCTAGTATCGTGCCGTTATGCCGCCGAAATTTTCCAAAATATGTTAGAAAAATAAAAATATCATTTTATTTAAAGAATGAACTGAATAGAAATTCATATGTTGGAATAAAATGTTTTGTCGTTAAAAATATAATTTTTAACGTGAATGTGAATAAATAAATATTCATTTACAAACCGGATGGTTTGTTTATGTACACCTATTTGAAGGACATTGATTGGGACGATAAATTTTACACATCGCCCAACTGCACAAATAAAATCTGTGTTTGATTGTTTGAAACCCCACACGGGTGTTGGGATGAAATTTGAAGTTCACTCATCCTGATTGATTGAATATGTCGATCGATTGATTGACAGGCTGTTATAAGCGTTAGATATCTATATTTGATGCTTATACAGTGTAGTGCACTTTGGTTGATGGTTGATTATTTTTCAATGCTATTATATACATGTGTTGTATGAAAATCCATATAATTAATTTTATATGGTAATTGATTGGGCCTCATTCCAATTTGAAAAATAAAGAATATTATAAAATAAAAGTTCATGTGTTGACAGTACTCATTCACGAGATTGGTCATATGTTGAACGAAATATTTTAATAATAGAAATATTTCAACTAGAATATTTGAAATTAGAAATATATGAAGCCGTGTTGATTAGATTGATGCCATTTTGACGTGAACGATATTTATATCGATTTTAAAACGATTTCGAAATGAATTGAATTGAAAACGATTTCGAAATGAATTGAATTGAAAACGATTTCGAAATGAATTGAATTGAAAACGATTTCGAAATGAATTGAATTGAAAACGATTTCGAAATGAATTGAATTGAAAACGATTTCGAAATGAATTGAATTGAAAACGATTTCGAAATGAATTGAACTGAAAACGATTTCGAAATGAATTGAACTGAAAACGATTTCGAAATGAATTGAATTGAAAACGATTACGAAATGAATTGAATTGAAAACGATTTCGAAATGAATTGAATTGAAAACGATTCCGAAATGAATTGAATTGAAAACGATTTCGAAATGAATTGAATTGAAAACGAATTCAAATTGAATTGAAAAAGAACTGAAATGAATTCAAATTGAATTGAAATTTGAATTGAATAGAAATGAATTTTAAAACGAATTGATAACGAAGAATTCAATTTTGCTTTGGATTGAAATGGAAGTTGAAGTTGCTTTTGAAACGAATTTTAAAACTATTTATATAATTCGTTTTAAAACGAAATCGACGAAATATATATTATATATATAATATAATGGCCTGAATAGAACGCGCCGCGCCGCGGCAGTTCGTGAATTTCGACCATTTATTTCAAACGGACATTACGGGAGATCCGACCGTCGGATTCTCCTAAAACCGGAACCGTTGGGTTCGAATCGAAAAGAGCTTTCTAATGAATGTTAGAAATTAAAAATCTAACGGTTGGATTTGGAATTATGTCCAAATCAAATTTGAAAAAGGTCGCTGTAAGTGCAGTTCGATGGCCATTGATGGAAATCGACTGTACGGGCCTTGATAAAATTATTAAAAATAGTAATAATGTGTGTAAAATCATAAGAAATGATTTGGGAAAAATTGGGATGAAAAACTCCATATTTGAAAAGATAAAAATAGATTTTTATCGAAATGAACTGGTTTTGAACTAGAATTATAATTCTATTTATTTTTAAGTAAATAGATTGAATTTAAAAAGGGTTTTAAAAATAACCAGAATATCCAATGATTGCATTGGAGTGGATTTGAATCGAAATTGTCTTCGGAATATTTCGATGTTGGAATTCGTGATTATACGGATGTTGTTACGGAAATTTGAAAGATATATATTTATATCGTTATTTCCAATACGACATTTGTTAATCGTAGGATTTGATATTGAATATAAGCCGATATATTTTCTATTCAGAGCCTTATATTGAATATCAAATGTGATTTGGGTTTGTCGTGAATGGTGTCTTCACTAACACTGTTCTTGAACCCAGTTGAGAAAAGATTAAATCTTTTTATTTAGATTTAATGAAGTGTACCAATTAAATAATATTTAATTGGGATTGAATGGATATTGATTTTTGGGTTTATCGTGAACAGTGTTTTAAACAACACTCGTTCTTTAACCCGATAATTAATGAATGTGATTTTGGGTTTATCGTGAACTGTGTTTTTAAATGACACTGATTCTTTAACCCAGTTAAAGATTAAAACTAAGTGGAGTTTATTGAATCTTTAATTAGATTGAAATGATCGAGAATGGAGTATCACCAGTTTTGCTCCAGGCGATAGTTAAATCTTTAATTAGATTTGAACGTGAAATGGTAATTGAATTTACCGATAACACTGTGGTGTTAGATATGAAGTATCACTAGTTTTACTTCATGGGATGAATAGGTTGGGATGGGGAAATTAAAATAAATGATTACTTCGGTAAGGTTCGCTAATCCCGACCAGTTTGAATTGAGATTCAAAAATAGAATAAAGAATAAATTCAAGGAATTTATCTTTGATAAAATTAAAGGGGAACCTTTCCCTATGAATGTGGAATTTAGAAACTAACTGTCGGTTAGCCAAGCAGAATGGTTTTCTGGATATTGATCTGATGTTGGTTTCGGCCTTCGGGGTTAATATTTGGGGAATTATTCTCTTGATTAATTTACGGTTAGTGACTAATGAACTGGAATGAGGCGTATGTTGTATTTGTGTAACACTTATTTAAAATATACGCGAGTTATTCGGAAAGACCGGGTTTATCCCATTCTGAATAACTGATACGACGATAAGTCGAAGATGAAGACGATGGTCGAAGACCGGAGGTCTTCACGTCGTTTGGGTGATAACTGATGATCTTGATTGGGCTGTACACCCAAGAAGATGGAAAGAGTTGGTGATCGTCCAGACGTACTTAGAGATCGATGGATATGCGAGGTACTAGGTGCCTCCGGTTTCGTTCAGACCCAGAACGGACTTGTAAATGGACTGTGTGTCTGACATTGGATTTTAGTCCGTGTGATTGATCTCTATTAAATATATATCTGTTTGGCGGCGGAGAATTTATTCTCTTGCTTAACGCCCTTCTCTGAGACGTACGAGCTCAGGGGTTATATATTGATGGATATCAAACGCATGGAGTGAATTGCCTGTGTGGCATGCCTAAGTGGCAATTGATCGAGGCTTCTGTTGAAAAGCAAAGTCTTGTGGTGATGATCAAAGCAAGGCCTGTGTGGCGTAGCTTTGTGTAACGTTGATTCGCGTGTTTCACACCCGGTATGAACCAAAAACGGGAGACGGACCTCAGGGAGGACTTGCGTTTCTTTCTAGCTAAAAGTGGCGTCAGTGGTTTTACACGCCCTGACGAGTTTGACTTATGTGGTTGTTGTTGTTGCGAGGCGCCTCGGATTGATCGGTCGTTCTCGAACCGATGGAGTCATTTGATAGCTCATTTGCGCCCCAAAGGGCGGGGAAACGTAGTGTTCAGGCATTTTAATCCACATCGGTGGACCGGCCCTGTCGCTCCTAGGGTCACTCGAGCTCTGATCCTGAGACATGGTAGGCTAGATTGTCTCGAATCGGTTGAGGACTATCTTTTGCCTCGGTTCATAGACGGAAATCCTATTTCCAAATACGTGACATTTGCGGTTTTATTTGTAGAGCCTAGTATGGCGACATAGTGGGATGGGGCGCTCATGCCGCCTATGATTGATACTTATGATTTGAAGTTGTTTTATACACTATGCACTTATAATAGTATCAAACGATTTGTTTTAACCGTATCAAGCATTCTTTGGCTGTTATAAGGGAAAACCCTATCCTCGGCTGCGTTGCATTGTGTGATGGGACCTGGGTCTTATAACAGCTTCATTTTTCTTTATTTAGCATTGCGCTGTTTGTTCTATGCACTGGTATTCTTGGGAGGAAACCCGTTCCGTGCTATACGGCGTGGTCCCTTGATTTACCTAATGATTTAAAATAAAGATTAATAACTGTTTTAGTTCTCACACCAGTCACATAACTGACCTGGAGTTTATTGTTTTAACCTAAACTCTGGGTGCCCTTATTTTGACACGGGCAGCTAGTAGTTTTGGTTTTGCAGATTTATATTCACAGGATCCTGGTCTACAGCTGGAACGATATCCGGAAAGCTTTGTATCTGTATATCTCTTCTAGTTGTGTATTGTATTATTTTCCGCTGCGATGTATTTAAATGTATTTAAATCTCTGATATTTCTGTGTAATATTTATTCTTTTATACTCTGTATATTCTTGTAATCTGGTGCATTGTTGTAATATACAATGAAATGTTCTTCTGTATGCATTCTGTTGTGGCTTGTTCTCGAACTATCTGACACTTTCCCTTACGGGGAAGTTATGGGTCTTCACAGTAGCCATTAAAATAAAAGAGAGCTATGATCTAAACTAAACTACTAAATGAAAAAAAAGAAGATCCAAGAGAGGATGGATAAGTGAACATAAAGGGGGTATATATACAAGATCACAAACCCTAAAACCCTAATCACTCATAATGGGAAATCCCCAAAATGGCCCTTCATGAAGCTTCTAATCCTATCTTAGCCACTAATGAGTCATGTAGGATGCATGAGGCCTTTTGTCTCATTCAATTAGTCTTTAAAAAGAATCTTAAGAGAAAAAGGTTAAATTGAGTGGTGGGGGTCCTCCATGATCATGTATGAGAATTATTTCCTCTTCATTCCTTTGTATGCATGCATTTGTGCTCCAAATCTTCATGTGTATGCATTATTTGTGCTCCAAAATTCCTATTAGAGACAATAACAAAGAACAAGTAAATGCAATCACAAAATAAAACATGCATAAGTGATCAATTTTTCCCAAAATGAGCGATGATTTTGAAAATATTTAAAATATGGTTGGATCGTATAAAACACCCAAAAATGTTCATTTATTAATTTAACAAGAGTAAATATGTGAATATAAATGTGCATTTTTACGTGCACTTCAAATACCCCCACACTTATCTTTTTATTCGTCCTCGAATAAAGTAAAAAAAACTAAGATAAATCCACTTTCGTAGGGAGCACGATTGCGTTGAGCGTATACAACAAGCCGTTAAACCTCTGGGTGTTCCCAGTAGGACGAGTGTTGTCTCGTGAAGGTTTTATGTGGATACTACACACAAAATCCAAAAGTTAAATGCAATAAATATTTACAAAAATGCTAGATTCGAAAACATTCACAAGATGAATGCAAGTTTTTAAAAGAGTATTTACAAATGGGTAATTTACTTTTAAATTATAACACAAAGGAGTTAACACAAGTTTGGGTCGTCACTATGAAATTTAAGTCCGTTACTAATCAAAACTTCAAACAAAAGTCAGTTATCGCTACAAACTCCTCTAGCTTGGCCAGTTGTTTTGGTAGACACATAGTGCAAATATGAAATGAATTCTGTAATCGATATCAACAATCATACATTGGCATCTTTATTTACTTTTGGTTAGCAAGTTAGGTCAAATAAGTGAAGAGTGTGCTTGGATTTCAAGTGCTAACTCTCTCTTTATTACAAAATATTTACGTTATTATTATTTACAAATACCTAGGTATACCACCCCTACACTGCACTATGACTGACGTGAGGGTCAGTAATCCTAAGGTGTCCAACTCATAAAATGAGACCAAGATATACCGACTCTGACTTTGTCAACAAGGTGCCGGATAGAGCTTGGCGGGTTTGCACACCAACGCCAGATGTACCAGCAATGTTGGATAACCTTGGATTATTATATCTATATACACCAACTCATGAAATGAGACCAACATATACCGATGCTGACTTTGTCAACAAGGTGCCGGATAGAGCTGGCGGGTTTGCACACCAACGCCAGATGTACCAGCAATGTTGGATACCCTTGGATTATTATATCTATATACATTCCTTTGTTTTTAAGAGAGAGAGAGTTTAGCGAGAATATCTTAGCACAACTTCACTTAAACGATCTAAAATGTTAACGTAAGTAATTTAAATCAACCATTCATTTAATCGGATTACAATTTAGAAAACAATTCATACTCATCACCTATGAATTTCCCTATATACCGGTTACACTAAATTTGCTCATAATTCAAACTTTTCTTTTGTTATCCGTTAAGAGAAGTAAAATTCCAAATATTCTAATCGTACGACCAAAAGCTTATATCTACTTCATCGTGCCCATTTAAAAGACAATTAAATGTTTTTTTGAACTTGTTATGGAATGAAAAAGGAAAAGAAAGTTGAAATCTATGCTAAAACAAATAAATATAAAACTCCCCCCGCCCCCACTTGATTTTGACTATGTCCCAACAGTCAACCCAAGTGGAAGGAGAAAAAAAAAGATTTTTTTTTCTTCAAAATATGCACTTTATTTACAAGAGAAATAAAAAAAAATACAGTACATTAGAAAATATATTGACAAGAAGTAAATGAAACGGTCTTCTAAAGACCAATTCATTTGTCTCTTCAAGTATAAGAGACACAGCTTAAGCTCGAAAAACCAAATCGTAAAAAGTTTCGAAGTTGAATGTAGATTTGGAAAAGAAAATGTCGTTTTATTAAAAATCGAACGAGTTGCTTTATTTTCGATGATTTTTGTGGTAGAATGAATAAAGGATTGAATTTCATGTTTATTTTCACCAAATTGAATTCCAAAATTAGCATTGAAAAATTCTTTTGAATTATCGATTTCAAAATCAAAATGGTGATTCAAATCTACCTCTTTAAAATTCAACTCATTTTCGAAAAGTCCAAAAAATTTGTTTTCATCAAACTCGTCTTCCTTTAGTGAATTATCAACAACTTCATTACTTATATCATTTTCAAAGTCCAAAGCTGTTATTTTCAAATTTTCAGAAAAAGGAAGATCGAATTTTAAATTTCGTTCCACCTTCTCATAAGAATTGAAATCCAACTCAATTACCGTGTTATTAACAACTTCGTTAAGATTGTCATTTTCCATTTCGAAAGTTGTTAATTCAAAATCATCAATTGTGGGCAAAGGTGGATTATCGTTCAAATTGCCACACGTTGAAACTTGATTTTGTTGGTCACGTCGTTTCAAGTATGTTTCAAATACCAAATCCGTGTGATTATCAAAAATTTCGTTCATTTGCTCGACAAAATCAAAGTTATAATTATTAACTTGAGTAGTTTCAATTTGAAATTGTTGAGAACAAAAATCGTTAATCGCACCATCATTGAAATTATTCCCATTGCCAAAATCATTTGGAAAATTATTCACATTTTCATTTTGAATTTGAAATTCATTTTGTAGTTCGAAATTGATTTGGCAAGGGTTATAATCAAAATCATTTGAATTTGGAAGTGAATTCAAATTTTGATTATTTTGAAAACTTTTACTTGAATTGTTCCACAAATATGAATTACACCATTCATTTATTCTTTGATTTTGTTGTGTGCTCATTTCAAGTAAAGATTCAATTTGTGTTTCAAGAGTTGAAGGTTGGTCGTTAGTTTGAAAATTATGTGGTGGAAAATCAGAGTTATTTGTACGACAATTGTTATTAAAATATCCATATGAATTTGGTGTAAAATTATATGGATTATATTGATTTTCAGAACTATCATAAAATCCGTGGAAATAAGGAGATTCTGACATTTTAAAGATTTTGTTTGTTTTTTTTTTTTGAAATTTTAAAAGAGAAAAGAAAATATTCACAATTTGTTTTTTTTGGATATTTGATTTTCAATTTTTTTTTTATAAATGCATGAACCTTATGCAACTAAATGAATGCAAATTATCTATTTACAGTTTTTCTAAAATTATATAATGACGGTTAGATTAATTTCAACAAAAGATTTCTCGGCCAGTTAACGGACAGGAGTTATCGGTGCACCAGGAATCACCCTAGCAATGCAGCCGAAGGTTTAAGTACCTTTAGAGGAACAACCGCTATAATATTTACGAATCACCATAATATTAATAAACGATTATTACTCTGCCATAGTCTAGACACCGATAAATAATTCGTTAGATATAAACCAATTTGTCAAAATATAAAAAGTCCTTAAAAAATGAAAATAAAACGAGACGAATGCAAAGCAGAAATTAAACGTGAATTAACGATGCAACTACGAATGAATTTTTGTTTGTTTTTGGTTTTTTTTTTTTTGTAAATGCAAATGCAAACAATCAACAATGCAAGGAAAATAAAAACAAGAGAGAAGAGAACAATACCAGAGGTTCTGAATTTATTAGCTATTTTTTTTAAGCGGCAATTTTTAGTAAGCACGCGAAGCACAATCTTTAGCAAGCACTTTCCTAGTTAGCAAAGCAAAACAATTCCCCTTCTTGTGTAGCAACCTGAAAAGTGACGACAATGTATGTACAATGGAAAGGCAAGTGACCTTCTCTTTTTCTTTTTTCTTTTCTTTTCTTCTTCTTCTTCTTTTTTTTTAAGCGAAACAAACCTTTAATTCGATACCTCAGAGTAAAACTCCTACCAAGATTTTTTTTTTAGAAAACAGAAATAACTCAGAATAAAACTCACTCTAAAATAAATAAAATCAAACCAACAAACAAGTAAAGAAAACTTCCCCCTGAAAGAAGCAAACTAAAATGGATCAAGTTGCTCGAAACCGACTACAAGGAGACTTACCCAAAAATAAAAATAAGCAACTGAAATTCGCTCCTAAACTGTTACACGATCCGACCCAATATCCTAATAATGCATAACCCTACTTTGAAACCGCCTAATGAAAACAATAAAGGGCAACCAAACAGTAATTCAAGCCTTCCTTAAATCAGTTCTAATCCAAAATCAAAATTCACAATTCCAATCAATTTTTGGACTCAATTCCTCAAATCGGATTTTCAATCTCAAATTGCTATAAACCCGATTTTGTCGAGAGTTGCGGGTTTGTGCGAGGCGACTTGGTTGCGAATTCTGCGTTGCTATTTGAAGGTGTTCTCGGCAGTGGATGGTTTTAGGGGTGCAATTTGAAGGCGGTGACAGTTTGTTTCGTGAATGGTAGAGTTCGGTTGAGGGTTCTGGGGTATTCGAATTGGTTTGGATCGGTGACTGACTTCGTTTTGATGCTGGTGGATACGAGTTTAGTTTGATGAAGAGGGTGGAGTTGCAACAGGCGATTTGGGGTTGCGGTGGGAGTTGATTTCCCGCAGAGGGTGATTACGAGTCTCGGCAGTTGAACGTTTGGGGTTGTCGAGTTTGAATTAGTGCGGTTGCGGGTGTTGTGATTTGAGTGAAGGCGATTGGGATTTGAGGTGGTCACCAGTGATGGAGTTGGAGTCTGTTAGAGGTGAGGGACGGAACTGTACTGGGTGTATGAAGGGGTTGAGTATGTTCGCAAACTAGGGACTGTGTTGATGATGAATGGAGGGTTTTGTGAAGTGATAGCACTGTTTGGGGTTGTTGTGTGAAGGAGTTTAAGAGGAGTTTGGTTGAGCTGTTGAATGGATTTATGGTAGCTGTAGTTGCTTGCTTTGTTGAGTATGTACACGGCAACGGAGTTTGTTTGTAGAAGTGATGGTTGATGAAGTTGTTGCTATGCCTCGTAGTTGGCGAGATGAAGAGTAGTGGTCTATGGTGAAATGAGATGCAAAGGGACTGTTGAAGTGGCCGAGATGAGTGACTAAAACTGGTAAAAATATGTGAATGCAGAAACTTATATTGTATATAGAAATTGTGAAATAAAGAGAGTTCTGTGATGTAGCAAATGAAATTGATTGAAAGAGAAATAAGAAGAAGAAAAATCAGTTGATAATTAAACTGTGCTATGCATGTTTTTATATGAGCTAAAAATTGAACATAGTAGCATGCACATAAACTGTTATGCAGAACTCAAAGTGATAATAAAGAGACAATGAAATGCACAGTTTTTTTTTTTACTTTTAAGCTGATGAGAAATGTGCAAAGTGATGAAAGAAAAACAGTTTGAAAACTGAATTGAATGTGTTGAAAAGAAGAATAACTGTTGACAAACTGAAATGAATTGCACAAACAAATGAAAGTGCAGGTTAACAGAAGTGTACAAGCTGAGAAGTAAAAATGCATAGTTTTTTTTTTTAAGTAAAGATGGAAACACACAATGTAACAAGAACAGAAATGCAAGCAACAGAAAAATATATAACAAGTGCACAGGAAGTTTCAGATGACAACAAAAATGCAAAATGGAATGTTTTTTTTTTTGAAACAACACAAAACAAAACAAATGCACAAACAACACAAATCAACACAAAAATAAAAGTGACACAAAACACAAAAACAAGCGACTAAACAGAAAAACTATGAACAAGATCACCTTTTTTTCTTAAAGATGAACACAAAAACAAGCACACACAAACAAATGATCAAAACAAAACACAAAAACTTTGAACAACACACTATTGAATGATCACAAAAACTAACAACAAACACACTTTTTAAAAAAAAAAACTAAATAAAAAAATTAATTCGTAGAATAAAACTAAAATTAAATTCTTTCCCCGGCAACAGCGCCAAAAACTTGTTCGCTACAACGGATTTTCTATCGAATTAGAAAACCGTCGCACGAATTATCGAAATAACAGCAAGTGTACGGCGTACTATTGTAATACGTAGTGAGTGCGAGTCCATCCATAGGGAAAGAAGTGATTTCAAGTTTATTCAATCGAATTAAACCAAACTTTGAATTGTTCTAATAAAAACTATGAAACTAGAAAATAAGTTGAGAGCTAAATATGAAATTAGAGAGTAATTTAGAGGTAAATCCACTCTCTCATTTATGTAAGTTATCAAACATGCAATGTATGATCTCAACAAGTGATATAAATGCAATATTTAAACCACTTATGATTCTCATGAAAATGAAACTAAAGCAAAATTATTCTAAGTATGGTCTATGAACTATTGGCTAGAACTATAGACCATCAAATTTTGTTCATACTTTCATTTCAAAATCAATAATCACTTAGCAAATATTGATGTAACTTGTGTATATATTGAAAAAGCATAAATCATTTGCAAATGCAACATGACCTATCAAACCCATATGTATAAACTTACATCAATATTCACTAACATGAAGCACAAATTAAAGATCACAAATCATACACATATTGAACTTACACAAAGTTAGAGAGCATCATTACCCCTAAATCAAGGGATTAGCCACTCATATGTGTTATCATATCAACACATGCAAGTTTCAACATTAGAAAATAAAGCAAAATGAAAGAAAAACTAAGTAGAACAAGAAGGGAACTAATCTAAGAACATGAAAGTAAATCTAAGCTATGAACATGAAAGTAAATCCAAGCTATGAACATGAATGTAAATCTAAGTTATGAACATGAAAGTAAAGAGCATAGAAATTAAATTACATTAAAGCAAAGAAGTTACATAAAGAAAATGGCTAAGTAGCCGTTAAAATAAAAGAGAGCTATGATCTAAACTAAACTACTAAAGGAAAAAAAGAGAAGATCCAAGAGAGGATGGATAAGTGAACATAAAGGGGGTAAATATACAAGATCACAAACCCTAAAACCCTAATAACTCATAATGGGAAATCCCCAAAATGGCCCTTCATGAAGCTTCTAATCCTATCTTAGCCACTAATGAGTCATGTAGGATGCATGAGGCCTTTGTCTCATTCAATTAGTCTTTAAAACGAAGCTTAAGAGAAAGAGGTTAAATTGAGAGGTGGGGTCCTCCATGATCATGTATGAGAATTATTTCCTCTTCATGCCTTTGTATGCATGCATTTGTGCTCCAAATCTTCATGTGTATTCATTATTTGTGCTCCAAAATTCGTATTAGAGACAATAACAAAGGAAAAGTATATGCAATCACAAAATAAAACATGCATAAGTGATCAATTTTTCCCAAAATGAGTGATGATTTTGAAGATATTTAAAATATGGTTGGATCATATAAAACACCCAAAAAGTTCATTTATTTATTTAACAAGAGTAAATATGTGAATATAAATGTGCATTTTTACGTGTACATCACAAAGCAGCTCTAACTTTGCCTTGGTGCTTTCTCTCCTCAATTTGATATAGCTAAGCCTAATCTTCAATTAGAAAGTGGTTTAGAGGTGTTTTGGAGAGGTTTAGAAAGTGAAGGCCATGGCTAGGTTAAGAGGAATGAATAGTGACGGCTGAAAAAATGAGAAAAAGGTATTCTCCAAACCCTAACAGCCCTTTTAAACTCCTAATCCCGAAATTCCTCTTTGGGCCTAGCTGTTAATCACCCGGTTAAGCCCAATTAAGCTATTTTTCACTATCTGAAACTTGTTTCAGCCATATCTCCCAAACTATGAGTCCGTTTGGCTAATGTGACCACTCTACGGAATTGTAAACCATCATCCGAATCCAATGGAAGTGGTTTCAGGTCAAAATTCCTTTCCAGTAAAAACTTATGGCCGAAACAAGATCAAATAGGGGCAAAACGGTCATTTAAAAATCAGCAAAAATCATGAACATGGGAAATGACCCCACTAGTCGTTCTCCAAAGTACATGACCATACGACTTACCAGGAAAAAGAAATAAATATTCTACGATCTTCCAATGCGTAGAATGCAGGTTGTTACATATAGCTCCCTCGTTTATTTTTCGTGGAACTTGCTAGTTGTTTGAATCTTTGCGACTTCTCCCATTCACTTTTCAAGGCAGTGAAATATTCTACGATCTTCCATTGCGTAGAATGCAGGTTGTTACATAAAGCTCCCTCATTTATTTGTCGTGGCACTTGCTCGTTGTTTGAATCTTTGCGACTCCTCCCATTCACTTTTCAAGGTGGTGCTCTTCTATTTTCATATTTTTGCATGTTAATATTTATAGCATTTGGCACTTGAACTAGTGTTGTTGGGGTCGCTATGTTTCATCATATTTCGCAAGAAAAACGCTCGACAGATGGCCTGCAATATGAAATCAACTTTTAAACAAGTTTCGATTTGACACATAATTTGGCAAGCTAGAAATTCTTTCAAATAGACATGCTCTTAATCGTTGAGCTAACGTTCAGTGCATCACTTGCAGATTATTACAAGCTATTTACAAGAAGTTTTGAATATAACAGAAAATAAAACATGAAGTAAAGCGTGAACTAAAGCAGGAAAAAGAGCATGATGTAAAGCGATGGCGATGTTGATCGCTTATTCTGAGCCACTGAAATTGAAGCACAATCAACGGTCATCAGTTGATGATCATCCTTGGCTTGGTTTGAACAAAAGCTTAGTTGCTTGTTTCCCCCTGTCCCTGGGGAGTCGGAGCAGCATTTGAGGACTATTGATTTTTCACATATTGTTGCGGAGAAGCAGCTCTTCAGTCAGTTATTTTAGATGCATACACTCGTTGGTGTTGTGGCCTAGTTGATCATGGAATCGACAGAACTTTCCAGAGTTCGTTTGCTTGCCACTTACTCTCTGTGGCTCTGGAATCGGATAATCCTCGGTATTTTTTGTTGCTGCGAAGATGTTTTCTGGAGTATCATTTGAAGGTGTTAGTTCTGATGGGTTGGAGAAGCGAAGCTTCTTGCTGTCTCGATTGTCTTTCCCGTCGCTTCCCCTTTTCTTACCTCCGCCGTTTTCTGAATGTACTGAGTAGAAAAAAATTTCGGAGCTTCAAGAGGTTGGTTTGAACTAGTAATCTGAAGAGGAACAAGCTTATTCTCCAATCTCATGTACTCCTCGGCCTTTTTATAGAGTTTGTCAAGCGTGCTTGGCTCTTTCATTTTGAACCACTTGCCAAATTTGCTATCCTCGTCTATGACATTGATTAGAGACATTAATATCATGCGAGGCTCTGGATTTCTTACTTCGGATACAGCAGCATCGAATCTTTTGAGGAAAGCTTTGACATATTCTCCCTATTTCAGTTTCATCGATGTAAGAGAAATAACATCCTTCGCCTTCGTAGCTTGCTGCTTGAACTGCTCTTTGTACTTCAGAATCAAATCATCAAACTGGTTGATGGATTTGGGCGGGTGCCTTGTGATCCATAATGATGCGACACCTACTAGACAAAGAGGGAAGCATAGGCATTTGATCTCATCTGTTTCTTTAGCTCCATTCATATACCATTCGTATTTGTATAGGAAATGATTCGGATCAGCAATCCCATTGTAAGGAGGAAGAGTAGGATGAGTGAACTTCTTGGGAAATTCAGCCTTGTAAATCCTCTTTGTGAAGGGATTTTCGCCGAGAGAGAAATCCCATTCCCTTTCACTATCCTTGCGAAGCATGTTGTCTTTCATGTTTTTCTTTACCACATCAACGGTATATTCCTTCGAGTTGTGCCGTTCCGGGAAGGGGACTTCGATCTATTTTTCGTATGCTCGTCATGGCGAGCGATCACGTTTAGAGGTTCTAGGTCTTTTACTTCCACTATGGGAAGGTGCCCCCTTGATGGGTCTGGTCTCGCAGCTCGTCGGTTATTTCGATCGACATGGTTTATAACATTCAACTTTGAGTCTTTGACATTAGCATCGTCTTTACCAACAAATCCTTCTAATTTGTCATTATGAGGATCAGAGGATAACGAATTTGCATTCTCTTCAAGGTTGACATGGATTTCCGGAGGAGAAGCGGGATTTGCTTGAGCATTTAGGAGAGTGCTCACTTTATCCATCAAAGCTTGATTTGCATCCATGAGAGTTTTATTAGCATCGATTAAAGCTTTATTTGAGGGTTCCATGCGTTGACTCAAGTTAGTGACGATGGCGTAAATTCGGCTTTATTCACTCTTGCTCTGGATATATAATTTTCTCTACCTTCAAATCGGTTGGTGACTGTAACACCCCACGTCCATTAATGTCACTCACAAAGGGAATGCATTAACTTCCATGGAGGTTTTAAGTGAATATAGAACAGTAAAATTACAACAAGACAGATATAAAATAGTACTTGGAAATTCAAAAAAACTTTATTTCATTGTAGCAGAAGTCAAAACATGTTTGATTACATCATAACACCACATTCAATGTCAAGTACAATATCTATCTTGATAAAACAAGTACATAATCCCATTACATGAATAGCCATTAAAAAGAAAGATAACAAGCTGGACTTTACTTTAGCAGTCCAAGCTTTCCAGAAGATAAGCGATCCAACTAGACTCCACTAGAACTTGGCCCAACCTGCGGACCTGAAGGGAGAAAAAGGATGGAAAAGAGGGGGTCAGACATAAAGTCTGGTGAATATGATAATTCTACAATACTATTACCAAAATAACTGGACTAAGGCACAAGCTGGAAAACAAGAAAATGTCTATGAAGAGCAGATTAAGGACATAGACAATTGCTAAAGGCAACGTTATAGGTGCTCCTAAATACTGAAGGATAAACACTATACTGCACCACACCAGTCACCCTAAAGATTCATCCCACTTAGCTTCACATAGAAACTTTCCCAATGGCTTTACGTACCCCTAGCTGACTACATAGGTGCCGCCTGCCCCTATCTCCACTAGGTGTACCCTACTTCCCATTATTCGATCGGCTCCCTAATTTGTAGATACCCGTGCTGGCCCCACAGTGGGGTGTATCACTCCCCTAAAGTGGCAACCTGATACAACGGACATGCACGGCTTATACCTACACGATGCAACAACGTCTTACCTACCAGCCCGGGTCCACACACGCATATGAAACTCGTTGGACTTGCGTTGACACCGCTCCCTGTTTTGGCCTCTTATAGTCAAACCCAGTATGCGTGTCCCGTCCTCGACTTGGGTCGAGCCCCCAAAGATACGTTTTGGGATACTGGTTGAAATGGGCCCCCACTATTTACCACAAGCATTCCACCTAAGCTTGTCCCCATTAGTCCATCCCACTTAACCCACTTAGTCATGTTCATTTACATGTGTGTTTGGTTAAGTCTAATCGTATTTCAAATGCCTCTAAAGGCAACCACCAGATTCCTCATGCCACCCAAGGCACCTACTTAACCCCCATATCCCACCTTACATGATTATCTGGTTAAGTATTTCTTAGTTCATTAAGGCCATAACCTCATAAAGACCTCTCACATTAGACTGGCATTTATGGCAGCTGGATTTGCAGGGCGGGTCCGGGCAGTCTTACACCATAAAAGAGTCTAACCTCGTGTCTTTACAACTGTTATGCTTTAGTTTGGGCCTAGGACCTCTCACATTGGGCCGACATTTGTGACTACTGGATTTGCCGGGCGGGTCCGGGCAGGTTTACATCACAAACGGGTCCAACCTCGTGTCCTAAGCATTGATTATTAATAATAATCCACTTTCCCCCAATTTTAATAATTCCCTACTTGAATTATTAATTACTTCCAATTTTTAACAATGTCCATAATTGACTCAATTATGGACATCCATTCATGGTATGCAAAATCTTACAAAATTGCACCCAATTTATTAATTCCTAATAATAACCCTACCCCACGTTTGAACGTTTATTCGCAAAAAATATATGTTAGACTCGAATAGCCTAACTCATAGCATAAAAGAGATTATCATAATAACATGTATATGTGACCAAATGAATCATAATAAGGGGTGAAACTTGCATATGTCCAACTTGCATAGATTATACATGTCATGGACCTAAAGGTGTCAACTTGTTCAAAATTCACCTAATATAATCTCAATCAATTTTCATAAACTTACATATGAACATGTGTGAATCAACATCATCTAATTTTTTAACAACATGGTTTTATATGGGTACACCTAACTCAATAGGCAAATTCCCATAATCAAGTTTTATTTAATTATAGTTTCAAGTTTATGGGTACACCTAACCTAATAGGCAAATTCCCATAAACAAGATCCATTTAAATTAAAAAAAAAACATAACTTTAAGCATGTTCCAACAACATCATGATTTTACAACATAATATAGCATGATTTATAACATGGCATAGTATGATAGTATAACATAGCTTGACATGATTCTCAACATAGCACGACATAGCATAAGAGAATTTACAACATAGCATGACATAGCATATATAATTTACATCATACGACAACAATATAACATAATAAGAGATCCACAATATATAGAATTTACAATTACAAATCACATCACTTTCTTGTGATCCATTCATAACTGAGTCAAATTAGTTTGTAATAGTCTTGTGAGAATCATCATACTCACCACAAAAGAAGAGAATTAGAGAGAGAGTTCTTTGGTTTGATTTGTTTTGTTGAGTAGAATTTAGTTGTAGATGATTAGGCTTCCTCTTCTTAGTTTGTGACGGCTACGCTGAACTCCATGGCAGCAGCATGACGGTAGCTTCTCTAATTTTACAAGTGATTTAGGTTTAGGGTCTACCCACTTATTTATAGATTTTAGAATGCATTTAGGCCATTAGATTTAACCTAGAAATAACCGCAGCCGTTCAGACAAGATGGGGTTTATCTTTTTGACTCAGCAATGAGTCAGAAGTGACTCAGCAAACACTCAGCATATTAATAAACTTCTATTCATGTCATAAATATATATATTTTCTACAATGTACATATTAGATACATCCCCCTTTACTTATTATTGTTTTTATATACATATTAGATACATCCCCTCTCTTACACACTTATTAATATTTTTTTATATTCATATTAGATACATCCCCTCTCTTACATACTTATTAATATTTTTATATTCATAATAGATACATCCCCTCTTCTACACACTTATTATTATTTTAGCAACTTTAGTGTTAATAGAAAATTCGGGGTGTTACATTCTCCCCTCCTTTTAGGATTTCATCCCCGAAATCTTAAAGTCTGGAAGAATGTATATCCTACCATCCAAACGTCCATCTACTCATCCATCATACACAGGCATCCATTGTCCTTACAGACTTCTAATGCTTTCATGTTTAAATGCACAGTGTGTGTATATGTCCGTATCTAATGCAAAATCAGGCGGTCCACTGATTCAGTTGACCTCCTTAATGCAAATTATGTAAGTGTCATGAATCCATTACGTATGCAAAAGATCCTAATTGCTTACATACTACTTCTATATGCGTGCACACCCATTCAACTGAATGCAGCATCCATATGATGGTACAACCATTATACATCCATTATACTAAATACATCCATATATATGCAATATGCAATATGAAGTGACTGAGCCGATCTAGTGCCTAAAGTGTGTGTATATATGCATCCACGAGCAACCACTAGCAAACACTTGCATCCATTTTGCATCCATCATACATAACATGTCTCAAACACATGTTTCAACCATAGGATTATCCTAACTAAAGGTCAAAGATACTAATGAGAGGACATACTAAAGATAAGATAAGATAAGCTAAGCGATAAAGGAGAAATTAAAAGACATACCCTCAAAAAGAAAAGGGTACAACGAACGCATCTTCTCTTCTGTCTCCCAAGTTGCGTTGCTCTCATCATCTCCCCATTGCACTTTAACCAGTCTGACCTCTCGATTCCTCAACTTTTTGATCTCCGACCCAAGAATGCATGTAGGAGCTCGTCTAATTGTTGCATCACGCTCTATTTCCACCTCTTTAAGCAAGCTCGGCTCTACCACCTCCGCGGTCTTGTGCAAACACTTCCTCAAATGTGATACATGGAATACGTCGTGTACTCCACTAAGTTTCTCAGGCAACTCCACCCTATATGCCATCTTCCCAATCCTGTTTTTTACAGGAAACGGCCCTACAAACCTTGGTGCTAATTTCCCCACGGACCCAAAGCGAACAACATTCTGTAACGGAGATACTTTGATAAAAACCATGTCCCCAATGTCAAACTCAAGATCTGTCCTCCTCTTATCAGCATACGATTTTTGCCTATCTTGTGCTGCTTTCATCCTCCTTCGAATCAACTCGATCTTCTCTGAGGTTTCCCAAACCATATCGGGCCCAAGTAGGATTTTATCGGTAGATTCCCACCAACATGTAGGCGAACGGCAAGGCCTTCCATAAAGAGCTTCGAAAGGTGCCATGCCAATACTAGACTAAAAGCTATTGTTATATGCGAATTCTACTAACGGAAGGTGCTCTTCCCATGTACCCCCAAAGTCTAGGATACAAAGCCTTAAAAGATCCTCTAGAATGCGATTCACCCTCTCGGTCTGGCCGTCTGTCTGAGGATGATATGCGGTGCTCAAACATAGCTGAGTCCCTACCGCCTCTTGTAAACTCTTCCAAAATTCGCTAGTAAAGATGGGGTCACGGTCGCTTACTATACTAGAAGGAATACCGTGCAAACGAACTATCTCCTTAATGTATACAGAAGCCAACCACGGAGCAGTCCTCTTACTTTTCACGGGAATAAAATGGGCGCTTTTAGTAAGTCTATCTACTATAACCCAAATCCCCGTGTTACCCTTCCTTGATCTTGGTAATCCATCCACAAAATCCATTGAGATGCTTTCCCATTTCCATAGTGGAACTTCTAATGGGTGAAGCAACCCACCGGGTTTCTTTTGTTCTGCTTTAACTCGTTGGCACACCAAGCATCTAGCGACGTACTCGGCCACATCCTTTTTCATACCGGCCCAAAAGAAAACCCGCTTCATATCTTTGTACGTCTTATCCCCGCCGGGATGAATGGTCATTTTTGAGCGATGAGCATCATCAAGAATGGCCTTCCTTAAGTCTTCGTCTTGTGGTACACAAAGTCTATTATCCCTTCGTAACCAACCCTTATCGTCTAGGGTATACCTACGAAGATGGCTTGACGACTCCCCCCCTTTGAGCTTTTCTACTATCTCAACCAACTGTGGGTCGTCTCGCTGCGCCTCACCAATCTGTCCTAAAAGTGTAGGTCTAACCTCCAAGGATGCTAACAGACCGGGTACTAAGTCAACGGAGGGTCTAAAGTCAAACATAGAGATGAATTCTAAGCTTTGTCGTTCAACAAACAACGGACTCAAGGACAACCTTTTCCTACTTAAGGCGTCTGCCACCACGTTACCCTTGCCCGGGGTATATGCTATTTCAAAATCGTAGGAGGCTAAGATTTCCATCCACCGTTGCTGCCTTAAATTCAAATCCTTCTGAGAGAATAAGTATTTTAATGATTTGTGGTCAGTGAACAGTTCGAATTTCTCACCAAGAAGATAGTGACGCCAAGACTGAAGCGCGAAAACAATTGCGGCTAGCTCTAAGTCATGCGTGGGGTAATTCTTTTCATGAACCCTCAACTGCCTTCCACCATAGGCTATTACTCTTCCCTCTTGCATGAGGACTGCGCCAAGTCCCGTCCCACAAGCATCAGTATAGATGGTAAACGGTTTATTCCCGTCTGGCAGCACTAAGACTGGGGCTGAAGTTAAGGCTCTCTTTAAACGTTGGAACGCATCATCGCAATCTTTGTCCCACGTAAAAACCAGGTTCTTCTTCGTTAACCGTGTTAATGGAGCTGATATTTTTGCGAAGTCTTTGATAAACTTCCTATAATAGCCAGCCAACCCCAAGAAACTTCTTACTTCGGTTGCATTTTTAGGGACCTTCCAATCTTGGATGGCCACCACCTTTGCGGGATCCACTGCTATCCCTTCTTTGGAAACCACGTGCCCTAAGAACCGTACTTCCTTCCTCCAGAAGTGACACTTAGAAAATTTTGCCTTAAGGTTATGCGCTCGAAGGGTTTCCAACACTTCCCTAAGATGTAGGGAGTGCTCTTCTTTATTCTTAGAAAAGACTAAGATGTCATCCACAAAGACTACCACGAATTTGTTAAGGTATTCCCTAAACACCCTACTCATCAAATCAACAAAATATGCAGGGGTGTTTGTCAAACCAAAGGGCATCACTAGCCATTCATAGAATCCGTCAGGAGTCCTAAAATCAGTCTTATCTATACTATCCTCAGCCACTCTCAGTTGATGAAAGCCAGTGGCTAAGTCCAACTGCGAAAACACTGAGGCGCCAACTAACTGATCAAAGAGATCGTCAATCCTCGGCAGTGGGTGTCTGTTCTTTTTAGTAAGCTTGTTTAGTTCTCTATAGTCCATACAAAGTCTAAGAGACCCATCCGCCTTTGTGGCAAAAACTACTGGAGCACCCCACTCCGATATACTTCGTCTTATGAACCCCTTCTCAAGCAACTCCTTTACTTGCTTATTGAGTTCCCTCCTTTCACGAGGAGCCATGTGGCACACTGGCAAAGATACGGGTTTAGCATTATCCACAAGATAAATTTGAAAGTCTATCTCCCGCTTTGGAGGTAAGCCCTTCACCTCCTCAAACACATCCGGATATTCCCGGACCACTTCTACCGATCGCAGGTTCTCTACAGACGCGTCAAGCGATTCAAGATAACTTAGCATAACGGAATTTATGGGATTACAAAAGATGTCGAGAGCATTACCAAGGCGAGTCACAAGCCTAACTACTCTCCTTTCACAATCAAGAATGGCCCTATTTCTAGACAACCAATCCATTCCTAAAATTAGCCCATAGCCCGTGAAGCCCAATACATAAGCATCACATCTAAATTCAACGCTAAGTATAGAGATTTTCAAATCCAAACATATCATGGTCAAATGAGCCGAACCCCCAATTGGATTTGAAACGACCAAGGGATCCTCTACTAAACTGGTGTTCAAGTGCAGTGATTCAACTAATGATGCAGAGATAAACGAATGAGATGCGCCAGAATCGAATAAGGTACGGACAGGATGATCAAACAGAAAAACTAAGCTTTCAACAGAAATTGTTCTACCTCTTTCTTGCAGCGGTGGGGCCGCAATAGCCTGAACTTGCCCCCTTGCCTGCCCTGGTGCCATAAGAGCCTGCACCTGTCCTCCCGAGGTAGACCCTGCCCTCTGCCCCTTCTTTGGACAGTCCTTCACTAAATGTCCCGCATCTCCACAATGAAAACAACCAGTCTTCTTTTTCTTTCTACAATCTTTGCTGAGATGGCCAGGCATCCCACAATTGAAGCATTTCTTCTTCCCTTTGCCATTATTGTTTTTACCACCCTTCTTATTTTGCTGTTGGGGTTTCTTCTGATCCCCTTTCTTTTCAACTGCCTTATCCTCATGCATAAGTGCCATTTCTACTAGCTTTTCAAAGGTGGCTCCCATAGGGATGTGGGTCATAGCCAACCCTTGCAACGGTTCATTCAAGCCTCTAACGAACCTCAAAGCTTTCTTCTCTGGCGTGTTCACCAACTCCAAGCCAAACCTTGCTAACTGATTAAATTTATTGACATATTCCTTTACTGATGAGCTCCCTTGCTTTAGTGCCAGGAATTTTTCCATATTTAAGTTCTCCTCTGCCCTTGAAAGAAACTTTGCCTCAAACCTTCGTCTGAAATCCGCCCATGAATCAACTGGACGTTCCCCGTTAGTGACCTCCCACCAAAACGAGGCCTCTCCCTTCATTAACCAAGCAGCTAAACGGACTTTCCTCCCATCTTCCACTTCAAAGATATCCAACAATTCCTCAGTCTCCTTAAGCCAATCTCTGGCCTCCACAAACGTCTCAGTCCCTTGAAAAGTTTTTCCTCCCATAGCCTTGAATTCCTTGCACGTCTTTGCAAAAGTGTCAACACGAGGAGGAGGAGGAGGAGGAGGAATGGGTGCAACTAGGGGTGGAGGAGTATCCGCTGGGCCTGCAGTGGTGGCCCTAGCCTCCAAGTATCTCCTAAACCACCCTGGAATCGTCACACCTTCTGGGAGATTAAGATCTTCAGCCATGCTGAAACGAAAAAGGAAAGATTCAAAATGGAGAATTCGAAAGATAAAGATAAGGATATGGCTATTTGGGATTATGTTTTTCATAAAAACTCTCTTTAAATAACATTTTTTTTTAAAGCACTTCTTCCAAAAATACTTTAGAAAAAAAATATTTTTCTAAAATTTTTTTTTTTATCTGTTCTGGTAACCTTATGCTCTGATACCACGTGTAACACCCCACGTCCATTAATGTCACTCACAAAGGGAATGCATTAACTTCCATGGAGGTTTTAAGTGAATATAGAACAGTAAAATTACAACAAGACAGATATAAAATAGTACTTGGAAATTCAAAAAAACTTTATTTCATTGTAGCAGAAGTCAAAACATGTTTGATTACATCATAACACCACATTCAATGTCAAGTAAAATATCTATCTTGATAAAACAAGTACATAATCCCATTACATGAATAGCCATTAAAAAGAAAGATAACAAGCTGGACTTTACTTCAGCAGTCCAAGCTTTCCAGAAGATAAGCGATCCAACTAGACTCCACTAAAACTTGGCCCAACCTGCGGACCTGAAGGGAGAAAAAGGATGGAAAAGAGGGGGTCAGACATAAAGTCTGGTGAATATGATAATTCTACAATACTATTACCAAAATAACTGGACTAAGGCATAAGCTGGAAAACAAGAAAATGTCTATGAAGAGCAGATTAAGGACATAGACAATCGCTAAAGGCAACGTTATAGGCGCTCCTAAATACTGAAGGATAAACACTATACTGCACCACACCAGTCACCCTAAAGATTCATCCCACTTAGCTTCACTTAGAAACTTTCCCAATGGCTTTACGTACCCCTAGCTGACTACATAGGTGCCGCCTGCCCCTATCTCCACTAGGTGTACCCTACTTCCCATTATTCGATCGGCTCCCTAACTCGTAGATACCCGTGCTGGCCCCACAGTGGGGTGTATCACTCCCCTAAAGTGGCAACCTGATACAACGGACATGCACGGCTTATACCTACACGATGCAACAACGTCTTACCTACCAGCCCGGGTCCACACACGCATATGAAACCCGTTGGACTTGCGTTGCCACCGCTCCCTGTTTTGGCCTCTTATAGTCAAACCCAGTATGCGTGTCCCGTCCTCGACTTGGGTCGAGCCCACAAAGATACGTTTTGGGATACTGGTTGAAATGGGCCCCCACTATTTACCACAAGCATTCCACCTAAGCTTGTCCCCATTAGTCCATCCCACTTAACCCACTTAGTCATGTTCATTTACATGTGTGTTTGGTTAAGTCTAATCGTATTTCAAATGCCTCTAAAGGCAACCACCAGATTCCTCATGCCACCCAAGGCACCTACTTAACCCCCATGTCCCACCTTACATGATTATCTGGTTAAGTATTTCTTAGTTCATTAAGGCCATAACCTCATAAAGACCTCTCACATTAGACTGGCATTTATGGCAGCTGGATTTGCCGGGCGGGTCTGGGAAGTCTTACACCATAAAAGAGTCTAACCTCGTGTCTTTACAACTGTTATGCTTTAGTTTGGGCCTAGGACCTCTCACATTGGGCCGACATTTGTGACTACTGGATTTGCCGGGCGGGTCCGGGCAGGTTTACATCACAAACGGGTCCAACCTCGTGTCCTAAGCATTGATTATTAATAATAATCCACTTTCCCCCAATTTTAATAATTCCCTACTTGAATTAATTATTAATTACTTCCAATTTTTAACAATGTCCATAATTGACTCAATTATGGACATCCATTCATGGTATGCAAAATCTTACAAAATTGCACCCAATTTATTAATTCCTAATAATAACCCTACCCCACGTTTGAACGTTTATTCGCAAAAAATATATGTTAGACTCGAATAGCCTAACTCATAGCATAAAAGAGATTATCATAATAACAACATGTATATGTGACCAAATGAATCATAATAAGGGGTGAAACTTGCATATGTCCAACTTGCATAGATTATACATGTCATGGACCTAAAGGTGTCAACTTGTTCAAAATTCACCTAATATAATCTCAATCAATTTTCATAAACTTACATATGAACATGTGTGAATCAACATCATCTAATTTTTTAACAACATGGTTTTATATGGGTACACCTAACTCAATAGGCAAATTCCCATAATCAAGTTTTATTTAATTATAGTTTCAAGTTTATGGGTACACCCAACCTAATAGGCAAATTCCCATAAACAAGATCCATTTAAATTAAAAAAATCATAACTTTAAGCATGTTCCAACAACATCATGATTTTACAACATAATATAGCATGATTTATAACATGGCATAGTATGATAGTATAACATAGCTTGACATGATTCTCAACATAGCACGACATAGCATAAGAGAATTTACAACATAGCATGACATAGCATATATAATTTACATCATACGACAACAATATAACATAATAAGAGATCCACAATATATAGAATTTACAATTACAAATCACATCACTTTCTTGTGATCCATTCATAACTGAGTCAAATTAGTTTGTAATAGTCTTGTGAGAATCATCATACTCACCACAAAAGAAGAGAACTAGAGAGAGAGTTCTTTGGTTTGATTTGTTTTGTTGAGTAGAATTTAGTTGTAGATGATTAGGCTTCCTCTTCTTAGTTTGTGACGGCTACGCTGAACTCCATGGCAGCAGCATGACGGTAGCTTCTCTAATTTTACAAGTGATTTAGGTTTAGGGTCTACCCAATTATTTATAGATTTTAGAATGCATTTAGGCCATTAGATTTAACCTAGAAATAACCGCAGCCGTTCAGACAAGATGGGGTTTATCTTGTTGACTCAGCAATGAGTCAGAAGTGACTCAGCAAACACTCAGCATATTAATAAATTCTATTCATGTCATAAATATATATATTTTCTAAAATGTACATATTAGATACATCCCCCTTTACTTATTATTGTTTTTATATACATATTAGATACATCCCCTCTCTTACACACTTATTAATATTTTTTTATATTCATATTAGATACATCCCCTCTCTTACATACTTATTAATATTTTTATATTCATAATAGATACATCCCCTCTTCTACACACTTATTATTATTTTAGCAACTTTAGTGTTAATAGAAAATTCGAGGTGTTACAGTGACTGGAGTAGTTTCGTGATTAGCAACATTGTCATTTTCCTCAACGACATTGCTAGTGGTCTTCTTTGATTTGGCTATGATCTCGGAAAAGGCCTTGAATTTTGATGAAAATTCGTCGATTGGCCTAGATCTTAGATTTGCAGAATCTATGGTGGAAGTAGGCTTAGAACATCAATGTGAAGAAAGGAGAAGCGAACGCGGCCCCACGGTGGGCGCCAAATGTTGAAGCCGAAAATTGTTCAAACACCAATGGTGTGAAACCACACTTCACCAATTACAGTTAGAAATTAAAAGGGCCACAATCGCAAAATATATGGAGAAAAACAAGTAAACGACACGAGATTTTTACAGTGGTTCGATTCAATGTGAATCTACGTCCACTTTTCAATCATTTTTTATCATTATGGTGAGGATTACAAATTTTATCATCTCATACATCGCATTAATTACACTTGAAAATTATTGTGATAATTCTCCAATGTTTGCTCTCTTTCCGCTTTGAATATCACATGAATTCGAGAAGGAACGAATTGGATTGTGTAATTATACACTTTTCCTTAGTTCCATCATGAAAATGGTGCTAGATCCGTGCTTTGAAGAGGAGCAATGGCGATTGGAGATCACTTGGAGTAGATCGGAATGTGAATTAATGGTGCTTGGAGAAGATGTGATCCATTCCATGTCGGAGAAAGGAGGATAGAAGTTTGGCGACTATTAATGAGGTTTTAGAAGCTTTGGAACGGTCGAGGAATGATTTAGGTAGCCCTTCGGGGTAGTGGAATCGGTCCCTTGAATTGTGGAGCGAGGGGCTATTTATAGAAGAAGTTTGAAGGTAGCGGCAGTCTCGTAATATTGGTGCGAAAAGTTTGGATCAGGCATAAATATGGATCGGGCTAAAACTATTTACAGAAATGCCACCGCTTTTTATACATGACCGATCCAAAAGTAAAGGCCACACCGATCCTTTTGTGAAGAAACGCACCGATCCATTTTTAATAACAAACATGCTACCACATATACAATATGCCCAACCCAGTTTCTGACAATGCATCTGCCTTCTATTTCAATGCCTCGATCCAGATTGTTTTGATGTCCCGATCCAAATATAATCACAACTTTGCCACCGCTTATGTATTAGGCTGATCCAGTTATCCACATGTTTTTGTATTCATGTGCTACAGCCTTTTCTACATTATCCAATACTGACCCGTACTTGTTTAATTAGTACTGATCCATTATTAAACAATAGGACTAACCCAGTTTGCATAATACTATAGCCTCTCCACGTGTACTAAATTGGACCAATCTAATATTATGTACGTTGCTTGCCTCCTTTCATTTAATACTGGTCCATTTTGTGCAGGCTTCTTGTGCATTTGTGCCATAGATACCTTGTAAAATTGAAACCTGTAACACCCCGAATTTTAGTTAATGCTAAAATTCACTAATTATAGGATAAATAATCTCAGATGTGGGAATTGGGGGTAACGAGATGCGTCATTGCGTTCGTCTCGGAAAAATACGCGAAATAGAGTCCGAGTTTTCGAAAATCGGAGTCCGTATGGCCCAGTTATGGCCCAAAGAAGTTTTCAGAAAATTCAAAGATAAAAACAGAATTTAATATTTAATAATCAGATTTTGAATTGGGGCCAGTGGGGGCCAGGTGGGAAAAATTCCCGCCCTAGCCATGTCGACAGCGCTGTCGACAGGGCTGTCGACAGGGGTGTCGACTGCCCTGTCGACTTGCCTGTCGACAGGGGTGCGACACCCAGTGAGATTGGGTGCACCAGTTTGGGTCCTTGTGCTGGCCTAGTGGGCTGGTTCTAGAGATTTCCTAAATCTAACGGTCCTAATCTAACCTAGGGTTAATCTAAGGGCCTAAAACACTACCTAATCCTATAAATAAGACCCTAACCCTACCCTAATTCATTCATAATTAGGTCTTGTAACTAAACTATGGCAAAATGAAATTTGGTTATGGCCTCCATAAATCAATGAAGAGAGAGTGCAAGCTAATCAACCTCTAATCAATATCTTCTTCACTAATTCCACCTCATAAGTTTGCTAATCTTGGTTTTGGTGAGTTTCTATCACTTTGATGATCGATTGCTAAATTAAGTAGATGAGATATGATGAGATTTATGGTTTTGCATGTGGATTAATGGGTTTTCAAGTCATATGACATGATGTGAATATGCTAATCTATGTTTAATATTAATCCTATGTTTATGCAAGTTGAATATGTAAATTTATGCATGTTGAATATGTAAATTTATGCATGTTGAATATGTAAATTTATGCAAGTTAAGTATGTGAGTTTATGCATAATGTGTAATTAATTTTATGCATGCTAAGTATGTAGTTTCATGCATGCTAAGTGTTTGGTATTATGCATAAATCATGACATGAAAGTTACATGTATGTTAATATGCAAGATTTGCTATGAAAGTTACATGTATGTTAATATGCAAGATTTGCTATGAAAGTTACATGTATGTTAATATGCAAGATATGCTATGCAAGTTACATGTTTGTTAATATGCAAGTTCATGATGACACATTATCCAAGTTTAAGAGTTAATATGCAAGTATATGGATGCTTATGCAAGTCATGTATATGTTTAAATGCAAGATTTATGTGATATGCAAGTTATGCATGCTTATGCGAGAATATGAATGCTTATGCAAGATATGTATATGCTTAAATGACATGATATGCAAGTTATGCATGTTTATGCAAGTATGTGAATGCTTATGCAAGTATGTGGATGCTTATGCAAGTATGTGAATGCTTATGCAAGTTATGTGTGTGCTTAAATGCATGTTTAACATGTTATGCAAGGTATGTGTATGATAATATGCAAGCTCATATGCAACATGTTATGCAAATTATGTGTATGATAATATGCAAGCTCATATGCAACATGTTATGCAAATCATGTGTATGATAATATGCAAGTTTGGGTTAAATGTAGTTGGGTTAATATATGCTCATATATGTAAGTTGACATCCTCTTAACCCATGACAAAGTTGTATGCTAAACCCATGATATTTGTGATGATCTTCCCCTTATTTATGTCATGAAAAGAGAACGATTTACGTGGGGAACGATGGGGTTGGTAAATATGTTAATAAAAAAATATGATTGGGTATGATTAAGCATACCATAAAAATAAATTACCATAAGTGGGAATTTACCTATTAAGTTAGGTCTCCCCATGGGAATTTACCTATTGAGTTAGGTCTACCCATGTTATGGAAAATTTGATATTAATTAGGGATAATTAATATGGGGGTGATTAATTAGGTTTAATTAATCAACTAAGACACGAGGTTGGACCCTTTTGTAGCAGAAGTCTGCCCGGAACCGACCGGCCATCCAGCGGCTACAAATGATTGGCCCAATGTGAGAGGTCTTAGTCGTAAATTAAATACATGATTAAAGTAAAGACACGAGGTTAGGCCCTTTTGATGACAGAAGTCTGCCCGGAACCAACCGGCATATCCAGCAGTCATAAAAGACGGTCTAATGTGAGAGGTCTTTATGAGGTCATGATCTTAATTAATGAATTAAGAAACACTTAACCATATTAGCATGTAGTGGGACATGAGGGGTTAAGTGGGTGCCTTGGGGTGGCATGAGGAGACTAGTGGGTTGCCTTGGGTGGCAATAGAAAATACGATTAGAATACTTAACCAAAGTGGAACATGTAATTAAACATGATTAAAGGGTTAAGTAAGTGCCATGGGTGGCATGGGAAAATACGATTAGAATACTTAACCAAAGTGGAACATGTAATTAAACATGATTAAAGGGTTAAGTAAGTGCCATGGGTGGCATGTGAAAGTCTAGTGGGTACCTTGCATAAAATGATTAAGGGACTTAACCAAAATTTATAACATGTAATAGGACATGGTTAAAGGGTTAAGTGGGGTTCACTAGAAATAACAAGCTTAGGAGGTAGCTTGTGGGGGCCCGTTTCAACCAATATCCCAAACGTATCTTTGTGCGCTCGATTCTAGTCGAGTGACGGGACACGCATATTGGGCTTGACTATAAGTGGCCAAACCGGGTTAGCGGTGGCAACGCGGGACCAACGGGTTTCATATGCGTGTGTGGACCCGGGCTGGTTGGTAAGTCGTTGTTGCATCGTGTAGATATAAAGCCGTGCACCGTTGATATTATATGGTGGCCACGTTGGGGAATGATACACCCCAATCGTGGGACCAGCACGGGTATCTACGTAGGGGAGCCGATCGCTTGGGAAGTAGTGGGTACACCTATGTAGTCAGATAGGGGTACACGAAACTACTAAATTACTAAGTACACTTAGTGGGATCAACCTTTAATTAGGAATTACTCTTGGTGGGTAGGACTGGTGTGGTGCAGTGTAGGAATTACCCTTGGGTGGATAAGTCTGGGGTGGTGTAAACTAATCCTAGGGTGGATAAATGCGTCTTTACGATTATCTTAGTTTATCCTAAGTATGCCTAGTTAATTAGTGTAGCCATTCATCCCCAGACGTTACCGTATATCAAGCTTATATCTCCTCTGGTTACTTTAATAATTGTATTGTTAAAGTTAAAGGACTCACTCAGACTTATGTCTGGCCCCGTTGTTTTTATCTTTTTCCCAACCCTCAGGTTATCAGAGTGGGCCCAGTACGAGTGGGCTTTGATCAGACTGCTTTATTCTCTTTTGGAGCTTGGACCATAGGAGTAAAGCTCAGCTTATCCTTTTCTTTTATGGCTATCAGTTTACACATATTGGGATTATGTACTTTTATTTATCAGGATGGATATTTTGTACTTGACTCTTAGTATGGTTTTATGATGTAACCAGACATGTTTTACTTCCGCTGTTATGAGATGATGTTTTAAAAATTTTTAAGTACTATTTATATCTGTCTTGGTGAAATTTTCTGTTCTATATTCACTAAAATACTCTACCGATGCCATGGCATTCCCTTAGAGAGTGACCATAGCGGGTGTGGGGTGTTACACGTGGTATCAGAGCTTAAGGTTACCGGAACAGATAAAATTTTTAGAAAACTATTTTTCTAAAAACATTTTTGGAAGAAATATTTTCAAAAACATGTCTTTAATGAGAAAAGTTTTTGAAAGAAAAGCATAATCCCTGATAGCCATATCTTTATCTTTCGAATTCTCCGTTTTGAATCTTTCCTTTTTCGTCTCAGCATGGCTGAAGATCTTTATCTCCCGGACGATGTAGCGGTACCAGTATGGTATAGGAGGTTGGTAGAGGCTAGGGCCGCCGCTGCAGGTCCAGCAAATGTTCCCCCTCCACCCGTTGCACTCGTTCCTCCTCGCGCGGATACTTTTGCTATGACTTGTAGGAAGTTTAAGGCTATGGGAGGAAAACCTTTTGTGGGAGCTAGGGATTGGCTTAATGAGACGGAAGAATTGATGGAAATCTTGGAAGTGGAAGAAGGAAAGAAAGTCAGGTTAGCCGCTTGGTTAATGGAAGGAGAGGCCTCGTTCTGGTGGGAGGTCACTAATGGAGAACGCCCTGTTGATTCTTGGATGGATTTCAGGCAAAGGTTTGAGGCAAAGTTTCTCTCAAAAGCGGAAGAAGATATGCACGTGGAAAGGTTCTTGAACTTAAAGCAAGGGAACTTGTCGGTGGAAGAATATGTTAACAAGTTTAATCAGTTAGAGAGATTCAGCAAAGAAGAGAAAGCTTTGAGGTTCGTCAAGGGCTTGAACGAACCAATGCGCAGATTGGCTATGTCTCACATTCCTATGGGGGCCACTTTCGAGAAGCTAGTGGGCATGGCACTTATGCATGAGGATGAGAAGGGTCCCAATGCTAGTAAAGCACCCGAGAAGGAAGGAGATCAGAAGAGACCTCTACAGCAACAGCAAAACAAGGGTGGAAAAGGCAACGGAAAGAAAAAGTGCTTCAATTGTGGGACACTAGGCCACCTAAGCAAGGAGTGTCGCAAGAAGAAGAAGACTGGCTGCTTCCACTGTGACGAAGCAGGACATCTAGTGAAAGACTGTCCTAAGAAAGGGCGAAGGACGAGGTCTACCTCAGGAGGACAGGTGCAAGCTCTTGTGGCACCAGTTCAGGCAAGGGGGCAAGTTCAGGCTCTCGCAGTTCCACCGGTTCGAGAAAGAGGTAGAACTATTTCTGTGGAAAGTCTAGTTTTCCTGTTTGATCATTCTGTCCGTACTTTATTTGATCTTGACGCATTGAGTTCGTTTATCTCATTATTGTTAGTTGAGTCACTGCACTAATACACCAGTTGGTAGATGATCCCTTAGTTGTTTCAAACCCAATTGGGCTCCATGATGTGTTTGGGTTTGAAAGTTTCTATACTTAGCATTGAGTTTAGATGTGATGCTTTTGGGCTTCACGGGCTATGGGTTAGTTTTGGGCATAGACTGGTTATCCAGTAATGGTGTCATTCTTACTTGTGAAGAGAGTTGTTAGGTTTATGACCCGTTAGGGTAACACTCTCGAGATCTTTTGTAATCCCATGGAATCTGCTATGCTAAGTTATCTAAAGTCGCTTGACACGTCGGTCGAGAGTTTGCAATCTATAGAGTGGTCCGAAATACTCGGATGGGTTTCAAGGAGGTGAAGGGCTTACCTCGCGGGAGATTGACTTCCGAATATATCTGGTAGACAATGTTAAACCAGTATCTGGGCCAGTGTGCCACGTGGCTCCTCGTGAGAGGAGGGAACTCCATAAGCAAGTAGGCAATTTACTTAAGAAGGGGTTCATAAGACGAAGTATATCGGAGTGGGGTGCTCCGGTAGTTTTTGCCACGAAGGCGGATGGGTCCCTCAGACTTTGTGTAGGCTAAAGAGAACTAAATAAGCTCACAAAGAAGAATAGACACCCATTGTCGAGGATTGATGATCTCTTTGATCAGTTAGTGAGCGCCTCAGTATTTTCGCGGTTGGACTTAGCCACAAGGTTTCGTCAATTGAAAGTGACTGAGGATAGTATAGAGAAGACTACCTTTAGGACTCCGGATGGTTTTTATGGGTGGCTAGAGATGCCATTGGGTTTGATGAATGCCCCGCATATGATGAAAAGGGTGTTCAAGGAGTACCTAAATAAGTTCGTGACGATCTTTGTAAATGACATCTTGGTCTTTCCCAGGAGCGAAACAAGTTTTCCTATGTGCTCAATAGGATGAGCAAAGTCAGTTATGGGATAAACGGTGGTTTTGGAGCAAGACTGGCGAGGACATTAAAAGTTGGACAAGGGCTTAACTATTTAGCCGTTTTTACTAGTATCATCTCACGTAGGTCGTCTGAATCCGAAGGAGGTATCCCTTGGGTGTTTGTCTGATATTGGTTTAGGCCTTTGGGGCTTGCATTTGGGGGATATCGCGTTCGACTAAGATGGTCTGCGTGAGAGATGGACAGTTGTGGCGGTTTTGCATGGGAGAATATCCTGATTTTTCTCTAGAAGAGGAGAAAAGCATGCCTTACATCTCAAAGAGGTGTTGGAGACTCTTCGAGCACATAGTCTTAAAGCTAAATTCTCTAAAATGTCATTTTGGAGAAGAGAAGTGCGATTCTTAGGGCATGTGGCCTCTAAGGAAGGGATAGCTGTGGATCCCGCATAGATAGTAAAGTACCTAGGAATGCTACCGAAGTAGGAAGTTTCTTGGGGTTGGCAGGATAATTCATCAAAGACTTTGCGAAGATATCAGCCCCATCAACCGGCTGGACGAAGAAGAATCTGGTTTTCTCATGGGACGAGATGTACCAAGATATGAATCGAGTTTTCTTTTTTTGGGCCGATATGAAGAAAGACATGGCCGAGTATGTCGCTAGATGCTTGGTGAAAGCAGAGCAAAGTTAACCAAGTGGGTAGCTTCACCCATTAGAAGTTCCGCTAAGGAAGTGGGATAGTGTCTCGAAGGATTACCAAAATCAAGGAAGGGTAATACGGGGATTTGGGTTGTGGTAGATAGACTTACTGAGTGTGCCCATTTCATGCCTGTGAAGAGCAAGAGAACTATTTCATTAGAAAGATTATTAGGTTGCATGGTGTACCTTCCAGTATAGTGAGCGATCGAGATCCTATCTTCACTAAAGAGTTTTGGAAAAAAAAAATTTGCAAGAGGCGGTAGGGACTCAGTTGTGTTTGAGTACCGCATTTCACCCTCGGATAGACGGCCAGACCGAGAGGATGAATCGTATTTTAGAAGACCTTTTGAGGCTATGTAGCTTGGATTTAGGAGGTACATGGGAAGAGCATCTTCCATTGGTGGGGTACCCGACAGACTTAGTGGTGTACGTGATGTATTCCATGTGAGGAAGGACCTACATAAGGTCGTAGAGGCGATAGAGCCAAGCTTGCTTAGAGAAGTGGAAGTAGAGCGTGATGAGGTGATTCGACGAGCTCCTACTTGCATCCTTGGGCCAGAGATTTGGAAGTTGGAAAGCAGAGAGGTTCAACTAATCAAAGTACAAAGGGGAGATGAAGAGAGTGACGCTACCTGGAAGACGGAAGCGAAGATGCGTTTGAGGTACCCTTTTCTTTCGGAGGGTATGTCCTTTTTCTTCTCCTTCACCGCATATCTTGTACTTATCTTATCCTTAGTATGTCCTCTCGTTAGTACCTTTGACCTTCAGATAGGATAGTCCTATGGTTGAAACATGTGTTTGAGACATGTTATGTATGATGGATGCAAGTGGATGCAAGTGTTTGCTAGTGGTTGCTCGTGGATGCATATACACACACTCTAGGCACTAGATCGGCTCCATCACTTCATACTGCATATTGCATAAAATTGTGTGTAAGTAGCTATATTAATGGATGTATGATGATTGTGTTATCATATGGATGATGCATTTTGGTGAATGATTGTGCACTCATGTAGATATTGTATGTGTCGATAGGGTTCTCTCGCATACATAATGGATGCATGGCACTATCATGGTTTGCATATGTTCATACATTAGATAGGGAACATATACACACACTTTTTGCATATGCTCATACATCATTAGAAATTGTTTTAAGGACAATGGATGCCGTGGTTGATGATTTGAGTAGATGGTTGTTTGGATGGTAGGATATGCATTTTCCTTAGCTTAGAGATTTCGGGGACGAAATCCTTTAAGGAGGGGAGAATGTAACACCCCGAATTTTAGTTAATGCTAAAATTCACTAATTATAGGATAAATAATCTCAGATGTGGGAATTGGGGGTAACGGGATGCGTCATTGCGTTCGTCTCGGAAAAATACGCGAAATAGAGTCCGAGTTTTCGAAAATCGGAGTCCGTATGGCCCAGTTATGGCCCAAAGAAGTTTTCAGAAAATTCAAAGATAAAAACAGAATTTAATATTTAATAATCAGATTTTGAATTGGGGCCAGTGGGGGCCAGGTGGGAAAAATTCCCGCCCTAGCCATGTCGACAGCGCTGTCGACAGGGCTGTCGACAGGGGTGTCGACTGCCCTGTCGACTTGCCTGTCGACAGGGGTGCGACGCCCAGTGAGACTGGGTGCACCAGTTTGGGTCCTTGTGCTGGCCTAGTGGGCTGGTTCTAGAGATTTCCTAAATCTAACGGTCCTAATCTAACCTAGGGTTAATCTAAGGGCCTAAAACACTACCTAATCCTATAAATAAGACCCTAACCCTACCCTAATTCATTCATAATTAGGTCTTGTAACTAAACTATGGAAAAATGAAATTTGGTTATGGCCTCCATAAATCAATGAAGAGAAAGTGCAAGCTAATCAACCTCTAATCAATATCTTCTTCACTAATTCCACCTCATAAGTTTGCTAATCTTGGTTTTGGTGAGTTTCTATCACTTTGATGATCGATTGCTAAATTAAGTAGATGAGATATGATGAGATTTATGGTTTTGCATGTGGATTAATGGGTTTTCAAGTCATATGACATGATGTGAATATGCTAATCTATGTTTGATATTAATCCTATGTTTATGCAAGTTGAATATGTAAATTTATGCATGTTGAATATGTAAATTTATGCATGTTGAATATGTAAATTTATGCAAGTTAAGTATGTGAGTTTATGCATAATGTGTAATTAATTTTATGCATGCTAAGTATGTAGTTTCATGCATGCTAAGTGTTTGGTATTATGCATAAATCATGACATGAAAGTTACATGTATGTTAATATGCAAGATTTGCTATGAAAGTTACATGTATGTTAATATGCAAGATTTGCTATGAAAGTTACATGTATGTTAATATGCAAGATATGCTATGCAAGTTACATGTTTGTTAATATGCAAGTTCATGATGACACATTATCCAAGTTTAAGAGTTAATATGCAAGTATATGGATGCTTATGCAAGTCATGTATATGTTTAAATGCAAGATTTATGTGATATGCAAGTTATGCATGCTTATGCGAGAATATGAATGCTTATGCAAGATATGTATATGCTTAAATGACATGATATGCAAGTTATGCATGTTTATGCAAGTATGTGAATGCTTATGCAAGTATGTGGATGCTTATGCAAGTATGTGAATGCTTATGCAAGTTATGTGTGTGCTTAAATGCATGTTTAACATGTTATGCAAGGTATGTGTATGATAATATGCAAGCTCATATGCAACATGTTATGCAAATTATGTGTATGATAATATGCAAGCTCATATGCAACATGTTATGCAAATCATGTGTATGATAATATGCAAGTTTGGGTTAAATGTAGTTGGGTTAATATATGCTCATATATGTAAGTTGACATCCTCTTAACCCATGACAAAGTTGTATGCTAAACCCATGATATTTGTGATGATCTTCCCCTTATTTATGTCATGAAAAGAGAACGATTTACGTGGGGAACGATGGGGTTGGTAAATATGTTAATAAAAAAATATGATTGGGTATGATTAAGCATACCATAAAAATAAATTACCATAAGTGGGAATTTACCTATTAAGTTAGGTCTACCCCATGGGAATTTACCTATTGAGTTAGGTCTACCCATGTTATGGAAAATTTGATATTAATTAGGGATAATTAATATGGGGGTGATTAATTAGGTTTAATTAATCAACTAAGACACGAGGTTGGACCCTTTTGTAGCAGAAGTCTGCCCGGAACCGACCGGCCATCCAGCGGCTACAAATGATTGGCCCAATGTGAGAGGTCTTAGTCATAAATTAAATACATGATTAAAGTAAAGACACGAGGTTAGGCCCTTTTGATGACAGAAGTCTGCCCGGAACCAACCGGCATATCCAGCAGTCATAAAAGACGGTCTAATGTGAGAGGTCTTTATGAGGTCATGATCTTAATTAATGAATTAAGAAACACTTAACCATATTAGCATGTAGTGGGACATGAGGGGTTAAGTGGGTGCCTTGGGGTGGCATGAGGAGACTAGTGGGTTGCCTTGGGTGGCAATAGAAAATACGATTAGAATACTTAACCAAAGTGGAACATGTAATTAAACATGATTAAAGGGTTAAGTAAGTGCCATGGGTGGCATGGGAAAATACGATTAGAATACTTAACCAAAGTGGAACATGTAATTAAACATGATTAAAGGGTTAAGTAAGTGCCATGGGTGGCATGTGAAAGTCTAGTGGGTACCTTGCATAAAATGATTAAGGGACTTAACCAAAATTTATAACATGTAAGGGGACATGGTTAAAGGGTTAAGTGGGGTTCACTAGAAATAACAAGCTTAGGAGGTAGCTTGTGGGGGCCCGTTTCAACCAATATCCCAAACGTATCTTTGTGGGCTCGATTCTAGTCGAGTGACGGGACACGCATATTGGGCTTGACTATAAGTGGCCAAACCGGGTTAGCGGTGGCAACGCGGGACCAACGGGTTTCATATGCGTGTGTGGACCCGGGCTGGTTGGTAAGTCGTTGTTGCATCGTGTAGATATAAAGCCGTGCACCGTTGATATTATATGGTGGCCACGTTGGGGAATGATACACCCCAATCGTGGGACCAGCACGGGTATCTACGTAGGGGAGCCGATCGCTTGGGAAGTAGTGGGTACACCTATGTAGTCAGATAGGGGTACACGAAACTACTAAATTACTAAGTACACTTAGTGGGATCAACCTTTAAGTAGGAATTACTCTTGGTGGGTAGGACTGGTGTGGTGCAGTGTAGGAATTACCCTTGGGTGGATAAGTCTGGGGTGGTGTAAACTAATCCTAGGGTGGATAAATGCGTCTTTACGATTATCTTAGTTTATCCTAAGTATGCCTAGTTAATTAGTGTAGCCATTCATCCCCAGACGTTACCGTATATCAAGCTTATATCTCCTCTGGTTACTTTAATAATTGTATTGTTAAAGTTATAGGACTCACTCAGACTTATGTCTGACCCCGTTGTTTTTATCTTTTTCCCAACCCTCAGGTTATCAGAGTGGGCCCAGTACGAGTGGGCTTTGATCAGACTGCTTTATTATCTTTTGGAGCTTGGACCATAGGAGTAAAGCTCAGCTTATCCTTTTCTTTTATGGCTATCAGTTTACGCATATTGGGATTATGTACTTTTATTTATCAGGATGGATATTTTGTACTTGACTCTTAGTATGGTTTTATGATGTAACCAGACATGTTTTACTTCCGCTGTTATGAGATGATGTTTTAAAAAATTTTAAGTACTATTTATATCTGTCTTGGTGAAATTTTCTGTTCTATATTCACTAAAATACTCCACCGATGCCATGGCATTCCCTTAGAGAGTGACCATAGCGGGTGTGGGGTGTTACAAAACCGGTTTCCATGCTTTCATTCATAGCCGATCCACTTTGCACCCTTCAAGACCGATCCGAATGCAGCGGAGCAGACCGACCCGCTTTATCGCTGAATGGCCCGACCCAAACTGAATAGACCGACCCGATCCATTAATAGTGACTGACCCGGTGTAGCACAGTTGACCGACCCGGTGTAACACAACTGACAAACCCGGTCCATTCTTGATATTGGCCGACCTATTGTGACTAACTGACCGACCTGGTGTCTTGCACCTGACCAACCCGATTCATTAATTCTGACCGACCCAATCCAGTGCTTTAAAGAACAGACCGACCCGGTGTCCTGAATTGTGTTTTAACAGGGTTAACATTTATATATATATATATATACACACAAATTTGAAACATCTTGATACATTCATCTTTTTATTGTTGTCTAGATAAATTAATTTCTATAATTAGGTCTACAATGGACATGCTAAGAAATCAATTGGCAGTAACATCATTTTGTAATTGAATGAGTTAAATATAGATGCAGTTAACTTTTATAGTTGCTTTCTCTATTAATAAATCAAACTACTTCTTTCTTTTAATAAATCGGATAAAATGAATCATTATGCCCGTTCATATACCATAATCAATAAAAAAATTAGTATACCTACATACCCTTCAATCCATGAAGGTTTTTAATTTCTTCATTTATCCAATATTCTCTCAGTAACATTATCAATAATGATTCTTTATATATTCTATGTCGAATATAAAAGGAAATCCACAATCCTGGCTGCCAGCTATTTTTATTCACTAATTAGTGGGAAAAGAACATGCAGTTAATAAATTTACATAACGAAATCTAATGCGGAATTGCCATATTACCTACTATATTAAGGTCTTTTGGGGTCAACATATTAAACTTGTCTTTTGAGAACCCCTACGACATCTCAAACAATTAACAATGTATTTTAATCGAACCAACGTCCATTGCAGCAATTAAAAGTAATAATTAATCAACAACAAATAAACATGGCTTCTTAAAAAGCAACCAATGTTTCATGTAACAATTTTGTTCCCGACTCCACCTTTCATGCTTACCATGCAGTATTAACATATTTGTTGTAAGCACTAAATAGAAGCAAAGAAGAAGATAAAGGAGATAAATATTATGTAGAATAATGTTGCGAGAGAACATAATGTAAAGTTTTATTATTTGAACTTTTCTGTATACAAATGTAACGCTATCCCAAATTATATATAAAATGTAGTTGGGCTTTGGGCTAAATAGATATTGGTTACAAGAATTGGTTCGGATAAGAAAATGAACGGTAGATGATGAATTTAACTGACGATGGATAGAGTGCCATGTAGGCAGTTCGTGTAGAGAGAAAATAAAAGTCTTCAGTTGTTTTTTCTCTCATTCGTAATACACCCCTCTGGAAACATGGGTTTCACAAACCTAGTTTTCACAATAATCATAGCGGCGTGTCTGAAGTCTTCATATTATTGCTCCCAAATTGCTTCGTACAAATTCTCTGGCTTTATTGTCACCAAATTTGGGTCTAAATGAGTGTGTTTCATTACCACAGTTGCTCAATCCTCTGTTGTTGTCATGGCTTGGTTCATCTTGATCCTTGCTTTCACCGACGTTGAACTCTGAGCGGAATGTGGTAAAGTTTTTCACACTTGCTGCTTTAGTCAGTACATCGGCCTTCTGGTAAGTTCCAGATATGTGGTTAACTTCGATTTCTCCTCTTTGAACCATTTCTCTGACAAAATGTAAATCTATCTCAATATGCTTTGTTCTAGCAAGTTATATTGGATTCTCATACATGTATACGACACTTTTGTTATCACACCATAGCACTGGCTTTGCTGTAGTCATAATTTGATGTTCTTTTAGTATAGACCGAATCCATTTTATTTCGGCAGCAGCGTTAGCTATGTTTCTATATTAGGATTCTGTACTTGACCTAGAAATTGTAGCTTGTTTCTTCGAACTCCATGAAACTAGGCTTTGACCAACATAAACACAGTAGCCACTTGTGGACCTTTTATCGTCGGGATCCGAAGCGCAGTTAGCATATGCACAACCAACTATGTTTAGATGTTGACTGCCCTTTAGTTTGAGGCCATAGTCAATAGTTCCTTTGAGATATCTTAAAATTATTTTAACTGCCTTCCAGTGCGTGTCCAATGGTTTCTGCATAAACTGAGATACTTTATTAACACTATAGGCAATGTCAGGCCTGGTTATAATAGCATATTGTAATGCTCCTACAACCATCCTATATTTAGTGATGTTGAAAATTGCTTCTCCTCTGAACTTAGAATACTATTGACTTCTTATCATGGGAGTTGGTTGAGGATTAGCATTCACATCTTTTTTTTTTATTGAGCAACTCAGTTATATACTTTCTTTGGCATAGAAATATTTTATCATTTTTCCTGTTACTTCTATGCCCAAGAAGTAATTGACATTACCCATGTTTTTAATAGAGAAATGTTTATCTAAATATTATGTTAATTCATCCATGTCTTTAATGTTGCTACCAGTTATTATCAGATCATCTACATATATTTGTATATATATTGTAGATGACTTATTAACCCTTGTGAACAAAGAGTTGTCTGATTTGGTAGAATGAAAACTTAATTTGTATAAAGTATTTTTCAGTCTATCAAACCATGCACGAGGGGACTGTTTTAGGCCATATATAGACTTATTTAATTTACAGACACAGTTTTAATTACAATTGTAACCTGGTGGCTGACTCACGTAAATTTCTTCCTTAAGAACACTATTTATGAATGCATTATTGACATCTAAATGTCTAATATGCCAATTCTTACTTGCAGCAATAGTTAGTACAAGTCTTATAGTTGTGGGTTTTACAATAGGAGAAAAGGTTCGATTAAAGTCAAACCCTTACTCTTATGTAAAACCCTTAGCTACAAGTCTGGCCTTGTACTTGTTTATTGATCCATCTGGATTCCTCATTAATTTGTATGTCCATCTGCACCCTACTATGTTTTTGTTTGCAGGTGGGCACACAATATCCCAAGTACTGTTTTTAATTAGAGCATTATACTCTTCATCCATTGCTACTTTCCAGTGTTTGTTCTTGATTACCTGATCAAAGGATTCAGGTTCATTAGTACTAGATGCATCAGTGAATATTTTAGGTTTAAAGATACCACTTTTAGATAGTGTAATCATTGGATGACCAGTTTGAACTGGTTGTCTAGTTGGTGGTGAGTCATTTTGCTTTTAGATCCTTCATGAGTTAATTGTTGATTGTTGAACTCATCACTTTCTTGACTAAGAACTTGTGAAGGTGAATGAGAAGTCACATTGGGTGGATCAAAGCTTTCATGATCATCATTGATTGGTGAGCTTTGAGC
Source organism: Allium sativum (assembly GCA_030737875.1). Taxonomy (NCBI): domain Eukaryota; kingdom Viridiplantae; phylum Streptophyta; class Magnoliopsida; order Asparagales; family Amaryllidaceae; genus Allium; species Allium sativum. The sequence continues at coordinate 60,210,183 of CM060924.1, forward strand.
ATCAGACTGTTGATGATTCTCTATTTGCTGCCAGCTTTCATTGATATGAGGCATAGCAGGTATGGAAATTTTTGGATTTATAACTTTAACTGTAGTGCTTATATCTTTTGTACTATATTGAAAAACTTTTTCATCAAACACAACATGTCTACTGACATATATTGTTCCAGTTTTATCAATGCATTTATATCCCTTTTGATTGGTAGCATACCCTAGAATGGTACACTGTTTTGATCTAAAGTTCAGTTTATTAGTATTATAAGGTCTTAAATATGGAAAACACATACATCCAAACACTTTAAGCTATTTATAATCTGGTTTGAAATTGTACAGTTTTTCAAATGGTGATATGTCCTTTAATACACTTGTTGGTTGCTTGTTAATCAGGTAAACAGCCGTATTAAAGGCTTCTGGCCAGAATTTTAATGGCATACTTGCTTGTGCAAGCAATGCCAATCTAGATTCAACTAAGTGTCTGTGTTTCCTTTCCACCAGTCCATTTCGTTGTGAAGTATATGGACAGGTGGTTCTATGAATAATGCCTTTTTGCTGAAAGAATTTATATAAGTTTTTAAACTCGCTACCACCATCAGTTTGAATAATCTTAACTTTATGATCATGTTGCTTTTCAGCCATAGTATTGTAATTTATAATAGCATTATGAGTTTCTGACTTGGTTTTTAAGAAATATATCCAAGTAAATCTAGTGTAGGCATCAACAAATTATACATAAAACTTAAACTGGTGATGGACCCCCAAAGATCTATAGCAATTAATTGCAGGGGTTTGGTATATGTAGTGTCAGAATCAGTGAATGGCAATATGTGATTCTTACCATTTGATAGAATTCACATATATAAGTTAAGGATACAAAATCAAATTTGATATGATTGTCATTCAATGTTGTCTGGACAATTTTAACACCAGGATGTCCAAGTTTTCAATGCTAAAATCAAATACATTCATGCTACTATCAGTTTTAACATTCAAATTACATGTGGCATTGCACTTTCCTTGGCTAACATCACTCTTGCACTTAATAGAATTAAATTTTTATAAACCATTTGCCAAGTCACCCTGTAATATGGTTTTTCTAGTTAGAATATCCCTGATTAAGTATTGCTTTGGAAAGAATTCAAAGTAACTTTGATGTCTTTAGCAAATTGGGACACTGTAATCAAATTTTTGGTGATTTTTGGTACTCTAAGAAGATTGCATAAATGCAGCTATTTACTGCCAAATATAAGTGTCACCAATGTGAGTGGTTTGAATGTGTTTACCATTAGCAAAAGGAATTGATTTGTTACCTCGATATTCCTTGCATCCAATGTTCAAGTTGTCTAGATTATTTGTGAGATGATTGGTTGCTCTAGAATCAGGGTACCAACTGTCATATTGCAAGTGCTCTATTCTAGCAGTATCATTTCCTTTGTCTTGACTGCTTGTCTCTTGATTTATTTGTGCAACATTTGCATTAGGATTATCGCTATTTTTTCTGATTCTGATTATTGTTGGAATATATGTAGTAACACATTAGGGCAGTATGACCAATCTTTTCGCAAATCTAACACTTGGGTCTATTATTATTGTTCCATCTGCCTCTGCCCCTTCCTCTGTTTGCACCACCACCTCTCTGGTAAGATGTTTCAGATCTATTATTAGTATTCTGATTTTTGTTCTTGCCACTTGTAGCAAGATTTGCATTAAGATCAATTTCTTGAATCCTTTTACTACTTATTCTTGATTCATGAGATAATAAAATGGCATGAACTTCATCAATAGGGGGACAATTCTTTGAGTGGTGATAACCGCAACAACTGCCTCGTATTCTACATTTAATCCATTTAGTAAATATAGAACATGATCCTCATTAGGCACTTTGTTACCTGTAGCTCCAAGTAAATCACACAGCTTCTTTACCTTAGCTATGTATTCTCTTATGTTCAAATTTTCCATTCCTATATTTTGAAGTTGCCTTTTATAATGCAAGACTTTGGCAGATGATTGGTTATTGAATTCTTTCTCTATAGTAGTCCATATATCATTGGCAGATGAACATCCAATAACAGTTGGTAATAAGTCTTCACTTATTGAGGATAAGAGCCAGGAACTAATTAACCGATCTTGTCTATGATACTGAAAAAATGCTTAATTAGCTACTGTTCTATTGTCTTGATCAGAAATGAACTTGGCAGAAAGAGTGGTACCATGAATGTATCCCTCTAAACCATAGACCTATATAGCAGTTTCAACTTGTAGCTTCCATAGCAAGTAGTTTTCTTCTTGAAGTAGAATTGTGATCAGTTGACTTTGAGGACTTATACCAGTTTTATCTAATTGATGTACAGGTCCATTTGGTGGATTTAGCGCGTTTCATGGATTTGTTCCAGTATCGGTTCCTGTTGTTGGTGCAGAAGAAGTGGATATATCCACCATGTCGAATAGAAAACGAGAAATTCAAGAAAATCTGGATCAAATATTGTTTCTGATCGAAAGGAAAGAACAACTGAGATTGAGGATGAAGCAGCCGAGAGTTTTGATGAGGAGGTATGTAAGAACTGCTATAAATGTCTGATGATACTGTCTGGCGAGGCTTTGATTGAGTTTTTGGCACATAAATTCAATTCAGTATTATTGAGATGCATCCAAATTCAAAGGAATTTAAGGCATGTTGTAGATATCGGTTTATTCCTAAGTAGGTGATGAAGTATAGTAATGTTTCAGATTAGGCAATGACATCATAAAAAATTATCAATTATTTCCCATATTTTCAACAATATAAAACTTAATTGTTGAATACATGGCATGTAAGTTATGCACTGTGAAGCCATGTAAACAATTTTAGCACATAAATTCAATTCAGTATAACCAAGGAAACTCAACCACATAAACAGATATATATGCACATATGCGCATGTGTGTGCATGCATGCATATGAATGAACCTATCAAATTGCATAATATATGCAACTACTCTATTCTATAAAATTTGCATTTACTTCATAATTCATTGTTTTTATGCACCAAAGAGTTTGAAAATTTCTCATAGGAATGTAGCAACTTGTCGATTTTGGCCACAACACTGACCTACAAAGAAAACACTTACTATTAACTACTTTATGTTTTTTTGGAGCTTGTTATGACTCCTTTATTTAAATTATGGAAAAACAGATAAAAATATTGCAAAGTGAATTATAAATAAGCATAACATCTATTGTGTCGTACAATCATTTTAACATTTGAATGTGACAATGATTTAAAACGAAGGAAGAACATGTTTACCAAATTAAACAAAAGCTGAGTGGTCTCCTATTAAGAGATTAATTGCTAGGTGCCTGCTAAATATGTATTAGAGTTCATATGCCTCAATAAGTGTAGGAGATCTAAACACATGTTTAATGGGAACCTAACTGATGCACATAAGAAAAATGCCTGATTGGTGGATATTTTCATTCCATTTGATCCTTAATATTCAGCCATTGATAGTGGAGCTCGAAATAGTTGAAAATGATTTTAATATTTAGTAAAACATTAGTGTTCTTTTTCCATGCAGTGGATTGGCATGTTCTTCCATAAAAAATATGTTAATTGATTATGTGTAATAAACTACTTAGAAAGATGCATATAGTTGACACTGATTTAATTTAAAATACCTTAAGTGTAGGATGAAACAGTAGTAGACCAGTTCTATAGTAGTCTCATGTTGTCACACCTAATTTTTTGAAATAGCCAAGAACTATCATCAGTTGAAAGAGCATACCTGTATTTTCCATCAACAAATCTTCTTAAAAAAACCAAGAACTATAAATAGTTGAAAGCGCATATTTTAAAGCATGTGCATTTGTAAGCTATGTATATTTATTTGACATTCAAACTTTAAAATGTATAGATAACCGCTGTTAGTAGTTCCATTAACCCGAAGAAATACTGTTAACGAAATAAAATAAAATCATACATCAACGACTATGAAAAAATGAACAAAAAACTTACATAATACTATACAATTTCTATCAATTATACTTCACGTTCCATAGTGTGAAAAAAACAACAAAACTCTAAATCATCGAAGGCCTGGTTATACCAATTCATAGTAAGCTTCCACTCAAAAAATGGCAAATCTAAACTTATAAATAGACGAATAGTAAAACAAAAAATGTTTAAAAGAAAATAACTTGGATTGCTTCTTAATTGAGAAATTACATATGTAAAAGTAATCCAATTCAGAAAACAATTACCTGCAAAATAATTAGGAAGCTGACTATTTTGGACTTTCGGGATGTTTCATGACCATGTCTGTAGACTTTAAAATGTCATAAAGAGACACAGTGCACTAGAGCCTTCACTCTGAAAAGAAGAAAACTATGGAAATATATGAGGAAAAGTAGCATTAGTCAATAAGCTTAATGAACTCAGTAACCAATTCAAAGAATATTAAATATTTGCTGCTACCGAATAATATTTATTTAAAGAGCTTTATCATAAATATTACCTATCCAACTCTACTCGAATACTCGACGACACTAAACCTCAAAATTCCACCCAAGTACGGAGAAAATCACTATCGTATACAACTTCATCCATTTATTTAATGTCTCAACTTGATAGAGTGAAGGCAGTACCCAAAAAAAAATCCACATCTACCTAACATGGAAATGTTATCCTTTTCCAATACTTTAAACGAAGAAAGGGAATCATTACATTTGCTATTTTACATTTAACTAATTGCCTCAAGACTTCCAAGCGAAATAAATTACATTATGACCAATGAATCGCACAAAAATTACCATTGTTCATTATTTTTATCATAGGATCAGAGATGCATACCAACTCACAATAAAATCTGCCAATAATATAAGCCTGAAAATTTAATAAAAAAATAAAATTGTTTTTACAGGAAAGTATGTATGGTGTATGCATATGTAGGTTTGTAGGTATGCATGCATGTGTAAGTGTTATTTATGGATATGTATATGTATGTATGTGTGTGTGTCTATATATATACATATACATATATATATAGGGAAGTCTATAGGGACACAAAATATTGACACAAAATTAAACACACAAGATCTGAACCACTAGATCTCCCCGTGATTTATACCTCTCAAGTAAAGACAAAAGAATCCAATGGTCATCATTTTGTGTTTAAAGTTGTGTGTTTTATTTTGTGTCCCAATAGCCGCTCCCACACACACACACACACACACACACACACACACACACATATATATATATATATGTGTGTGTGTGTGTGTGCGTGTGTGTGTGTGTGTGCGCGCGTGTGTGTGTGTGTGCTGCACATGCCTACACACATGGTTCATGTCATATGCTTACCTCTAAAGGTCTGATATTTTGTTATCTTTAAAAAGGAAAATAACTTTCCACAACATGGTTCTGAAACATGAAAGCCATGGCAATATATCAATGACATCAAATTACGGTAAAAAAAATTCACATCATTTATTTTATAGCTACATTCATAATAAATAAACATAAATCCCTACAAAAAAAGTAAGTACCTTTGAGAAAGACAAAGAAGAGATGTGGATGGAATCAATACAAATATAATTACATGGTAACTGACTAAGAAAGTATAGATAAAATTATTAAAAGGGGGGAACATAATTAAACCTACACTTCATGAAGCTAGTGGGTTCCTTAGCTATTTAGCCAACTTGTTCCGATTATTTTATAGTAGTGTAACTATTTTGAAAGGCATGTGAAAATTTTTATTCACAACTTCAAGAGTTACAATCAAATTGGTCCTACGCTAAAACACACTCTTGACAATTTCTAGCCTTAGAGTTTACAACAGAATACAAAAGATTTAAAGTGCAAATCATCAAACAACACAACAAAATAAAAGTTCAACAACCACCATTGCACTACAAACACCATCTTCAGTGCTGCGTATCATCACAAGCTACAATGCGTTAGCGTTGCACTGGAAACCAAGTCAATAGCACCAAACTAGATTAGAATAGAACAGCAAGAACATAACTGGCTGCATGTAAGTGACCAATTACACCAAGTGACCAATGAACAGCGACAAAGAGTAATAATAAGCATTCACCAAAATCCTAGTAGTGCCATGATTATGCATCAACTACAGATGAAAGCAAAACAGCAGCATATCAAGTGAGAGAAGGATCATACATTGGATTTTTCCGCCTATGCCGTCGAGAATTTTTCAGTTTATTACCAAGAGGCAACACATCCTCTGGACCGTAGTCATTCCCTTCAACAAGATCATCATCTGCCTAAAATTTATCTTTCAGTTTTTTAGCCTTATATTGAGATGATGTAAGCGAGCTTGAGGGCTCTGCAATGAATAGGAGAGAAATGTTAACAATAGGGAAAGTCAGACCTGATCCTGTTACATTTGGTGGTGGTAGTTAAAGGTATGAGGGAGGTTTCAAGTTATGGTAAGGGGAATATAATGAGGTTGTAGAAGATAAAGTTGCTGAAGCACCAGCTTTAGTGTAAATAGGAGTTGTACTAGAAGTGGATGTATTAACAACATTGATAATAGATTGGAAAGCTGTAACGACCCAGATTTTTCAGGTCGATTTATTTTGAATATTTAATATTATTTTAAATATTGAGCTGATAATATAATCAATTTTTATATTGAATTATCGATATAACCATTGTAATATGAGGATCTTAAGTAATTAAATTTGAAATGGAGTCAAATTGATTTATATGAAGTCTTATTTGAATTTAAACGATAACAAATAAGAATTTATTATCGAAGAATTCATTTGTTTGAATTTAAATTATATTATATTGATTTAAAATGGTTATTTTATATTACATTCAAATTAAATTGTATAATCAGTTTTGTTGAATTCAGAATAGTGAATAATGTTGGGAACATCAGTTGTTTGCTGAAATTGTGGTTCGGGGTTTTAAATTGAAGGACCGCGATATAGTTTAGTTTTTAATTAAAAAAAAATCAAATAAAAATCTTTTTGAAATTTACAAGCCGACCTACTCCTTGACAACGCCACCCTAACTTGTTAAATCACGCAACATTGCCTTCTCGAGCAAAAATTTTGGTCTCCTACTTCTGATATCTAAGAAACATGATTTTAATGGTGAGGAATACCTTATGTCTTTTGTTTCCTATAAATTCAACCTATCGCCAATCATATTCTCCCCATTTTCCAAACAAACAAAACAAATCTCAAGTCCCCTTCTGTCAAAAATGAAAACCGAAATTGAATCTTCAATTTAGAAAAAAGAACGGAAATAAAAAGGGGGACTGCGATTCAAAATGCCAAGACCCTGAAGCTCGAACGAGTACTGGTGCCATCGCGTTGCAAGGAAGAGGGACGCGATGTAGTTTGCAAAGGGGATTCCAAACCTTTTTCTGGTGCGCGATTGGATGATTAAGGGAGTGGCGATTTTGGAAGAGTTTTGGGGTATGCGGTGTTACTGTCAGTGGTGAAGTGGGATTTGCGAGCAGATCTGGGAGGTGGAGCGATACTAAAGCTGCAACAAGGAGGAGATTGGTCTTGAAATTGGTTTCGAGTTAGAGTTCACGTTCTGGGCCTTTTTTGGCGATCCGGTCTACTGGAAGTGACGATCTGGAGTTGATGCAATGCAGTGGTGAGAATGACGAACATATATGCTGGAGCATATGTGAGGTATTCGATGATATGCCACAAACGAAATGGGGTCATTTTGGGATGACCGCAGTGGGTGAAGACAACAATTTTTAACTGTTCTTCGATGGATCAATTTATTTACGAGGCGATAAGGTATACGTTATTTTTAAATTTTGACTTCATAGAATAGTATATTTATCCATTGTAGTGTCAAATTTTAAATAAAATAATCGTTTGGCCATTTAATTAAAATAAATAATGGTAGGTACAAAGCTAATTTATTCAAGGCAATGCGTATCAAAGATGATTTGTAAATTAAGGAAGAAAGAGTTTGGAATTTAGGTATATTATTTTATGTTAATTAAATAAAAGTCGGATTATGTAAAGCGGAGAGAAAATAAATATATATAGTCAATATAAGTTGCATATTTATAAATACTACATTTAATTTATACAAGGTGCAAAATGTGAATGCAAGTCGGGTTGGAATCATAGCAGGAAAATGGGTTTGGATTTTCCCAGAGTCAGATGGAATTTAAATCATACGTCTTCGATTCATTCCGGAAATTAAATATCTCGGTGAGTAAATCTCACTCACCTTTAGAATTATTTTTATTTCATTAAAAATAATTGTTTGTTGCTTGTGGGAATGCTTTCTGGTTGTTATATATATTAGTTATTTAGGCTATATATATATATATATATATATATATATATATATATATATATATATATATTGGGTTGATTGATTGGTTGGATTCCCGCAGTCTCATTAGCGGATGCCCACGGTACCATAGCGGATGATTACCCTATACGCCCCACGCTATGATTAGTGGATGACCTTCTATACCGCGATATTCTGCCACGAAGCAGAATGGGTATTATTTATGTGCTAACATCTGTGGATGCAGGAAAACAGGTTGGAGGGATCCAACTGGACTCCTCAAAAATATATTATCTGTTTGTTTATTTGTTTGCATATATATTATCATATATGATGTGTTAGAATCCCGTGATTTGATAACTGATTGTTTTGGGGAGTTAAATATCACTGGGCTCGAATATTGATTTATAAAAATATCGGAAAAGGATAATAGAGATTTGAAAATGGAATTCTATTTTTGTAAATAGAATTTGAATTTTTAATGAAGTATAGAAAATATTAACTGTTTAAATATATAAAACAAGGGAATTTATAAACTTGGTTTATAAATTAAAATACGGGATTTGAATTGGATTTATAAACCTTAATTATATGCTTATAATGTGAAAATTTAAGGGAAGTTATAAACGTTGTTTATAAATTAAATAATACAGATGGAATTTGAATATGAGAAATTAGAATGAAATTTGAATATTTGAATTCAAAGGAATTAAAATAAAATTTGAATTCAAAGGAATTTGAATAAAGGAATTCAAATAGAGATTTGAATGTAGAATTTCAAAATAGAATTTGAAATAAACTTTGAAAATAGGATTTTCAAAGTAGAATTGGAAATAGAATTTCAAATAGGATTTCAAAATAGGAAATCCAAATGGTTTTGAAATGGAATTTGAATTCAAGGGAATTCAAATGGATTTGAGTGAAGAAATTCAAATGGGATTTAAATAATGGGTTTTAAATAAAGAGGGTTCAAATATAAGAATTTAAATAAAACTCAAATGGAGTTTAAATATAGGATTCAAATAGAATCCAAAAAGGGTTTGAATAAGAGGAATTCAAAGAGAAGTAAAAGGTGGTATTTGAAATTCAAATAGTATTAGAATGGAGTTTTGGATATTTGAATTTAAAATAGAAATTCAAAATGGAGTTTGATTACTTAAATTCAAGTATGAAATTTCAAATATAACAATTCAAAAGGGAGTTGATTATAGAAATTAATGTGGTATTTAAATTCAAGGAGATAAAAATGTGGTATTTGAAATCAAGGAAATAAAATATGGTATGTGAATTCAAGAGAATTAAATTTGAATATTAGAATTCAAATGGTGTTAAAAATGAGTTTGAATATTAGAATTCAAATGGTGTTGGAAATGAATTTGAATATTAGAATTCAAATGGAGATGGAAAATGAAATTTGAATATAGGAGATTCAAATTGAATTCAAATAGAATTTAAACTATGGGATTTGAATATTGAATTCAAATGGAATTGAAACTATGGATTTGAATATATTAAAATATATCAGAATGGAGTTGGATTCATTTTAACGAAAGTTTAAAAGTTTATATATATAAATATAAATAAAACGAACTCGCCGCAGCGCTGCAGTTCGAAAATTTGTGACTCCAACTTCAATTGAGTATACAGGACTCAATTGAAGTCGGAATTCTTTGAAACAAGAACCGTCAGGACCCGTTAGATAATAGTTTTCTAATAGAAGAGAAAAATCTGGATTTCGTCGAATAGATTTTGAGTTATGTCAAAATCAAATTTTTAAAAGTGCAGCGCCAGAAACCATTAAAACCATAATGGATTTTATATAATAAATACAGGGATTTTTTTTAAGCAAATAAAATCCGCATTTTTATTTTAAAAAACCCAGGTTTGAGAGGTGAAATATATCTGAACTCAAATGGAGTAATGAGTTGATTTCTGAAACAGAAATCAGATTTTTTGATTATTGAATAGAATTAACTAATTTGAACGGAAATTAGTTAAATGAGATTTTGAATGGATATTGAGCTTTAAATAAGTGAATTCGATTTGAAAATTTATATTCGAAATAGAAAAGAGAACTAGAATTGAAATTGAAATTCAATTTGGTTATGAACGAGTTAAATATTTTGTTTGAACATGTTATGTTCAACAAAGAAGTGAAATAGGCAAAATGACTAATTAAAGAATAAATGGGCGAAACTGAATTCAAACGATTAGATGGTATTGAATTGAATTGAAAACAGGTGAACATGTGTAAGCAGGTTTGATATGAAGTATATGAAGATTTAAATTTATGTGCTCGACAAAAAGGTACATGTTTAATTCATATATGAGATTTTATGCGCCGTATCGGCAATCCGCTTGGCTTTTTCTTTTTCTTTTTGAGATGAGAAGTTACCGGGAAGCTATTTGAAATTTCCCGATGCTCCCGATACAGGGGAGGTTATGGCGAATTTTTCCGGAAATTTAAGGAGTTAGAATATTTTTAAAGATATTTTGTTAGTTAGAAATCATTGTATCGACGTATAGAATTCGATAGGTAAATGAATACAAAAATCGAATATTGTAAACAAAAAGGGAAATCTATAAATTAGAAATAGAAAGCGAACTTTATACATGTTTTAAAAATGAATAATTGGATTGTATAGTGTGTTTATTCGAGGTAAGTGGTTTTGCCGTTTTGAAGTTGAGGATGTTTTCAGTTAAGGTCTGAGAGGTAATTTTACCCCAACTTGATTGAGTTCATTTTTAATGGATAAATAGCAAGATCCAGTCTAGAAGAGAAGTGTTTGGAAAAGAGTTAGTTGAATAAAATATTTTGGTTTGTTGTAACGATGTTTTACACAACATTCGTTTTAAACCCAAGTGATGGAATTTTGGAAATATAACGAGTAAATATTCCCTGAGTATAATTAAAATAGTCGGGATAGAGATAAGTGATTGGAATTGTTTCCAATTGCAAATAGAGATATTTTCTAATATATAGAAAATAAAAGAAGTTGATATTGGGAAATGCTTTCCAAATAGCGTAAAGGGCCAATATGGTTATTGAAAATATTTGGTTAACAAATATTGATAAGAGAATGTAGAAGTGATTTAAATTAATGAAATATTAATTTAAGAGCCCAGTGATTTGTTTGATATGTTTGGATGAACACTTGTTTTTATTCGATAGTTAAATCACAGACTATCGAAGTTTTGACCATCGTTGTCAATATGGAGAGACCGGTTGGATTATTATCCGAAGAACAACTCTGTATCGGCATAATCGTTGCGAACCCAGTATGCTGAATATATATTGAAGACGGAGTAAAGTGCAAGGACTCTTTCTATTAAATAGAAATAGTGCCTTCGGTTTCGTTCAATCCCAGAACGAACGCAAATGGACGAATGTCTGACAGAGTATTTCCAATGATCAAAAGGGTTGGTATGTATAAATATATATGGTTGCAACGGATTTATCCCTTAGCATAATATCCAGAATATTTGTGCAAACTCAACTAGTGATTAACGGATCTGACAATGTGGCATTCAAAGTGATTGTGCTATCAATGAATGGTAAGTATTCGTAGCCTCAGGCCTCAACAACCGGGAAAGGACAAAAATCGGGGAGGCAACATGGCTATGTGGGTCGCACCCATTAGGATGTATAATCACCTATCTAGAGGTTCATTTAATTTCTTATTATATTCGATGCTGTCCCAGTCGGGAGACGGTTGCTGATCCCAACCGTTGGTGATATACATTCGATACACTCAAGCGAAATGAGTGGTCGGTCATGTGTGGGCCGGGTTGCAAGATGTTCTTGTTGAACCCATTGTATTCCTCTCTAGAGATACACTAGCGGAAGGTGGTTCCATACCTTGTCATGTTGGAAATCCAATCTCCAATAAGTGCCATGCGGTTTTTGATTTTATAATATATATGTGGAGCGTGAGATGCAAGCGTTCTGCTATTTGGTTATTTACTTGATGTAGACATTATTATAATATCACTGGATTTTCGTATCAAAGTGTTTTGGGTTATAGTAAGGTAAAAACCGTCCATGTTTATGTGTGGGCTGGTCTTACTATTATCTTTTCTTTCGAAAAGGGTTTTGAAAGTTAAACAAGTGGTTGGAGTTTACTCACACCAGTCCCATGACTGACCCAGAGATTATTTTGTTTTGTTTTCCCTAAACTCTTGGGTGCCCAAATTTTGGACGGGCAGTCAAGTAGTCGGGATTTCACAGATTCAATTGGAGGAGCTGGAAGCAGGAGGCTTCACCAGTTAGATATAGACTATCATATATTCCGCTGTGTACTACGTTGTATCTGGAAACAGGTGTTTATAACTGTTCCAGAAATGACTGTTGTGCTCTGATGATGGTATGTATATAAGGTTACTGATTTGTATTTCAAAAGTTATCTTATATAATATATTTTATTCGTTCCGCTGTGAGTTGGTGATCTTTGTTTTCTTCTATTCTAATATTTCTTTCTTCCTATTTCTCATCTTCTAACTTCTTTCTCTAAATGATCTGGTGTTTTCGATGTTTGAACAGTCGACGCTGGATTTTGTGTCGATTTTCGGAGTCGAAAATCCCGTGGTCGTTACAGTGGTATCAGAGCTTAGGTTGAGCGAATACCTAGGCTTGTTGGAATGTACTCATTAGAGATAGGGTCAGTAGTACCCTAGAATGAGTTGAGTGTATATATACGAGGGAGCGTATTTGTAAATTGATATAAAAGTTGTTTTATATTGTGTTGGCTAGTCTGTAGAGTGGTTTATGAATTCTGGTCGAATCGTGGGATGCCACGACGTCGATAAGAGTTTCTAAATACTTGAACAGAAGATTGAACACAATATTGTTTTAAAGTGGGTAAATGAAATGATTTTGCCCAAAATCCTATTTTTGCAAAAAGGAAATAATTTTCTGAAATTATTATAATATATGGATGTGTTGGATGTTAATATTATAATCGAATGAGATTTTAAAATTGAAATGGTTATATATAACCAAATAGCACTTGTATATGAATAATATATGCAAATGTGATCAATTAAAATTGAATTCAAACCGTAAATTGGAATTTAAATCCCGGAAGATTGGAAAATATTTTTTCAAAGTATATTAAAATAATGTAGCTTTGTTTGGAAGGATTTTTGATCTAAAATCATTTTAGATGGGTTTTAAAAATTTTAAAGCACTGAACTCACTTCAGTGGCTGGGAAATAATTCTGATGATGATTGCAACATCATCAGTGTTCATTTCTGAGTTTCTAAGTGATGAAATTGCTACCTTAGAAAATTTTTGATGGAAATTTGTTTGGAAGAAAACAAATAGTTTGGAAATATTCAAATGTTTTGAATTTGAATTAGTTATAAATATATGTGATTTCAAAAAGGATTTGAAATGAAACCCCTGGGATTTGGATTCTGGAATTAAAATTTAACTTAAGCAAGTTAAATGGTTCAGGGTGAATCAATTGACTAGAATCAATTTGAATTAGTTTAATAGAACATAGATTGGATATAAATGGATTGATCGTAGATCATTCAAATTAAATGAAGGAAGACCAAAAGTTTTGGTGGAATTAAATTTGTTGAAATATGAGGAGTTGAGTTTCAACATAAGTGGATTGTTGAAAGGTAATGGATTTGTATCATTTTTCCTACCTTAGCAATTTCGAGGACGAAATTATTTTAAGGCGGGAAGAATGTAACGACCCAGATTTTTCAGGTCGATTTATTTTGAATATTTAATATTATTTTAAATATTGAGCTGATAATATAATCAATTTTTATATTGAATTATCGATATAACCATTGTAATATGAGGATCTTAAGTAATTAAATTTGAAATGGAGTCAAATTGATTTATATGAAGTCTTATTTGAATTTAAACGATAACAAATAAGAATTTATTATCGAAGAATTCATTTGTTTGAATTTAAATTATATTATATTGATTTAAAATGGTTATTTTATATTACATTCAAATTAAATTGTATAATCAATTTAAATTAACTTGTTAAATCACGCAACATTGCCTTCTCGAGCAAAAATTTTGGTCTCCTACTTCTGATATCTAAGAAACATGATTTTAATGGTGAGGAATACCTTATGTCTTTTGTTTCCTATAAATTCAACCTATCGCCAATCATATTCTCCCCATTTTCCAAACAAACAAAACAAATCTCAAGTCCCCTTCTGTCAAAAATGAAAACCGAAATTGAATCTTCCATTTAGAAAAAAGAACGGAAATAAAAAGGGGGACTGCGATTCAAAATGCCAAGACCCTGAAGCTCGAACGAGTACTGGTGCCATCGCGTTGCAAGGAAGAGGGACGCGATGTAGTTTGCAAAGGGGATTCCAAACCTTTTTCTGGTGCGCGATTGGATGATTAAGGGAGTGGCGATTTTGGAAGAGTTTTGGGGTATGCGGTGTTACTGTCAGTGGTGAAGTGGGATTTGCGAGCAGATCTGGGAGGTGGAGCGATACTAAAGCTGCAACAAGGAGGAGATTGGTCTTGAAATTGGTTTCGAGTTAGAGTTCACGTTCTGGGCCTTTTTTGGCGATCCGGTCTACTGGAAGTGACGATCTGGAGTTGATGCAATGCAGTGGTGAGAATGACGAACATATATGCTGGAGCATATGTGAGGTATTCGATGATATGCCACAAACGAAATGGGGTCATTTTGGGATGACCGCAGTGGGTGAAGACAACAATTTTTAAGTGTTCTTCGATGGATCAATTTATTTACGAGGCGATAAGGTATACGTTATTTTTAAATTTTGACTTCATAGAATAGTATATTTATCCATTGTAGTGTCAAATTTTAAATAAAATAATCGTTTGGCCATTTAATTAAAATAAATAATGGTAGGTACAAAGCTAATTTATTCAAGGCAATGCGTATCAAAGATGATTTGTAAATTAAGGAAGAAAGAGTTTGGAATTTAGGTATATTATTTTATGTTAATTAAATAAAAGTCGGATTATGTAAAGCGGAGAGAAAATAAATATATATAGTCAATATAAGTTGCATATTTATAAATACTACATTTAATTTATACAAGGTACAAAATGTGAATGCAAGTCGGGTTGGAATCATAGCAGGAAAATGGGTTTGGATTTTCCCAGAGTCAGATGGAATTTAAATCATACGTCTTCGATTCATTCCGGAAATTAAATATCTCGGTGAGTAAATCTCACTCACCTTTAGAATTATTTTTATTTCATTAAAAATAATTGTTTGTTGCTTGTGGGAATGCTTTCTGGTTGTTATATATATTAGTTATTTAGGCTATATATATATATATATTGGGTTGATTGATTGGTTGGATTCCCGCAGTCTCATTAGCGGATGCCCGCGGTACCATAGCGGATGATTACCCTATACGCCCCACGCTATGATTAGTGGATGACCTTCTATACCGCGATATTCTGCCACGAAGCAGAATGGGTATTATTTATGTGCTAACATCTGTGGATGCAGGAAAACAGGTTGGAGGGATCCAACTGGACTCCTCAAAAATATATTATCTGTTTGTTTATTTGTTTGCATATATATTATCATATATGATGTGTTAGAATCCCGTGATTTGATAAATGATTGTTTTGGGGAGTTAAATATCACTGGGGCTCGAATATTGATTTATAAAAATATCGGAAAAGGATAATAGAGATTTGAAAATGGAATTCTATTTTTGTAAATAGAATTTGAATTTTTAATGAAGTATAGAAAATATTAACTGTTTAAATATATAAAACAAGGGAATTTATAAACTTGGTTTATAAATTAAAATACGGGATTTGAATTGGATTTATAAACCTTAATTATAAGTTTATAATGTGAAAATTTAAGGGAAGTTATAAACGTTGTTTATAAATTAAATAATACAGATAGAATTTGAATATGAGAAATTAGAATGAAATTTGAATATTTGAATTCAAAGGAATTAAAATAAAATTTGAATTCAAAGGAATTCGAATAAAGGAATTCAAATAGAGATTTGAATGTAGAATTTCAAAATAGAATTTGAAATAAACTTTGAAAATAGGATTTTCAAAGTAGAATTGGAAATAGAATTTCAAATAGGATTTCAAAATAGGAAATCCAAATGGTTTTGAAATGGAATTTGAATTCAAGGGAATTCAAATGGATTTGAGTGAAGAAATTCAAATGGGATTTAAATAATGGGTTTTAAATAAAGAGGGTTCAAATATAAGAATTTAAATAAAACTCAAATGGAGTTTAAATATAGGATTCAAATAGAATCCAAAAAGGGTTTGAATAAGAGGAATTCAAAGAGAAGTAAAAGGTGGTATTTGAAATTCAAATAGTATTAGAATGGAGTTTTGGATATTTGAATTTAAAATAGAAATTCAAAATGGAGTTTGATTACTTAAATTCAAGTATGAAATTTCAAATATAACAATTCAAAAGGGAGTTGATTATAGAAATTAATGTGGTATTTAAATTCAAGGAGATAAAAATGTGGTATTTGAAATCAAGGAAATAAAATATGGTATGTGAATTCAAGAGAATTAAATTTGAATATTAGAATTCAAATGGTGTTAAAAATGAGTTTGAATATTAGAATTCAAATGGTGTTGGAAATGAATTTGAATATTAGAATTCAAATGGAGATGGAAAATGAAATTTGAATATAGGAGATTCAAATTAAATTCAAATAGAATTTAAACTATGGGATTTGAATATTGAATTCAAATGGAATTGAAACTATGGATTTGAATATATTAAAATATATCAGAATGGAGTTGGATTCATTTTAACGAAAGTTTAAAAGTTTATATATATAAATATAAATAAAACGAACTCGCCGCAGCGCTGCAGTTCGAAAATTTGTGACTCCAACTTCAATTGAGTATACAGGACTCAATTGAAGTCGGAATTCTTTGAAACAAGAACCGTCAGGACCCGTTAGATAATAGTTTTCTAATAGAAGATAAAAATCTGGATTTCGTCGAATAGATTTTGAGTTATGTCAAAATCAAATTTTTAAAAGTGCAGCGCCAGAAACCATTAAAACCATAATGGATTTTATATAATAAATACAGGGATTTTTTTTAAGCAAATAAAATCCGCATTTTTATTTTAAAAAACCCAGGTTTGAGAGGTGAAATATATCTGAACTCAAATGGAGTAATGAGTTGATTTCTGAAACAGAAATCAGATTTTTTGATTATTGAATAGAATTAACTAATTTGAACGGAAATTAGTTAAATGAGATTTTGAATGGATATTGAGCTTTAAATAAGTGAATTCGATTTGAAAATTTATATTCGAAATAGAAAAGAGAACTAGAATTGAAATTAAAATTCAATTTGGTTATGAACGAGTTAAATATTTTGTTTGAACATGTTATGTTCAACAAAGAAGTGAAATAGGCAAAATGACTAATTAAAGAATAAATGGGCGAAACTGAATTCAAACGATTAGATGGTATTGAATTGAATTGAAAACAGGTGAACATGTGTAAGCAGGTTTGATATGAAGTATATGAAGATTTAAATTTATGTGCTCGACAAAAAGGTACATGTTTAATTCATATATGAGATTTTATGCGCCGTATCGGCAAGCCGCTTGGCTTTTTCTTTTTCTTTTTGAGATGAGAAGTTACCGGGAAGCTATTTGAAATTTCCCGATGCTCCCGATACAGGGGAGGTTATGGCGAATTTTTCCGGAAATTTAAGGAGTTAGAATATTTTTAAAGATATTTTGTTAGTTAGAAATCATTGTATCGACGTATAGAATTCGATAGGTAAATGAATACAAAAATCGAATATTGTAAACAAAAAGGGAAATCTATAAATTAGAAATAGAAAGCGAACTTTATACATGTTTTAAAAATGAATAATTGGATTGTATAGTGTGTTTATTCGAGGTAAGTGGTTTTGCCGTTTTGAAGTTGAGGATGTTTTCAGTTAAGGTCTGAGAGGTAATTTTACCCCAACTTGATTGAGTTCATTTTTAATGGATAAATAGCAAGATCCAGTCTCGAAGAGAAGTGTTTGGAAAAGAGTTAGTTGAATAAAATATTTTGGGTTGTTGTACTGATGTTTTACACAACATTCGTTTTAAACCCAAGTGATGGAATTTTGGAAATATAACGAGTAAATATTCCCTGAGTATAATTAAAATAGTCGGGATAGAGATAAGTGATTGGAATTGTTTCCAATTGCAAATAGAGATATTTTCTAATATATAGAAAATAAAAGAAGTTGATATTGGGAAATGCTTTCCAAATAGCGTAAAGGTCCAATATGGTTATTGAAAATATTTGGTTAACAAATATTGATAAGAGAATGTAGAAGTGATTTAAATTAATGAAATATTAATTTAAGAGCCCAGTGATTTGTTTGATATGTTTGGATGAACACTTGTTTTTATTCGATAGTTAAATCACAGACTATCGAAGTTTTGACCATCGTTGTCAATATGGAGAGACCAGTTGGATTATTATCCGAAGAACCACTCCGTATCGGCATAAGCGTTGCGAACCAAGTATGCTGAATATATATTGAAGACGGAGTAAAGTGCAAGGACTCTTTCTATTAAATAGAAATAGTGCCTTCGGTTTCGTTCAATCCCAGAACGAACGCAAATGGACGAATGTCTGACAGGGTATTTCCAATGATCAAAAGGGTTGGTCTGTATAAATATATATGGTTGCAACGGATTTATCCCTTAGCATAATATCCAGAATATTTGTGCAAACTCAACTAGTGATTAACGGATCTGACAATGTGGCATTCAAAGTGATTGTGCTATCAATGAATGGTAAGTATTCGTAGCCTCAGGCCTCAACAACCGGGAAAGGACAAAAATCGGGCAGGCAACATGGCTATGTGGGTCGCACCCATTAGGATGTATAATCACCTATCTAGAGGTTCATTTAATTTCTTATTCTATTCGATGCTGTCCAAGTCGGGAGACGGTTGCTGATCCCAACCGTTGGTGATATACATTCGATACACTCAAGCGAAATGAGTGGTCGGTCATGTGTGGGCCGGGTTGCAAGATGTTCTTGTTGAACCCAGTGTATTCCTCTCTAGAGATACACTAGCGGAAGGTGGTTCCATACCTTGTCATGTTGGAAATCCAATCTCCAATAAGCGCCATGCGGTTTTTGATTTTATAATTTATATGTGGAGCGTGAGATGCAAGCGTTCTGCCATTTGGTTATTTACTTGATGTAGACATTATTATAATATCACTGGATTTTCGTATCAAAGTGTTTTGGGTTATAGTAAGGTAAAAACCATCCATGTTTATGTGTGGGCTGGTCTTACTATTATCTTTTCTTTCGAAAAGGGTTTTGAAAGTTAAACAAGTGGTTGGAGTTTACTCACACCAGTCCCATGACTGACCCAGAGTTTATTTTGTTTTGTTTTCCCTAAACTCTTGGGTGCCCAAATTTTGGACGGGCAGTCAAGTAGTCGGGATTTCACAGATTCAATTGGAGGAGCTGGAAGCAGGAGGCTTCACCAGTTAGATATAGATTATCATATATTCCGCTGTGTACTACGTTGTATCTGGAAACAGGTGTTTATAACTGTTCCAGAAATGACTGTTGTGCTCTGATGACGGTATGTATATAAGGTTACTGATTTGTGTTTCAAAAGTTATGTTATATAATATATTTTATTCGTTCCGCTGTGAGTTGGTGATCTTTGTTTTCTTCTATTCTAATATTTCTTTCTTCCTATTTCTCATCTTCTAACTTCTTTCTCTAAATGATCTGGTGTTTTCGATGTTTGAACAGTCGACACTGGATTTTGTGTCGATTTTCGGAGTCGAAAATCCCATGGTCGTTACAAAAGCATTAGCATTCAAACCCGTTGAACCTGGTGATGCAACAGGGATGCTTGTACCAGTAATTGCCATTATAGATTATTCTGCAGTATTAATATTTTTGTCAAAGAGATTACCCACCAATGTTTTTTCTACTACAATCTATGTATCACTATTACCCACTAAGTTTTGAAATGCAGCCTCATTAACATTATGCACTTGCAATTCTAGACCAACAGCAGCAACTGAGTTACTATTAGTTAACTCTTTTCCATTAACATGCACATTGGAATTTAAATTGTTCTTTGCATTATCCTCATCTGTATAACCATTTCCATCATTCTCTATTACTAAAACATCAAACGGATTATCATTAATCTTAGTTAAATCATTTTTCACATTTTCAGTGGCCTTGTTATTAATCCCTCCCTTCTTTCTCCAAAATTTCTTAGCTTTTGTATTAACTAAAGTCCAATTACTTTGATTGACATTTGAGATAAACTTCCTTGAATCATGTCCAGCTTGATCTCTAAATCTTACATGATGGTCAGTGTCCAAATCCTCCACATGATTTCCGTTTTCCCCATCTGCCTTAGAACTAAATTCACAATCACTAGATGTATTGCCATAGACTTTACAAATGGTGCAAATTTTGGGCCTCCAATCATAAGCTAACATAACTGATGGGCAATCCTTACCAATACCGTCTACCACTATTTTATCAAGGAGATCAAAGTCTGAAGAAATCTTAATTAAGGCTTTTGCATATCTAAATCATTGCAACTTTTCAATGCTACTGTCAAAACATATTAGTCTTCCCACATGGCAAGCAAGCCAGTTTATACCCATTAACGTCTAAAGAATAGTAGGAATTCGATAAGAATGTGCCTAAATAGGAACTTTTTAAATCTGGGCTTTGGTATTTCCTATAGACGGTTACCATCTAGTTATAATGAACATACGTCCTCTTATAAAAATTGGATTAGATTTTAAAAAAAAATTCCCTGTCAGCTTCATTTGAAATCTTGAAATAGTAATGCAATCCATCTGATCTTATATTGACATCACCATCTAATTTCCAAAACTAATTCAAAAAATTTACCACTGACTGATATGATGAGGTGCTATCAAGAAAGAATCCTACCAAGAAATCGCTCCAGGACTTCATACCTTCAGATCTGACAGTGTTTGGGATCTTCTTCGGCACACCATCCCTAGGGATTTTGAAATGTTGAGGTTGATATACACCAGCATTCTGAGTTAGATAATTAAATAGGGATGCATAATCCTTTTTTGTGAATGATGGAAAAGAAGCGTTAGATGAGGACTGATTTGCATCTAAGGAGGAGGAGTTCGACAAATTGAAAGTTGAGCCGTTAGATACAGGAGGGTTTACATTGGGAATGGTAGATCTAACAAAAGCAATTTGTGGATCTGGAAGATTAGTTCCATGATTTAAATTGGAGGGTTTGGCAGCAGAGGGATTGTCAGTAGGAGAGGGAGGATCAGGGGGAATAGGCCGTGAATTGCGTGAAGGAAGAGGAGGGAAGGATGAATCGAAGACTTGCAATAAGAGGTGAAAAAAGAAGACGAGATCGCCATTTCCAGATCTAAATTTGCGTCACCGAGGGATCAGGAAGAGATTATAGTACTTGATATGTTATTATGTATAGTGTAATTAATTAATGCTTGTATTTATAAAACATGTTCTCTTGGAAATAAATTAGGGTTTCCAATTGGCAAAAAAAGAGAACCTGTTATTCTTGCATCAAGTAGTATATACTATATTTGATTACTTAGATAAGTGTGTATATTCTACAACTTGATTTACATGACATACATAAAACCAACCAAAGTTATCAGAATCATCATGTATGTATATGTTATTATCTAGACAATACAACAATAACATAGGGAAGAATTACCAAAACTCATTTTCTACTAAATGGGATTGAAATCATCGTTGCATAAATTACTACCATTCAAGTGCTACATGTATATTTAACCAAAACCGAGTTAAAATTATTTTTACTAATGAACGAACAACAATTGTTTAATTTTTGAAATGTCACTAAATTAGTAACTTTTAACTTTTTTAGCACTTTCAACTCTTTTTTTTTTTGATGAGCTGCGTATGCAATTATATAAGATAACCAATACTAAAATTAAGAAGCATTTCCTATTAAAATCAAAAAAGTCATTTCTATCAAAAGGAATGTCATCAATCTTGCTACATATAAGAGTGAAAATTCTGTACTTTCGAACGCAATTGGAAATTAAAATATAACAAACAAAAAAGCCTAAGTCAAATTGAAACTTAATAGTTCAATACCAAAAAATAGCTTATAGGGTAATCAACATCAAAAACATCGTAAATACAAAAAAAAATGTGTATGGTGATAATCCATTTTTTCTGTCATTAGTACCAAGAATCGTCTTATCAGCATGTGCAGGAATAACATAAGGGGACAATGAAAACAAAGGGACTCAATTCCTATACTTAGCAACACAGTAATATTTCAAAAGAAATGGAAATAGGACACATAAATTTAAACTAAGCTTTTACATAACAGAATGGATACGATAAATGTCTCATTTATTATTATCATAAACAATTCATTGTTGATTATGATCAATATGTTCTTCACTAAGATGATGTAATCATGTATTGCATAATTTATAAGATGCTATTTGCTAACCCAACGTAGTTTAACATGTCATGTGTATTGCATAACAAAATACTTTTAATATCACTTTTGGAGAAAATGATACCATAAACTAATTATCCTGGAAGCATTCAGCTAATTTTGAAAACTATCCACTTGGTTGTTATTAAAATAGTAGTCGCGATTATGCATGTTTTATAACATAAAGTAAATGATATATACTGTTTTACAACGATAATAATTCATTCTATGCATGTGAATGAATATCTGTTATAAAAATGGATCATTATCACCATTTTATTTTTTTATGCAAATATTAACATTATTATTGAAAAACAATTTGTATGGGATAGAAATATTCATTTTTAACATTATTAATTATGCATGTAGGGGATAAATATATGGTATTCTCCTGTACTTATGGATAAGGATATATGATACCCTGACTTGAGATTATCCATAAATGAAAGTATTTGTTTACAGCCTTACCTACTCCACTCTTGAGTTCCTTTTTACATAATACAAAAGATATATACATCTATATGTATTTAGAGATTTATTAAGGAATAGCGATGAAGTTACCACAAAGATAGTCAAAGTTTGCAAGAATAACAATCTCATGGATAGTAACAATTGGAAACTCAGCGAAAGAAAGATTGTTTAGCACATTGCCATAAGATGTACGCTCAAAGGGTAGACAGTACAAAACCAGTAGTGTAGTTCTGAAAATAGCATAATTCCATTATATGTATGGAAATATTTGGCATTACAATCCTACTTCTTCTATTAGATCGTAAAGCCACCTTTTAATTAAAGTTACATAGGTAGAGAAACTAAACTGGGAACTATATGGTATAAAATATAAAAAGCATTATGGATAACATTGCCACTTCAGATTTATTGTTAAATTTTAACGAACATACTCAATACTTTAAGCCATTGGGAGAAAGCATACAAAATTCTTTTCAATGCTAACAAAGAAAATTCCCTGAGTAAAATGAGAAGAGATAGCATGTTCTTCATGACACGGTACTTGTAACACCCCGTATATTCTATAACCGTGAAAGTCATAAATTAAAGTATAATTAATTTGAAATCAAGGAACTAAGGGAAACGGGATAGGCCATTGCGTTCGTCTCGGAAAAATACGCGAAATAGAGTCCGAGTTTTCGAAAAACGGAGTCCGTATGAAGAAGATATAGCCTCTGGAAGTTTCCGAATTAAGTTTAAAATTCGAACAGCTCAGAATAAAACAGTTTAAAATTAAAACCGGGCCCAATTGGCCTGGGCGGGAAAAATCCCGCCAGATGCACCCAGGTCGACTGGGCTGTCGACCTGGTCTAACCAGGTCGACAGGGCTGTCGACAGGGTTGTCGACAGGGCTGTCGACCTGGTCCAGAGACAGGTCGAACCCAGTCCAACCCGGCTGGCCTATTCTCTGTTAGTCGATTTTCTGTGGTCTGCTTTGTCATTAGGGCTAGGTGGCAGGCTCTAATTGGTCTCTCTTTCGAATGAATGGCTACGATCAATCCAAGCAACATCAATGGTCCTAATCAGTTCCTAACCTCTATAAAAAGGACCCTAGACTCTACCTAGGTTTCTTGCACAATTCTCTAGCCTCCATTGCTCTCTTCTTCTAATAAAAAAATAAAAATGGCGTCTCTGCTCTGCTGGAATTAAAACTAGAAGATAATCAACATCAGCCTAAGCAACTCAATTCAAACTAGAGGTTAAAGTTCTGCAAAAGATTCTACAACAAGTTAAAAGTTCTTTCTTTAATCCAATCAAGGCAAGTACAGTTATTCTCCGCTATAAACGTTAATTATAATTTTGATATGCATTTAAATCTGAGTTTGAGGTTGTATTCTCTTCTGTTAGATCTGTTTTTTGTGACTGTTCTATATTCCTTTCTTCTTTTCTGTTTCTATAGCCAGGCTACCACGAGCCTGTGCCTAATCTCATAAGAGATGAACGTATGAACGCAAGTTTTGGGATGAATGATGAGAAATTTGACAAAACCAAATTGAATGTATGACTTTAGGTCTGAGGCATAAAATATATTAGTCATATGACTTGGGATTGGATGCATAAATTTGACTATGAACATATAATTTATGCATGTTGTATGCATAGTTATGTTGTAATTTAGACCTGTAATTAATTAGAAAAAAAATAGCATATGTTATAAACTAGTTTTAGACCTATGCATATTTTGTGATAAAAGAAGAAGAGGAACCACTGTAAAGATTACATATGATTTGAGACTTTGGACAAAATGCATATAAAAAGGCAAGATCTGATTTTTAGAAGATATGGTTTAAAGATTTATATTATTGGGGATAGTTTGCATAATAATTCATGACATGAAAAGAAGGAAGACATGGAAACTTAAGATTTACATTAATTAGGATATCTATTATTGTAATTACACCTAAATAGGGATTTTTGGATATATGACATGCATTGAAATTAATGGTTATATTTGGTATAATCTATATTGGAACATATGTTATATGGCAAATTATGTCCATATTCTGCGCTTAAGCAAACATGGAATATATGTTGTGAATCATGAAAAAATTATGTAGGCATATGAATTTAGGCCTAATTTATGACTAGGCAAGGCATGTAAATAGAACCTTTAGAATTATTAGGTTTGCTAAATCTGCTAATTTGCTAAGTTGCCTAAACTGCTAGTTTTGTTATATTGCCTAGACTACTAATTAGATTGAAATGCCAAATCTGTTAAATTTGTCTGTTGAGATGCCTAATCTGTTATATGCCAAAATCTGCTAAGTGCTAAATCGGTTAAATCTGTTAAGTCACCCAATCTGCTAAAATCTGTTATCTGCTATATAAGTTGAGTTGATGTGATCATTCTGTTATTGATATAATCTGAATTGGCATATATATTGGGTGTGCGCATAAACGGTAAATAATTAATTAATTGGCCGCAAAGATGAATATGGCTAACTCGAGGTTAGAATGAGTTTGCGACGTAAATCTGCCCGGAACCGCCCGGCACATCAAGTGGCCGCAAACAATAGGTTCTAATGTGAGAAGTTAGTCATAACATGCGTAAGACACGAGGTTAGGTCTGGCTTGTGGCAGAAGTCTGCCCGGAACCGCCCGGCATATCCAGCGGCCATAAGCTACCGACCTAATGTGAGAGGTCTGTGCATTAATAATTAATTAATGCAAATCTAAGATAAGAATGACGTCTAAAACGTATTGGGGGAAAATAGGGTTAAACCAAAGGGATTAATAGATGTAGTAAAACCCGTCCATGAATCTGTAGGCCCAATACAAAGTTAGACAAATCTGAAAAATCTGTACATCTGATCCGTTAGTCTGAAAACTTGTTAACTCAATTTGTGAACTAGTAAATCTGAATTCTGTATGTCTGAACTTGTAAACAAATAAATCTGAAATCTGTTAGTTTGGGGACACAAGGTTAGGAGGGGAATTACTTGTGTCATCTGTTGTTTGGGACCCATATTAGTCAGTAACCCTTTCTGGTATCAAAACTTTGACCCAACAGTAGGTAGGGTCCGGGCACGCTTACTGAACTAATTATAAGTGGTTCATTCTGATAATGGCGAGGGGTGTTGATGGTGCGTTCCAACCGGGTCATGTGCGTGCATGGATCCCGGTCTGCCTCTGAGGATGTAAGACGCCGTGACATCTGTAAATAGGTCTGTGCCAATTGGTTGTCACTTTAGGGAGTGATACACCCTACTGTGGGGCCGACACAGGATATTTATGTATTAGGGAGCCGATCGCTTGGGGTAGGGTTTTAGGGTACGCTTAGTTCTGTCTGTTTCTGTTGGTACCGTCTGTTTTTGTTGGGTGGTAACACCTGTCTGTTTCTGTGTGGTACCGTCTGTTCGGGTGGTAAAGGCCCATTACTAGTGTACACCTAATTCCACATTCTGTTTCCATAGGGATAAATCTGTTTCTTCTTCTGTCTGTTTCTGATCGGGTAGTAAAGGCCCATTATTAGCATTCTGTTTCTGTTAAAGTATTCTGTACCCGTTCCTGCTTCAATTTAGACATTAGGGTGACACCTAATTCTGTTATACTAGTATTAGTGCAGAGAAGTGTAAAACAATAGTTTATATCATTCTGTTTTTCTGTTATATCTGCTACACCTGTTATAGTTATCTCACATCCAGTTTTATGTTCATATCATATTATTATTATCTGTTCATATGCTGAAAGTCACTGGACTTGCCAGACTTTTTGTCTGACCCTTGTTGTTTTCGCCTCCTTTCTTCCGTTTCCCCCTCCCCCCCAGGTTATCCAAGGAGGGAAATACTTTAGCTTGATCCGGATTTCTCTTTGCTTGAAGTGCTTAAAGTATGGCTTGGCTCTGTATAGCTTCCGTTCCATGGGGATTATGATTTTAAACTATGCATTTTGAAGGCTTTTGTACAAGACTGATATTTTGTACTTGAATTCTGAAATTTGAGAGGATGTAACCATATTAATTTATGTTTCCGCTGTAATAAAGTTAAAAATTTTCAAGTACTGTTTTATCTGTCTTGTAAGTTTCTGTTCTGTTTACTAAAATGCTCCACCAAAGTTAAGGCATTCCCTTTGTGAGTGACCTTAACGGAGGTGGGGTGTTACACTTGGTATCAGAGCTGAAGGTTACCAGATTGGGTAAAGTTTTTGAAAACTATTTTCAAAAAGGTTTTGGAAAGGAAGTATTTTCAAAAATAAAGCTTATTTTGGAAAAACATGATCCCCAAGAGCCATATATCTTTCTTTCAGTCCTTTTTTTTGTATTGAACCTTTCCTTTTTCGTTCCAGCATGTCTGAAGCATCTGAGATACCAGAGGGTGTTCATGTACCCGGTTGGTTTCGTCAATATCTTGAGGCTAGGACCGCCGCTGCAGGTCCAGCAAATGATCCCCCTCCTCCACCCCCTCCTCGTGCTATTGCTTTCTCAAAAATCTGTAGAGATTTTAGGGCCATGGGTGGGAAGGATTTCAAAGGAACTGAATCATTCGTAGAAGCAAGGAATTGGCTCAAAGAAACTGAGGATCTGTTCGTTATCTTCGAGGTGGACGATAGGCAGAAGGTACAGTTGGCAGTATGGCTGCTCAAAGACGAAGCTTCCTACTGGTGGGAAGTCACTAACGCCGAGAGGCCGGTGGAGACATGGATGGATTTCAGAACAAGGTTTGAGACAAAATTCCTCTCGCAAGCTGAACGAAGTTTACAATTGGAGAAGTTCTTGTCTCTTAAGCAAGGAAGTATGACGGTCAAGGAATACGTTAACCAGTTCAACCAACTAGCAAGATTCGGATTGGATTTAGTCAACACTCAGCATAAAAAGGCTCTCCGCTTTGTTAAAGGATTGAATGAGCCACTGCACAGCCTAGCCATGAATCATGTACCCATGGGAGCAACTTACGAGAAATTGGTGGATATGGCACTACTGCACGAGGAAGACAAGGGCCCGAAAGAGACAAAGAAGGAAGAACCACAGAATAAGAAAGCGGGGCCCAAAAAGGAAACACAAAAGAAGGATGAGAAGTCTGAAGATAAGAAGGGGAAAAAGTGCTTTACTTGTGGGAGCTCAACTCATATGAACAAGGATTGCAGAAAAAGGAAGGGCGCTTGCTTCAACTGTGGGGAGATGGGACACTTCACTAGAGACTGCCCGAAGAGACGAGGACAAGGAGGGCAGGCGAACACTCTTGAGGCTAGTGGCCAGGATAGAAATAGGAAATTTTCTATAGTAGGTTTAATTTATTTATCTGATTGTGAAGTCAAGACTTTTTCTGATTCTGGTATTTTGATTTTGTAATCGATACTCTGCACTTTAATACTAGTATTATTTCTGAATTCCGCTGTAGACTCAAACCCATAAGGGTTATGGATCATCTGTTTGGGACTGGGGTTTGAGGGATATCTGTGTTAGGCATCAAGTATGACGCAAACATTCTGAGTTTTCGTGGGGTATCAATTTGATGTTGGTTCCGGTCTTTGGGGCCGATACTTAGGACCCATGTCTAATGGGAACCAAATTTTCGTTCTATCTGTACTCGCTTCCATCATTCGACTGTATCCTATCGATCGAATATTTGAACTTTAGGTAGAAACTAATGGGTGTAAACATGTGTTTGAGACATGTTATGTTTGATGGTTGCAAGTGGATGCAAGTGGTTGCTAGTGGTTGCTCGTGGATGCATATACACACACTAGGCACTAGATCGGCTCGAAAGCACTCTCATACTGCATATGGATGTGTGAGCATTTTTAAATTTTTATGGATGCAAAATGGTCGAATCAGCATATGGATGTTGCATATGAATGAGCAGTTGTGCACTCATATAGAAATGATATGTCTCAAGTAGGAAAATTTGCATACATATTGGACTCATGGCACTAACATGATTTGCATTAAGGAGGTCGACTGAATCAGTAGGCCGCCTGATTTTGCATTAGATACGGACATGAACACACACTGTGCATTTAAACATGAAAGCATTAGAAGTCTATAAGGACAATGGATGCCTGTGGTTGATGATTGAGTAGATGGATGATTGGATGGTAGGACACATTCTTCTTAACTTGAAGATTTCGGGGACGAAATCCTTTTAAGTGGGGGAGAATGTAACACCCCGTATATTCTATAACCGTGAAAGTCATAAATTAAAGTATAATAAATTTGAAATCAAGGAACTAAGGGAAACGGGATACGCCATTGCGTTCGTCTCAGAAAAATACGCGAAATAGAGTCCGAGTTTTCGAAAAACGGAGTCCGTATGAAGAAGTTATAGCCTCTGGAAGTTTCTAAATTAAGTTTAAAATTCGAACAGCTCAGAATAAAACAGTTTAAAATTAAAACCGGGCCCAATTGGCCAGGGCGGGAAAAATCCCGCCAGATGCACCCAGGTCGACTGGGCTGTCGACCTGGTCTAACCAGGTCGACAGGGCTGTCGACAGGGTTGTCGACAGGGCTGTCGACAGGGTTGTCGACAGGGCTGTCGACCTAGTCCAGAGACAGGTCGAACCCAGTCCAACCCGGCTGGCCTATTCTCTGTTAGTCGATTTTCTGTGGTCTGCTTTGTCATTAGGGCTAGGTGGCAGGCTCTAATTGGTCTCTCTTTCGAATGAATGGCTACGATCAATCCAAGCAACATCAATGGTCCTAATCAGTTCCTAACCTCTATAAAAAGGACCCTAGACTCTACCTAGGTTTCTTGCACAATTCTCTAGCCTCCATTGCTCTCTTCTTCTAATAAAAAAATAAAAATGGCGTCTCTGCTCTGCTGGAATTAAAACTAGAAGATAATCAACATCAGCCTAAGCAACTCAATTCAAACTAGAGGTTAAAGTTCTGCAAAAGATTCTACAACAAGTTAAAAGTTCTTTCTTTAATCCAATCAAGGCAAGTACAGTTATTCTCCGCTATAAACGTTAATTATAATTTTGATATGCATTTAAATCTGAGTTTGAGGTTGTATTCTCTTCTATTAGATCTGTTTTCTGTGACTGTTCTATATTCCTTTCTTCTTTTCTGTTTCTATAGCCAGGCTACCACGAGCCTGTGCCTAATCTCATAAGAGATGAACGTATGAACGCAAGTTTTGGGATGAATGATGAGAAATTTGACAAAACCAAATTGAATGTATGACTTTAGGTCTGAGGCATAAAATATATTAGACATATGACTTGGGATTGGATGCATAAATTTGACTATGAACATATAATTTATGCATGTTGTATGCATAGTTATGTTGTAATTTAGACCTAAAATTAATTAGAAAAAAAATAGCATATGTTATAAACTAGTTTTAGACCTATGCATATTTTGTGATAAAAGAAGAAGAGGAACCACTGTAAAGATTACATATGATTTGAGACTTTGGACAAAATGCATATAAAAAGGCAAGATCTGATTTTTAGAAGATATGGTTTAAAGATTTATATTATTGGGGATAGTTTGCATAATAATTCATGACATGAAAAGAAGGAAGATATGGAAACTTAAGATTTACATTAATTAGGATATCTATCATTGTAATTACACCTAAATAGGGATTTTTGGATATATGACATGCATTGAAATTAATGGTTATATTTGGTATAATCTATATTGGAACATATGTTATATGGCAAATTATGTCCATATTCTGCGCTTAAGCAAACATGGAATATATGTTGTGAATCATGAAAAAATTATGTAGGCATATGAATTTAGGCCTAATTTATGACTAGGCAAGGCATGTAAATAGAACCTTTAGAATTATTAGGTTTGCTAAATCTGCTAATTTGCTAAGTTGCCTAAACTGCTAGTTTTGTTATATTGCCTAGACTACTAATTAGATTGAAATGCCAAATCTGTTCAATTTGTCTGTTGAGATGCCTAATCTGTTATATGCCAAAATCTGCTAAGTGCTAAATCGGTTAAATCTGTTAAGTCGCCCAATCTGCTAAAATCTGTTATCTGCTATATCAGTTGAGTTGATGTGATCATTCTGTTATTGATATAATCTGAATTGGCATATATATTGGGTGTGTAACACCCCACCTCCACTAGGGTCACTCGCAAAGGAATGCACTAGCTTTGGAGGGGCATTATTGTAAACATGCATAATGATATAGCAAGGCGGGACATGACATATATATAAATAAACAGAGTAAGTAAATAAAACAGCGGAAGATTTTTAAACCATTTCAAAAACAAGTCTGGTACATCAAAATGTCAATTTCCCAAATAAACAAGTCTAGTACATGAAATAACATCATCTGAAACTGAAAAAGAAAACATAATAGTAGCTATCCCCAAAGTGGAAAAACCATAGCGAGCTCAAGTCCAAAGCATACATGAGCTATCCAAGAAAGCAGCTAAGCTCCAAGCTAGGCTCCTGTATTCCCTCCCTGAGAACCTGGGGGGGGGGGAAACGGAAGAAAAGAGGCAAAAGAAAATAGGTCAGTCAAAAAGACTGAGTAAGCCCTGCTACGATCAGTCTATAAACTAATAAAGTTAACGTCATGATGGAAACTGAGATGATCATAGATAACAACATACTGACATGATAAATTAACTACAAGATAGATAGAGGTGTCATCGCATAAACATGGTTAAGTTTTGCACCACGGTGTACTAGCAACCCAACATAACAGGTATTGATCCCTTGGCCCAAGCTTTGGCCCAATAACATGAAGTGACCTTAGTATAAGGTCCAGCCCCACGGTCTAGTCGATCGGCTCCCTATAAACCTAACACGTCAAGTGTTGGTGTCCATACGGCCCACATGGATGTAGTCAGACTGTGCTGGGTCCACCTTCGGGTGTATCAAGCCCTAAGGTGTCAACCCCAGACACCTAAGCAATAATGCACAGTCCAAGCCTACTGGTACCCGTGCCTCGAGTTTGTCCAACATCGGACTACGTGCACGTCCGTAGCCCGCCGGACCCGCACCGCTGTACCACTCAGCCGTCGCTTTGGTCGCTTACATCAGTCCAGTAATCGTGCCCCGCCCTAGCTTAGCCTCTAGGGTTGTGAATGTTACCAAACTGGGATTACTGCTGGAACAGACCACGTTGCTAGGGGTTCTAAGAGGGTTAAGTGTGGTTTTAACCCCTCACTAATCCTGGATTAAATTAGTTAAGTGTAACTACTTAACCCCATCTAATCCTCGAATCCCCAAGTTGGTTAAGTATTAGTGGACCCTGACTTAACCCTAATCATGAGGCATTAATTAATTTAATGCACCTTAACCTCTCACATTAGACCTTGTTGTGGTTACTAGTTAGGCCGGGCGGGTCCGGGTAGCTTTACACCACAACTTGGTCTAACCTCGGGTCTTGGCACCCCATGACCAACTCACATTGGGTCCTATTGTTTGTAGCCACTAGTTAAGCCGGTCGGTTCCGGGTAGAATTACGCTACAAACTCAACCCAACCTCGAGTTGGCCACACTTATGTTTTCTAAGTGTCATGTCCACTTTATTTCAAAACATAATTACAAGTCAACAATTACTTGGGTAGACCTAACTTAATAGGTAAATTCCCAAGGGGTAGACCTAACTTAATAGGTAAATTCCCAATCTTATATTTTCATGTATTTTAAGTTTACCCAACCCCCCCCCCCCCCCCCCCAACGTCATTCTATCGCTTACATATTCGTAATAACGCATAAAGGATAGGAAGAGGGGACTTGGCACAACATACATGATGGACTTGCATATCACAACAAACACACATAACATGTTAGACTTGCACAACTTAGCATCGTGAACTTGCATATTACCATAAACGTGCATAACATGTTAAACTTGCATAACTTAGCATAGTGAACTTGCATATTGCCATAAACATGCATAACATGTTAAACTTGCATAACTTAGCATAGTGAACTTGCATATTGCCATAAACATGCATAACATGTTAAACTTGCCTAACATGGCATAGGGAACTTGCATAAACATGCATAACTTGTCAAACATGCATAACTTGTCATTTTAAACTTGCATAAATATGCATAACCTGTTAAACATGCATAACATGGCATAGTGAACTTGCATAAACATGCATAACTTGTCAAACATGCACAACTTGTCAAACATGCACAACTTGTCATTTTAAACTTGCATAAATATGCATAACTTGTTAAACATGCATAACATGGCATAGTGAACTTGCATAAACATGCATAACTTGTCAAACATGCACAACTTGTCAAACATGCACAACTTGTCATTTTAAACTTGCATAAATATGCATAACTTGTTAAACTTGCAAATCATGGCTTAGTAAACTTGCATAAACATGCATAACTTGTTAAACTTGCAAATCATGGCTTAGTATACATGCATAACTCAATTAACTTGCAAATCATGGCTTAGTACACTTGCATGAACATGCATAACTCAATAAACTTGCAAATCATGGCTTAGCAAACTTGCATAAACATGCATAACTCAATAAACATACAAATCATGGCTTAGCAAACTTGCATAAACATGCATAACTTAATAAACATACAAATCATGGCTTAGTACCCTTGCATAACATGCACAACTCAATAAACATACATAAACCCCAACTTTCATCACACATTAACTTTAGAGTTTCTAAAATGAAGGTAAGAGGGCTTACAATGTTTATGCGGACTCAAATGAGTATAACAAATGCAAGAAACCCCTTATGCAACTAATTAAAGCCCCCAAATGCAAGCAAACTTGATCAAGACTCCTCCTTTATGATGCCAATAGAAGAACAAGCCTTTAATGCAAGCTAAGGAGGATCATACAAGCCTAAATATGCTTGTATGCATGGAAAATCACTTAGGAATTAATTTAGGGATTGTATGAAGAGGGTGGAGGCCATGAGAGTTTTGATTTTGCCATAGTTTAGTTACTAGGATGAATAATGAATGATTTAGGGTAGGTTAGGGTCTTATTTATAGATTAGGCTAGTGATTTGGACCATAGGATTAACCCTAGATTCAATTAGGTCCATCAGATCCCGGAACTCTCTAGAAACAGGCCACAAGACCCAACCCCAATCAGAAATGGTGCACCGGGCTAAGCAGCCCGTGCACCCCCTGTCGACAGGGCTGTCGACAGGGCAGTCGACATGCCTAGACCCCTGTCGACAGGCCTGTCGACATGGGGTCCTGGGCGGGAATTTTCCCCGCCTGCCCAGTTTGCCCTAGCCCATGTTTTTAATTTCAAATTTAAATCTGTTTTTACTTAGAAATTTTCTGCAAACTTCAATGGGCCTTAACTGGGTCATACGGACTCCGATTTCCGAAAAATCGGACTCTATTTCGCGTATTTTTCCGAGACGAACGCAATGGCATAGCCCGTTTCCCTTGATTCACATTTTATAATTTAATTCTGCCTCAATTTTCATTATTACAGGTTATTGAAAATACGGGTTGTTACATTCTCCCCTCCTTAAAGGATTTCGTCCCCGAAATCTTCAAGTTAGGAAAAACGTATCCTACCATCCAATCATCCATCTACTCAAAGCATCATCCATGAGCAATCATTGTCCTTACAAGATTCTAAATGCTGGATGAACATATGCAAAAGTGTGTGTATATGTACTTACCTAATGCAAAAATCAGGCGGTTACTGATACAGTAAACCTCCTTAATGCATATGTATGTAAATCAGGCGGTCACTGATACAGTAAACCTCCTTAATGCATATGTATGTCAGTGAAATGAATCCATATGTATGCAAATTCCTAACATAATGTATAATATCTTCATGCGTGCTCAATCATACATCCATATGCAACATCCATGTGATAGCATACGAATTTCATCCAAGAATAAGCATAAACACTCATGCACATGCAATATGAGGAGTGTGTGAGCCGATCGAGTGCCTAATCGTGTATAATGCATCCACGAGTAACCACTTGCAAACACTTGCAACCACTTGCAACCATCAAGCATAACATGTTTCAAACACATGTTTCAACTAAAGGGTTTCTACCAAAGGTTCTCATGACACGATAAACTAGATAAACTAGATAAACTCCTTTTTGGATTACAAGAAATCCATTCAAACTTTGACATATAGTACTAACCGATGAGTCTTAACCCCCTTATGGAGTTTACAACAGAAATAAGATCGAGAATGGGACCGAGAGGATATATGCAAAAGACAACTTGCAAGCAAGCTCCACAGGAAAACGAGGATCAAGGATGCACTCTTAAAAAGAGATATGATGCGCGTATCTAGTCTTCACTCTTCTTAGTCACGTTTCCTTGAGCTTAACTCCACTGTGCTTTGACTATCTTCCACTTCATGATTCCTTGGCTTCCTAACTCCTATTTCCCAAATTCGAGTTGGAACTCATTTCATTATTGCCTCTCGTCTTTCTTTCCCACTTATTCTTCTTTCTGTATACTTGGCTTAAACATAATTATAACCTCATGATTCGTGCAAGCTCTCCAAAATTCACCAGTGAATCATGGATCTCGTCTTCTTACCATAAGGTATTCCATGCAGCAGAACTTTTCTTGGAAATACCACTCCACGTTGCCAATTGCCCTTATAAACGTGATTTCCTATAACTCAGGCTTAATCGACATGAACCATCCGCCTATAGGCCGTACCTAGATTTAGTTGCCTACCCATGGCTTTCTGTAGGCTATTTCAAAACTGGCCAACTTCTTGAGGGTAAACCGTTGCTGACCATGATGCGGTCCTCTCGCTCTTCACCGGACTGAAATGAGCACTCTTCGTGAGTCTACCTATTATGACCCTCATACCCGTATTCCCTTTCTTTGATCTAGGTAGTCTATCCACATAATCTATCGAGATGTTTTCACACTTCCCTTGCGAAACTTCCAATGGAGGTAATGGCCCACTGGGCTTCTATGACTTGGCCTCAACCTGGTGGCACAACATGTATCCCGAAACCAACTCGGCCACCTCCTCGAGTGATGCGCATCTTCAAGAACCTTCTTTACCAAGTCTTTCACTCGAGGAACACATAATCTCTTGTCGCGCCTTAGTCATCCTTTATAATATATCTAGCGAGGTGACCTAACATCTCGCCTCGAGTCGACTGGTCCATGTTCTTGACCAACTGCGGGTCTTCTTCCCGTGAAACTCCCTTCTTGATCCAGAAGAGTAAGTCTAAGCTCCGGGAATGCTAACTAACTAGCCAAACTGAGAAAGCTTCTTACTTCAATTGCCCTTCTCAGAGCTTTCCGGTCTCAAACCGCAGCCACTTTAGCGGAATCCACCGCTAAGCCTTACTTAAGAACTATGTGCCCAAGAAATCCAACTTCTTTCCTCCAAAGTGGCATTTGGAGAACTTGGCCTTCCACCGGTGGCTCTAAGCGTATCCATCACCTCTTTGAGATGTCTAGCATGCTTTCCCTCGTTCTTTTAAGGAGATCAAAATATCGTCTACGACGACCACGACAAACTTGTTCAAGGACTCCCTAAACACCCTACCCATCAAGTCCACGTAATATGCGGGTGCATTAGTCAAACCAAATAGCATGACTAGCCATTCTAAAAATCCATCTAGAGTCCTAAACGCAGTCTTGTCAATTCCATTCTCAGCCATCCAAGCTGATGGAATTGGGTAGCTAGATCTAAAGAAAACAGATGCTCCTACTAGCTGATCAAATAAATCATCGATCCTTGGTAACGGTTGTCTATTCTTCTCACAATAACCGACACATAAGCAAAGCAAACCGTCCACATTAGTAACGAATGCTACTGGAGCACCCTACTCGAAAATGCTTCGTCTTAGGAAGTTCTTCTCAAGCAACTCCTTGACTTGCTTTCTTAACTCTCATTTCGTGAGGTCATGTGCCTAATCGGCCACGAAACTGGCTTGGCATTACCAACCAGATAATACGGAAATCTATCCCCAGATATCAGGATATTCTCGGACCACCCTCACAGATTGCAAACTATCGATAGACGAGTTGAGGGATTCAAGATAACATAACATGATGGGACCCATAGGGTTACTAGAAATTTCTAGGGTATTACTGAGGCGGATCATGAGCCTCACAACCCTATATACAAAAACCAAGAATGGCTTCAAAACAGGACAACCATTCCATGCCCAAAACCAACCCATATCCCCTGAAACCGAGAATATAAACATCCCACGAGAATTCTATACTTAAGATAGAAATTTTCAAATCCACTCAGACCATAGACAAACGGGCAGAACCCCCAATTGGATTTGAAACACATACGGGATCATCAACTACACTAGTACTTAGGTGCAAAACTTTCAACTGGATCAGATGAAATAAAACTATGCGATGTGCCAGAATCAAACAAAGTTCGAACAGGGAAAATCAGAAAATGTAAACAAGATTTTCAACAGGAACACTACCTCTATCACGAGCTGGAAGGACGGGGTTGAGGGGATGAATTCGCCCTCCAGATAGTCCTGCACACTGAGTCTGACCTTGCCCTTGTTTCCTCGGGCAATCTTTGCTGAAATGTCCAAACTCACCACAATCAAAGCATTCGCCCCGCTTTCTCTTCTCCTTCTTCCTACATTCCCTGGCTATATGTCCAACTTCACCACAGAAGTTACATTTCATATTCTTGCCCCGTTTCCCGGAATTTACTCTTTTGCCTTGAGACTCATTTGCCTTGACCTCTTTCTTATCATTGCTACCTTCTTCTTGAAGTAGGGCCAAATTCACTAAACTCTCGAAAGTCGCCCCCAAGGGTATATGAGACAGGGCCAAATCATGTAATGGCTCGTTTAATCCTAGAGCAAAGTGTAGGGCCTTCTTCTGAGCTGTATTAACCAAGTCTAAATCGTCCTGATCCAGTTGATTAAACTTATCTATGTATTCCCTAATAGTCATGTCCCCTTGCTTCAGTGATAAGAATCTCAGTCCAAACCTTCCTCTAAAGTCATCCCAAGTCTCAATTGGCCTAGTAGCGGTGGTGACTACCCACCAACGTGCAGCTTCTTCCTTTAGCAACCATACTGCCAATAAAACCTTCCTGCGGTCACCTATATCAAAGGTGGCTAAAAGATCTTCGGTCTCTCTCAACCAATTCCTTGCCTCTACAAAAGTCTCGGTTCCAAAGGAATTCCTGCAACCCATCGCCTTAAAATCTTGGCAAATCTCGGCGAAGTCAATTTGAGGATGCTGAGGGGAAGGAGGAAGAGGAACATCAACTACCGGAGGAGGAGTAATATTTGCGGGGCCGGCTTCGGTCGCCCTGGCCTCCAAAAGTCTCCTATACCAAACAGGTATGTGAACTCCCTCCGGAATGGCAAAGTTGTCGGCCATACTGGAAACGAAGAAAAAGATAGA
Source organism: Allium sativum (assembly GCA_030737875.1). Taxonomy (NCBI): domain Eukaryota; kingdom Viridiplantae; phylum Streptophyta; class Magnoliopsida; order Asparagales; family Amaryllidaceae; genus Allium; species Allium sativum. The sequence continues at coordinate 60,248,727 of CM060924.1, forward strand.
TTCAGAATGGAGAAAAACGAAGGAATTTTGCTAATGGCTTTTTGGGGAATAGCCTTTTAAAAATAACTAGACTTTTCTTTGGAAAATACTTTATACTTGGTTTTGAAAGTAGTTTTTCAAAAGTTTTAAAAACCTTTTTATCCCTTCTCGTAAACCATATGCTCTGATACCAAATGTAACACCCCACCTCCACTAGGGTCACTCGCAAAGGAATGCACTAGCTTTGGAGGGGCATTATTGTAAACATGCATAATGATATAGCAAGGCGGGACATGACATATACATAAACAAACAGAGTAAGTAAATAAAACAGCGGAAGATTTTTAAACCATTTCAAAAACAAGTCTGGTACATCAAAATGTCAATTTCCCAAATAAACAAGTCTAGTACATGAAATAACATCATCTGAAACTGAAAAAGAAAACATAATAGTAGCTATCCCCAAAGTGGAAAAACCATAGCGAGCTCAAGTCCAAAGCATACATGAGCTATCCAAGAAAGCAGCTAAGCTCCAAGCTAGGCTCCTGTATTCCCTCCCTGAGAAACTGGGGGGGGGGGGGGAAACGGAAGAAAAGAGGCGAAAGAAAACAGGTCAGTCAAAAAGACTGAGTAAGCCCTGCTACGATCAGTCTATAAACTAATAAAGTTAACGTCATGATGGAAACTGAGATGATCATAGATAACAACATACTGACATGATAAATTAACTACAAGATAGATAGAGGTGTCATCGCATAAACATGGTTAAGTTTTGCACCACGGTGTACTAGCAACCCAACATAACAGGTATTGATCCCTTGGCCCAAGCTTTGGCCCAATAACATGAAGTGACCTTAGTATAAGGTCCAGCCCCACGGTCTAGTCGATCGGCTCCATATAAACCTAACACGTCAAGTGTTGGTGTCCATACGGCCCACATGGATGTAGTCAGACTGTGCTGGGTCCACCTTCGGGTGTATCAAGCCCTAAGGTGTCAACCCCAGACACCTAAGCAATAATGCACAGTCCAAGCCTACTGGTACCCGTGCCTCGAGTTTGTCCAACATCGGACTACGTGCACGTCCGTAGCCCGCCGGACCCGCACCGCTGTACCACTCAGCCGTCTCTTTGGTCGCTTACATCAGTCCAGTAATCGTGCCCCGCCCTAGCCTAGCCTCTAGGGTTGTGAATGATACCAAACTGGGATTACTGCTGGAACAGACCACGTTGCTAGGGTTTCTAAGAGGGTTAAGTGTGGTTTTAACCCCTCACTAATCCTGGATTAAATTAGTTAAGTGTAACTACTTAACCCCATCTAATCCTCGAATCCCCAAGTTGGTTAAGTATTAGTGGACCCTGACTTAACCCTAATCATGAGGCATTAATTAATTTAATGCACCTTAACCTCTCACATTAGACCTTGTTGTGGTTACTAGTTAGGCCGGGCGGGTCCGGGTAGCTTTACACCACAACTTGGTCTAACCTCGGGTCTTGGCACCCCATGACCAACTTCTCACATTGGGTCCTATTGTTTGTAGCCACTAGTTAAGCCGGTCGGTTCCGGGTAGAATTACGCTACAAACTCAACCCAACCTCGAGTTGGCCACACTTATGTTTTCTAAGTGTCATGTCCACTTTATTTCAAAACATAATTACAAGTCAACAATTACTTGGGTAGACCTAACTTAATAGGTAAATTCCCAAGGGGTAGACCTAACTTAATAGGTAAATTCCCAATCTTATATTTTCATGTATTTTAAGTTTACCCAAACCCGCCCCCCCCCCCCCCAACGTCATTCTATCGCTTACATATTCGTAATAACGCATAAAGGATAGGAAGAGGGGACTTGGCACAACATACATGATGGACTTGCATATCACAACAAACACACATAACATGTTAGACTTGCACAACTTAGCATCGTGAACTTGCATATTACCATAAACGTGCATAACATGTTAAACTTGCATAACTTAGCATAGTGAACTTGCATATTGCCATAAACATGCATAACATGTTAAACTTGCATAACTTAGCATAGTGAACTTGCATATTGCCATAAACATGCATAACATGTTAAACTTGCCTAACATGGCATAGGGAACTTGCATAAACATGCATAACTTGTCAAACATGCATAACTTGTCATTTTAAACTTGCATAAATATGCATAACTTGTTAAACATGCATAACATGGCATAGTGAACTTGCATAAACATGCATAACTTGTCAAACATGCACAACTTGTCAAACATGCACAACTTGTCATTTTAAACTTGCATAAATATGCATAACTTGTTAAACATGCATAACATGGCATAGTGAACTTGCATAAACATGCATAACTTGTCAAACATGCACAACTTGTCAAACATGCACAACTTGTCATTTTAAACTTGCATAAATATGCATAACTTGTTAAACTTGCAAATCATGGCTTAGTAAACTTGCATAAACATGCATAACTTGTTAAACTTGCAAATCATGGCTTAGTATACATGCATAACTCAATTAACTTGCAAATCATGGCTTAGTACACTTGCATGAACATGCATAACTCAATAAACTTGCAAATCATGGCTTAGCAAACTTGCATAAACATGCATAACTCAATAAACATACAAATCATGGCTTAGAAAACTTGCATAAACATGCATAACTTAATAAACATACAAATCATGGCTTAGTACCCTTGCATAACATGCACAACTCAATAAACATACATAAACCCCAACTTTCATCACACATTAACTTTAGAGTTTCTAAAATGAAGGTAAGAGGGCTTACAATGTTTATGCGGACTCAAATGAGTATAACAAATGCAAGAAACCCCTTATGCAACTAATTAAAGCCCCCAAATGCAAGCAAACTTGATCAAGACTCCTCCATTATGATGCCAATAGAAGAACAAGCCTTTAATGCAAGCTAAGGAGGATCATACAAGCCTAAATATGCTTGTATGCATGGAAAATCACTTAGGAATTAATTTAGGGATTGTATGAAGAGGGTGGAGGCCATGAGAGTTTTGATTTTGCCATAGTTTAGTTACTAGGATGAATAATGAATGATTTAGGGTAGGTTAGGGTCTTATTTATAGATTAGGCTAGTGATTTGGACCATAGGATTAACCCTAGATTCAATTAGGTCCATCAGATCCCGGAACTCTCTAGAAACAGGCCACAAGACCCAACCCCAATCAGAAATGGTGCACCAGGCTAAGCAGCCCGTGCACCCCTTGTCGACAGGGCTGTCGACAGGGCAGTCGACATGCCTAGACCCCTGTCGACAGGCCTGTCGACATGGGGTCCTGGGCGGGAATTTTCCCCGCCTGCCCAGTTTTCCCTAGCCCATGTTTTTAATTTCAAATTCAAATCTGTTTTTACTTAGAAATTTTCTGCAAACTTCAATGGGCCTTAACTGGGTCATACGGACTCCGATTTCCGAAAACTCGGACTCTATTTCGCGTATTTTTCCGAGACGAACGCAATGGCATAGCCCGTTTCCCTTGATTCACATTTTATAATTTAATTCTGCCTCAATTTTCATTATTACAGGTTATTGAAAATACGGGTTGTTACAGGGTGTGCGCATAAACGGTAAATAATTAATTAATTGGCCGCAAAGATGAATATGGCTAACTCGAGGTTAGAATGAGTTTGCGACGTAAATCTGCCCGGAACCGCCCGGCACATCCAGTGGCCGCAAACAATAGGTTCTAATGTGAGAAGTTAGTCATAACATGCGTAAGACACGAGGTTAGGTCTGGCTTGTGGCAGAAGTCTGCCCGGAACCGCCCGGCATATCCAGCGGCCACAAGCTACCGACCTAATGTGAGAGGTCTGTGCATTAATAATTAATTAATGCAAATCTAAGATAAGAATGACGTCTAAAAAATATTGGGGGAAAATAGGGTTAAACCAAAGGGATTAATAGATGTAGTAAAACCCGTCCATGAATCTGTAGGCCCAATACAAAGTTAGACAAATCTGAAAAATCTGTACATCTGATCCGTTAGTCTGAAAACTTGTTAACTCAATTTGTGAACTAGTAAATCTGAATTCTGTATGTCTGAACTTGTAAACAAATAAATCTGAAATCTGTTAGTTTGGGGACACAAGGTTAGGAGGGGAATTACTTGTGTCATCTGTTGTTTGGGACCCATATTAGTCAGTAACCCTTTCTGGTATCAAAACTTTGACCCAACAGTAGGTAGGGTCCGGGCACGCTTACTGAACTAATTATAAGTGGTTCATTCTGATAATGGCGAGGGGTGTTGATGGTGCGTTCCAACCGGGTCATGTGCGTGCATGGATCCCGGTCTGCCTCTGAGGATGTAAGACGCCGTGACATCTGTAAATAGGTCTGTGCCAATTGGTTGTCACTTTAGGGAGTGATACACCCTACTGTGGGGCCGACACAGGATATTTATGTATTACGGAGCCGATCGCTTGGGGTAGGGTTTTAGGGTACGCTTAGTTCTGTCTGTTTCTGTTGGTACCGTCTGTTTCTGTTGGGTGGTAACACCTGTCTGTTTCTGTATGGTACCGTCTGTTCGGGTGGTAAAGGCCCATTACTAGTGTACACCTAATTCCACATTCTGTTTCCATAGGGATAAATCTGTTTCTTCTTCTGTCTGTTTCTGATCGGGTAGTAAAGGCCCATTATTAGCATTCTGTTTCTGTTAAAGTATTATGTACCCGTTCCTGCTTCAATTTAGACATTAGGGTGACACCTAATTCTGTTATACTAGTATTAGTGCAGAGAAGTGTACAACAATAGTTTATATCATTCTGTTTTTCTGTTATATCTGCTACACCTGTTATAGTTATCTCACATCCAGTTTTATGTTCATATCATATTATTATTATCTGTTCATATGCTGAAAGTCACTGGACTTGCCAGACTTTTTGTCTGACCCTTGTTGTTTTCGCCTCCTTTCTTCCGTTCCCCCCCCCCCAGGTTATCCAAGGAGGGAAATACTTTAGCTTGATCCGGATTTCTCTTTGCTTGAAGTGCTTAAAGTATGGCTTGGCTCTGTATAGCTTCCGTTCCATGGGGATTATGATTTTAAACTATGCATTTTGAAGGCTTTTGTACAAGACTGATATTTTGTACTTGAATTCTGAAATTTGAGAGGATGTAACCATATTAATTTATGTTTCCGCTGTAATAAAGTTAAAAATTTTCAAGTACTGTTTTATCTGTCTTGTAAGTTTCTGTTCTGTTTACTAAAATGCTCCACCAAAGTTAAGGCATTCCCTTTGTGAGTGACCTTAACGGAGGTGGGGTGTTACAGTACTTGTCCAAACCTTACTTACATACATGAAGTCCAACCCTGGTAAATCAGTGTTTGAGCTACGTTTTTGTCTCATAGGTCTCCTCTCTTTATATAATAGGAAAATTCTACCCATATTTAGAAAGAAAAAAAGGAAAAAAACAATATCCCAACCTAGAGTGTGGCATTTGTTTGTCACAGTTAATTCTCTTATTAAAGAGTCATTTATTTCTTCCAAATTAAACTAATCCTAAAAACAACAATAAGAATAAAAAGGATAAAACAAAAGCAAAGAGATTAATCCAGAAAACCCATTTTCAACTAAAGGAGAAGAAAAAGAATGAAAAAATAACAAGTTACAAAATATTTTTTTGAAAATGTATATTTAAAATCTAAAAGCAGAGAAACTATTTAACATGAATAGAAGCATAGCACAGTGAGTGTAAAGTGTACAATATACCTTCTCTACACAATCGATTCTTTTAAAAGGTGCACTAAAACCATATTAAATCACATTAAAACAATACTGAATCACAATCTTATGCTTAAATCTAGAAGGTTTAACGGTCTAAACCTAAGAAAAAGGTAAATGTATATTTTGAAAGGAACAGGAAATTGTCACCAAAATATTTTGGTTCACATCAAAAAGACTACTTGGTATTTATGTGCATGTAAAAATAATTTTAATTTAATATCAATTTGTTAATAACTGTAACACCCTGTATTTTCTGTGAACATTAAAGTAACAAATTAAAGAATACTTAATTTTAAATTGGAAATTAAGGGAAACGGGTTTTTCCATTGCGTTCGTCTCGGAATTCTGCTTGAGATAGAGTCCGAGTTTGCGTGAATCAGACTCCGTATGAAGAAGTTATGGAGTTCAGAAGATTTCAAGTTTAAACGGAAATAAAATATAAATAATAATTAAATCAAAAAGCATTTCAAAATTCAAAATTCCGAGAATCAGCTAGGCAGGAAAATTCCCACCCATAGGGCTCGACATAGGTGTCGACCCCCGAAGAGGGGTGTCGACTAGGGTGTCAACCCGCCTTGTTGGGGTCGACCCCCTTGGCCAGTTCTGGGCTGTTTGGTCCAGTGATGTTTTTCTGAGTCATTAGGGCATAAGTGGCGACTTCCAGTTGGCTCTATTTGGTCTGGATGGCTCTGATTTCTTCTAGGATGATCTAACGACTCTCATTAATCTAAACGTCTATACGAATAACCCCAACCCTCAACCCTAAAACCACATAAACTTGCTCTTTGAAGCCGTCATGTTGTCCATAACCAAACTAGCGTAGCCTCCATTTTTCTTTGAACTAAAAATCAAGGTAGGAAGCCCCAAATCAAGTCAAAACTAAAGAATCAGTAGTATACATCAAAGGTTAGCTTTTCAATTTTAGAAATCAGATCCCAGAAAACAAGATTTGTTCTTTTGTTTGTAAGTTCAGTTATTCTTTAAATTTGAACAAATAAAAGTCATGACTTGTAATGAAGCAAAACTAGAACTATGCATAGTTGTAAGATAATCGTTTTCTGATTCATGTTTATCCTTTTAGCAATTCTGAAATTACCTATGCCTACGAGGCTATTGTGATTGATACAATTTATCATGTTGTATATTAATTTGGTCATGAACCTATCATGTTGTATATTAATTTGGTGATGAACCTATCATGTTGTATATTAATTTGGTGATGAACCTATCATGTTGTATACATATTTGGTGATTCTTTTATGATATGTTATATGCAAGTTCATAAGCTAAGTCATGTTCATATAGGATTATACGTCTAGATCTACATGCTTAGATGTTTCGATCTATGTTAATTTGGTCCAACTCAAATGCAAGTTCACATTTACATGCTTAATTAATTTTGTGTAGTACTATGCCAAATTTATATCACACTTACTTAGTTGATCTATACTGTTTTATGCCATTGGAATGTTACATGCCCCTTTACTTTTCCCTTTTGTTTACGAGTTAGGCTAATTTGCGAGCCTAACGTTCTATGTAATTTATGCGAACGAATAACGGGGGATACGTTGGGAAAAATATTAAATTACATGCTATTGGCATAGGTTGGCTCATAATCATGTATATGTTTAACGGCATGAAATGGTATAGTTTGTATACCTAAGAACTATGGACATTATTTAGAGGGTAAATGGGACATGACTTGAGTTGACAACATTGGTGGATAATTTACATATAAACATAAATGGCAAAAATGTAAATTAATTAAAAGATGAATATGCCTAACCCGAGGTTAGATTGAGTTACGGTGTAAGACTGCCCGGAACCACCGGGAAAATCCAGCAACCGTAACAATACAGATCTAATGTGAGAGGTTAGCACATTAAGCCCAAAAACCCGAGGTTAGATTAAGTTGCGGTGTAAGACTGCCCGGAACCACCCGGCACATCCAGCGACCGCAACAATATTGATTTAATGTAGGGGTTGATGCTTTAATGAACGAATTAAAGCTAAGGCAGGCTAAGAATGGTAGGGTTAAGTTAATTAAGGCAACACTTAACCAATACAACATGTTAACTAAACTGATGGGTGGGGTTAGGTTAATTTGAGAACACTTAATCATTTTAACATGTTTATTAGGAAACCCTAGTAATGGGGACCCATTTCAGCAGTAATCCACTTAGGTGTATCATGGTATCCTGAACTAGGCAGGGTGGCGCACGATTACTGGGATGATTATAAGCGGTCAAAATAACGTCAGGTGGTGCAGCAGTGTAGGTTCTGATGGAGTATGGGCATGCACGTACTCCAACATGGAAAAATCAAGCACTGGGCATCAGTAGTATACGTTGTGAATCTTGAATTTTTGTCGGGTTGCCACCATAGGAATTGATACACCCCATGGTGGGACGAGCACAGGTATCTACAATCAAACGGGTCCGAATGACACAAGTCAAAAATGCATGCGAGTAGAAGCCGATCGATAAAGGGATCATTTTATCATGAACACATGGTGCTAGTTGAAACACTTGTTAGTAGGTGCAGAGAAATAGAAATGAGTGTGATAGTATATTTAATTTTATTGTTATCTTATTTCTAGCGTATTGTCCTAGGCTCAATTTATTCATGTCATGATCCTTTTACTTGTTTACATGCTAAATAATCACTGGACTTACCAGGCTTATGACTGACCCGTTTTCTTTCGTCTTCTTACCTTCCGTCCCCTCCCCCCCCCCCCCCCCAGGTCCGTACGGTGGGAATACTTCAACATAGTCCAGAACTTTTCCCAGCTTGAAGAGAGTAGACGTATTGCTTGGATTCTCTTTTCTTGGGCTATGGTTGTGGTTACACTCTTAATTGGGGATTTATAATGCTTTATTATAATTGTATTCTTCTTTATGTTTTAGTTAAGACAGAGGCTTTATTGTAATGATTTGGAAGTTGGTTTTTGAGACAGTTGTTGTAATGTTTTGACTGGACCACGTGTTTATGAAACAAAATTTAGTTTTTCCGCTGTTTATATGTCTGTCTTGTAAATTACCTGTACCTTTTACCTATAATACTCCACCAAAGTTAATGCATTCCCTTTGTGAGTGACCTTAACGGAGGTGGGGTGTTTACACTTGGTATCAAAGCAAGGTTTACCAGATCAGATAAAAGTTTTTGAAAACTATTTTTCAAAAAGAAGTTTAAAGAAGCATTTTTAAGAAAAATGTTGTTTTATTTTAAAAAGCATAATCCCCAAAGCCAAATGCACTATCTTTCTATCCTTTGTTTTGCACCTTTTCTTTTCGTTTCAGCATGTCTAGGGATCTTAATCTTCCTGAGGGCATGCCGGTACCTGGTTGGTTCAGAAAATACCTGGAAGTTAGGGCAAATGACGCAGGCCCAGCAGACGCTCCTCCTCCCCCAGTTGCAGTTGTTCCTCGTCCTCCTCCTTGTGCAAATGCTTTCTCGAAGATATGTAGGGGCTTTCGAGCCATGGGTGGAAAGAACTTTAATGGGGCTAACTCATTTTTGGAAGCAAGAAATTGGCTCAGGGAAATAGATGATTTGTTTGTTATCTTCGAAGTGGATGATAGGCAGAAGATACAATTTGCTTTGTGGTTACTTAAGGACGAAGCCTCTTACTGGTGGGAAGTTACTAACGTTGAGAGACTAGTTGAAACTTAGGAGGATTTCAAAATGAGATTTAAAATGAAGTTCCTCTCGCAAGCTGAATGAAGCCTACAGATGCAGAAGTTCTTAGCTCTCAAACAGAGAAGCCTGTCGGTCAAGGAATACGTCAATCAATTCAACCAGCTGGCTAGATTCGAATTGGAGTTAGTGAACACTCCACATAAGAAGGCTCTCCGTTTCGTTAAAGGGTTGAACGAGCCACTGCACAACCTTGTTGACCCATATACCTATGGGTGTGACTTATGAGAGACTAGTGGACATGGCACTGTTATAGGACGAAGATAAGGATAGCAAGAAAGAGATAAAGGTGGAAGTACCTCAAGACAAGAAAGTGGAGGGATCACAGAACAAGAAGACAGATTCCAAGAAGGGCGGGAAGAATAACAAACCCCATGACAAGAGGAAGTGTAATTTTTTTGACATACCTGGACATCTGATTAAGGACTGCAGAAAGAAGAAGAGGAAGATGGGTGGTTGTTTTCAATGCAGCGAGACAGGACACATAGCTAAGGACTGCCTAAGAAAGCAAGGGCAGAGGACTGGATCTACTTCTGGAGGGCAGGTTCACGCTCTCATAGCACCTCCGCAAGAACGAGGTAGAAATATTTTTGTTGAGAGTATAGTTTATCTTTTTGATCATCCTGTTCGTACTCTCTTTGATTCTGACACATTGCACTCTTTTATATGTACTTCTTTAGTTGAATCTCTGCACCTAAACACTAGTATAATAGAGGATCCCTTGGTTGTTACAAATCCAATTGGGGGTTCGGTTATTTATCAATGATTTGTTTGGATTTGGAAATTTCTATACTAAGCATTGGGTTTAGATGTAATTCCTATGTTTTGGGCTTCACGGGCTATGGGTTGATTCTAGGCATGGATTGGCTATCCAATAATGGTGTCGTCCTCGATTGTGAAAAGAGAGTAGTTAGACTTATGACTCGCCTCGGTAACACTATCGAAATCTCTTGAAATCCCATGAACTCTATTATGCTTAGCTACCTAGAATCTCTTGATGCGTCTATTGAAACCCTGCAATCTGTTAGAGTAGTCTGTGAATAATCGGATGTTTATGAAGAGGTGAAGGGTTTACCTCCGAAGCAAGAGATAGACTTCCGCATATACCTTGTTGATAATGCAAAACCGGTTACACTACCCGTTAGACACATGGCTCCAAGGGAAAGGAAAGAGCTCAATAAACAAGTTAAAGAGTTGCTTGAAAAGGGGTTTATAAAGCGGAGTATTACTGAATGGGGTGCTCCAGTGGTGTTTGCAACCAAAGAAGATGGTTCTTCTCGCCTATGCGTTGACTATAGGGAGCTAAACAAGCTGACTAAGAAGAATAGGCACCCACTTCCAAGAATAGACGACTTGTTAGATCAACTTGTAGGTGCATCGGTTTTCTCCCAACTAGATCTGGCTAACGGGTTTCATCAGCTAAGAGTGGCTGAGGACAACATTGATAAGACCACATTCAGGACCCAGGATGGTTTCTTTGAACGGCTTTTCATGCCTTTCGGCTTGACAAATACACTTGCCTATTTCGTTAACTTGATGAGTTGGGTGTTCAGGGAGTTCCTTAATAAATTTGTAGTGGTCTTCATGGACGACATTTTGATCTTCTCGAAAAATGAGGAAGAGCATGCTTTGCATTTAAAGGAAGTCACAGATACTGTTCGTGCACATCAACTAAAAGCAAATTTCTCCAAATGCCTATTTTGGAGAGAAGTAAGGTTTCTTGGACATGCGGTGTCCAAAGAGGGGATAGATGTGGATCTCGCAAAAGTAGTTGCAGTGCAAGATTGGAAGATTCCACGGAATGCAACCGAAGTCCGAAGCTTTCTCGGACTAGCGGGTTTTTATAGAAAGTTCATTAAGGACTTCGCGAAGATCTCCTCCCCACTTACTAGGTGACGAAGAAGAACCTAACTTTTGCTTGTGATTTGGATTGCGATGTTGCTTTCCAACAACTGAAAAGAGCTCTAACAACGGCCCCAGTTCTGACATTGACTGATGGGAGTAAGATGTTTACTGTATATACAGATGCATGCAGGACAGGATTGGGCGCTGTTTTGATGCAAGAGGGCAAAGTAGTTTGTTATGGAGGAAGGCAGTTGAAGGTACATGAGAAAAACTACCCAACTCATTATTTAGATCTAGCTGCCATTGTTTTCGCTCTTAAGTCATGGCGTCATTACCTACTAGGAGAAAGGTTTGAATTGTTTACTAACTATAAATTGTTAAAATACCTTTTCTCATAGAAGGATCTTAACTTAAGACAACAAAGGTGGATGGAGTTTCTTGCCTCATACGATTTTGAGATTGCTTATACCCCTAGCAAGGGCAAAAAAGATGACCGTAAGTCCTCTCTTTGTAGAAAGGCAAAGCTTGTAGTACATAGCAGACTTTGACTTTAGACCTTCCTTTGAGTTTGTACCTAGCTTGTTAGCAACACTAGAGGTGCGGCCTACGCTTTTGGACTCAATAGGAACCGCACAACGTGAGGACCCTCAGCTAGTTGATGTGATGTTTAAGCTAATGAGAGGTGAGACTTCTAGTCACCTCAATAGATACTCCATCGATGACAAGGGTTGGTTGAGACAGGATGGAAGACTATGCGTCCCATAAGCAAGAGATCTGGTGAAAACCGTTCTCGAAGAAGCACAACATTCTAAATTGACCATACAACCAGGAGGGGACAAGATGTATAAAGACATAAAAACGGTTTTCTTTTGGAATGGCATGAATAAGGATGTAGTTGAGTTTGTCTCTAAATGCTTGATATGCCAACAGGTCAAAGAAGAGCAGAAGAAGCCTGGTCTGCTTCATCCTCTAGAAGTCCCACATTGGAAATGGTATAGCATTTCGATGGACTTTATTGATGGGTTGCCTAGGTCAAGAAGGGGCAATACCAGTATTTGGGTAATAGTGGACAGCCTCACTAAAAGCGCTCACTTTATACCTGTTAAGAGTAGGAGGACTGCCTCATCGTTAGCACCTATTTATCTTAAAGAGGTGGTTCGACTGCATGGAATACCATCTAGCATAGTAAGTGATCGAGATCCTATCTTTATGAGTGAGTTTTGGAAGAGTTTGCAAGAGGCTGTAGGCACACAGATATGCTTAAGCACGACCCATCACTCTTAAACCGATGGTCAGACGGGAAGGGTGAATAGAGTATTAGAAGATCTTTTGTGATTGTGCATTCTTAATTTTGGAGGGACATGGGAGGATCATCTTCCTTTGGTGGAATTCGCCTACAACAATAGCTACCAAGCCACCATAGGCATGCACCCTTCGAGGCTTTATATGGAAGATCATGATGATCACCAACTTGTTGGTAGGAGTCTACAGACAAGCTCGTACTTGGGCCGAACATGATTAGAGAAACTTCAGAGAAGGTGGACTTGATACGAAGACTAATCGACGCTTTCCTATGAATTAGAAAAGCACAATTTATGAAATAATACTGCAAGTTTACAGGTCGCGTAATATGCAGGTCGAATCACAGGGAGGTGTTTTAAATCTTATTATTTATCTATTCTTAGGCGAGTTAGGCAAAATATGGAGATGTTTATTTTAATTAATGTATTAAATTTACTATTGATCTGAATCTAATCAGATCAATATCAAATTCAACAACTGAAAAGAAAAGAACCAATTAGAAAAAGAAAATAACAACTAGAACAATAACAGAAAATTAAAAGTAGGACTATCGTTGAATCTAATCAACGATCAATCGCTAACATGCAGTAATAAAAGAAAATAACAATATGTGTTCTACCAAAACTAATTGCGTAGACACACAAATTGTTATGAAAGAAAAAAGACAATCAATGAAGAAGAATTTTGTTATTCATAAACGAAAATATAGAATTAAAAAATGGCATGTTACTACAATAAAAAATGCATGATGCATGATGGTCCTATTTAAATGGCTAAAAAAATAAAGAAAAAACGAAAATGAATGAAATGCAGACTCCCCCCACACTAGGACCAAACAGTGTCCACACTGTGAATGTTTCCTAAATTTGAAAGATTGTACCCAAAGGTGAATGAGTTGTAAAATTATTTGTAAAATGAAATGAAGTTTAGCCACTATATGTGAATGAAAATCATATGTACAATGATATATGTGTTTGCGATGCATGCGACGCAAAGAATGCCACCAACTTTTTTCCCCACACTTGGTTCTAGCCCGATGAATCTCATTCCCACTATGTCTAGGCATGTTTTCTTGTAAGCAAAGGATTTTGAAAACCATCTCATCTTTATACCTAGATTTGTAGTTCAACAAATAAATTTCCAGGGTTATCGTAACATGAAGTTTTTCAACCAAGCTAACATTCCAAAAATAATTCATGTGTTCCACAAATTTATCAGTGTAATTATTCAAAAAATTGTGATCGTATATAAACTCAGTTGCAATCGTGAAATTTAAATTCTGAGTGTTTTTCAAGACTATGTGATCACATTTCTCAATTTCATTCATTAGCAACATATTTTTGACACTAACAAATTCTAGTACGTTTGAAACCTCAAAATCAAAATTTTCGAACTTGGAATGGTGGCTTGATTCAATTTCATCCTCATTTGGAAACTCATCCTCATTCAATCCAAAAAAATCATGTTCACTAAAATCCTTTTCCAAATTTGAATTGAAAAATTCAGCATTTTCATTTTGTTCAATTTCAAAAATTTCAAGTTTCTCGCAGCCAGAAGGAGAGAGATCAAAATCTAAGCTTACATCTTTTTCCTGAAAAGAATTGAAGTCCAAATCATTTACTAAATTGTGAACAACTTCATTTAGATCGTTATTCTCAATTTTGAAAGTTGTTATTTTAAAATTTTCACTATCGGTAAACAATGGATTATTTCCTGATTCTTCACATGTTTGAATTTGATTTTGTTGCTCTCGTTGTTCTTTCAAAGATGCCATTAAACAAAGAAGTTCATCCATCTTTTTATTTAGCCTTTCTTCCCTCTCATCAAAATGACATTCTTCAGAATCATTGATTTAAGAGCTCTTATTTTGGACTTCTTGATTCTCAAAATTATAGTCCACATTAATTTCACAATCAAAATTATTTCCAATGTAGTGGTTGTTTGAATTTTCAGAAAAATGACAATGATATGGGAAACCATTTTGATCACAAAAATTATGTTCATAACCAAAACTTGTTGAAATTTGAGTTATTTTTGCTATTTTCAAGATGTTGATAAGGGCTATAATTTTGAAAATTTTGGTTTACAACCCCATATTGATGTGGATCAAAGCTATATTAGGATTCAAAGCTATTTTGATGTGGATGTGGCCCATAATCGAAATTATTGAAATTTGAATTGAAGTTGCCATTTTGATCATATCCATGATTTTGAAAATGTTGGTCATTTGGAAAATTTTGGAAATTGTTAATATTGGGCCCACGAAATTTTGGAAAATCTTTCTTCATGAGTTGTAATTCATACTCATACTCTTCAAGAGGACGTCTACTCTGATTATTATCCCACAATTCTCTCAAAGATTTTTTTGAATCAGACATTTGAATGAAATCAATGGAAGATAGAAATTATTCTTAGTTTAAAATAGTATAACAAAGTGAGTTGTGCTCTATTAATTAACCGACTCAATTAGAAGGGGGAAGAGGATCTTATGGCCATTCACGTATAATATAAATACTAAGGGATACGACCAATGTTTTATTGGTAGTATGCAACCTCTTTTGCTAATAGTTCAATAAATTGAACTACTATATATCCGCGATCCAATTATATGAGACAATCGACTTCACAAAGCATCACTTTTCAATTATATTATTTTGAAAATCAAAATTTAATTGCTGAAAAACAATGAGAGTGGTGGTTGTAATTATGTAAATTCGTTCCTCACAATAGGTTCAGAAATTTCAACATAGAAGAATCAGACAAGAATAACAACAAGAATTAATAAAAAATTGTACAAGCAAGCCGCTGCCCCTATAGAAAATTTTTATAAGAAATTTCTACATATTTTTTAAGCAGCAGAGCAACTTTAGAGTTAAGAGAATTATACAATGGGGTATGGCAGTCGAGAACGATTGAAAAACACTGGCAATTCAAATCTATTGTTTGCAAATCGGTTGACTTCTGTATTCGTTGTTCGCTTTGCTTGAACTCTCGCTCACTTTGGTCTTTGTTGTTTGCTTGAGCACTTTTCTAGCTTTGCTTTAAATTCGGTGCGCTGCTTGTTGTAGGGAAGGTGATTTTGGACAGTGAATTGAATGCTTGGTGGAGAATCAGGCAGAAGGGGATGTTTGATCAGTTTTGATGGCTGGTAGATGTCGGTGAATTATGAGAGAGAGAAATTACGGCAGAAGAAATCTAAAGAAAGAAGGTACAAGTGGTGAATTTGAAGAAGGTGGTGAATTTGTTTCTTCTTTTTTTTCTTTTTTTTGTGAAAGGAATGTAATGAATTGGGAAAAATAGAAAGAATGTGGAAACCAAATAAAATGAAAAATGGAAGGAAATCTAAAAATGGCAACAAATTGAATGAAAAAAGCTAGAATTTGTTCAAGGCAGAGGAGTAACAAGAATTTTGTTGATGGGGGGAATAGAGGTTGTTTTGTATGTGGGTGGGAGGTTTGAGAGGATTTTGTGTGGCAGAAGGGTGGTGAAGTTTTGTGAATGGTAAGGGCTAGAGATGAATAAGGAATTGGTTTGTAGTGAAAAAATAGAGAAAGAGGACATTTTATTGTATATTTGTTTTTATTTTGGAAAGAAGAAAAAAATTTTATAAACAAAAGGAAAGTAAAAGATTGGAAAGGGATTTGAAATAGGGAAAGCAATAAAAGAGAAGACAAAAAAAGAAAGAATTTTTTTTTTGTTTATTGTTGTAAAATTAGAAGAGAGAGAGGAAAAAAATGAAAAGGAATTTTGAAAAGGGAAAGAAATAAATGAAAGAGAATATAAAATGTCAAAGGCAGAAAATCAGTGAAAATGACAGTTTTTTTTTGTAATGAATGCAAATGTAAAAAGATGGAAAGAAAATAAAGAAAGGAAAGAACCAAAAAAACAAGCAAGTTGTAAATGCAAAGGAGAAGAAAAAAATTGAAAGAAATAAAGAAAATTGCAAAAGAGGGGAGAAATAAATGACAAAGCAGAGAATTATTTACAAGGCAGAGAAGGAAAGATTTTAAAAGAGAATTTTATTTTTTTTGGAAAGAAATTATAGAAAGAAGAGGGAAACAAAAGAGGAAAGGAAAGAAAAGAAAATAAATAAATAAATTAGAAGGGTGATTGAAAGATGGAAAGAGAGATTAGAGGAAGTGAGAGAGAGTTGTGATTAAAAAGCAATCAATAAAAAAAAATGCATGTTTTTTTTCTAGTTATCATTGTAAAAGAATGGAAACCAGTGTATTGACCATTGAAGAAAAGTAAAAGGAAAGAAGGAATAGATGGAAACCAATTAAAGAAAATTTGGCAAATTAAATATACAACAATAATGAACAATAAAAATAAAGTAAAAATTGGAAAGAAGGAATAGATGAAGAGGGAAAGAAAAAAAAGAAATATAAAAGGAAAAAAAATGAAAAGGAATTATTATTATTTGTCTGAAGTAGGAATGAATTTACAAGAGGGAAACAGATAAATGAAAAAAGGGAAAGGGAAAGAAGTTGAAAACAGGAATGAAATAAAAGGAAAATAAAAAGAATTTTTTTTCTTCTCTTGTTTAGATGATTAAAGTATCAGCAATCAATACCAAATCAACTAATTGAGAATTTTTTTCTATATATACAAGAAAACAAATGGAAACAAAACAAAATAAAAAAACTAACATGAATCAGAAATAAATAAATAATAAAATTTAATCGTTACCTCCCCGGCAACGGCACCAAAAACTTGATCGACGCTTTCTAGTGAATTAGAAAAGCGTGAATTGTGTAATAATACTGTAAGCGCACAGATCATGTAGTATGCAGGTCGAACACAGGGAGGTAGATTAAAATTAAATTATTTATCAAATCTCTTGGGCGAGTTAGACGAAGTTTGGAGATTTGGTTGAAATAAAAACAAATTGAAATTGCAAAATTAGGATTATCGTTGAAACTAATCAAACGATTAATCACTAATGATAGTAAATTGCAAAACAAGAATAAATATGCAGAAAATAAAAGTGCAGAATAGAAATAACAACAGAAATAAAATTAGGATTATCGTTGAAACTAATCAAACGATTAATCACTAATGAAAATAAATGTAAAATACAACTAGTACTCTATCAAATCTAATTGTGTAGATGGTACTAGTTGCTAAGAAATAGAAAATTACAGAAAATAAAAAGAAGAATAAGAACTTTGTCAATGAAGAAGAAGATAGAAAATGGGATGGTGGCTACAATGATATTACAAGGGTATTTATAAGGGATAACCAAACCCTAACCCTAATTATGAATGGGACTAGCTATTTCAAGTATGTTTTAGGCCTTTTGTCATTTGGAACAAGTTTTAGGCCTTTTATCCTTTTCTCTTGCAAGCCTCCTTTAATTTGAGATGTGCATGGCCTTTTTATCAATCATTTTCTTGTCCAACATCAACTAGATGTGAGATCTTCAACTACAATTCTTCAAAATGTAAATATATAGCAATCTGATCTCCATTTCTCTACTTTTCTGGTTGCATGCGGGCTGGGTTGGAATATCTGTAAAAGTAACAAAACAATACCCGAGTAATATTTATTTATATACAAAAGATAAGATATAAGAGAATAAAATAAACACATTTCTATGTTAATCAAAGATGAGTGAAGACTGCACAAGATATACAGAAGTCCTACTTTGATAAAAGAAGGACCGACCTTGAATTTGAGGTTGGAGACAGGGTTTTCCTTAAAGTATCTCCTTTATGGAATGTCATTCGCTTTGGGTCTACAGGAAAATTGGCACCATGATTTGTATGGCCATTTCCTATCATTGAGAGGATTGGGAAGATGGCTTATAGAGTAGAGTTGCCCGAACGATTGGCTGGAGTTCGTAATGTTTTCCATGTCTCTTATCTATGAAAGTGCTTACATGAGTCTGCGGAAATTGTGGAGCCAAGCATACTAGAGGAAGTCGAAGTGGAACGAGAAGCGATGGTGAGTAGAGTTCCAACTCGTTTCCTAGGGACAGAATTCAAAAAGCTATGCAACCGTGATGTCAAGCTTGTTAAAGTTCAATGAAGTGACGCTGAGGAAGACGCGACTTGGGAGACTGAGGACAAGATACGCGCAGCCTACCCTTTTCTTTTTGAGGGTACATCCTTGATCTCTTTTCCATAAGTTTATGCATGCTTATATCTATCTTTTAAGTATATCTTCTCGATCCTATTCTTGACCCTTAGGTAGAAACCAATGGATGTAAACATGTATTTGAAACATGCTATGGTTAATGGTTGTGAGTGGTTGCTAGTGGTTGCTCGTGGATGCATATACACACACACTAGGTACTAGATCGGCTCAGTGACTTTTCATATTGCATATGCATGTATGTGTATATATATGGGTTGAAACTTGATGTGTTATCATATGGATGTTGCATTTGTATGAATGATTGTGAACTTATGTAGGAAGTATGATTAGGAATAATTGCATACATAATGGACTCATGGCACTAACATGATTTGCATTAAGGAGGTCAACTGAATCAGTAAACCGCTTGATTTTGCATTAGATATGGACATATTCACACACTATGCACATACTGATGAAAGCATTAGAAATTTGTTGAAGGACAATGGATGCCTGTGTTTGATGATTGAGTAGATGGACGATTGGATGGCAGGATATACATTCTTCTTGACTTGAAGATTTCGGGGACGAAATCCTTTAAGGAAGGGAGAATGCAACACCCCGTATTTTCTGTGAACGTTAAAGTAACGAATTAAAGAATACTTAATTTTAAAGTTAGAAACTATGGGAAACGGGTTTTGCTATTGCATTCATCTCGGAATTCTGCTTGAGATAGAGTACGAGTTTGCATGAATCGGACTCCGTATGAAGAATTTATGGAGTTCAGAAGATTTCAAGTTTAAATGGAAATTAAATATAAATAATAAATAAATCAAAAAGCAGTTCAAAATTCAAAATTCCGAAAATCGGCTGGGCAGGAAAATTCCCGCCCATAAGGGTCGACATAGGCGTCGACCCCCCAAGAGGGGTGTCGACTGGGGTGTCGACCTTCCTTGTAGGGGTCGACCCCCTAGGCCAGATCATGGCTGTTTTGTCCAGTGACATTTTCCTGAGTCATTAAGGCATATGTGGCGACTTCCGATTGGCTCTATTTTGTCTGGATGGCTCCGATTTCTCCTAGGATGATCTAACGGCTCTCATTAACCTAAACTTCTATATAAATGACCCCTACCCATAACACTAAAACCTCATAAACTTGCTCTCTGAAGCCGTCATGTTGTCTATGGCCAAACTAGCGTAGCCTCCATTTTTCTCTGAACTAAAAATCAAGTTAGGAAGACCCAAATCAAGTCAAAACTAGAGAATCAGTAGTCTACATCAAAGGATAGCTTTTAAATTTCAGAAATCTGGTCCCAGAAAATAAGATTTGTTCTTCTGTTTGTAAGTTCAGTTATTCTTTAGATTTGAAAAAATAAAAGTCATGACTTGTAATGAAGCGAAACTAGAACTATGCCTAGTTGTAAGATAATCATATTCTGATTCATGTTATCCATGTAGCAATTCTGAAATTACCTATGCCTACGAGGCTATTGTGATAGATACAATTTATTATGTTGTATATTAATTTGGTGATGAACCTATCACGTTGTATATTAATTTGGTGATGAACCTATCATGTTGTATATATATTTGGTGATTCATTTATGATATGTTATATGCAAGTTCATAAGCTAATTCATGTTCATATAGGCTTATATGTCTAGATCTACATGCTTAGATGTTTAGATCTATGTTAGTTTGGTCCAACTCAAATGCAAGTTCACATTTACATGCTTAATTAAATTTGTGTAGTACTATGCCAAATTTATATCACACATGCTTAGTTGATCTATACTGTTTTATGCCATTGGAATGTTACATGCCCCTTTGCTTTTCCCTTTTGTTTATGAGTTAGGCTAATTTGCGAGCCTAACGTTCTATGTAATTTATGCGAACGAATAACGGGGGATACATTGGGAAAAATATTAAATTACATGCTATTGGCATAGGTTGGCTCATAATCATGTAAATGATTAATGGCACGAATTGGTATAATTTGTATACCTAAGAATTAGAGGGTAAAAGGGACATGACTTGAGTTGACAACATTGGTGGATAATTTACATATAAACATAAATGGTAAAAATGTAAATTAATTAAAAGATGAATACGCCTAACCCGAGGTTAGATTGAGTTACGGTGTAAGACTACCCCGAACCGCCCGCCACATCCAGCAACCGTAACGATACAGATCTAATGTGAGAGGTTAGCGCATTATGCCCAAAAACCCGAGGTTAGATTGAGTTGCGGTGTAAGACTGCCCAGAACCGCCTGGCACATCCAGCGACTACAACAATATAGATCTAATGTGAGAGTTTGGTGCTTTAATGAATGAATTAAAGCTAAGGCAGGCTAAGAATGGTAGGGTTTAGTTAATTATGGCAACACTTAGCCAATACAACATGTTAACTAAACTGATGGGTGGGGTTAGGTTAATTTGAGAACACTTAACCATTTTAACATGTTGATTAAGAATCCCTAGTAACTGGGACCCATTTCAGCAGTAACCCACATAGATGTATCATGGTATCCTGAACTAGGCTGGGTGGGGCACGATTACTGGGCTGATTATAAGCGGTCAAAATAACGGCGGGTGGTGCAGCAGTGTAGGTTCCAACGGAGTATGGGCGTGCACGTACTCCGACATGGACAAATCAGGCACTGGGCAACAGTTGTATACACTGTGCATCTTGAATTTGCGTCGGGTTGCCACCATAGAAATTGATACACCCCATGGTGGGACCTACACATGTATCTACAATCAAGCGGGACCGAACGACACAAGTCAAAAATGCATGCGAGTATAAGCCGATCGATAAAGGGATCATTTTATCATGAACACACGGTGCTACTTTGAAACACTTGTTATCAAGTGCAGAGAAATAGAAATGAGTGCGATAGTATATTCAATTTTATTGTTATCTTATTTCTAGGGTATTGTCCTAGGTTCAGTTTATTCTTGTCATGATCCTTTTACCTGTTTACATGCTAAATAATCGGTGGACTTACCAGGCTTATAACTAACCCGTTTTCTTTTGTCTTCCTCCCCCCCCCCCCCCCCCCCCCGCCTGCAGGTTGGGAATACTTCAACTTAGTCCAGACCTTTTCCAGTTTGAAGAGAGTAGACGTATTGCTTGGATTCTCTTTTCTTGGGCTATGGCTGTAGTTACACTCTTAATTGGGGATTTATGTTGCTTTATTATTGTTTTATGCGTCTTTATGTTTTAGTCAAGACAAAGGCTTTATTGTAATGATTTGGAAGTTAGTTTTTGAGATAGTTGTTGTAATGTTTTGAATGGACCACGTGCTTATGAAAAAAATTAGTTTTTCCGCTATTTATATGTTTGTCTTGTAAATTACCTGTACCTTTTACCTATAATACTCCACCAAAGTTAATGCACTCCCTTTGTGGGTGATCTTAACGGAGGTGGGGTGTTTACAATAACTATTATTGGAAATTGATTATGTGATTTACTACTAATTATAAGTTATTAGTGAATCATAATTTGAACCAAACAATTTTGGTGAAAGTAAGCATAATTCATGTTTTTATATTGCTTAAACTGCACAAAAATTCATTGCCAAATTTGAAAAGCTAGAAAATAAGCACAATCTTTACGATAGTCATTTCAATAATAGCCAAAAGCATGCTTATCCCAAAATCAGATTTAATTCAATTGTATTGAATATTCAATAATTTAGGGGGGAAAGCCAGACTTTTGCCCTTATCAAAAAAGGAATAAATCTTTCATAAAGTAAAGTTAAAATCAAAATATTTCAAAACTTCCTACAAAGGAGATCTAATTGTATCAAATGGTCAGCATGCTGTAATATATGAATGCATAAAGAATTTCGTGATTCTCTAGTCAAAAGTCAAGGTGTTAAGAAAAAAATCAACGGTATAATTTAATTTTTATTATTTTAAAATTCACAGCTAATTGCGCAGTAATCAGATTTCCCTAATTGGAGAAAAAAAACTAATAGGAAATAAAAAATGAATAGATAGATCGGATGGTAGGACAGATTAAAAGCTGGCAAAACTGATAAAGAAAAGAACTGAATTTAGGTTTCTTACCTTAAATTGAAATTTCAGAGTCTAGCGGGCAGAATAAGTAGGACGACGAAGGCTAAAAACGTAAGTATGACGCAATGGTGGAAAGACGCATGGAAAGTCAAAGAGGAAATGGTAGGGTATAACCGTGCCTGCAAACCAACACTGGTAAAAGGAAACTGAATAGCCATAAGTTAATTTAGGGTTTTGGAGGGTAAGAAGTGGTAGGGTCAGAGGCAATAAGCGGATGACGAAGGGAAAATGGATATGAATAGAACGTCACAAACTTTGTTTGTTTAAATGGAATTAGGGCTTTGGATATGAATGACTTGCAGGGCACAACGAATGCAAAGGGCGAAGAAGGGTGCGGAAAAAGGTGGATGAGAATGTGAAAAAAAGGAACGCGAAAGAAAGATTGAGGAAAAGGCAGAGACGGTTCGCTCAACATTCCACGTGGTATGCTCTAATGAAGTCCTGATAGTAATTTGACGGGTCTTGAGAGCCATCTAAAAGCAACTCAGCTTTAATAGTACAATATAGATATTAACTCGGTAAAATATATAAAAAGTACCATACTTGAATTTTCAATACAATGAAGTACAACATAAGTTAACATCAAAATAAATAAAAAGGGAGATGATGTCATGCAACACAGTTCAGAAAACCAAATAGGAAAGCTACCCGAACTATTCATTAATAGCTGCTACAGTAAGAAAGCCACTAACATGAAATTAGGTGAACATGTAAGGAGTGAAACCATGGAAAAGCTTACCGATGTTAATAACCTATTAACTCTTCATCAACCGGAGACGCACACAAGAAGTAACAAACATTATGCAAGAAAATTATGGAGTGCTTATTAGTGATAAAACCAGGGTCAGTGAATCATCAACATCTTTCTTTAGAATTGTTGTCGGCTTTCTTTAATGAACCATCTTTTAGAGCATGCTAAATGATAAATAATTACGATAGTAAAAGCAGATCCCAAGAATGCTATATTACTGTTAAAATGAAAATGAATTATGATAGAATATGCAGATGGATGAAAATAATTACCTCTGTAGCAGTAGCGACAACTTTAAGTTTAGCCTTTTGTTTTTTCCTCTTCTTTTTCCATGCCTGTTTCAGGAATCAGGAAAGAGGTTAAGAAAATCATTTTTACGTTGCTAGCAGTATCTAAACATAAATTAAGAAAGCACAATAAAGGAACGTCAACTAATTATCATTTATCTGTTCTAACTTTATGCGTTCTTTCATGCAATAGAATTGAATGTAATGGGGTTCCTCTAGATCATTTACACAAGAATTGTATTCAATTGTAAAATTCCGGTTTCAAAACATAATCATTCCTACAAAGAAATGGTCCATTATATAGGTCATAGGTACAGTAAAATTACATTCAAAAGAAATAAGAACACAAAAGATGTTTCAAGTTTCTGTTTATATCATCTAAGAAAACAAAACTTAAACCTCAAAATTACAATTATGAGAATTTCAATTCAATAGACACATGCTACTCTCAAAATTACATTACTGATGATTTTTTTAAAAGAACAAGCAATTAATATCATTAGATGCATTGGTTAATGCACAAAGACTAAACATTTATCTAGTTACGTTTAAAATTCTATAATGATGTTTTTAGCACTAAACATTGCAATGTATGAATTTCTTATGGAGCATGATTCTTTATGAGCTTATAATATTTTAGTAATTATTAGCAATAAATTATATGTTATTATCACAGTATGGATATCAAACTTAATGATGAACTACAAATAATGATGAAATAATGCAAAAATGAGCTAAATATAATTTTTTAACTATGTGAGAACATTTTTTGAATTAAAAAAACCTATGATTAGATACTATAAAAACTGAGTAGGTTTGAAATGTTAGCGCTGACCAACTATGTCAATTGTTTCATTTGGCAGTTGATTATGCTTTTTTTGTTAAATGATTTCTGTTAGTTGGCTAACCATGATTGGAGCAGTGTTATTTATGAAATTGAAATTTGATGTCCATGATCATTAGTAAACTATAATGGAGACACCTACGTTAAAACTTAAATTTACCAAACTAATACATTTTAACAGCAACAAGGAGGAGGAAATATTTAAAACAATAATATATACAGCAGTGATAAGGAAAAATCCCGATTGAAAATTTTATTGTTATGCACTCTACTCCAACCTATTGAAAACCAAAATAGTACATAGTCAATTGTAAGCTATTTTTGCTACTTTAGGTGGTTGTTAAACATGCTACCAATCCATTATTAACATTCTATGATAAATGTTAAGCAGTGTGATTAATGATCCCAATATCAGTTAAGAATCTGCTTTGAATCTGTAGGATTTACACAGTATTATGTATGTGAATCAACCATTGAAGAGGTTTTTTCTTAATATTTTTTATAACAAATTCCGGACTAAAGAAATATTCATGATGCTCTTCCATCTGTAATAAATTACAATCAATTTATGCGCTACGTAAATATACACATACCTTGGCATTTGGTAGTAGCACGATTTGAATGAAGCCATGTTATTAATTAGACAAGAGGAAGACAAAAGTGTAAGCTCAATAAGGTGTCCTTTTCTAGAATTGTTCCAGACTAGAATAAGTTTCTTCATCAACTACTAAATAGTCGCTTTCGTTTGGTGGTTCAAATGGACTCTCTGACAAGTGCTGTTCAGTGCTAAAAGCGAGAGCAACATGCAATTGTAGATTTCAACTTCATTTCCACGTATCAAAAACTAAATGCATGGTCTTGGTGGTGCGAAGATGTTGAAAACCATACACCACCTGTGGGGTTTACTATGATTAACAAGCTTTGTCTTGGGTGACGTCTTAGGTTTCACACGAAAATCAAAAAACTAAATGCATAGTACATTTATAAAGTTTTATCTTATTATCACAAATTCAACAAATTCAAATGACAATGTGAAGAGTGGAATTTTAATATTTATGCAAAATTCAGTTATGTGGACATGAATTAAACCGCTTTGATACCATGTCAAAGAACCCCAAATTATCACAAAACCAATTGATATTGTAAAGCATGAACTCTTAATATTTATGAATAATTTATTTTATAAATTCCCCGATGTGGGATTTGTCTCAACAATCAATAAATAAAATTTCATCAATACTGCAAACGAGCTTACAAAACTGGAAGTACATGCCACATTTCTCAATAGAAGCAACAATAATTTCTCTAACTAAGTGAAACTAAAACCTTATTCACGAAGAAATAAAGGGGTATAAATATTTTTCTTTGACTAGTCTCTCATCTTCAGACTCCGTAATATTTTGAAAACCTACCCAATCTAATATGAAGAACCATGAGCTCAGACTGAAGCAATACTAAAGAAAAACCATACCACCACAAATTTAATAAGAAAAAGGAATACATATCAATCTAGTTTTCAAAGGTGCTCAAGTTGTTAATCCTATGGCTTAAAGAACGTAAAAGCTGCAACTGCAAGTTATGAAGCTCAGCAAAAAGCACAGATGAAGAAAAGAGCCATACCTTGTAAAGCAGCCAGATAAACTTGGAAAGATCATGTGCTAGTCGATTAGCCTGAGAGCAAAGTTAATTGTATTAAATCAGTGATCTGTATGCTTTTATGCTACCTTAAACAGATGTTTCCAGCATATGTGCATTTGTTAATTGTACTAAATAGGTCATCTATATGTTTTCATGCTACCCCCAAACAGATGATTGCAAGATACATGCATTCTTTATTTAAACCTTTGCGTATATAGTACCCTCTCTCTTCTAAACCTGTTAACCTGAAAACGTTCTCTTGACATAGTGCAACTCCTTGTTTAGTAACTAAATATATTAAGTATGACATCAAAACTCTTAGTCGAGTAATTACTTGTAGGCTGCAGGAACATGTGCTACGCTGTCTCGCCTGTAGTTTATATCTAAATTGCAATTCAGTATTAGTAAGTTGCAGAAACATTCTATGCTCCATTTCTTGTCAGTTTTCCATATGAATGTTTAACCACTATTGTTTTTCATGCCAAAAACTAGGTTTTAAGCTTATTTTCCAAGTTCTGCTTGTTTTCCAAAGTCTGAATCATACGGTGGAAGTGCCCAACTAATTTACTTTATGTACATGTGTATTAATACATGACAAAAAGTAACTATGAACTCACATAAATTTTTCAGCCAATAGATAGTTGATGCAATTACACATGATAGTGCAAGCTCACTGAGCACAATTATTAAGAAGTCTCATAAAAGTCAGATTCATAAACAATTGAGCTTTAATAAAAAGAATGGTTGGATGGAAAATTAACTTGAGCACAATTAAGTTCTCTGTGTACTACAATAAGAAGGGAAGCACACACAGAATGCCAAAAAGGGTAAAGAAAAATGTCAAATTGTGTAACTAGTTTCCGTTACCTACAAGCTTATTGTATCTTATGCTATGTGATCAAACAACTAGCATATTGCGTACTAACAACCATCTGTTCAAATAAACAGAAATATCACACTTCCAAACTTAACCTAGTCGGTGACTTGAGTTGGTGATAACCGAGTTAATGATGCAAAGCCAAAATAAGCATCTAGGGTTATATAAGAGTGAGGTTATAATAAGCAAAAAATGTTGATATGACAACGAAGTTTCCCACTAAGTATATTTCACTTAAATGGGCACTGTTATCACTTTTAAATAAAGTTAACCACATAAGTACAGAATACTTACTTAGTGTTGCCCATATCCACCAATTTGTCGAGCTAGCGGCCTCTACATTTGTCGTTGACCCAAAACCACACTACGAGCACTGTCACCCACAAACCCACCTTCTTATGCCCCTACTTGTGCATTACTCCGAAAACTTGGAAGCCCTATAAAACCAGGTGGTCTTCCATTTGTATCCTTCTAATACCCAACATGGCCCATTCCAGCAAAGCCTTGAGTTGCCCTGGCATCAATGCTTGCCGCATATCAGTGTTGGGAACTATAGCCTGGGCCCCACCGACTTCACCTAAAGCTTTTGTAACACCCCAAAATATAATACACTATAAACATACTTATAGATAATAAATTTTGTATACCTTAATTAAATATTCAGAGTTAAGTGAAACTGGCATTACCATTGTGTTCGTCTCGGAGATTCTGGTTCAGATGGACCCAGGGTTTGCGTAATGCAAACAACGTATGAAGAAGTTATAGGCTTTAGAAGTTTGTATACATATAAGGGGCTTGTACATGTATGTATATTAAATTAATAGTTCCAAAAAATCAAACGAACGAGGCAGGAAAACGGGCGGGAAAGCGTCCCGTTATGGGACGACCCATGTCCAGCCCGGGTCGACCCAGAGGTTGACCTAAGGTGGCAGGGTCGACCCATAGGTCAATCCAGGAGGTAGGTGGGTCGACCCACCCCTGATCTGGTTGAATTCTTCCTGATGAACTAGGACTATAGAGTGACTCTATTCATGCTGACTCAACATGAATTGTACGGTTCAGATT
Source organism: Allium sativum (assembly GCA_030737875.1). Lineage (NCBI taxonomy): Eukaryota > Viridiplantae > Streptophyta > Magnoliopsida > Asparagales > Amaryllidaceae > Allium > Allium sativum. The sequence goes on from CM060924.1 coordinate 60,276,924, forward strand.
TAAAAGCTAAGATCTAAGGGTCGATGTTGGCTCTATAACTCTATAAATAGATGGCTTCCCTCATTCACAATTCACACAAACTCTTCATATCTTCTTCTGCCTCCATGAAATTATACTGAATATTATAAACATATGAATATGGGAATGTTGCTAAAGATTAGATCAAACAGAACCAGCATCAAGACTTGCATACATACAACTTGGATTAGACTTGTACTTCCTACGACATAGTGTTATATAATTATCTTCACCAAGACTCACTGTGTGTTTCTATTATTTATAGATTTGATTTCTTATGCCTTGAACATGACAGTTAAAAGAAACTGGTTAGGATCTACGGTGTTAGCAAAATAAAAGTTATACATGTTTTCACTATTAATCACCTATGCCGTTAGTATCAGTTATACATATGCATGTGATGTTGGATAAATAACAAGTTATACATATGCTTATGATGTTGGATAAATAACAAGTTGTACATATGCCTATGATGTTGGATAAATAACAAGTTAAATGTATTTATCTTCTTTTCCCATTTTCTATGTTTTATGTTTATTTCCAGTCTTGCCTATATGCCTAAGCGATTTGATTCTGTCCTTCTTCCTCTATTTTCAATTTTTATTTTACGTCAAGCCTAGGCCTTTGCAAGCCTAGGCTATACCCGATTAGAGTTTGCGTACATTTGGGGCAATTGTGAACAATAAAAAAGAGGAATTTAGGCACGTTATTTACTTGGACTGATTGACTATAATTTGGGAAAGGATAAATATACACATGTTTAGACTTGCTGTAAACTGATAGAAAATGGATAATGCGTATATACTTGCTGTAAATGAACATTATGCAAAACCTATAATTTGGGAATGTAGTTTAAGTAAATGACATGTTAGGAATAGGGTTGTACACACATAATGACATGTAATATTACAGCTACGCTTATTAGTAAACCTAAACCTACTTGGCGAAATATAAGTATTTATAAGCTAAGAGGTCCCTCATCTACTGTTGTATCAGGTTTTGGGACTCCTAAATCCAAGTTATTTGGGGGCACAACCTTAGGGAGTTTGGCTTGTGTCAATTTGATGTTTAGAACCCATATCAGTCAGTATCCCTGTGTGTATCTTGTTAATAGGGGTCCTGCAACAGGTATGGGCCAGGACATGCTTTACTGAACTAGATAGTAAGAGGTTCACATGGGGGTGGTTACAGGCATGTTCCGACGGGTCCATGAGCGTGCATGGTTCCAACTAGGGATGATAAGACGCTATAACACTAGTAAATAGGTCTGTGTCATATAATAGCTTGGTTAGGAAGTGATACACCCTACTGTCGGGGCTGACACAGAGTATTTACGTAGTAGGGAGCCGATCGAATGGGTAGTAAGTAGGGTACACCTAATCCTACTGTTATAAGTTAACACTTAACACTGTTATGTACTTAGGGTACGCTTAATTCTGCTGTTTGTTTCTGCTGTTAATTCTGCCATTAATCCTATTGTTATGTAATCATGCTGACTTGTTATACTAGTATTGGTGCAGACATAAAACATTACCTGTTTAGGATATAAATGTGAAGCATTACTGGATCATAGTTTATTCCTGTTATTCCTATCCATCATGCTTAGTTTATCTGTTATGACATTGTACCTTTCTCATCCAGCCTTATTTACTTGTCTTTGCATTCCTATTTATGCATATATGTAAATCATTGGAACTCGCAAGACTTTATGTTTGACCCTTTTTCTTTCGCCTCTTTCTTCATTTTCCCCCCAGGTCCTCAAAGTGCAGCACTCAATAGTGATTGGGATTTCTCTTACAGCTTGGACTTGACTTGGATTTCTTGAGATGTATCGTTTTGACTTGCTCTCTACTTTGGTATGGCCTATGGCGAGGGATATGATTTTAGGTACTCTGATATTTTGTTTCATGAGGTGTTTTGTAAGACAGATTTGAGACAGTTTGCTAGTTGTAACTGGATTTGATGTATTTCTAAAACTATGCTTCATTTCATTTATAATAAAGTTAAAGATTTTCCACTGCTTATTTTATCTGTCTTAGAAATATTCTGAAATGATTACCTATTGCACTTCACGGAACTTGATGCATTCTCTTATGAGTGACATTAACTGACGTGGGGTGTCACATTTGGTATCAGAGCTGAAGGTTACAAGATCAGAGGAAAATTTTTTAAAACCGTTTTCAAAAAGCAAAGTATTTTCAAGTGAAAATCTGTTTTTGAAAAACATATCCCCTCAATCCGTAGTCAATATTCTCTCGATCTCTTGTTGAATCCTTTTTCTTTTCAACATGTCTGGGGCACCCAATCTTCCTGAGGGCATACCATTACTGACATGGTTCTGTAGATATCTTGAGGCTACGACACCTACCAGAGGTTAAGGGGATGCTCCTCCCTTACTTGCACCCGCTTCTCCTCCACCTCCATGAGTAGATAACTTCTCTAAGTTATGCAAAGACTTCTGCGTTATGGGAGGAAATCCATTCCGTGGTACCAAAAGCTTTATTAAAGCACGAAATTGGCTATGAGAGACGGAAAACTTGTTTGGACTTTTTGAGGTCGACGATCGAAGGAAAACAAAACTGACTGCATGACAGCTTAAGGATGAGGCTTCCTACTAGTGGGAAGTAACACAAGCTAGACAACCAATAGTGACTTAGCATGACTTTGGACAGAGGTTCGAGATGAAATTCTTATCTCAAGCGAAGGAGGGATTGCAAATGGAAAGGTTCCTGGCTTTAAAACAAGGGGACATGCTGGTTAAGGAGTATGTGAATAAGTTTAATCAACTAGCAAGGTTCGCACTTGAGTTGGTGAATACGCCCCACAAAAAGGCGCTTAGATTTGCGAGAGGGTTGAATCAACCTCTCCAAGGGCTTGCTTTGTCTCACATACCAATGAGGGAAACTTTTGAATGGTTAGTTGATATGGCGCTTATGCATGAGGATGGCAAGAAATAAAAGAAAGAGCCTACGATCCAGGAGACTCAAGCTAAGGGAGAAAACATAAATGGTGGCCCAATAAAGGAGAGTAGCAAAATAAAGGTGGAAAGTCTGATAAGGCTCAAATCAAAAAGGATGTAAAGTGTCATGGTTGCGGGGCTATGGGACATTTTGTGAAAGACTGCAGAAAGACAAAGGGAGCCTTCTTTAATTGTGGATAGAAGGGATATTTCACTATGAAATGCCCTAGCAAGCAACGACAAGGGGCAGGAACTTCTGGAAAAGTGCATGCTTTGGAAGCTAGTGGACCTAATCGAGGTATGAAAGTCACAGTTGAAGGTTTTATTTCCCTTTTTGACTATCTTATTCCAAACCTGTTTGATTCTAGTGCTTCAAATTCATTTATATCTAGTTCTTCAGTATATAGTCTACACCTTAATACTAGTATAGTCTCTGAACTTATAACAGTCTTAAAACCCATATGAGGATCGGTTCATTTATCCATGATGTGTAGGGGTTTGAGAATTTCTATCTTGGGCATCGAATTTGAATGCACCGCATAGGTGCTGGGCTTTTTGGGCCGTGGTTTGATTCTAGGCATGGATTGGCTAGCCATGTATGGTGACATCCTTGATTGCAAAAAGAGAGTGGTTAGACTTCCTTCTTGTCATGGTAAGACTCTTGAGATTTCCTACTACTCGCAGGGATCGGTAATGCTCAGTTTTCTTGAATCACTTGATACTTCTGATGACTACTTGCGATTTGTGCCCATAGTTAGAGACTACCCGGATGTGTTTGAGGAGGTTAAGGAATAACCTCTAAAGCGTGAGATTGACTTATGGATTTACTTGATAGATAATGTTAAGTCAGTTGCTTTGCCAGTGCGCCACGTGGCTCATAGGGAAAAGGACGGAGTTCAGCAAGCAAGTACGGGAGCTATTCGAGAAAGGTTTATTAAGCGAAGCATTTCAGAATAGGGAGCTCCACTAGTCTTCGCAACTAAGGCAGATGGCTCACTTTGTCTATGTCCGGATTATAGGGAGCTGAATAAGATCACTAAGAAGAATAGGCACCTGCTACCAAGGATTGATCACCTATTTGATAGCTAGTTGGCGCGTCAATTTTCTCGTAGATGGATCTATCCATGGGTTTCATCAGTTAAGAGTGGCAGAGGATAGAATTGATAAGACCGCATTCATAACTCTATATGGCTTCTTCGAATGGTTGGTTATGTCTTTTGTGTTGGATCTAGAATAACCCTAGAGGGGGGGGTGAATAGGGTTTTTCACAGTTTTTAACTGAATTAAAAATTTAACGAGATATATAATAATAAACAAATCACATAATATAACTGAAACAGGAATGCAGAAAGTTAATCACACACAGATATACCCAGCTTCGGCAAAACCCTGCCTACTGCTGCATTTCTAAGGTTTCTACTTGGTGATAGAACAGATCCCGCATACAAGACCATGTACACTCGCAAACCCTGCTCCTATTCTAACCCTATGCTCAAAACTGTAGACTGATCTAAACCCCTAGATCAGATTTCCCCTAATAACAGTCATGTAAACAGCAATCCTAGTTTTTACAGACTAGTAAACTGTCAGTTAAAATACTAACTGGTTTCCTAGAATTTTACAGTCTCTAGTAACTGTTCGTTTGTTTTTCAACGATGTATAATTCAAATAAAAAAATGAAACACATTAAAAGAAAAACCCTAGACCAAATAAAACAAAAGAAGATTAAGCAATAAAGGGTTATCCCCTTTGTAATCTTGGCTTAGCCATTTAGAAAGTAGGCCGGCCCGTTCGTAATTTATTTGCCCGATCCTTTGCTTTAGCTCTGGGAAACAAGAATGGCGGCGATGAAAAGGGAATTAGGGTTTTCTTTGTTCTTCAATTCGATCGATTGATGATGTGAAGCACTGGTGCTCGAATTTGTCTTCCTTTCAGCTTTCTGATGCTTCGATTTTGGAGAAACTTCTGATCGAAAACGTTGTGAGTTATCTGAAATGATTTCCTACGTTTTCTCTTTGAATTGTTGGAATGGTTTTCGATGATTTCTCTTTTTAATTGTTGCGTAGATTTCGATGATTTTCCAATGATGAAAATGGTGATTAAATAGGGGTTTAGAAAACCCTAGAAACCCTTTGATTTCACCCGTAATTGACTTGATCCTGATTATTTGCGGTTTCTTGACTTGAGATGTTTTGCGTTGATTTCCCCTTTTTCAAATTCTCGACATTGAATGAATGGTGAGTTGTCGCTTTTCACTGTTGAGTCGGCTTTGATAAACATGCATGATTTCCTTTGTAAATTCCCTTCATGTAATCCTGTGAATTTCTGAATTTGTTGCCTTAAAGAAAAATCTCTTGGTCTTGACACCATACTATATATGATTTCTGGAATCATTTTGAAAAACTTGAAACCATTAAAATCCCTTGCAATTCGATTTTATGTCCCTTGGCAATTCTGGAAATAAATCAAAAAAGATTTTTTTTGCCAAAACAAAAATTAATTTCTGATTTCTTGAATGAGATATACCATAACTGGAAACAAAATATAATTTTCCCTATAATCACAATGCTTTAATTCCATGGATGTATTATCCATTTCCATTTATGCTCTTTGAATCAATTGCTGGTTTTCTGGAAATGATTTGAGAAACTCCTTCCATATATCATCCGACTAAAAACACTCTTGTTGGATATATGCATTGCAAAGAAAAACTGATTTGCCACCACTAAAAATTGCTGAAAAATTGATGCTTGATTGACTCTTGTGGCTTGCCAAATTAGCAATGAGATTAAAAAGCATTGTCCATTGGTTTCATGCATAAATGACTCCATGTCTATAATTATTGATCTGGCATGATATTGTTCTTTATGTAAATGATGTGCCATGTTGCACTACACCATGCACTTATGTCATTGATCTTGCTCATCTTTATAAACAAGATTTCATATGAATTTTTCTGTGAGTAAATGCATTTCTTTTTTGATCTTTCCTAATTCACCGTTCATGCTTCCTCGACCAGTCCACATGCATACTGATGAGTTGCTTTAGATTGTGTTGGCACATTCACTTTTATGCATGTAGTAGCACCACCGTTTTGAACACGCTGTTCAATGTTGAGTTCTTGTATTGATTGTCTGAGCCTTGTATTTGTGCTCGACCCTTTCTGCCTTCATTATGCAGTGAACAATATTTTCATTTGAACTTTGACATGATTCTTTGCTGCATTGCTTAGTATTGCTGAGCTGTTATGGCTCGACCAATTTGACATGAGTTTGAGCTGAACCATTTTGTTGCCATTCACTGTTTAGTTGTGTCCGCCATGTAATTGAGACATGCTATTTCGACCATTTTCTTGCTTGTATTTTGCTCCAACACCATGCAGTCATGTTGATTTGTGCACTTTGAAACAGGTGCTATGTCACTTGTGAAACTGCACCATTTTGTGAATTTGCTGCATAGCCATTTCTGACTTGCTTGACTCGACACTTGGCTTTTCTTTGATTTTGATGGGCTGTTCACATTTGTGTTGTTTCTTTTTATGTATTGAGCTCGACTATTTTGATATATTGTGCACTGAGTCGAGATGGTCCACGTGGCTACTCCTCTGTTGCACACTGATTGGCGAGGCAGTGCACACGTGTATATTTATCCACGTGTGTATATGCAGCCATCAGAAAAGATTTCCTGTCTCTGTACTATATATATACTGTCTAGACACAGTCGGATTAACAAATCAGATCAAGTCAGAAAAATGATGAGAAACACTCCAGAAATCTGAGTCAAATAAAATTTTTAAAAAATAAAATTTATATTCACATGTATTTTGAAAATTATTTTTGTTCCATGTACTCTGTGTGTGTTTCTGTATATGACAGGTACGAAGATTAGACTGACTGAAGACAAGTTTGATCGAGAAGCAGTGAAGACAGAAGATTGAAGACAAGGACAGTGTGAAAAAGTGCATATGTATACGAGTCTGTGTAAATGAATGAGTGAGTGAAACTGTAACTGAAAGATAGAGTGTTGTAGTGGAGAACACTGTATATGAAATTGTACTTGATATGTAATACAGAGATGTATAAATAGTGGAGTTATAAAAATTTGTACTGTTTGAATATTGAAATAAAATATTTTATTTAAATAAAATACTGTGTTAATATTTGAACTTCTGTAAAGTAGTATTTCACTTAAATATAAATATTATATTCCTGTCTGTAATGTGATATAACAGTACAATAACAAACACATTTAAAATAATATATACTTGTTTGTTATCATCAAACAAAAATCATATAATTGTGTATACAACACCGTTATATACAACAATCTCCCCCTTTTGATGATGGCAAACAAACAAAAGATTTTGAATATTATAAATGTGTTTGTTCGTGAATATTTGAACTCCCCCTATTTATATGTTCCCCTTACAACAGAAACTCCCCCTATAACTGTGCATGAGTGAAATGAATGATATGAATAATAATAAATTTTCAAAATTAAAAAATATTTATAAAATATTCACTCATAAATCAAAATCTCAACCCATTCTCCCCCTTTTGTTATCATCAAAAGGTTACAGATTTAAAATACAGATGAAAAATGACTAAAAAAATGTAATTTCAGCATAAGAGGAAGAACGGTCATCATAAATTTCAATCAGTCAAACAAAAATCATAATAATCTAAGAACAGGTGGCATATTTCACATTGTTGAGAATGATGGATATACGATGGATTTTATATAAAATGGAGAGAGTTAAAAAAATATGAATATTTTCCAACTATTTTTGATTTTTTTTTTTAAAAATTGAGGCACAAAACAGTGATGGATTTGGACTATAATTATAAATTCAACTTAAGTGACAAAATCAGATAGTCTCAAATCCCAGTAGCTATCAATCAACAAATCATAATACTTCATAAGATATTAACACATTCCACAGATTAGAAGGATGGATTGATAGGCTAGTTTTTATAAACACCAAGGAGAATTTCAAAATAATTTTTATATATTCAGATTATTTTCTTTTTCTTTTAATTTAAGAGCGCACTGACCACGCATAACCAGATCTTGGATTTTTAAATGAGGTCGGTCGCAGCTTAAATTATAAGTTGTCTCTTAACCATTCATGACCAAAGCTTGGATTTTTAAATGAGGTTAGAGACCCACTTATATATTTATTATATATATATATATATATATATATTTATTATTTCAGCTTTAAAAGGAAAAAACCCCTCGGTATATAAAACCAATATGAGTGATAGAAATGTGGTAGGTACAGAAATTGACTGTGAAATAAATTTCTAAATTAATTATATTATGAAATATGATCAACTGTACCGAGATCATTGAAAATTTTCAATCGTCACTGATTCTGAAAAAATAACATAATCCAAATTCTATCACAAATATTTTCACTGTTTTTAAACACAAGATGATTTTTCACCTTTTTTTTTAAAAAAAAATTAACTCTCCACATCAATATAAAATCATGATGGATGGCAGACGGGTGATAGATAAAGGAGATGGTCATGAAATAATTGCCAGTTCAAAGATATTATAATAAATATTCAACCATCATGAAAATCCAAATAAAATCTCCTCTTATTGTGGAATATATTGCAGTCACAATTCATCACAATTTCAAAATCTGATAATAATTTTGATAAATTATAAATACAGTTCAATTTGGATATTGATTTCAATTTCTGAAAGAATAATCAATAAATAATTTTAAAATTGAAAATCAATTACAAGAGGAATTTATACAGTTTTATACAAGGAAAAAAATGTGTATGGTGTCTATACAAAGCGAAAATTCAAGACATATGGATGAAAAAGCTGATACAAATTGTTGTCTCCCTTATCGAGGAATTTATTCACACCCTAGATATCTCAGATTAAAGAAATTTCAAACACAAAGCCCAAGTAGACAAAACTAACAAATTTGGCACATTTATCAGAGCTGCAGACAAGAACAAGCAATTATTTGAAGAACAGTATCAGAGCAGCAAACAAATCATAAACAAGCAATTACAAAATATTTTCAAAACAATAGTAGATGGGTGAAACAAATATAAGGCACTTCTGATACCACTTGGTGTCTCTATTAATAAATTTTAATCACAAAGATACCGGGGACAACCCAAGATATCACAGTCAGCAGAAATTTAAAGACCAAGCAGATAGTATAACAAATTAGCCAAGCAGCAGACAGGTTAAAACAGGCAGTTCTTTGAAAAAACGGTATTAGAGCAGCATAACAGAAATAGTTTCAAATCAGACTTGACAAGATGTTGGTCACACAAGATGATTCATGTACCAATGATTAAAAAATACCGTTTCTTTGAAATCATTTGAGGATTATGCAGATTTCAAGATTCAATGAATCGATCACACCAAATTATTAATTTCAGTAATTCAAGATATGTGTGAGATTCAATAAATCAACAATTTCAAACGATTTTAAACAAATAGATATTCAAATCAAATTATCATGAAATAACAGTGATTTTTAAGACTTGATTTTCAAATCAATTTTTCAAAAAAATTCAGACAAGCCTAAAATAAATTTCAGATCATCTATATCAATTTTGAAAGGTATTCATGATCCAGAAAAATAGAATAATTTATTTGAAATCACTTGAATCGACGTCAAGTTTTAGAATATAATGAATCACTCACACAAGGTTAATAATTTCAAATTTAGGAGGTGTGTGATTATTCAAAATATCAATAATTTCAGATGATTTCAAACAAACAAATTATATCCATAATGATCATGAGTAATGATGGTTTTCAAGATGTATCACTGAGATTTAAGACAAATTAATTTCCAAGCCAATCCCAAAATCAATGAAATTTTCACAACTGATAAATAGCAGTGTGCTGTAATGAGTATAACATTTTGAGCTTTTCTAAAATGAATTAGAATAAACTTAGAACAGCAAAGGTGTGTGAATTTCCATATAATTTTCAGATCTTCAAAACAATTTAGAATTCAGATTAAAAGTGTTCAAGATATAACAAGAATACGTCAACACCGTTAGGAATTCAGAAAATAGAAAATGAACTTCAAAACAATTGCAGATAAAAAAAAATTCAGTATCTGGAAATGATTAAAAGTATTAGAGTTCTATACATGCAAAACAAATTTCCAAAATATCATGAATACTGCAATTCAAGAAGCACAAAAAAAATTTGGCTGTGATAAATCAAATCAGAATATACAGAAGAAAGAGATAGAAGGGAGAAGAAGAAGAAATAAACAAAAGAAAAAAAAAATCATAATAGAAAATATTTACGGAGGTAAGTTTAGAGATCATACCAGAATCCAGTGTAAATCAGAATCTCTAACTCAACAGATCTTGGCCAAGGAACTGTAAAGAATACAGAAAAATAGAACAGCTTGAAATCAACCTCTTTTCAGCATAGCAGTTCCTCAACCATCACCGGTACCTAGCAGTTGAGTGAATCAAGTGGTCTAACAAAATTTGTAAAACCACTCTGAAATATGTTTACCACTTTTGGTACCCAAACCTGTTTGTATAACAAACCATCGGAATTAACCTTTATACCCTTAGGAACCCAAATCTGTTTGAACTTGACGAAGCTCGTTTTATTTTTAAGAATCCAAGAATGTTTAAGAGGTTTATTATGAAACAATTTCTCATCACAATTTTGATTCAAAAAACCTTTGAAATTTTTAGAGTTCAAATTTTCAAAGCAGTTATTTCCAAAACAGTTTGAGGGATTTTTCAAATCATTTGAATTTTGTTTTCCAAAAACATCATTTTTCCCGAAACCAAGCCCAAATTTATTTCCAATAGAAACTTGGTTTTGTAATAGCATATTCAATGATATTTCCCCATTAGAAAATTTATCCAAAGTTGATTTTAATCGTTGAATTTTGGATTTTAGATCGCTATTTTTTTATTAAATTTGAGCAATTATTTATAGCGATCTTCTATTCAGCACTGGACTGTTTCAAAACCAAATTCTCATTTTCAAGCAATTTAATTTTGGTTTGGAAATCGGAAATTTCAAGTTCAAATCGTTTTTGTTTTTCAGACACAAAATTCTTGGATGTTTCAATCTCATTTTCAAGTTCTTCTAAAATCAAATTTGATTTCAACAAGTTCTCCTTTTCAGCAATTTCAAATTTGGAATTTATATCTGTTTTAAAATTTTCAAATTCCTTTTGCAGAAGCTTATTCAAATTTGATAACTCAGTCTTGTTCTCATTTAAGATCAGAATTTCATTTTCAAACTTTTGAATATTTTTATTGAGATGAACAAGATTAGTTTTCAATTTCAAACAATTTTTGCAAACAGAATTTGAAGAATTTTTAACATATTCAAGTTGTGATTCCAAATCATCAATTTTGCTAGTCAACTCAAAATTCTTAGATTTCCGAGACTTATTTTTCAGATGGAGTTTATCAACAGATTTCGTTAAATCAAGACACATGTAAACCAGATCTTCATATGAGAAATTTTCTGTTTTAGCATTTGTTGATTCTTCATCATCTGATCCATCTGAAGTTTCATTTGTAAATCCTATTAAACAGAACTCTGAATCTGAGTTGACTTTCTCGGGTTTTGAGCTACCGTTGTCAGATCTTCCATACTTCGTATTGAGAGTATCCCAGATTTTCTGTGCAGACAAACAATGGCAGATAAGATTAAACTGTTCAGTACTAAGATAATCAAATATAATTTTCAAAGCACGGGTATTGAAAATAATATCTACACTATCAAATCCATTGATAACAACATCCCAATATTTAATATTAACATATTTTAAATAAGATTCTATTTTGGATTTCCAGTTTAAAAAATCTGTTCCATTGAAAATAGTTGGAGATGAACTGGGCTGACTCTCTATCGACTGACAACTAAGAATCACCATCACTCTAGAGTTAAACAAAAATACCTGCTCTGATACCACTTGTTGGATCTAGAATAACCCTAGAGGGGGGTGAATAGGGTTTTTCATAGTTTTTAACTGAATTAAAAATTAAACGAGATATATAATAATAAAAAAATCACATAATATAACTGAAACAGAAATGCAGAAAGTAAATCATACACAGATATACCCATCTTCGGCAAAACCCTGCCTACTGCTGCATTTCTAAGGTTTCTACTAGGTGATAGAACAGATCCCGCATACAAGACCATGTACACTCTCAAACCCTGCTCCTATTCTAACCCTACGCTCAAAACCGTAGACTGATCTAAACCCCTAGATCAGATTTCCCCTGATTATAGTCCTATAAACAGTAATCCTAGTTTTTACAGACTAGTAAACTATCAGTTAAAATACTAACTTGTTTCCTAGAATTTTACAGTCTCTAGGAACTGTTCATTTATTTTTCAAAGATGTACAATTCAAATTAAAAAAAAGAAACACAATTAAAATAAAAACCCTAGACCAAATAAAACAATAGAAGATTAAGCAATAAAGGGTTATCCCCTTTGTAATCTTGGATTAGCCATTTAGAAAGTAGGCCGGCCCATTCGTAATTTATTTGCCCGATCCTTTGCTTTAGCTCTGGGAAACAAAAATGGCGGCTATGAAAAGGGGATTAGGGTTTTCTTTGTTCTTCAATTCGATCGATTGATGATGTGAAGCACTGGTGCTCGAATTTGTCTTCCTTTCAGCTTTCTGATGCTTCGATTTTGGAGAAACTTCTGATCGAAAACGTTGTGAGTTATCTGAAATGATTTCCTACGTTTTCTCTTTGAATTATTGGAATGGTTTTCGATGATTTTTATTTTTAATTGTTGCGTAGATTTCGATGATTTTCCAGTGATGAAAATGGTGATTAAATAGGGGTTTAGAAAACCCTAGAAACCCTCTGATTTCACCCGTAATTGACTTGATCCTGATTATTTGCGGTTTCTTGACTTGAGATGTTTTTCGTTGATTTCCCCTTTTTCAAATTCTCGACATTGAATGAATGGTGAGTTGTTGCTTTTCACTGTGGAGTCGGCTTTGATAAACATGCGTGATTTCCTCTGTAAATTGCCTTTATTTAATCCTGTGAACTTCTGAATTTGTTGCCTTAAAGAAAAATCTCCTGGTCTTGACACCATACTATATATGATTTCTGGAATCATTTTGAAAAACTTGAAACCATTAAAATCCCTTGCAATTCGATTTTATGTCCCTTGGCAATTCTGGAAATAAATCAAAAAAGAATTTTTTTGCCAAAACAAAAATTAATTTATGATTTCTGATTTCTTGAATGAGATATACCATAACTGGAAACAAAATATAATTTTCCCTTTAATCACAATGCTTTAATTCCATGGATGTATTATCCATTTCCATTTATGCTCTTTGAATCAATTGCTGGTTTTCTGGAAATGATTTGAGAAACTCCTTCCATATATCAGCCGACTAAAAACACTCTTGTTGGATATATGCATTGCAAAGAAAAACTGATTTGCCACCACTAAAACTTGCTGAAAAATTGATGCTTGATTGACTCTTGTGGCTTGCCAAATTTGCAATGAGATTAAAAAGCATTGTCCATAGGTTTCATGCATAAATGACTCCGTGTCTATATTTATTGATCTAGCATGATATTGTTCCTTATGTAAATGTTGTGCCTTGTTGCACTACACCATGCACTTATGTCATTGATCTTGCTCATCTTGTATAAACAAGATTTCATATGAATTTTGTTGTGAGTAAATGCATTTCTTTTTTATCTTTCCTAATTCACCATTCATGCTTCCTCGACCAGTCCACTTGCATACTGATGAGTTGCTTTAGATTGTGTTAGCACATTCACTTTAATGCATGCAGTAGCACCACCGTTTTGAACATGCTGTTCAATGCTGAGTTCTTGTATTGATTGTCTAAGCCTTGTATTTGTGCTCGACCCTTTCTGCCTTCATTATGCAGTGAACAATATTTTCATTTGAACTTTGGCATGCTTCTTTGCTGCATTGCTTAGTATTGCTGAGCTGTTATGGCTCGACTAATTTGACATGAGTTTGAGCTGAACCATTTTGTTGCCATTCACTGTTTAGTTGTGTCCACCATGTAATTGAGACATGCTAGTTCGACCATTTTCTTGCTTGTATTTTTCTCCAACACCATGCAGTCATGTTGATTTGTGCACTTTGAAACAGCTGCTATGTCACTTGTGAAACTGCACCATTTTGTGAATTTGCTGCGTAGCCATTTCTGACTTGCTTGACTCGACACTTGGCTTTGCTTCGATTTTGATGGGCTGTTCACATTTGTGTTGTTTCTTTTCATGTATTGAGCTCGTCTATTTTGATATATTGTGCACTGAGTCGAGATGGTCCACGTGGCAACTCCTATGTTGCACATTGATTGGCGAGGCTGTGCACACGTGTATATTTCTGCATGTGTGTATATGCAGCCATCAGAAAAGATTTCCTGTCTATGTACTATATATATACTGTCTAGACACAGTCGGATTAACAAATCAGATCAAGTCAGAAAAATGATGAGAAACACACCAGAAATCTGAGACAAATAAAATTTTTAAAAAATAAAATTTATATTCACATGTATTTTGAAAATTATTTCTGTTCCATGTACTCTGTGTGTGTTTCTGTATATGACAGGTACGAAGACTAGACTGACTGAAGACAGGTTTGACAGAGAAGCGGTGAAGACAGAAAATTGAAGACAAGGACAGTGTGAAAAAGTGCATATGTATACGAGTCTGTGTAAATGAATGAATGAGTGAAACTGTAACTGAAAGATAGAGTGTTGTAGTGGAGAACAATGTATATGAAATTGTATTTGATATGTAATACAGAGATGTATAAATAGTGGAGTTATAAAAATTTGTACTGTTTGAATATTGAAATAAAATATTTTATTTAAATAAAATACTGTGTTAATATTTGAACTTCTGTAAAGTAGTATTTCACTTAAATATAAATATTATATTCCTGTCTGTAAGGTGATATAACAGTACAATAACAAACACATTTAAAATAATATATACTTGTTTGTTATCATCAAACAAGAATCATATAATTGTGTATACAACACCGTTATATACAACATTTTGGGTTAACCAATGCACCCCATATTTTATGGATTTAACAAGTAGGGTGTTTAGGGAGTTTCTGAACAGGTTTGTGGTGGTCTTTATGAATGACATTCTGATCTCCTCAAGGAATAAAGAGGAACATCCCCAACACTTAGGAGAGGTTCTACGCACCTTCGGGTCACATCATCTCAAGGCATAATTTTCTAAGTGTCACTTTTGTAGAAAGGAAGTAAGGTTCCTAGGGCATATGGTCTCCAGGGACGGGACAAAAGCGGACCTCGCAAAACTCATTGGAGGGCTACAAAGAATGAAACGAAGGTGAGAAGTTTCTTAGGGTTTGCGAGCTACTATAAAAAGTTTATCGAAGATTTTTCAAGAGTATCACCCCCGCATACCCGGTTGTCGAAAAATAACTTGGCTTTTTCATGGACCATTGATTGTGAGGATGCTTTTCATAGATTGAAGAGGGCTATGACAACAACCCTAGTTATAACTCTCCCAGATGGAAGAAAGATGTTTACGGTTTACACAGATGCTTGTGCCACAGGACTTAGTGCCATTCTAATGCAAGCGGGAAGGGTAGTATGCTATGCTAGCAGACAATTGAGGGTTCATGAAAAAGAACCACCCAACCCATGATCTAGAGTTGGTTGATATAGTGTTCGCATTAAAGTCTTACCGACACTATCTACTTAGGAAAGGTTTGAGCTACATACGGATCATAAGTCGCTCAATTACTTGTTCTCACATAAGGATCTCAACCTTAGACAACAAGGGTGGATGGAGTTCCTAACGTCCTACGACTTCGAGATAGCTTATAACCCTAGCAAGGGTAATGTAATGGTGGACGAACAGAGTAGGCAGAGGATGATTTGAGTCCTCTATTTGTAGAAAGGCGGAGATCGGAGTACATCTCGACTTTTGATTTTAAGCCTTCTATGGATTTCATAGTTAGATTGTTAGCATCATTGGAGGTGCGACCTACTCTATTAGAGCAAGTTGGATCTATGCAACAAGAGAACCCACAGATTTCAGACATCTTGGAAAAGCTCAATAGAGGAGATACTTCTAGTCACCTTGCTAGGTATACCATGGATGATAAAGGGTGGCTAAGACGAGATGAAAGGCTATGTGTCCCTAAGAACGGAGAGTTACTTAAGGCCGTGCTTGAGGAAGCTCATCATTCTCGGATGACTATCTATCCAGGCGGGGACAAAATGTATTGAGACATGAAGAGGGTTTTATTATGGACTGGCATAAAGAGAGATGTGGCGGATTTTGTAGCTCGATGCATGACTTGCCAAAGGGTAAAGACCAAACAAAAGAAACCAAGCAGATTGATTCAGCCCTTGGATATCCTACAACGGAAGTGGGAGAGCATCTCTATGGACTTCATCGAGGAATTGCCTCGATCAAGGAAAGGAAATACGAGCATTTGGGTGATAGTGGATAGACTTACAAACAATGCTCATTTTATTCCTATAAAGAGCAAGAGGATGGCGTCTTGGATGGCAATAGTATATCTCCGAGAGATAGTTCGACAGCATGGGATACCTTCCAGTATAGTGAGCGACCGCAACCCCATTTTACTAGCGAGTTTTGGAAAAGCTTGCAAGAGTCATTAGGTACAAAGCTACATTTGAGCATAAAATATCATCCTCGAACAAACGGACAGACTAAGAGGGTGAATAGAGTTCTTGACGATCTTCTAAGACTGTGTTTCCTAGACTTTGGAGGGATTTGGGAAGAGCACCTTCCTTTGGTGGAGTTCGCATACAACAACAGTTACCAATCAAGCGCAGGCATGGCACCTTTCGAAGCACTATACGGACGAACTTGTAGATGCCCACTTGTTGGTGGGAGTCTACGGACAGACTTTCACTTGGACCAAAAATGATTCGAGACACTTCTGGTAAGATTGATCTTATCCATCGAAGAATGAAAGCCGCTCGAGATAGACAGAAGTCTTATGCCGATAAAAGGAGGACTGACTCTGAATTTGAAGTGGAAGATATGGTCATCATTAAAGTGTCACTGCTAAAGAATGTGGTTCGCATTGGCTCAGTAGGGAAATTGGTGCCAAGATTTGTAATGTTATTCCCAATAGTAGAGAGGATAGGACATATGGCTTATAGGATTAAGCTACCAGATAGAATAGCGAGCGTACACGACATATTTCTCGTTTCTCCATGATATGGAAAATATAGTAGAGCTGAGCACACTTGAGGACGTGGAAGTTGAGAAGGAAGCATCGGTGAGACGAGTTCATACACATATCCTTGGATCAGAAATCGGGAAGTTACAGAATAAGGAAATTAGATGGGTTAAAATGCAATAGGGCGAAGACCGCGAAGATGCTACATAGGAACCCGAAGATAGGATTCACGCTTCTTGTCCTTTTCTTTTTGAGAGTTTGTATTTGACTTCTTTTCCAAGCTTTTACTTTGCATTTTCTTCTATCATTCGAGTTATTTGTTTGAACCTTTCAATCCTTACGAAGAATCCAATGGTTGAAACATGCGTTTGAAACATGTTATGATTGATGGTTGCAAGTGGTTGCTCGTGGATGCATATACACACACTAGGCTCCAGATCGGCTCAATCACTTATATATTGCATATGGATGTGTGTGCATTTAAGCTTTTCTATGGCATATGGATGTGTGTGCATTTTAGCTTTTCTATGGATGTATCATCAAATGGATGTTGCATTTCGATGAATGGTAATGCACACATATAGACTTTTCATGTTATATTAGGACTATTTGCATTCATTTTGGATTCACGACACAAACATATATTGCATTAAGGAGGTCAACTGAATCAGTCGACGTCTGATTTTCGCATTAGTATAAGGACATATACACACAACATCTTGCATAAGTTCATACAAGCATTAGAAACCCCTTAAGGAAAATGGACGTCTGTGGATGATGGATGAGTAGATGGTTGTAGATGTATGTTAGGATAATAACATTCTTCTAGACTTTGAGATTTCGGGGATGAAATCCTTTAAATAAGGGAGAATGTAACACCCCAAAATATAATACACTATAACCATACTTGAAGACAATAAATTTGATATAACTTAATTAAATATTCAGATCTAAGTGAAACTGTCATTACCGTTGCTTTCGTCTCAGAATTCTAGTTCAGGTAGACCCCAAGTTTGCGTAAAATGGCTAATGTATGAAGAAGTTATAGACTTGACAAGTTTTTATACATATAAGGAGCTTGTATGTATATGTAATAAATTAATAATTCCAGAAAATCAAACGAACGAGGCGGGAAAACGGGCAAGAAAATGTCCCATTATCGTATGCCTGACTGATTTTTCCCCTTCGGTTGTGTAGTTATTAAAGAGGCAATACTGGCCAGCTATGGTATCCAAGTCCAAAAGGTGGGGAGAGAATCCTAAAGTTGTCTAGAGGATAGTACGTCAATATCACAATTGAATTGATCGATAATTCAAAAAAGGAATTTAAAATAGCACACGAGGTGGGCAACGTATCTGAGTTAACAAATATCTGGTAAGTGTCAAATACAACACATGTTACAGCCGCCAATTGAGGAAGACATGTGATTCAGTTAATATTTTTATAAACTGGATCCCAATTTTGTGATGACAAGATGGAGACTGATCTTGCAGAAGGCTATATTAGCACAACTACATTTGATAAGTAAGTGTATGCTTATATATAAACTTTAAATATATACAAACAAGCTGAACTTTATTATTTCTTAAATGTATATACATTTTGATATTGCATGGTACTTTTCGCTGGGATAGCAGCGGAAGCCCTAGTGTACGGAGAAGCCGAAGGCGGAGAAAATGATGAGAACTTGTAAAATGTGTTCTTTTAAGACCTCCATTTACAGTTACACTAGTATAATTATAATTTTAGTGCAAATAAATGATAATTGTACATTGTTTTATCCTTGGGTTAGGTTATAAATTGGACATATGTGATTGTTTTACTAAATTTCTGATTAGTGCTAAGCTTTCCTCTTGTTCCATTCTCAATAAGTGATTAAGAAAAGAAAATAGCAGCAGTCGAAGATTTTCAGTTAGAACGAACAGATTGAAGGTAAACGTTAGTAAAAAAATTAGATCAGAACTAGTGGAAAAGACAAAGCTATTGAGCAAGTTGTTTATTCCAGCTGCTGCAAGTTTAGGGTTTACATCCCTTCATAACAATATTTGGTAGGACTTAATGTAAGTCGGATATGAAAACACGATTTTGACACAAAGAGGCATTTTTCCTAGCTGATTTCTATGAGTGCAGTGAAACAAGCGAAGTTGAAATTACACTTTCTTAGCGTCAAATGGTAATGTACTTTCTGAATTAATGGAATATAGGATCAAATTTAAATTTAGTAGTTTCACAAATACATATTGTATTATATTTTTCTTGTATGTTTATACTCATTTATAACTAATTACTATTTTCAAAGTGAACAAAAACTGCATTGTAACGACCCGACAGAATTCACACTCGAATTTCGACAATAAAAAATAATCCCGTATTACTTGTTAAAAACCAAATATCAAAAACTCAGATAGATAATCAAAAGAATTTTGAGGGTGAGAATAAGAAAGAAATGTTAGAATAGAAGAATACGAAGATCAAAATCTCACAGCAGAGTGGACAAAATATAGTATATCAAAACTCTTTACTCAAAAAAATAATCGTATATATTTAATTACAATATCAGAGTACGCATACATTTCAATACAACACAAACAGCAGAATATAAATCAATAGCAAAAAATACGAATATATGTCTCAACACCAGCTTCCCTCCTGAAGCTCCGAGCGCAACCTAATTTGGAAATATACTTAGTCTGACCCAAGCATATATGAAGCAAATAAAAATTCACCATGCTCAGTCCGGAATACTTTCAGTGATAAATTCATATTACAGACAACTTGTTTAACTTTAGAAAACCCTTTAAAAGAATGGAACTCTCGTAAGACACGACCGACCACAAACATGGCACGTGTGTTTACCTTACGATACTCAAATCAAGCGATACTAAACTATGGTAGGATATTTACTTGACTCGATGATGGTATTGTTCATTTTTCATTTTAGTATTCGACTAAGTCCTCGGTACAACTCTTTCTTTCCACTCTTGACATCTGCTCTGAAACAAGCTTGGTGTATGGAAGACCACAATCAGCGGATATGAGTGAATGCATTGGCTGATTCTCTTATAATAATGTCTATCAATTCACAAATAAATAGGAATATAGCCGGAATGCTTTCATCTCACTTTCCAACTAGTTGGTACACAACTAAAAATGTATGGCTTGTATTGGAGTTTGAATTTCCAACATGACAAAGTACGGGACCACCTCTTGATTAGTGTAATCTAGAGGGGATACACTGGGGTTCAACAAAAACATCTTGCAACCTGGCCACATATGACCGACCACTCATTCAACTTGAGTGTATCAAATATATTGTCACCCTACGGTTGGCCGACCACCTTATTCCGGGGAGATACAGAAACAAAAGAAGAACAAATGAATTTTCTTTTGATCGTGACAATACTCCCTAATGGGAATGATCCACATAGCCATGTCACCTACCCAATTTCCGTCATTTCCCGATTGATGGGGCTTGAGGTTACGATTACCTTTTTAGAGAACATCACATTATCTTTGAATTCCACATCGTCAGATCCGTCAAAGCACTAATTGACGTCCACAAACATACTCTGGGTGTTAAGATAGAAGAAGCTTCCTTCTTTACCACCAAACTTGGTATATTTATAAAAATCATCGTACATGATTCTTAGGAAATACTCTATCAGACATTCATCCACACAAGTCATCCATGAACAAGATGAACCGAAGGAACCCTCCTACTGCATCCTATATAGGAATCACCATAAGGATCAGTAGTGAGTACTCCTTGCAATTCGAAGATTTCAATCACAACAGAATCACAAGTTCTAATAACTCTAGTAGCTAGTCATAGAAACTTGAAGAGTAGTTCATCCGATCATAAAGATCCACGGTCTTTAACACTCCATCTTTATAACACCCCTGCAAATTAGTTTGGAACGCACAGTTGGTTCAAAATGGTTTTGGGTCTAACTCCCATCCCGGTCTCTTCCAACTAACTCGTCAATAGTCAAAAGGAATATTGATTTGATAGTTGGTTCTTTAACTACTATATCCAACAACATTGATCAATATATCAACAACTCAAGCCCTTTTTAATTAAAATCAATTTATCTATTCCTACAAATCAATTATATATATTTGTCTCAACACATTTGTATTCGTTACTTGAAAACATAAATCAATACTTATCTATTACTTATACTGGAAAGGAGAACCAAAGCATTCTTGAAACGACATTTGTCCTCTTTTAAATATAATCTCCGTTCCTAGTAATTACAATTGTCCCCAGGAAGATTACCTCACTTTCTGCTCTAACTGCACGGTAACCGTAATCAATTACATCATCTTCTCGATGTGAAAATCCATCATCTTAACCCATTGTGGTACAAATTTGGGTGCCCACCTTCCTCTACGTCTCTTCTCCTGCAGTCTGTAGCTTCCCCTTTCAGTATCTCTAACGCCCCGAACAATCCTGGCCACGGATGTTTCTTTTCCTTTGCTACGCATTAGCAGACAACCGTTCCAATCTTCCCAAAATCGGTAACCTATTTTTTTTCAATGAAAAAGTTGTTTGCGTTTTATATAGAATCTACGGTTCCTTCCTGGAGCGAATACATATCCTTGATTCATGGTACTTCAATGACAAATTTTAGTCATTTGTTCGTCTAATAGATCTTCATTCTTTTAGGAAAAAAAAATCCTCCATCGATGTCATTTATTCATTACTTTAATTAGAATCTTTATGGTTTCTTTATTACTTTTCATCTATGTTTTCACTTCACTTTTTTGTATTTTTCTTATATTGGAATTTGGGGATTGTACATGAATTTTTTTTATGTAAGTTCATTAACCAGATAATTTGTTACTGAAATTATTTCTGATGTTGATTGACGCCCTACAAACAAACTCTTGCACAAATATATGTGAACTCTGGATAGTTTGATATCTCCTTTGTTATACGGTTCTGTATTCATAATGTTAGTCTACATATATTTTAGTTGCTTTTGTAATCGTTATATGTATAATTTTGATTGTGTTTTCATCTTTTTGAAAAGCCTCATAGTTCCGTTGTATGAATAACTAAATTTGGAGTATAGTTTCATGAATTAGTTAGCACAAACGACCTCATAATTGATTGTTTCCTACAAATGATGACAATTTTCGTTTATTTCCCTTTTTCTAGACATATAAGATATATAAATGGTAATCAAACTGACATATTGGTGTATATAGATAGTGGACTGCAATAAAAAATTTCAAGGCTTTATATTTTTTCTATAGTTCAAAAGAAGATTGAAGAATATAAATATTTAAGTAATTATCAAATTTTTCCCATTTTGAAGATATACCTTTTGACATTTATACAATTTGGCTTATGGAAATTATTTTCTATGATTTCAAAATTTTGTATGTATGTTTATGTATATGTATTAGTGTGCATGTGTTTAGTCACCAAAGTAATCTTATGAGCTTAACAAATAGAAAATACAAATATATCAAATAAGGATTGCAAAACACTACAAGTAAAAATAAATTAGCCACAATGATTAAGAACAAATGGTAGTGTATCGTCAAAAACAAAAAACCCAGGATTCATCAAAATGTAAACCACAAAAACTAATTTGTGATAAATGTGAGAGGTTAGAATCCATGTCAATAGTATTAGTTTGTTGGATAGTGATAGTAAAATATTTACTCAAGTATAAAAACAACAATTTTTGAGTAAGTGATCATTTCTATTTTGAAATTATGTTGTGAAAAAATAATGCAAAAAACTCCTATCCAAAAATTCATCTAAAAATACTGACCCTATATTACACCGTAATGAATAATCTATATTGTTTATTCATTATACTGTAATATTTAGTCTCTGTTGTTTATTCCTGGTTATATAATTGAGTTCGAAAAGTAATTATATGTCTTTCTAAATAACATTACAGTACAGTGTAGCATTTAGGATGCATATTCAATCTTACATAACTAAAACATGTGTACCCTCATTTGAAAGCACTAACTTTGAAATGTTGCTGAAAAGTTTTCAATTCTTTGCCGTTTGTTAGAAAAAATGGAGACCAGATGACATCATGTAGGGGACAAATGACAACGTAAGTAAGAAAGACAAAAAATGGTAACATGTTTGATTATTCCTAATCTATTGAGTTATTATCCTCCATTTAACATTTTATCATATTTTTGTTAGTTAGTTACTTACTTATATGTTATTTCTCTTTTTATTCTTATGTTCGCTTATGTATATTAATTAGTAGCACTTAGTTGATTTTTTTTTGCAACTTTATTTGAGTGGCAATTCAATATATTTTAAACTATTTTTGCAAACTTAGAATGAATTTTTGAGAACTATGGCTGGAGAGCATATTTCAAAAAGACCAAAGATGACAATTTGAAAAGCAGAACGTATAGATTTTCAAGCCAAGACTACATGCACAAACTCAATCAATTATAACAATAGATAGCAATGAAATTTTGTTATATACTTCATTAATCTCGGTAAGATTAAAACTTTTGTTCCAAATATGTTAATTAACTATTGTACTATAATAAAGTTTGCATAAACTTAACGTTTGGCTTCCACAAGTTGTACTTCAGTTTGTAAGTTTCTGTTGAAATTTATTCTTGATTTATGTGAATATTTGTGCAAACTACATATAAATATTGTATTAATGTTAATGTGATATCGTTAACAAGATTAATTCTTTGGCACAGTTGCAGGCCTTGATCTTGTTCGCCCGTCGTCATCAAGAAGGTTTTTAGAAATTAGCGTCTTCCAGGTTCGTAATTTCTCTTTCTTCATATAATTTTAGGTTATCACAATTCGTTACATATGAACATCATTTTCAGATGGTTTACATCCATTTACGGAAAAATCGAATAATTTTTATGAAGTTAATTTTTTGTCCTTCTATTTTTTAGTTTGGGAAAACAATAACACAATTTGTTATCTCTATCTCTTGGCAACCAAACCATGTTAAGCAATTGTCAGTGACCAACGTACCAAGGGTATAAAATATTTTCTTCTTTGATACAACAAAGAGTCATTATTCATAAAATGGTTCATCTTCGTTGTAATTTCAAAGATTTAGCTATTTACATGGATATATATTAGGTTGAAGTTTCTTCTGCTCTGTTTGGCTTTTACTATATGCTTCTCATGTTGACATAGAACATATATGCTCTTTTACTAACTTTTGTTCAGTTATCCTAGCTATAGGTTAATTACGTATTATTATTATTTTCGAATCCCTACAGTGGCCCTCAATAGTTTAATATCACTCATACATTACTTTAACTCAAGTTTATTTTTACTTCAGGTTGTTCGACCGATCCTTATTGCTAAACTGGTTTACAAGTTGCAAAAAATTCAAGTTCTTTATGTCATCCTTTTCCTTCCTTATATGTGTACCTCATATAGAAGTATAGGAGACCATGTGCATAATTTTCAAACGTTTCTATTCCCCTCTTGCAGGTGGTTACACGAAACAAACAGTGGTAAATCAAGATTGTGGAGTTGATTAGAGGATCACTACTATTTTTACCCTGTATGTTTACTTTTGAAATTGTCACACATAACAATAACTTACTAGAGCTATTCATCGCAGTTCCATTTGTGCAAAGATGATCATCAATTTCTTTTTCATGTTCATGATCCTCTTTTACCTTTTTGACTAAATTACCTTTGGCAGAATGCAACTGAGGGTAAAACATTAACATTATTCTTATCATACCACATTTTTACCTTAAAAAATATGTATATTATGAGTTTAAAAGGCACAGTTGAAATAATGTAGTAGTATATGTTCAATTAGTTGTAATGAAAAATAATGTTGTGTCGTGCTTTCTTTTGGAAATTATCATTGCCTCTATGTTGAATAACAATCTCTAATTTCTATATTATTGTAAGTCAATGATATGATTTTAACAAGCAAAATGGACATGGTAACCATTCATTCATGTTTTTACTCTTTGCAGTAAATGTCTTACCCGCACTCATGGGTCCATCAAGCTTTTAAAAGTCATCAAAAAAAATTCAAGTAATATAAACTCTTCCTCTCTCCTTTAGTATATCACACTAATTGCTAAAGCCAACATCTTCTCTAATCTATAGCAAAAATCGTTTTATTTTAATTACCAACATTCATCGCCATCGTGTAGATCGATAATACCAACTAATCGTTTGTCTTCAATGCTCTAACTTTCATTAATGCTTAATTTTATAAATTATTTTATGGCACTTACCATTACAAATAGTTAAAATAATCTTGCTACTGGTTCCCATTTGTGTCCCACCTTGATTATATTACATGTGTGGTAATCTTACAACCAATATGTTATATATGATTACAAGTACAACTTTGCAACTTTAATAGCATTAATTTAAAATTTCAAAGCTTTAGATAATTGAAAAGCTTACATTCAAGTCTTTCAATTTACAACTGTATGTTATGGTCAATTTATTTGGACTAAATGATGAGCAGCGAAATTTGCTGTTTGGAGACCGAAACAAGTTTGTAGAATTAAACTAAAAAAGCACTTAATTTGTTTTCCCTAATTTTTTGCTGTACAAAATTTTGTATACATGAATCAACTATCTTAAGAATTCTCCAAATTTAGTCTGATAATAATGCATTAACTAATATCTGTAGCCAAACGTATAACTCTTTTACAGGTTGAGATGTAGGTCAGCTACTGATTTTCAATAAGCTTCTTAAATGTTGGTCGCTATCAAGTGTATTTCATTTGTTATACTAACTGAAATTGCCAGTTGCCTGATTAGTCTTTAACATGTATCTATAATCTATATTACTCATTCAGTCAATATACAAGTAGTTATGCCATGGATATTGAGCACGTATAGACATAAAGATATTTTAAAGCAACTATTACTCTTTTTACATGATCCTAAAATGGGTTGATGTTGATCATGATTCTTCATGAAGCTTTATGAAATTAAAGGCAAGTCATTCAAATCCGGATGACTACTATTTTTTTATTCAATTATGTTTTGAATACTTCAATATTTGAAGTCACCAGCCAACCTATTATAAATTTCTACTGTAGTATAAACCTGGTATTTTAATTATATCTCATGTAGATACAACATGCTACAATTTGCTGCACCACATGAGCAAATATATTTCCATTTAGATCCATATAAACAAATCCCTAATATTTTAGCAATGAATGAACTATGTGCTTATGCTTCTTTGGAATAATAATGGAGTAAAAGCTGTAACATTATATTATATTACTACTGTGCTTATTTGGACAAGCCGGTGTTGATGCCTACTTTAAATCCTTAAAATTGACATATGTTGAATTTGTGAAGCATTTTTTGATGTTTTAACAAAAATGATTACAATTTGAGTAGGTCATTGGTTATCCTAAGATAAGTGGCCATTATAAAAATATCCAACTGATATTATTTCCTTCTCAGTCTGAAATTGTATGAAATTTCTATAGTTACTTCATTTCTTTCTTTTTTTACTCTAACCAAGATCATGGTAATTTTTTTATGTATGTATCACAGTGTGAATGTTACATAGATTATCTCTTACAGTAGTGCTAAAACCATTTTTCACATACATTCAGCATATGATGGAATTAGACCCTTAATAAAATTATTTTTTATATATCTGCTCAATTGTTTTACTGTTTAACCATTAAACAAAACAAAGGATTAACACTTATTTGCAACTTTAAACACAATTTTCATATACACACTTCTATCGGCCATGCATGCATATTAGCAAAAATATAATGTTGTGATGGCTACATGGACGACTACTCCATGGACACTACAAAGCAACCTTGCTTTGTGCATCGGTGAAAATTTTGTTTATGTCAAGGCATCAGAAGTGCCGCTTTTGCTATGTACACTTTCCTTTTGTGCTTACCTTTATAATCCCCTAAAGTAGCTTTGGTTTTTGAAACCAGTTGACTTTTAGGTAAAACCAAACAAAATATGATCCAGAGAGATGCATGTTGAAACGAGCCGAAATCCCCCTTACGGGAAATCACGGATTGAGTTGAGGACAAGACCAATCAGAACACAAACAGAAGAACATTTCATTTCTTATTACAACAATTTCACCAGAATACAAGAACATACAGAGTACGAATCAATATTACACATTTGAGAAATATCAGAGATTACAATACATTAAATAGCAGTGGAAAATAATACAAAACACAACTGAAGGAGATATGCGGATACAAAGCTTTCCGAATATCATTCCAGCTGTAAACCAGGATCCTGTGAATATAAATCTGCAAAACCAAAATTACTACCTGCACATGTCGAAAATAAGGGCACCCATAGTTTAGGTAAAAACAATAAACTCCAGGTCAGTCATGTGACTGGTGTGAGAACTAAAACAGTTATTAATCTTTATTTTAAAGTTAGGTAAATCAAGGGACCACGCCGTATAACACAGAACGGGTTTCCTTCCATGAATACCAGTGCATAAATAGCGCGATGCTAAATAAAGAACAATGAAGCTATTATAAGACCCAGGTCCCATCACACAATGCAACACAAGCCAGAGGATTGGGTTTTACCTTATAATAGCCAAAGAATGCTTGATACACTAAATTTCATCTTTTATTATTACTATAAGTGTATAGTGTCAAAACAATTTCAATCATAAGTATCAATCATACCCGACATGGGTACCATATATCATGTCGCCATACTAGGCTCTACAATTAAAACCGCAAAATGTCGTATCTGGAAGTTGGATTTCCATCTGTGAACCGAGGCTAGGGATCGTCCTCACCGCTTCGAGACAATCTAGCCCATGTCTCAAGCAATATAAGGACCCGTAACTTCCCTAGTAAGGAAAGCTCGGATACTTTGAGGAGAAGACACATCGGGACGCAAATAGAAGAACATTTCATTGTATATTTACAACAATTCCATCAGAATACAAGAATATACAGAGCATGAATAAATATTACACAGAAAATGTTAGAGATTTAAATATATTACTAGAGAGAAAAAATAATACAATACACAACTGAAAGAGATAGACGGATACAGAGCTTTCCAGGTATCATTCCAGCTGTAACCTAGGTTCCTATGAATATAAATCTGCAAAACCAAAACTACTAGCTGCCAGTGTCAAAATAAGGGCACCTAGAGTTTAGGTTAAAACAATAAACTCCAAATCAGTCATGTGACTGGTGTGAGAACTAAAATAGTTATTTAATGCTTTTCTTTAAATCAGATATATCAAGGGACCACGCCGTATAAAACGGAACAGGTTTCCTCCCAAGAATACTAGTGCATATAACAAAACAGCCAATGCTTTTTGGGAAAAATGAAGCTATTATAAGAACCAGATCCCATCACACAATGCAACACAAGCCAAAGGATAGGGTTTTCCCTTATAATAGCCAAACATGCTTGGTACGTTAAAAACAAATCATTTGATACTATTATAGGTATATAGTGTCAAAACAATTTCAATCATAAATATCAATCCTAGATGGCATGGGTACCATATATCATGTCGCCATACTAGGCTCTACAATCAAAACCGCAATTATCACGTATTGGAAATTGGATTTCCATCTATGAACCGAGGCAAGAGATCGTCCTCTACCGATTCGAGACTCTCTAGCCCAAGCCTCAAGCAAGCGCGCAGACAAGCCTTGGATCGTCAGGGCCAGTCCACCGATGTGGATTATTATGCATGAACACTACATTTCCCCGCCCTTTGGGGCGTAAATGAGACAAATGACTCCATCAGCTCCACAAAGTCACCGATATATCTGAGGCGCCTCGCAACAGCAACAACCACACAGGTGAAAATAATATAAATGTCAGGGCTGGTAGGTCACTGACACCACCCAACCTAGAAGGAAAAGCATGCCCTCCATAAGCTCCTCTCCCGTTTCTGGTTCACAATTGGGGTGTGAGGCTCGCGAATTCACGTTACACAAAGCTATGCCACACAGGCGGTGCTTTGATCATCAACCACAAGACTCTGCTTTTCAACAAAAGCCTTGACCATTTGCCACTTAGGCACGCCACACAGGCAATTCACTCCATGCAATTGATATCCATCAATATATAACCTCTAAGCTCGTACATCTCAGAGAAGGGCGTTAAGCAAGAGAATAAATTCTCTGCCGCCAAACAGATATATATTTAATAGAAATCAATCACACAGAATAAAATCCAATGTTAGACACACAGTCCATTTACCAATTCGCTCTGGGTCTGAACGAAACCGGAGGCACCATGTACCTCGCATATCCATTGATCTCCTAGTATGTCTGGACGATCACCAACTGATTCCCTCCTCTTGGGTGTACAGCCCAATCAAGATCATCAATAATCAACCAAACGATGTTAAGTTGTCCGGTCTTTGACCACCATCTTCATCCTCGACACCACGTCGAATCAGTTATTCAGAATGCGATAAACCCGGTCTTTCTGAATAACTCGCGTATATAATAAACAAGTGTTACACAAACACAACATACGCCTCATTCCAATTCAGAATATTCTTTTATTCAAATATTCTTATACTTTGGGAAAGGTTCCCCTTAATTTTATCAATGATAAATTCTTTAAATTTATTCTTTAATCTTCTTTTGAATATCAATTCAAATTAGTCGGGAATAGCGAACCACACCGAAGTAACCATTTATTTTATTTCCCAATCCAAACCTATTCATACCATGAAGTAAAACTGGTAATACTTCATATCTAACACCACGGATTCAATTACCATTTCACGTTCAAATCTAATTAAAGATTTAACTATTGCCCGGAGCAAAACTGGTGATACTCTTTTCTTGATCATTTCAATCTAATTAAAGATTCATTAAAACTCCACTTGGTTTTAATCTTCCCAATAATCACTATCAATGATTATTTAACTTGGGAAATCATATCCTGTATTTAACTGGGTTAAAGAACCAATGTCATTTAAAACACGGTTCACTATAAACCCAAAATCACATTCCATTCCAATTCAATTATTGAAACTTCTGGTTACTTTTAAAACCCTTTCAAATCCAATTTATTTATTTAAAAATAAATAAATTATTATTCTAGTTCAATACTAGTTCATTTCGGTAAAAACTATTTTTATCTTTTCAAATTTGGAAATTTTCATCTCAATTCTTTACAAATCATTTCTTATGATTTTACACAAATTGTTGCTATTTTTAATAATTTTATCACGGCCCATACTGTCGAATTCCATCAACAGCCATCGAACCGCACTTACAGCGACCTTTTCCAAATTTTATTTGAACATAATTCCAAATCCAACTGTTAGATTTCTAATTTCTAATATTCATTAGAAAGCGCTTTTCGATACGAACCCAACAGTTCCGATTTTAGGAGAATCCGACAGTCGGATCTCACGTAATATCCAATCGAAGCCAATGGTCGAAATTCGCAAACTGCCACGGTGCGGCGCGTTCTATTCAGGCATTTAATATATAAAATATATATATTATATATATTTCGTCGATTTCCTTTTAAAACATATTTTATAAATCGTTTTAAATTCGTTTTCGAAACGATTTCAACTTCATATTCAATTTCGAATCAAAATTGAATATTCCACATCATCGATATACAAATGATAATATTTTCAAAACGTTATATTTTGAAATCACTTTCTTTCTTATATTCATTATAAAAATGAATAAAATCAATATAAATATCGTTCACATCAAAATGGCGTCAATCTAATCAACACGGCTTTTATTCAACACACGAATGTTTATTCTATTCAACACATGAATATTTATTCTATTCAACACATGAATATTTATTCTATTCAACACATGAATTTATATTATTCAACACATGAATTTTTATTCTATTCAACACATGAATTTATATTCTATTCAATACATGAATTTATTTCTATTCAACACATGAATTTATTTCTATTCAACACATGAATATTTATTCTATTCAACACATGAATTTATTTTTATAATATTCCTTATTTTCCAAATCGGAATGAGGCCCAATCAATTACCATATAAGGTTAATTATATGGATTTTCTACAACACATGTATATAATAGCAGCGATAAATCATCAACCATTATCCAGAGTGCACCAAACAACTGCATAAGCATTAAATATAAATAATTAACGCTTACACAGTCTGTCAACCCATCGATTGACATACTACTAAACAATTGGGATTAGTGCACGTCAATAACATCCCAACACCCGTGTGGGGTTTCAAATCAACAAACAAAGATTTTTATTTGTGCAGTTGGCAATGTGTAAAATTTATCGTCCCAATCAATATCAGTTAAATCGGTGTACATAAACAAATCGTTCGATTTTTAAATGAATATATATTTCATTTAAACACATGAATATATATTTGATTTCAACACACGAATATATATTTGATTTCAACACATGAATATATATTTAATTTGAACACATGAATATATATTTTATTTCAACACATGAGTATATATTTGATTTCAACACATGAATATATATTTTATTTCAACACATGAATATATATTTGATTTCAACACATGAATATATATTTGATTTCAACACATGAATATATATTTGATTTCAACACATGAATATATATTTGATTTCAACACTTGAATATATATTTTATTTGAACACATGAATATATATTTGATTTCAACACATGAATATATATTTTATTTCCACACTTGAATATATATTTGATTTCAATACATGAATATATATTTTATTTCAACACATGAATATATATTTTATCTCAACACATGAATATATATTTTATTTGAACACATGAATATATATTTGATTTCAACACATGAATATATATTTGATTTCAATACATGAATATATATTTTATTTCAACACATAAATATATATTTTATTTGAACACATGAATGTATATTTGATTTCAACACATGAATATATATTTTTATTTCACAACCAACAGTCAATTTTTCACAACACATCAATCAAATAACCAAGTCATCCATGGTCTGTGGACGACGGGTGTTGGTTGCTGCTAAGCACCGTCTGCATCCTAGTAAATATTTCAACTA
The DNA here is from genome assembly GCA_030737875.1 of Allium sativum. Classification (NCBI taxonomy): domain Eukaryota; kingdom Viridiplantae; phylum Streptophyta; class Magnoliopsida; order Asparagales; family Amaryllidaceae; genus Allium; species Allium sativum. The sequence continues at coordinate 60,309,156 of CM060924.1, forward strand.
GAAAACAAATTAAAAGTGAGGAGTTCTCACATTGATCGGTTTTATTTTTGAATTCTGTTCGGTTTTGATTCAAATTTGCCTAAAATTCTGATGTGCTCTATTTCAGTTCCAATCAGTTCCATCGCGAGGCTCTCGTTGAGACAAACTCAACGCATCAAAAATCATCAAAATACGCCCTCGTATGAAGGAGATATGATGTTATTTGCGTTATTTACAAAAATTGAATACATAATTAATTAATTATTTACACCTCTTACTCTTAATCTCCTTCCTCCCATTACTGTAAACCCTCGTTCACAAAACCCATAGACTTCGAAATTAGGGCTTCATGTTGCACGAGATTCAAGCAGCCGACGCTCGATCGGGGAGTGCCACGTGACTGCCTACCTCCCTTCTCTTAGCGCCATGAATGGCGTGGGTCGCGGTGGCGCCCACAGCGGGCGATTGGCCTTCAAAGACCCGCGGTTTTAGGCGAGATTTCACCAAAAACACCCCACCATTCACGATCTTACCCATACCAATCTAGCGCCCTCACTTCCCTCTCCAATGTTTGCTCAGTAATCATACTTCAATTCGCATTGTATTTGGAGATTTTTATGGATTTTATTTCATGCGTTTTCAGCCCTTCAACGATACCTGGCGGCGCTGAACGTGGGGAGTGACTAGGGTTTGGGCTTGGCCCTTTTACACTAATTTCATCAAATTCCGAGACCATTTGAAAAATGGCCATTTTCCAGTCGATTAAAATCAACTAAAACTAGTCAAACACGTTTTCCTTTGCCACGCTCACATATTGATTCAGAAAATTACGAATTTTGTAATCTAGCCATAATTTGATGTCCCGGATCCAACAAAAGTGGTTTCGTCGAAAACCGAGGTCGTTTGCAAAATTTCCATTTTTAAGGGCCAGAATTTCATAGCGACTATTCTGAATTTTCAACTGGACATAACTTTTGATTTCCGCAATGAAATTTTGATTTTTCGGATTCATTGGAAAGATATTCTCAATTAGATTCAAATATTTTTGGTTTCACTAAAATCCGGTATATTTTGAATCCTTCACATACGAAATCGAATTCTCGAATTACCGCGCCATTTTAGGCTCGTTATATATATATATATTCTAACGATGATTCTGGTTCTATTCAAAATAAATTTCTCGTCGTTATTATTTAAAAGAATTCATTTTAAATAATCAAAATTTGCTAAAATTGCCAAAATAAAATTTTTAAATTGGCTCAGAATTTCCGGGTTATTACAATCTCCCCCACTTAAAACTTTTCGTCCCCGAAAGGGAACGAAGCCGAAAGTTGTTTAACTAATCAACTCAACTTTCATTATATTCATTACGGCTTAAGTTCTTCAACTTTTCAGTTTCTAACTTTTCAAATTTTTCAAAAATTTGGCTAACACCCTAAATTTTCGAAAAATTTCGCCATAACCTCCACTGCACCGGGAGCTTCAGGATATTTCAATTAGCCTCCCATGGCCCTCATCAATCCAAAAGAAAAGGAAATAGCCAATCAGCTCATGAAATCATCAAAAACCTAATAAATACAATAAACATATACCCATTTGTCGGGCAAATAATTTTATTCTTCTGCTCTAGCCTCCTTGCTATGACCTGTTTAATGTAAGTACATGTATATGCATGCAAATGCGACTAATTTTCGATACAATTCACTATTTGGTTTAATTTGGCTAAATATTCAACATTTTAATTAATCAAACAATAATCAAACAACACAACCAGCAATCAATTAGTTATTAGCTTTTCAAATTCATAACTTTAATACATAGTCCAAAAATCCCATTTTTGGTGCCAAGTCACAAAAATATGTTCTAACTATATTTCGGTTCTCACACCAGTCAATTGGAAATATATAGATATCCCACTTTCGGCACTCGAATATAAATACTAATGATGCACGTGCTATCATCAGTACCATCTCCGGGCAACTAGAGTGTGACTCCATATCTATCTAGTATATTAAAACTTCAAATACACGCGGATCAGACGTATACGCAAAATCTTTATATACTGGATTGTCCAAATCAATACAAATAAATATTCAAATACGAATAATTGAATTAAATTTTCAAAAAAAAAATGTTTTCATTTTAAAAATATACTCTTCACACTCGTTCTAGGAAACTACTGATCCTATCTCTAACGAGTCATTCTTATCGGATATTGCTAATCCAATCTCTGATGAATTCTTTCGTTCGATTCTAATGTGTCTTGTTCTCCTAGCTCTGTAAATCAAAGCTCTGATACCAAATATAAAGACCCGTAACTTCCCCGAAAGGAAAGCCCAGATATTTTGAGGACAAGACACATCGGGACACAAACAGAAGAACATTTCATTGTATATTTACAACAATTCCATCACAATACAAGAATATACAGAGTACGAATAAATATTACACAGAAAATGTCAGAATTTTAAATACATTACTGCAGTGGAAAAATAATACAATACACAACTGAAAGAGATATACGGATACAGACGTTTTCGGATATCATTCCAGCTGTAACCCAGGTTCCTGTGAATATAAATCTACAAAACCAAAACTACTAGCTGCCCATGTCAAAATAAGGGCACCCATAGTTTAGGTTAAAATAATAAACTCCAGGTCAGTCATGTGACTGGTGTGAGAACTCAAATAGTTATTTAAAGATTTATTTTAAATCAGATATATCAAGGGACTACGCCGTATAACAAGGAACGGGTTTCCTCCCAAGAATATCGGTGCATATAACAAAACAGCGCAATGCTTTTTGGGAAAAACGAAGCTATTATAAGACCCAGGTCCCATCACACAATGCAACATAAGCCAGAGGATAGGGTTTTCCCTTATAATGGCCAAACATGCTTGGTACGTTAGAAACAAATCATTTGATACTATTATAAATGTATAGTGTCAAAACAATTTCAATCATAAATATCAATCATAGACGGCATGGGTACCAAATATTATGTCGCCATACTAGGCTCTATAATCAAAACCGCAAATGTCACGTATTGGAAATTGTATTTCCATCTATGAAACGAGGAAATGGATCGTCCTCTACCGATTCGAGACTCTCTAGCCCGAGCCTCAGGCAAGCGCGTAGACAAGCCTTGGATTGTCAGGGCCGGTCCACCGATGTGGATTATTATGCCTGAACACTACGTTTCCCCGCCCTTTGGGGCGTAAATGAGCCAAAAGACTCCATCGGCTCCACACAATCACCGATATATCCGAGGCGCCTCGCAACAGCAACAACCACACAGGTGAAAATAACATAAATGTCAGGACCGGTAGGTCACTGACACCACCCTAGCTAGAAGGAAATGCATGCCCACTCTGAGGTCCTCTCCCGTTTCTGGTTCACAACGGGGGTGTGAGGCTCGCGAATTCACGTTACACAAAGTTATGCCACACAGTCCGTGCTTTGATCATCAACCACACGACTCTGCTTTTCAACAAAAGCCTTGATCATTTGCCACTTAGGCATGCCACACAGGCAATTCACTTCATGCGATTGATATCCATCAATATATAACCTTTGAGCTCGTACGTCTCAGAGAAGGGCACTAAGCAAGATAATAAATTCTCCACCGCCAAACATATATATATTTAATAGAAATCAATCACATAGAATAAAATACAATGTCAGACACACAGTCCATTTACAAGTTCGCTCTGGGTCTGAACGAAACCGGATGCACCTTGTACCTCGCATATTGTAATGACCCGTATTCTACACATCATAGATTTGTAGAATATTTATTTCTTTCCCACGTGAAGTCGTATGGTCATGTAACTTTGGGAAACATCTATTAGAGTCATTTCCCATGTTCATGATTTTTGTTGATTTTTGATTGACCATTTTGCCCCTAGTCGGTACTGTTTTGGCCATAACTTTTGATTGGAAAGGAATTTTGACCTGAAACCACTTCCATTCGATTCGTTTGATAGTTTCTCTTTCCGTAGAATGGTCATAATGGCCTAACGGACTTACCGTTTGGGAGATATGGCTGAAACAAGGTTTGGAGGGTGAAAAACTGCTTAACCGGACCAAATCGGGTGATTAGTGAGTAGGCCCATAACCCATTTCGGGATTAGGGTTATGGGAGGGCTGAAATGAGATGGATAATCATTCCATTTCAGTTTTCTAGCCTCCACTTATCACCAAGGATCGCTAAAAATGGCCTCCAACCTCTAAATCACCTCCAAATCATCTTTTGGTCCAGGATTTGGCTTAGCAACCCCTAATCAAAGAAGATCTTCACCAAAGCAACTAAGGAGCTGCTGTTTGGCATTAAGATTCACATCAAATCAGAGAATTATTTCAGATCTTAGTTTATTTTGTGGCTAAGGTGAGTGATTTGCATAGTTTTGCACTAATTATGGCTAACTAGGGTTGATTAGTGTTAATTAGCGAATTTAAACATGATAAAATTCTGGAAAAATATTTATAAAATTCGGAATGATGTTTTAGACCTCTGTTAGAAATTTGGTTCCATTTGGTTAAGTTTTGCTAATCATATCATTAGTTTTGCTTAAAACATGCTTAAAGGGAAATATGGGGTTTTGGTCATGTTTGATCCATTTTGATATGTCATATTGTTGTTTTGATGTTTGTGGTTGATTCCCTATGTTCCTATGATTGTATGATATGCTTTGTGGTTGATTAGAAGTGTTAGATTGGTCGAAAACGCCGTCGAGAGGCGAAAGTAGCTTGCTGGAATGGTGCAGGTTTTAGGACCAGGAAAAACCGACCAGGCTTCTGACCGACCAGGTTCTTGACCGACCAAGGGAGTTTCGACCGACCAAGCTTGGAACGACCAAGGGAGTTTCGACCGACAAGGCCTGGAACGACCAAGGGAGTTTCGACCGACCAAGCCTGGAACGACCAAGGGAGTTTCGACCGACCAAGCCTGGAACGACCAAGGGAGTTTCGAACGACCGAGTTTGGACCGACCAGGGGGGTTTCTGACCGACCGACCCCATAGGAACTTCAGACCGACCATGATGGGTGAAATGCGACCGACCAGAGGAGGTTTCAGACCGACCAGGGGAGGAGCGGAATGCAACTGACCAGGAATGAAGGAAACCGATCCACTCATGCTCCATATCACGATCCGAACCAGGAGGGAGCCACGAGCTGGAGGAGCGCGATCCGATCCGATCCGATGGTGATGACCAATAACCCGAGATGCAAAGGTAGTCCAAATGGAAGTTAGAGCTCAGGATCCCGGAACCAGTTGGGAACCAATGAGTTCACTTCATGGTTGGACTTTGCTGCGGGATGTGTGCTAAGGAGTTGTCGACGTTCATAACTTCGATTCACCACTAAAAAGGAGTGATGGCTACTTATCAGTGCAGTAGGGTCATTATGACCTGAGGGGCAAAGTGATGGTAGCAAGACTACGTTATCAGTGCAGTAGGGTCATTATGACCCGAGGGGCAAGGTGATGCGTAGTAAGACTATGAGCCAGTGCAGTGGGGTTCTTGTGACTCCATGGGGCAGAGTGGACATAGTAAGGATTAGTAAGGCTATGAGCCAGTGCAGTGGAGTTCTTGAGACTCCATGGGGCAAAGTGGACATAGCGAAGAATTTGTGGCTACGTTATTAGTGCAGTGAAGCCATTTATGACTTCATGGGGCAAAGTGATCGTAGCAAGGTATGTTGGGTGATCGAAGTGGTGAATATCGTACACTTTACGCACTGAGTGGGAGATGTGAGGATGGATGCTATGCTTGATTGTTTGCCATCATTATGACATGCACACCTCCCCCACCTCCGTATCTTTATATTGATTGATATGATACCTCAGAGTGTTGTACAGTATGTAGTGCTAACTCTTTGGTTGCAGGTCCAGGTTCAGGTATGTTTTAGTCTACCTGTTATTGTTCACTTAGATGCTTATCGCTCATACCAGGCTTTATGTCTGACCCAGAGTTTTATGTCTCCTCTTATTACTCTGGGTGCTCACACGAGCAGAATAGAGACAGGTTAGCTTGTGGTGCGCGAGTAGCTGATTCGGAGGCGGGCATGAGGCTTCCACGTATTATATATATATACACATTCTCCCTGTGTCGTTGGTGGTCGCTACTTGGGCATTAGTAGTGTACCTCATTTATCTTGCTTTGCTTTGAGACAGTTTGAAAAGTTGTAATAAGCTGTATTTTGGATTTCCACTGCTATGATGTTTAGTTCTGATTTTCAGCTTATGCACTGTCTCTCCTGTTTTATGTCAAGTATGTTATTATTATATTTTGTTCTATGCGTTGTGAGACATTCTACAGGTTCTTTGTATGTTCATTTCCTTCTTCCTTTTCCTTTTGATGACCCGTTCCGTGCTAACTGGACATGTGTACAGCGCACTTTTGGAGTAAATGTCGGTTGGTGCGGGGCGGGCCGTCACACTTGGTATCAGAACTCTAGGTTGCGTAGTTAACCTAGGGAAAGACACTAGGGAGAGTTAGTACGTATATGAGAGCGCGTATTTGTGATTACTTTGGTTTTCAAAAGCTATGTATATATATATACTATTAGTAGTATAAGAATGAAGTTGCACTGCACTAGTACCACTATGGGGTCGTTAATCGTTTCCCTTTTACAGATTGACGATGAGCCGATATGTTAGAGGTACCGGTAGAGGGGCCAATAATGGGAATGCCGCTGACATGAGGGCGATGATACCAACCTCATGAGAGACATGCTTAGAGAAGTGCAAGGGGCAGTTCCCAATCCCGGAGTTGGTGTTGGCCCAGTAGTGCAGGCGCCTAGGGTCGATTTCGCAAAGTTGTGCAAAGATTACACTAATCTTGGTGGGAAGCCGTTCCACGGAACGGAGTCGGCCACAGATGTTCAAGATTGGATGGATAGCTGCGACCGTATCTTCGATGACTTGGGTCTTGAGGATGTGATGAAGAGAAGGCTAGCGTCTCGTCAGCTGCAAGGGCGAGCGATGAATTGGTGGAATGCCATTAGAACAGCTACTCCAGAGGACCAGGTTACTTGGGTTCAGTTCAAGGCTCGCTTTAGCGAGAAGTTCATTCCAGCTGCCCAGAAGTCAGTGTTGTTCAAGAGGTTCTTGGAACTCAAGCAGAACGGAAGGGCAGTTTTTGATTATATTGCTGAGTTCGACACTTTGTCGAAGTATGGACTGTCTCTCATTGATACTCCTGAAAAGAAGAATGAGAAGTTCATTACTGGTTTGGATGGATATTTGGGGGAAAGGCTTATCAACCACATCAATGAGACTTTTGAATCGATCGTGGGGAAAGCTTTGAGATCAGATAGTCTTTAACCTAAGTCAAAGACTGAGGCTGCATCTGCAGAAGGGCCAAAGTCGCAAGCAGACGGTGGAGGCAAGAATAACTCTCAGAATAAGAGGAAGCAGGACCAATCTAAGAGTGGCCAGAAAAAGAGCAAGAAGGATGTTGAGTGCTTCAACTGTGGAAAGAAAGGCCATTATGCTAAAGAATGTCGGGCCAAGCCAGCGGAAAGGAAGTGCTACAACTGTGGTCAAGTGGGACATCAGAAAGATAAGTGTCCGCAACCTCTTAAGGAGAATCAGATTGTGAAAGCATATGCTCTTGATGCTATTCCTTCTTCGTCGAATGCCCCAACTGCGGCGGAGAAAGGAAAGAGTGTTGTTATTCAAGGTATGCTTTCTATTTATGATGTACCAGTTCGAGTTTTGTTTGATATTGGGGCTTCCCGTTCCTTCATATCTAGTGACCTGGTAGATAGGTTGGGACTGGAACCCGAGATAGTCGATAGACCATTGATTGTGACGAACCCGATTGGTGGTTCGACTAGCCTTAGTATGATTTGCAGGAATTTGGTCTTATCGAGTCATGGATGTATGTTTGTATGTGATTGCTTTGTTTTGGGCTTTACTGGGTATGGCATTATATTGGGAGTCGATTGGCTCCAAAGATACGGGGTGGTGGTAGACTGTGAGGGATTTTTGGTGACAGTGAGGGCGGATGATGGGCGGAGGGTAGTGTTTGGTAGTCTACCTAGTGATGGGGTTATGGCTAGTTTTGTAAATTCCCTCGACATCCCGCAGGATGAGTTGTCAGATGTGCCCGTGGTTGGCCAGTATCCGGACGTCTTCGAGGAGGTGACCGGGCTTCCACCACACCGAGAGATTGAGTTCCGTATTGATTTAGTGAAAGATGCCAGACCTATAGTGATGCCACTTCATCGTATGGCACCAAGGGAGCAGCGAGAGCTCGGGGTGCAAGTCAGCAATCTTTTGAAGAAGGGATTTATTACAAGGAGTGTCTCCGAGTGGGGAGCACCAGTTGTGTTTGCCACTAAGGCAGATGGCTCCCTTCGTTTGTGTGTGGACTATCACGAGTTGAATAAGGTGACGAGGAAGAATAAGTATCCTCTACCGCGTATAGATGATTTGTTTGATCAGCTGGAAGGAGCTAGAGTGTTCTCCCAGTTGGACCTCGCGACAGGATTTCATCAGCTTCGAGTAGCAGATGAGAGTGTTCAGAAAACGGCATTTAGGACGTCGTCTGGATTTTATGAGTGGTTGGTTGTGCCATTTGGGTTGACCAATGCACCAGCCTATTTTGTGGATCTTATGAATCGAGTATTCAGAGATCAGTTGAATAAGTTTGTTCTTGTGTTCGTGGATGATATCCTTGTTTATTCAAGGACAGAGGAGGAACACAAGAGGCACTTGAGGATAGTGATGGAGGTGTTGAGGAAACACCAATTGAAAGCGAAATTCTCTAAGTGTCATTTTTGGAGAAGGGAAGTAAGATTCTTGGGTCATGTTGTTTCAGAGTGTGGTATTGCCGTGGACCCTGCGAAGGTGGCTACGGTACAGGATTGGCCTACGCCCAAGAATGCTACAGATGTAAGAAGTTTCTTGGGATTAGCCGGATATTATCGTAAGTTTATCCAGGACTTCTCCAAGATTGCAGCACCGTTGACTCAGTTGACTAAGAAGAATCAGTCCTTCATCTGGGACGGAGTGTGTGAAAAGGCATTCATGAGTCTAGAGGAAAGGTTGACACGTGCACCAGTGCTAGTCATTCCTAAGGGGAATGAAGAGATGACGATATACACGGATGCTTGTGGTACCGGACTGGGTGCTGTATTGATGCAAGGAGGTAGGGTTGTAGCTTATGCTAGTCGACAGCTAAAGCCGCATGAGAAGAAGTATCCTACCCATGATTTGGAATTGGCAGCGATTGTATTTGCGCTGAAGATGTGGAGACACTATCTCTTGGGAGAAAGATTTGAGCTGTTTACCGATCATAAATCGTTAAAGTATATCTTCTCTCAGAAAGATCTGAATCTCCGTCAGTAGAGATGGTTAGAGTTCTTGGCTTCGTATGATTTTGATATCGCGTATACACCTGGGAAGGGTAATGCGGTAGCCGATGCCTTGAGTAGGAGACATGCCAGCTTAGGGGCAATGTTTCTTGAATGGAAGCAACTGGAGTTTATCGTGGGGTTTCATTTCAGACCAAGGTGCGAATTGGATCCAGTTATGCTAGCTAGTTTGACGATCAGACCCACTTTGATAGAGCAGATTGGTTATAGCCAGAGGGACGATCCTAATTTATTAGATATCATCTCCAAGTTAGAGATGGGTATCGATGAGGAGATGAATGTGTATGGGCTTGATCGAGATGGATGGCTTCGGAAGAATGGAAGACTAGTTGTGCCCAACGTGAATGGTTTGAGAGATGAAGTGCTTAGAGAATGTCATCACTCAAAACTGACTATACATCCCGGTGGTAATAAGATGTATCGAGACATGAGACAGACTTACTACTGGGAAGGGATGAAAAGAGACGTTGGGAAGTCTATATCCAAATGCATGAATTGCCAGCTAGTTAAAGCCGAGCAAAAGAAGCCTAGTGGGTTGTTGCAACCATTAGAAATTCCCGAATGGAAATGGGAACAAGTTTCGATGGATTTCATCGATGGTTTACCAAGGACTAGATCGGGACATGATAGCATTTGGGTAATTGTGGATCGATTGACTAAGAGTGCAAGATTTATACCAGTCAAATCGACCAGAACAGCAGCCAAGTTGGCAGAATTATATATGAAGTGGATAGTGAGATATCATGGAGTACCCAAAAGCATTGTGAGTGACCGAGACCCGTTGTTCACTAGTGGGTTTTGGAAGAGCTTACAAGAGGCTCTAGGGTCAGGATTACATCTCAGTACCGCATATCATCCTCAGACCGACGGTCAGACGGAGAGGGTGAATCGTATATTGGAAGATCTCTTGAGAGCGTTTATATTGGATTTTGGTGGATCATGGGATGACCATTTGCATCTAGTAGAGTTTGCATATAATAATAGCTACCAATCCAGTATTGGTATGGCTCCATATGAAGCTTTGTACGGAAGACCGTGCAACTCACCATCATGTTGGATAGAGACTGGCGAGAAGTTTGTGCTTGGACCAGATGTGGTGAGAGAAACTTCAGATAAGATTAAGATCATTCAGCAACGAATGAAAGCTGCCCAAGATAGGCAGAAGAGTTATGCTGATAAGAGGATAAGAGATTTGAAATTCTCCGTTGGTGACTTGGTGTTTGTTAAGATCTCTCCGTTGAAGAGCGTGATACGATTTGGCAGGAGAGGCAAGTTGGCACCAAGATTTGTTGGCCCGTTCCCCGTTCTTGAATTAGTCGGGAATTTGGCATATAGAGTTGGCTTACCAGAGAAAATGGTGGGAGTTCACAATGTGTTTCATGTTTCCCAACTAAGGAAGTTCGTTCACGACTCAGATATGACTATTTCACCTGATCAGTTGGAGGACTTCGAAGTAGAACCCAAGGCGGTTGGGAACCGCAAGCCAATTCGTATTGTGGGGCACGATACGAAGCAACTTCGAAGGAAGTCGGTGAAGCTAGTCAAGGTTCAGTGGGGCGAGGACGAGAATGATTGTACTTGGGAGATAGAAGAAAGCATTAGGAAGGCATATCCAGAACTCTTTATCTGGTAAGATTTACTTTGCGATTTAGTTATTCCGCATGCTAGGATAGACTTATTTTACTTGTTTTGCATGTTTGATGGTTGTTTTATGGTTAATAGGCATGCGGGACCTTTTTGTGTGTTTGATTAGGGAATTTCGGGGGCGAAATTTCTTAAGGGGGGAAGAGTGTAATGACCCGTATTCTACACATCATAGATTTGTAGAATATTTATTTTTTTCCCACGTGAAGTCGTATGGTCATGTAACTTTGGGAAACATCTATTAGAGTCATTTCCCATGTTCATGATTTTTGTTGATTTTTGAATGACCATTTTGCCCCTATTCGGTACTGTTTTGGCCATAACTTTTGATTGGAAAGGAATCTTGACCTGAAACCACTTCCATTTGATTCGTTTGATAGTTTCTCTTTCCGTAGAGTGGTCATAATGGCCAAACGGACTTACCGTTTGGGAGATATGGCTGAAACAAGGTTTGGAGGGTGAAAAACTGCTTAACCGGGCCAAATCGGGTGATTAGTGAGTAGGCCCATAACCCATTTCGGGATTAGGGTTATGGGAGGGCTGAAATGAGATGGAGAATCATTCCATTTCAGTTTTCTAGCCTCCACTTATCACCAAGGATCCCTAAAAATGGCCTCCAACCTCTAAATCACCTCCAAATCATCTTTTGGTCAAGGATTTGGCTTAGCAACCCCTAATCAAGGAAGATCTTCACCAAAGCAACTAAGGAGCTGCTGTTTGGCATTAAGATTCACATCAAATCAGAGAATTATTTCAGATCTTAGTTTATTTTGTGGCTAAGGTGAGTGATTTGCATAGTTTTGCACTAATTATGGCTAATTAGGGTTGATTAGTGTTAATTAGCGAATTTAAACATGATAAAATTCTGGAAAAATGTTTATAAAATTCAGAATGATGTTTTAGACCTCTGTTGGAAATTTGGTTCCATTTGGTTAAGTTTTGCTAATCATATCATTAGTTTTGCTTAAAACATGCTTAAAGGGAAATATGGGGTTTTGGTCATGTTTGATCCATTTTGATATGTCATATTGTTGTTTTGGTGTTTGTGGTTGATTCCCTATGTTCCTATGATTGTATGACATGCTTTGTGGTTGATTAAAAGTGTTAGATTGGTCGAAAACGCCGTCGAGAGGCGAAAATAGCTTGCTGGAATGGTGCAGGTTTTAGGACCAGGAAAAACCGACCAGGCTTCTGACCGACCAGGTTCTTGACCGACCAAGGGAGTTTCGACCGACCAAGCCTGGAACGACCAAGGGAGTTTCGACCGACCAAGTCCGGAACGACCAAGGGAGTTTCGAACGACCGAGTTTGGACCGACCAGGGGGGTTTCTGACCGACCGACCCCATAGGAACTTCAGATCGACCAGGATGGGTGAAATGCGACCGACCAGAGGAGGTTTCAGACCGACCAGGGGAGGAGCGGAATGCGACCGACCAGGAATGAAGGAAACCGATCCACTCGTGCTCCATATCACGATCCGAACCAGGAGGGAGCCACGAGCTGGAGGAGCGCGATCCGATCCGATCCGATGGTGATGACCAATAACCCGAGATGCAAAGGTAGTCCAAATGGAAGTTAGAGCTCAGGATCCCGGAACCAGTTGGGAACCAATGAGTTCACTTCATGGTTGGACTTTGCTGCGGGACTAGTGCTAAGGAGTTGTCGACGTTCATAACTTCGATTCACCACTAAAAAGGAGTGATGGCTACTTATCAGTGCAGTAGGGTCATTATGACCTGAGGGGCAAAGTGATGGTAGCAAGACTATGTTATCAGTGCAGTAGGATCATTATGACCCGAGGGGCAAGGTGATGCGTAGTAAGACTATGAGCCAGTGCAGTGGGGTTCTTGTGACTCCATGGGGCAGAGTGGACATAGTAAGGATTAGTAAGGCTATGAGCCAGTGCAGTGGGGTTCTTGAGACTCCATGGGGCAAAGTGGACATAGCGAAGGATTTGTGGCTACGTTATCAGTGCAGTGAAGCCATTTATGACTTCATGGGGCAAAGTGATCGTAGCAAGGTATGTTGGGTGATCGAAGTGGTGAATATCGTATACTTTACGCACTGAGTGAGAGATGTGAGGATGGATGCTATGCTTGATTGTTTGCCATCATTATGACATGCACACCTCCCCCACCTCCGTATCTTTATATTGATTGATATGATACCTCAGAGTGTTGTACAATATGTAGTGCTAACTCTTTGGTTGCAGGTCCAGGTATGTTTTAGTCTACCTGTTATTGTTCACTTAGATGCTTATCGCTCATACCAGGCTTTATGTCTGACCCAGAGTTTTATGTCTCCTCTTATTACTCTAGGTGCTCACACGAGCAGACTAGAGACAGGTTAGCTGGTGGTGCGCGAGTAGCTGATTCGGAGGCGGGTAGGAGGCTTCCACGTATTATATATATATACACATTCTCCCTGTGTCGTTGGTGGTCGGTACTTGGGCATTAGTAGTGTACCTCATTTATCTTGCTTTGCTTTGAGACAGTTTGAAAAGCTGTAATAAGCCGTATTTTAGATTTCCGCTGCTATGATGTTTAGTTCTGATTTTCAGCTTATGCACTGTCTCTCCTGTTTTATGTCAAGTATGTTATTATTATATTTTGTTCTATGCGCTGTGAGACATTCTACAGGTTCTTTGCATGTTTATTTCCTTCTTCCTTTTCCTTCTGACGACCCGTTCCGTGCTAACTGGACATGTGTACAGCGCACTTTTGGAGTAAATGTCGGTTGGTGCGGGGCGGGCCGTCACACATATCCATCGATCTCCAAGTACGTCTGGACGATCACCAACAGATTCCCTCCTCTTGGGTGTACAGCCCAATCAAGATCATCAGTAATCACCTAAACGATGTGAAGACCTCCGGTCTTCGACCACCGTCTTCATCCTCGACACCACGTCGAATCAGTTATTCAGAATGGGATAAACCCAGTCTTTCTGAATAACTCGCGTATATAATAAACAAGTGTTACACAAACACAACATACGCCTCATTCCAATTCAGAATATTCTTTTATTATAATATTCTTATACTTTGGGAAAGGTTCCCATTAATTTTATCAAGGTTAAATTCTTTAAATTTATTCTTTAATCTTCTTTGGAATATCAATTCCAATTAGTCGGGTTTAGCGAACCACATCGAAGTAATCATTTATTTTATTTCCCAATGCCAACCTATTCATCCCATGAAGTAAAACTGGTAATATTTCATATCTAACACCACGGTGTTATCGGTAAATTCAACTACCATTTCACGTTCAAATCTAATTAAAGATTTAACTATTGCCTGGAGAAAAACTGGTGATACTCCATTCTCGATCATTTCAATCTAATTAAAGATTCATTAAAACTCCACTTGTTTTTAATCTTCCTAATAATCACTATCAATGATTATTAAACTTGGGAAATCATATCCTATCTTTAACTGAGTTAAATAACCAATATCATTTAAAACACGGTTCACTTTAAACCCAAAATCACATTCCATTCCAATTCAATTATTGAAACTTCTGGTTACTTTCAAAACCCTTTCAAATCCAATTTATTTATTTAAAAATAAATAAATTATTATTCTAGTTCTAAACTAGTTCATTTCAATAAAAATCTATTTTTATCTTTTCAAATTCGGAATTTTTCATCTCAATTCTTCATAAATCATTTCTATGATTTTACACAAATTATTACTATTTTTAATAATTTTATCATGGCCTGTACAGTCGAATTCCATCAACGGCCATCGAACTGCACTTACAACGACCTTTTCTAAATTTGATTTGGACATAATTCCAAATCCAGCCATTGGATTTCTAATTTCTAATATTCATTAGAAAGCTCTTTTCGATACGAACCGAATGGTTCTGGTTTTAGGAGAATCCAATGGTTGGACCTCCAGTAATATCCACTCGAAGCCAATAGTCGAAATTCGCGAACTGCTGCGGTGCGGTGCGTTCTATTCAGGCCATTTAATATAAATAATATATATATATACATATATATATATATATATTATATATTTCATTGATTTCCTTTTAAAACGTATTTTATAAATCGTTTTAATTTCATTTTCGAAACGATTTCAATTTCATGTTCAATTTCGAATCAAAATTAAATATTCCACATCATCGATATACAAATGATAATATTTTCTAAACGTTATATTTTGAAATCACTTTCTTTCTAATATTCATTATAAAAATGAATAAAATCGATATAAATATCATTCACGTCAAAATGGCATCAATCTAATCAACATGGCTTTTATTCAGCACATGAATGTTTATTCTATTCAACACATGAATATTTATTCTATTCAACACATGAATATTTATTCTATTCAACACATGAATTTTTATTCTATTCAACACATGAATTTATTTCTATTCAACACATGAATTTATTTCTATTCAACATATGAATTTATTTTCTATTCAACACATGAATATTTATTCTATTCAACACATGAATTTATTTTTATAATATTCCTTATTTTCCAAATCGGAATGAGGCCCAATCAATTACCATATAAGGTTAATTATATGGATTTTCTACAACACATGTATATAATAGCAACGATAAATCATCAACCATCATCCAGAGTGGACCACACAACTGCATATGCTTTAAATATAAATAATTAATGCTTACACAGTCTGTTAACCCATCGATTGACATAATACTAAACAATTGGGATTAGTGTATGGCACTATCATCCCAACACCCGTGTGGGGTTTTAAACCGACAAACACAAATTTCTATTTATGCAGTTGGCGATGTGTAAAATTTATCGTCCCAATCAATATCAGTCAAATCGGTGTACATAAATAAATCGTTCGATTTGTAAATGAATATATATTTCATTTCAACACATGAATATATATTTGATTTCAACAGATGAATATATATTTGATTTCAACACATGAATATATATTTGATTTCAACACATGAATATATATTTGATTTAAACACATGAATATATATTTGACTTCAACACATGAATATATATTTGATTTCAACACATGAATATATATTTTATTTGAACACATGAATATTTATTTGATTTCAACACATGAATATATATTTTATTTCAACACATGAATATATATTTGATTTCAACACATGAATATATATTTTATTTCAACACATGAATATATATTTGATTTCAACACATGAATATAATTTTGATTTCAATACATGAATATATATTTTATTTGAACACATGAATATATATTTGATTTCAACACATGAATATATATTTTATTTCAACACATGAATATATACTTGATTTAAACACAGGAATATATATTTTATTTCAACACATGAATATATATTTTATTTCAACACATGAATATATATTTTATTTGAACACATGAATATATATTTGATTTCAACACATGAATATATATTTGATTTCAACACATTAATATATATTTGATTTCAATACATGAATGTATATTTTATTTGTACACATGAATATATATTTGATTTCAACACATGAATATATATTTGATATCAACACATGAATATATATTTTTATTTCACAACCAACAATAAATTTTATACAACACATCAATCAAACAACCAAGCCATCCATGGTCTGTGGACGACGGGTGTCGGATGCTGCTAAGCACCGTCTGCATCCTAGTAAATATTTCAACTAGAAAACAAATTAAAAGTGAGGAGTTCTCACATTGTTCGGTTTTATTTTTGAATTTTGTTCGGTTTTGATTCGAATTTGCCTAAAATTCTGATGTGCTCTGTTTCAGTTCCAACCAGTTCCATCGCGAAGCTCTCGTTGAGACGAACCCAACCATCAAATATCATCGAAATACGACCTCGAATGAAGGAGATATGACGTTATTTGCGTTATTTACAAAAATTGAATACATAATTAATTAATTACACCTCTTCCTCTTATTCTCCTTCCTCCCTCTACTGTAAACCCTCGTTCACAAAACCCATAAAATTCGAAATTAGGGCTTCATGTTGCATGAGATTCAAGCAGTCGGCGCTCGATCGGGGAGTGCCACGCTACTGCCCTCCCTCGTTTCTCTCAGCGCCATGAATGGCGTGGGTCACGGTGGCGCCCATGGCGGGCGATTGGCCTTCAAAGACCAGCGGTTTCAAGCACGATTTCACCCCAAACACCCCACCATTCACGATCTTACCCATACCAATCTAGCGCCCTCACTTCCCTCTCCAATGTTTTCTCAGAACTCATACTTCGATTCGGATTGTGTTTGGAGATTTTTGTTGATTTTATTTCGTGTGTTTTCAGCCCTTCATTGATACTTGGCGGCGCTGAACGAGGGGAGTGGCTAGGGTTTGGGGTTGGCCCTTTTATACTAATTTATATTAATATTTTATTTAATTAATTTCCTAAATTCTAGTTTATTGATACGAACTCCAATCTGAACCCAACGACTTTCGTCCGTAACTAATTACCCTCATTCCGAACACAATGGGATATGTATCGTAAGTTGATTTGATCGTTTCGATCAGTTTCCATCAAAATCAAAATATAAATCTATATATTGAATTTGAACGCACATTTCAATTTACCGGGGCCACATACTGACTCTAAAAATTCCTGAAAAATATTTTCTAGCTTCGCATTGACGACACGGTCCTAACAAAACTAATTTCGTCAAATTCCGAGACAGTTTGAAAAATGAACATTTTCCAGTCAATTAATATCAATTGAAACTGGTCAAACACGTTTTCCTTTGCCACACTCACATATTGAATCAGAAAATTACGAATTTTGGTACCTAGCCATAATTTGACGTCCCGGATCCAACAAAATTGTTTTCATCGAAAACCAAGGTCGTTTGCAAAATTTCCATTTTTAAGGGCCAGAATTCCATAGCGACTATTTTGAATTTTCAAATGGACATAACTTTTGATTCCCACTATGAAATTTTGATTTTTCGGATTCATTGGAAAGATATTCTCAATTAGACTCAAATATTTTTGGTTTCACTAAAATCCGGTTTATTTTGAATCCTGCACATTCATTTGAATTTTGAAATCGAATTATCGAACTACCGCGCCATTTCAGGATTGTTATATAAATAAAATAAAATATTTATATTCTAACGATGATTCAAATAAATATTAATGTTCTAATTCTATTCAAAATATATTTCTCGTCGTTATTATTTAAAATAATTCATTTTAAATAATCAAAATTCGCTAAAATTGCCAAAATAAAATTTTTAAATTGGCTCAGAATTTCTGGCTTATTACAATCTCCCCCACTTAATACTTTTCGTCCCCGAAAAGGAACGAAGCCGAAAGTTGTTTAACTAATCAACGCAACTTTCATTATTTTCATTACGGCTTAAGTTCTTCAACTTTTCAGTTTCTAAGAACTTTTCAAATTTTTCAAAAATTTGGCTAGCACCCTTAATTTTCAAAAAAATTCTCCATATTCTCCCCTGCACCGGGAGCTTCGGGATATTTCAAATAGCCTCCCATAGCCCTCATCAATCCAAAAGAAAAGGAAACATCCAAGCTGCTAGCCAATCGGCTAGCCAGTCGGCTCATAAAATCATCAAAAACCCAAGAAATACAATAAACATGTACCTATTTGTCGGACAAACAATTTTATTCTTCTACTCTAGCCTCCTTGTTATGACATGTTCAATGTAAGTACATGTATATGCATGAAAATGCGACTAATTTTCAATATAATTCACTATTTTGTTCAATTTGGCTAAAGGTTCAACATTTTAATTAATCAAACAACACAGCCAGCAATCAATTAGTTGATTAGCTTTTCAAATTCATAACTTTGATACATAGTCCAAAAATCCCATTTTTGGTGCCAAGTCACAACAATATGTTCTAACTATATTTTGATTCTCACACCAGTCGATTGGAAATATATAGATATCCCACTTTCGGCACTCGAATATAAATACTGATGATGCTCGTGCTATCATCAGTACCATCTCCGGGCGACTAGAGTGTGACTCCATATCTATCCTGTATATTAAAACTTCAAATACATACGGATCACACGTATACGTAAAATCGTTATATACTGGATTGTCAATACAAATAAATATTCAAATACGAATAATTAATTAAATTTTCAAAAAAAAATTGTTTTAATTTTAAAAATATACTCTTCACACTCGTTCTAGGATACTACTGATCCTATCTCTAACGAGTCATTCTTATTGGATATTGCTAATCCAATCTCTGATGAATTCTTTCGTTCGATTCTAATGTGTCTTGTTCTCCGAGCTCTGTAAATCAAAGCTCTGATACCAAATATAAAGACCCGTAACTTCCCCGAAAGGAAAGCCCAGATATTTTGAGGACAAGACACATCGGGACGCAAACAGAAGAACATTTCATTGTATATTTACAACAATTCCATCACAATACAAGAATATACAGAGTACGAATAAATATTACACAGAAAATGTCAAAATTTTAAATACATTACTGCAGTGGAAAAATAATACAATACACAACTGAAAGAGATATACGGATACAAAGCTTTCTGGATATCATTCCGGCTGTAACCCAGGTTCCTATGAATATAAATCTGCAAAACCAAAACTACTAGCTGCCCATGTCAAAATAAGGGCACCCAGAGTTTAGGTTAAAACAATAAACTCCAGGTCAGTCATGTAACTGGTGTGAGAACTCAAATAGTTATTTAAAGCTTTACGTTAAATCAGATATATCAATGGACCACGCCGTATAACACGGAACGGGTTTCCTCCGAAGAATACCGGTGCATATAACAAAAGAGCGCAATGCTTTTTGGGAAAAATGAAGCTATTATAAGACCCAGGTCCCATCACACAGTGCAACACAAGCCAGAGGATAGGGTTTTCCCTTATAATAGCCAAACAAGCTAGGTACGTTAAAAACAAATCATTTGGTACTATTATAAGTGTATAGTGTCAAAACAATTTCAATCATAAATATCAATCATAGACGGCATGGGTACCATATATCATGTTGCCATACTAGGCTCTACAATCAAAACCGCAAATGTCACGTATTGGAAATTGGATTTCCATCTATGAGCTGAGGTAAGGGATCATCCTCTACCAATTCGAGACTCTCTAGCCCGAGCCTCAGGCAAGCACGCAGACAAGCCTTGGATCGTCCGGGCCGGTCCACCAATTTGGATTATTATGCCTGAACACTACGTTTCCCTGCCCTTTGGGGCGTAAATGAGCCAAATGACTCCATCGGCTCCACAAAGTCACCGATATATCCGAGGCGCCTCGCAACAGCAACAACCACACAGGTGAAAATAATATAAATGTCAGGACTGGTAAGTCACTGACACCACCCTAGCTAGAAGGAAACGCATGCCCTCCCTGAGGTCCTCTCCCGTTTCTGGTTCACAACCGGGGTGTGAGGCTCGCGAATTCACGTTACACAAAGCTATGCCACACAGGCGGTGCTTTGATCATCAACCACACGACTCTGCTTTTCAACAAAAGCCTTGATCATTTGCCACTTAGGCATGCCACACAGGCAATTCACTCCATGCGATTGATATCCATAAATATATAACCTCTGAGCTCGTACATCTCAGAGAAGGGCGTTAAGCAAGAGAAAAAATTCTCCGCCGCCAAATAGATATATATTTAATAGAAATCAATCACACACAATAAAATCCAATGTCAGACACACAGTCCATTTACAAGTTCGCTCTAGGTCTGAACGAAATCGGAGGCACCTTGTACCTCGCATATCCATCGATCTCCAAGTACATCTGGACGATCACCAACTGATTCCCTCGTCTTGGGTGTAAAGCCAATCAAGATCATCAGTAATCACCCAAACGATGTGAAGATCTCCGGTCTTCGACCACCGCCTTCATCCTCGACACCACGTCGAATCAGTTATTCAGAATGGGATAAACCCGGTCTTTCTGAATAACTCGCGTATATAATAAACAAGTGTTAGACAAACACAACATACGCCTCATTCCAATTCAGAATATTATATTATTCAATTATTCTTATACTTTGGGAAAGGTTCCCATTAATTTTATCAAGGATAAATTCTTTAAAGTTATTCTTTAATCTTCTCTTGAATATCAATTAAAATTAGTCGGCTTAGCGAACCAACCGAAGTAATCATTTATTTTATTTCCCAACGCCAACCTATTCATCCCATGAAGTAAAACTGGTAATACTTCATATCTAACACCACGGTGTTATCGGTAAACTCAATTACCATTTCACGTTCAAATCTAATTAAAGATTTAACTATCGCCTGGAGCAATACTGGTGATACTCCATTCTCGATCATTTCAACCTAATTAAAGATTCATTAAAACTCCACTTGGTTTTAATCTTCCCAATAATCACTATCAATGATTATTTAACTTGGGAAGTCATATCCAGTGTTTAACTGGGTTAAAGAACCAATGTCATTTAAAACAAGGTTCGCTATAAACCCAAAATCACATTCCATTTCAATTCAATTATTGAAACTTCTGGTTACTTTTAAAACCCCTTCAAATCCAATTTATTTATTTAAAAATAAATAAATTATTATTCAAGTTCAAAACTAGTTCATTTCGATAAAAATCTATTTTTATCTTTTCAAATTTGGAAATTTTCATCTCGATTCTTCACAAATCATTTCTTATGATTTACAAATTATTACTATTTTTAATAATTTAATCGTGGCCCGTACAGTCGAATTCCATCAACGGCCATCGAACTACACTTACAACGACCTTTTCCAAATTTGATTTGGAAATAGTTCCAAATCCAACCGTTAGATTTCTAATTTCTAATATTCATTAGAAAGCTCTTTTCGATACGAACTCAATGGTTCCGGTTTTAGGAGAATCCGACGGTTGGGTCTCCCGTAATATCCATTCGAAGCCAATGGTCGAAATTCGCGAACTGCTGCGGCGCGTTCTATTCAGGCATTTAATATATACAATATATATTTCACCGATTTACTTTTAAAACGTATTTTATAAATCGTTTTAAATTCTTTTTCAAAACGATTTCAACTTCATATTCAATTTCGAAACAAAATTGAATGTTCCACATCATCGATATACAAATGATAATATTTTCAAAACGTTATATTTTGAAATCACTTTCTTTCTTATATTCATTATAAAAATGAATAAAATCGATATAAATATCGTTTTCATCAAAATGGCATCAATCTAATCAACACGGCTTTTATTCAACACATGAATGTTTATTCTATTCAACACATGAATATTTATTCTATTCGACACATGAATTTATATTATTCAACACATGAATTTATATTCTATTCAGCACATGAATGTTTATTCTATTCAACACATGAATTTATTTCTATTCAACACATGAATTTATTTTCTATTCAACACTTGAATATTTATTCTATTCAACACATGAATTTATTTTTATAATATTCCTTATTTTCCAAATCGGAATGGGGTAATTATATGGATTTTCTACAACACATGTATATAATAGCAATGATAAATCATCAACCATCATCTAGATTGCACCACACAACTGCATAAGCGTTAAATATAAATAATTAACGCTTACATTGTCTGTCAACCCATCGATTGACATATTACTAAACAATTGGGATTAGTGTACGTCAATATCATCCCAACACCCGTGTGGAGTTTCAAATCAACAAACATAGATTTTTATTTGTGCAGTTGGGCGATGTTTAAAATTTAACGTCCCAATCAATATCAGTCAAATCGGTGTACATAAACAAATCGTTCGATTTGTAAATGAATATATATTTGATTTCAACACATGAATATATATTTGATTTCAACACATGAGTATATATTTGATTTCAACACATGAATATATATTTTATTTTAATTTTTTTTTTTTTAAACCCAGGAGAACCCGGTGGGCCGGTAAACTCCTGAGGAGGGTACAGTAAAGCCGTCCGCTAATCCAAGCCCCCATACCCCGGGTAAATTTTTGTAGGATGGGGAAGCGCATGGTAGGAATCGAACCATCGACCTTTTATCAGGAAGTTAGGCCTCCTTTCCACTGCGCCGCACCCGCGGACTGAATATATATTTTATTTGAACACATGAATATATATATTTGATTTCAACACATGAATATATATTTGATTTCAACACATGAATATATATTTTATTTCAAAAAATGAATATATATTTGATTTCAACACATGAATATATATTTTATTTCAATACATGAATATATATTTGATTTCAACACATGAATATATATATATATATATATATATGATTTCAACACATGAATATATATTTTATTTGAACACATGAATATATATATTTGATTTGAACACATGAATATATATTTTATTTCAACACATGAATATATATTTGATTTCAACACTTGAATATATATTTTATTTCAACACATGAATATATATTTGATTTCACACATGAATATTTATTTTATTTCAACACATGAATATATATTTGATTTCAACACATGAATATATATTTGATTTCAACACATGAATATATATTTTATTTGAACACATGAATATATATTTTATTTCACCACATGAATATATATTTGATTTCAACACATGAATATATATTTTTATTTCACAACCAATAGTCAATATTTCACAACACATCAATCAAACAACCAAGTCATCCATTGTCGTGGACGACGGGTGTCGGGTGCTGCTAAGCACCGTCTACATCCTAGTAAATATTTCATTTAGAAAACAAATTAAAAGTGAGGTGTTCTCACATTGATCGGTTTTATTTCTGAATTCTGTTCGGTTTTGATTCGAATTTGCCTAAAATTCTGATGTGCTCTGTTTCAGTTCCATCGCGAAGCTCTCGTTGAGACGAACCCATCGCATCAAAAATCATCGAAATACGACCTCATATGAAGGAGATATGATGTTATTTGCATTATTTACAAAAGTTGAATACATAACTAATTTATTAATTAATCACACCTCTTCCTCTTAATCTCCTTCCTCAAACCCATAGACGTCGAAACTAGGGCTTCATGTTGCACGAGATTCAAGCAGCTGGCGCTCGATCGGGGAGTGCCACGCGACTGCCCTCCCTCCCTTCTCTCAGCGCCATGAACGGCGTGGCTCACGGTGGTGCCTATGGCGGGCGATTGGCCTTTAAAGACCAGCGGTTTCAGGCGCGATTTCACCCCAAACACCCCACCATTCACGATCTTACCCATACCAATCTAGCGCCCTCACTTCCCTCTCCAATGTTTGCTCAGAAATCGTACTTCAATTCAGATTGTATTTGGAGATTTTTGTTAAATTTATTTCGTGCATTTTCAGCCCTTCAACGATAACTGGCGACGCTGAACGAGGGGTGAGACTAGGGTTTGGGCTTGCCCTTTTATACTAATTCATATTAATATTTTATTTATTTAATTTCCCAAATTCTAGTTTATTGATACGAACTCCAATCTGAACCCAACGACTATCGTCCATAACTAATTACCACTATTCCGAACACAATGGGATATGTATCGTAAGATGATTCGATCATTTCGATCAGTTTAAGTCAAAATCAGAATATAAATCTATATATTGAATTTGAACCCACATTTCAATTTACCGGGGCCACATACGGACTCTAAAAATTCCCGAAAAATATTTTCTAGCTTTGTATTGACGACACGGTCCTAACAAAACTACTTTCATCAAATTCCGAGACTGTTTGAAAAATGGCCATTTTCCAGTCGATTAATATCAACTGAAACTGGTCAAACACTTTTTCCTTTGCCACGCTCAAATATTGATTCAGAAAATTACGAATTTTGGAATCTAGCCATAATTTGATGTCCCGGATCCAACAAAAGTGGTTTCATCGAAAACCAAGGTCGTTTGCAAAATTTCCATTTTTAAGGGCCAGAATTCCATAGCGACTGTTTTGAATTTTCAACTGGACATAACTTTTGATTCCCGCTATGAAATTTTGATTTTTCAGATTCAATGGAAAGATATTCTCAATTAGATTCAAATATTTTTGGTTTCACTAAAATCCGGTTTATTTTGAAATCTACACATTCATTTGAATTTTGAAATCGAATTCTCGAGCTACGGTGCCATTTCAGGCTCGTTATATAAATAAAATAAAATATTTATATTCTAACGATGATTCAAATAAATATACACATTCTAGTTCTATTCAAAATAAATTTCTGGTCGTTATTATTTAAAATAATTCATTTTAATTAATCAAAATTCGCTATAATTGCCAAAATAAAAATTTTGAATTGGCTCAGAATTTCCGGGTTATTACAATCGCCCCCACTTAAAACTTTTCCTCCTCGAAAAGGAACGAAGCTGAAAGTTGTTTAACTAATCAAATCAAATTTCATTATTTTCATTACGGCTTAAGTTCTTCAACTTTTCAGTTTCTAAGAACTTTTCAAATTTTTCAAAAATTTGGCTAGCACCCTAATATAGATATCCCACTTTCGGCACTCTAATATAAATACTGATGATGCACGTGCTTTCATCAGTACCATCTACGGCCGACTAGAGTGTGACTCCATATCTATCCAGTATATTAAAACTTCAAATACACGCAGATCAGACGTATACGCAAAATATTTATATACGGGATTGTCAATACAAATAAATATTCAAATACGAATAATTGAATTAAATTTTCAAAAAAAAATTGTTTTCATTTTAAAAATATACTCTTCACACTCGTTCTAGGATACTACTGATCCTATCTCTAACGAGTCATTCTTATTGGATATTGCTAATCCAATCTCTGATGAATTATTTCGTTTGATTCTAATGTGTCTTGTTCTCCGAGCTCTGTAAACCAAAGCTCTGATACCAAATATAAGGACCCGTAACTTCCCCGGTAAGGAAAGCCCAGATACTTTGAGGACAAGACACATCGGGACGCAAACAGAAGAACATTTCATTGTATATTTAAAGCAATTCCATCAGAATACAAGAATATACTGAGTATGAATAAATATTACACAGAAAATGTCAGAGATTATATACATTACTACAGCGGAAAAATAATACAATACAAAACTGAAAGAGATATACGGATACAGAGCTTTCCGGATATCATTCCAGTTGTAACCCATGTTCCTGTGGATATAAATCTGCAAAACCAAAACTACTAGCAGCCCGTGTCAAAATAAGGGCACCCAGAGTTTAGGTTAAATCAATAAACTCCAGGTCAGTCATGTGACTGGTGTGAGAACGCAAATAGTTATTTAAAGATTTACTTTAAATCATATATATCAAGGGACCACACAATATAACACAGAACGGGTTTCCTTCCAAGAATACCGGTGCATAAAACAAAACAGCGCAATGCTTTTTGGAAAAAATGAATCTATTATAAGACCCAGGTCCCATCACACAATGCAACACAAGCCAGAGGATAGGGTTTTCCCTTATAATAGCCAAACAAGCTTGGTACGTTAAAAAAAATCATTTGATACTATTATAAGTGTACAGTGTCAAAACAATTTCAATCATAAATATCAATCATAGACGGCATGGGTACCATATATCATGTCGCCATACTAGGCTCTACAATCAAAAACGCAAATGTCACGTATTGGAAATTGGATTTCCATCTATGAACCGAGGAAAGGGATCGTCCTCTACCGATTCGAGACTCTCTAGCCCGAGCCTCAGGCAAGCACGCAGACAAGCCTTGGATCGTCAGGGAAGTCCACCGATGTGGATTATTATGCCTGAACTCTACATTTCCCCGCCCTTTGGGCGTAAATGAGCCAAATGACTCCATTGGCTCTACACAGTCACCGATATATCCGAGGCGCCTCGCAACAGCAACAACCACACAGGTGAAAATAATATAAATGTCAGGGCTGGTAGGTCACGGACACCACCCTTGTTAGAAGGAAACGCATGCCCTCCCTGAGGTCCTCTCCCGTTTCTGGTTCACAACCGGGGTGTGAGGCTCGCGAATTCACGTTACATAAAGCTATGCCACACAGGCGGTGCTTTGATCATCAACCACAAGACTCTGCTTTTCAACAAAAGCCTTGATCATTTGCCACTTAGGCATACCACACAGGCAATTCACTCCATGCGATTGATATCCATCAATATATAACCTCTGAGCTCGTACGTCTCAGAGAAGGGCGTTAAGCAAGAGAATAAGTTCTCCGCCGCCAAACAGATATATATTTAATAGAAATTAATCACACAGAATAAAATCCAATGCCAGACACATAGTCCATTTACAAGTTCGCTCTGGGTCCGAACGAAACCGGAGGCACCTTGTACCTCGCATATCCATTGATCTCCAAGTACGTCTGGACGATCACCAACTGATTCCCTCCTCTTGGGTGTACAGCCCAATCAAGATCATTAGTAATCTCCCAAACGATGTGAAGACCTCCGGTCTTCGACCACCGTCTTCATGCTCGACACCACGTCGAATCAGTTATTCAGAATGGGATAAACCCGGTCTTTCTGAATAATTCGCGTATATAATAAACAAGTGTTACACAAACACAACATATGCCTCATTCCAATTCAGAATATTCTTTTATTCAAATATTCTTATACTTTGGGAAAGGTTCCCATTAATTTTATCAAGGATAAATTCTTTAAATTTATTCATTAATCTTCTTTTGAATATCAATTCAAATTAGTCGGTTTAGCGAACCACACCGAAGTAATCATTTATTTTATTTCCCAATCCCAACCTATTCATCCCATGAAGTAAAACTGGTAATACTTCATATCTAACACCACGGTGTTATCGGTAAATTCAATTACCATTTCACGTTCATATCTAATTAAAGATTTAACTATCGCCTGGAGCAAAACTGGTGATACTCCATTCTCGATCATTTCAATCTAATTAAAGATTCATTAAAACTCCACTTGGTTTTAATCTTCCCAATAATCACTATCAATGATTATTTAACTTGGGAAATCATATCCTGTCTTTAACTGCGTTAAAGAACCAATGTCCTTTAAAACACGATTCACTATAAACCAAAAATCACATTCCATTCCAATTCAAGTTCAAAACTAGTTCATTTCGATAAAAATCTATTTTTATCTTTTCAAATTTGGAGTTTTTCATCTCAATTCTTCACAAATAATTTCTTATGATTTTACACAAATTATTACTATTTTTAATAATTTTATCATGGCCCGTACAGTCGAATTCCATCAACGGCCATCGAATTGCACTTACTACGACCTTTTCTAAATTTGATTTGGACATAATTCCAAATCTAACCGTTAGATTTCTAATTTCTAATATTCGTTAGAAAGCTCTTTTCGATACGAACCCAATGGTTCTGGTTTTAGGAGAATCCGACGTTCGGGTCTCCCGTAATATCCATTCGAAGCCAATGGTTGAAATTCGCGAACTGGCGCGGCGCGACGCGTTCTATTTAGGCATTTAATATATATAATATATATATATTATATATATTTCATCGATTTCCTTTTAAAACATATTTTATAAATCATTTTAAATTCGTTTTCGAAACGATTTCAACTTCATATTCAATTTCGAACCAAAATTGAATATTCCACATCATCATATACAAATAATAATATTTTCAAAACGTTATATTTTGAAATCACTTTCTTTCTTATATTCATTATAAAAATGAATAAAACCGATATAAATATCGTTTACGTCAAAATGGAGTCAATCTAATCAACACGACTTTTATTCAACACGTAAATGTTTATTCTATTCAACAAATGAATATTTATTCTATTCAACACACGAACTTATATTATTCAACACATGAATTTTTATTCTACTCAACACATGAATTTTTATTCTATTCAACACATGAATTTATTTCTATTCAACACATGAATTTATTTTCTATTCAACACATGAATATTTATTTTATTCAACACATGAATTTATTTTTATAATATTCCTTATTTTCCAAATCGGAATGAGTCCCAATCAATTACCATATAAGGTTAATTATATGGATTTTCTACAACACATGTATATAATAGCAACGATAAATCATCAACCATCATCCAGATTGCACCACACAACTGCATAAGCATTAAATATAAATAATTAACGCTTACACAGTCTGTCAACCCATCGATTGACATACTACTAAACAATTGGGATTAGTGTACGTCAATATCATCCCAACACCCGTGTGGGGTTTCAAATCAACAAACACAGATTTTTATTTGTGCATTTGGGCGATGTGTAAAATTTATCGTCCCAATCAATATTAGTCAAATCGGTGTACATAAACAAATCGTTCGATTTGTAAATGAATATATATTTGATTTCAACACATGAATATACATTTGATTTCAACACATGAATATATATTTGATTTCAACACATGAATATATATTTGATTTCAGCACATGAATATATATTTGATTTCAGCACATGAATATATATTTGATTTCAACACATGAATATATATTTTTATTTGAACACATGAATATATATTTTATTTCAACACATGAATATATATTTGATTTCAACACATGAATATATATTTGATTTCAACCCATGAATATATATTTGATTTCAATACATGAATATATATTTGATTTCAACACATGAATATATATTTTTATTTCACAACCAACAGTTAATATTTCACAACTAACAGTTAATATTTCACAACATATCAATCAAACAACCAAGTCATCCATGGTTTGTGGACGACGGGTGTCAGGTGCTGCTAAGCACCATTTGCGTCCTAGTAAATATTTCAATTAGAAAACAAACTAAAAGTGAGGAGTTCTCACAATGATCGGTTTTATTTTTGAATTCTGTTCGGTTTTGATTCGAATTTGCCTAAAATTGTGATGTGATCTGTTTCAGTTCCAATCAGTTCCATCGTGAAGCTCTCGTTGAGACGAACCCAATGCATCAAAATTCATCGAAATACGACCTCATATGAACGAGATATGATGTTATTTGCGTTATTTAAAAAACCTGAATACAAAATTAATTAATTAATTAATTAATTACACCTCTTCCTCTTAATCCCCTTCATCCCTCTACTGTA
Source organism: Allium sativum (assembly GCA_030737875.1). Lineage (NCBI taxonomy): Eukaryota > Viridiplantae > Streptophyta > Magnoliopsida > Asparagales > Amaryllidaceae > Allium > Allium sativum. Next base: position 60,339,173 of record CM060924.1, read on the forward strand.
AACCCTCGTTCACAAAAGCCGTAGACTTCAAAACTAGGGCTTCATGTTGCACGAGATTCAAGCAGCCGGCGCTCGATCGCGGAGTGCCACGGGACTGCCCTCCCTCCCTTCTCTCAGCGCCATGAACGGCGTGGGTCGCGGTGGCGCCCATGACGGGCGATTGGCCTTCAAAGACCAGCGGTTTCAGGCGCGATTTCACCCCAAACACCCCACCATTCACGATCTTAACCATACCAATCTAGCGCCCTCACTTCCCTCTCCAATGTCTGCTCAGAAATCATACTTCAATTCGAATTGTATTTGGAGATTTTTGTTAATTTTATTTCATGCGTTTTCAGCCCTTCAACGATACTTGGCGGCACTGAACGAGGGGAGCGACTAGAGTTTGGGCTTTGCCCTTTTATACTAATTTATATTAATATTTTATTTATTTTATTCCCTAAATTCTAGTTTATTGATACGAACTCCAATCTGAACCCAACGACTGTCGTCCATAACTAATTACCACTATTCCGAACACAATGGGATATGTATCGTAAGCTGATTCGATCATTTCGACCAGTTTAAGTCAAAATCAGAATATAAATCTATATATTGAATTTAAACACACATTTCAATTTACCGGGACCACATACGGACTCTAAAAATTCCCAAAAAATATTTTCTATCTTCGTATTGACGACACGGTCCTAACAAAACTAATTTCGTCAAATTCCGAGACCGTTTGAAAAATGGCAATTTTCCAATCGATTAAAATCAACTAAAACTGGTCAAACGCGTTTTCCTTTGCCACGCTCACATATTGATTCAGAAAATTACGAATTTTGGAATATAGACATAATTTGACGTCCCGGATCCAACAAAAGTGGTTTCATCGAAAACCGAGGTCGTTTGCAAAATTTCCATTTTTAAGGGCCAGAATTCCATAGCGACTATTTTGAATTTTCAATTGAACATAACTTTTGATTCCCGCTATGAAATTTTGATTTTTCGGACTCATTGGAAAGATATTCTCAATTAGATTCAAATGTTTTTGGTTTTACTAAAATCCGGTTTATTTTGAATCCTGCACATTCATTTGAATTTTGAAATCGAATTCTCGAACTACCACGCCATTTTAGGCTCGTTATATAAATAAAATAAAATATTTATATTCTAACGATGATTCAAATAAATATATACGTTCTAGTTCTATTCAAAATAAATTTCTCGTCGTTATTATTTAAAATAATTCATTTTAAATAATCAAAATTCGCTAAAATTTCCAAAATAAAAATTTTAAGTTGGCTCAGAATTTCCGGGTTATTACAGGCAAGTACTCAGTCAAACCTTGGATCGTCAGGGTCGGTCCACCAATGTCGATTAAAATGCCTGGACACTGCATTTCCCCGCCCCATGGGGCGTAAATGAGTCAACGAATGACTCCATCGGTCTCGGATCGACCGATATCCGAGGCGCCTCGCTATCCATCATCCACATAAGTAAAATGTCAGGCCGTGTAAAAAACTGACACCACTCCTAGCTAGAAGGAAATGCATGCCCTCCCTGATGTCCTCTCCCATTTCTGGTTCACACCGGGGTGTGAGGCTCGCGAATCACTCCACTCCTAGCTACGCCACAAAGGCCGTGCTTTGATCTTCAACCACAAGACTCTGCTTTTCAACATAAGCCTTAATCATTTTCATCTTAGCATGCCACACAGGCAAACCATTCCATGCAACCGATATCCATCAATCACACTGAATGATATCCAATGTCAGACACACAGTCCATTTACAAGTCCGTTCCGGGTCTGAACGAAACGGAGGAACCTTATTCCTCGCAAATCCATCGATCTCCAAGTACGTCTGGACGATCACCAACTGATTCCTACCTCTTGGGTGTACAACCCAATCAAGATCATCAGTAATTATCCAAACGCTATGAAGACCTCCGGCCTTCGACCACCGTCTTCATCTTCGACTTATCATCATATCGGTTATTCAGAATGGGATAAACCTGGTCTTTCTGAATAACACACGTACATAATAAACAAGTGTTACACAAACACAACATACGCCTCATTCCAATTCATCAGTCACTAACTATAAATTAGTAAGAGAATAATTCCCCAAATATTAACCCTGGAAGCCAAAACCAACATCAGATTAATACCCAGGAAACCATTCATCTCAACCAATCTTCAGTTTGTTGCTAAATTTCACATTCTTAGGGAGAGGTTCCTATTAATTTTATCAAAGATAAATTCTTTAAAGTTATTCTTTAATCTTCTTTTGAATATCAATTCAAACCAAATTATGGTTTATCCAAACTAGTCGGGATTAACGAACCTTACCGAAGTAATCAATTGTTAAATTTCCCAACCCCAACCGATTCATCCCACGAAGTAAAACTGGTAATACTTCATATCTAACACCACGGTGTTATCGATAAATTCAATTCCCTTTTCATGTTCATATCTAATTAAAGATTAACTATCGTCTGGAGTAAAACTGGTGGTACTCCATTCTCGATCATTTCTTGAATTTGATAATTTTAGTTATCAAATTCACCATTCAATCTATTTAAAGATTCATTAAAACTCTAATTCATTTTTAATTTCCAAAAATCATTACTTAATGATTATTCAAATCCAGGAAATAAATCCTATCTTTAACTAGGTTAAAGAACCAATGTCATTTAAAACACGGTTCACGATAAACCCAAAATCACATTTCATTCCCATCAGCCATTAACCGTAAATTAGCAAGTGAACAATTCCCTAAGTAATAACCCCGAAGGCCGAAACCAACATCAGATCAATACCCATGAAACCATTCAGCTTAACTAATTTCCAGTTAGTTTCTAATTTTCTTAACTCCATTGGCTCTAAGAACAGTATTATTAAAGATACCATTCACGACAACCCCAAATCACATTCCATTAATTATCGGGTTAAAGAACAAATGTTATTTAAAACACTTTTCACGATAAACCCAAAAATCAATTCCTATTCAATTCCAATTAAATATCATTTAATTGGTGCACTCCATTAAATCTAAATAAAAAGATTTAATCTTTTTCTCAACCAGGTTTGAGAACAGTGTTAATGAAGACACCATTCACGACAAACCCAAATCCCATTTAATATTAAATACAAGGCTCTGAATAGAAAATATATCGGCTTATATTCAATATGAAATCCTATAACCAATAACTATCATATTGGAAATAACGATATATATATATATATCTTTCAAATTTCCATAACATTATCTTTATAATCACGAAATCCAACATCGAAATATTCCGAAGACAATTTTGATTCAAATCCATTCCAACAATATATTGGAAATCCTGGTTATTTTTAAAACCATTTCAAATCCAATTTATTTATTTTAAAAATAAATGGATTTTAATTCTATTTCAAAACTAGTTCATTTCGATAAAAATCTAATTCTATCTTTCCAAATATAGAGTTTTTTATCCCAATTCTTTCCAAATCATTTCTTATGATTTTAAACTAATTATTGATATTTTTAATAATTTTATCAAGGCCCGTACAGTCGATTTCCATCAGCGGCCATCAAACTGCACTTACAACGAACTTTTCCAAATTTGATTTGGACATAATTACAAATCCAACCATTAGATTTCAAATCTCTTGTATTAATTAGAAAGCTCATTTCGATACGAACCCAACAGTTCCGGTTTTAGGAGAATCCGACGGTCGGATCGCCCGTAACGTCAATACGAAGTCAATGGTCGAAATTCGCGAACTGTCGCAGCGCGGCGCGTTCTATTCAGGCCATTTTACATATATAGTATATTGATTATATACATTTCGTCGATTTCCTTTCAAAACTCATTTTAAAAATTGTTCTAAATTCGTTTTCAAAACGATTTCAACTTCATATTCAATTTCAAATCAAAATTGAATATTCCATATCATCGATATATAAATGCTAATATTTTCAAAACATTATATTTTGAAATCAATTCCTTTTCGATATTCATTATAAAAATGAATAAAATCGATATAAATATCGTTCACGTCAAAATGGCATCAATCTAATCAACACGACTTTATATATTTAAATATATTCGTGTCCATCCCAAATCGGACATCAAAATCAGATTTTGATTCTTTTCTGAATATTATTTGAAAATATTCGTTATTTTAAAATAATCGTTATTTTAAAATATTCATTCTTTCTGAACTGGAATCAGACACGGTCAATTACCATACAATGTGATTATATGGATTTTCACACAACAAATGTGTATTACAACAATGAAAACAGCAATCCATCATCCAGATTGCATTCTACACTGTATAAGCATCAAATATAAATATTTAACGATTATAACAGCCTGTCAATCAATCGATCGACATACAACTAATTATTGGGATCAGTGTATGCCCAATATCATTCCCGTACCCATGTGGGGTTTCAATCAATCAAACACAGGTTTTATTTGTGCAGTTGGGCGATGTGCAAAATTTATCGTCCCAATCAATATCCTTCAAATGGGTGTACATAAACAAATCGTCTGATTTATAAAATATTTATTTATTCACATTCACGTTAAATTTATATTTTTAATGATAAAAAATTTATTTCAACACATGAATATATTTCCATTCACTCCACATCATGATCAATTTTCACCACACAACAAAATCAAACAAGTCGTCCATGGTCTGTGGACGACGGGTGTCAGGTGCTGCTAAGCACGTCTGCATCCCGGTATATATTTCAACTGGAAAATGAATTAAAAATGAGGAGTTCTCACCGAGGGTTCCACTCCTCCATTCTACCTCTGAACTTCTGAATCGTTTGGATTTTCCGGTACTTCCAACGCAGCCGTCTCCACGCTGTTCATATTAAAATCACATTTTTACTTCGCTGACTGTATATTTTTATCCAACTAAAAATAATATTCTTATCTATTAAAATCATATTTTTCTATCATTTAATATATATTGAAAAATCATATTTTTCTATCAAAATCATATGTATAAAAATCGGATTTTTTTTCGATGCTATAAAAATCACATTTTTTTTCCTCAACATATATATAATAAAAATCAGATTTTTATTTCGCTACATACATAAAAATTATATTTTTATTCTTTCTATAATATAAAAATAATATTTTTACTAACAAATATCTAATCATTTATAGTTCAAAAAACTAAACTTTTATAAATTAAAAATCTAATCTTTTATAATTTAAAAATCTAATGTTTTATAATTTAAAATAAAAATCTATTATTTTCTCTAAGATTATTTATATCAAAATCATATTTGTCTTCTAAATCATTTCATAACAAGATTATATTTTTCTTACCTAAAAATCGGATTTTTCTCCAAAGTAAGAATCGAATTTTTCTAAACTAAAAATCTCATCTTTATATGATAAAAATCATGTTGTTTTATTTTGAAAAATCATGTCTTTTTATTTTGTTGTTCATATAAATAAAATCATAACTTTTAATACGATGTATATATATTTTCAAAAACAACTCTAATTTCAGTTTTTAAAATCATATAAATTTCAGTTTTAATAACTAACCAACATCAGTTTTTATATATAACTAAAAGGGGAGAAGAAGAAAGAAAAAGAAAGAAAGAAATAAATAAATAAAACAAATTATAAAAACTTACAGCGGGGGGGGGGGGGGAGGGGAGGTGGGGTCAATGGCGTCGCGGTGGTCGAGGAGGCTGTTGGCCGATAGTGAGCTCAGATGGGGGTGGAAACAGCGGGGCTGAGGGGTTTTCGAATTGGGGATTTGGGCTTGGCTTTCACTTGAGGGAGAAGGAAGTGTGGGGGCGGTGGAGGAAGGGGAAAGGTCGACAGAGCAGAAAAAGGGGGGCGCGCGCCTCCGCCTAACGCGACGACGGGGTCAATGATGGCCAGCGACGCGATTTAGGGCTCCGCCCCTTTTTTTTAATAACTGTCGTGTGAGATAATATGGAGAAAAGGGGAGAGTTATATAGTTTTATAATTTATATTTTATTATTTTTAATCCCAAAAAGGTAACTTTTTATTTTGAACTCAGAATCGAACCCACCGACCATCATCCCTAGTGTATTACCCTCATTCCGAACACAATGGGATAAGTTTCGTAACCCAATTCGGCTGTTTCGATCAGTTTTCGCTGAAATTAAATTATAAATCTATATATTCAATTTTAAACGTACATTTCAATTTACCGGGACCACATACGGGCTCTAAAAATTCCCTAAAAATAGTTTCTAGCATCGTATTGACGATACGGTCCTAACAAAACTATTTTCGTCAAATTCTGAGACCGTTTGAAAAATGGCCATTTTCAGGTCGATTGAAATTGACAAAACACGTTTTACTTCGCCCCGCTCACATATAGAATCAGAAAATTACGGAATTTGGAATCTAGCAATAACTCGACATCCCGGATCCAACAAAAGTGGTTTTGTCGAAAATAGAGGTCATTTGCAAAATTTCCATTTTTATGGGCCAAAATTCCATAGCGACTATTATGAAATTTCAACTGGGAATAACTTTTTTTCCCGCTATGAAATATCAATTTTTCGAATTCGTTGGAAAGATATTCTCAATTAGAGTCTAATATTTTTGGTTTCGCTAAAATCTGGTTTATTTGAATCCTGTACATTCATTTGAACTTTGAAATCTAATTTTCGAACTACCGCGCCATTTTCAGTTCCTTTTATAATTTAAAATAAACATTTATATTCTAACAACGATTCAAATAAATATTTACGTTCTAATTCCATTCAAAATAAATTTCTCATCGTTATTATTTAAAATTATTCATTTTAAATATTCTAAATTCATTAAAATCGCCAAAATATTTTTTTAAATTGGCTCAGATTTCCGTGTTATTACAATCTCTCCCACTTAAAACTTTTTGTCCCCGAAAAGGAACGAAGCTGAAAGTTGTTTTACAAACCAACTCAACTTCCATTATTTTCTTTACGGCTTAAGTTCTTCAACTTTTCAGTCTCTAAGAACTTTTCCAATTTTTCAGAAATTTGGCTAACACCTTAAATTTTCGAAAAATTTCGCCATAATCTCCCCTGCAAAGGGAGCTTCGGGATATTTCAAATAGCCTCTCGTGGCCCTCACCAATCCAAAAAAGAAAAGAAAAAGCCAAGCGGCTAGCCAATAGGTTCATAAAATCACCCAAAACCCAAGAAATACAATAAACATGTACCTATTTGTCGGGCTAACAATTTTATTCCTCTTCTCTAGCCTCTTTGCTATGACCTGTTCAATGTAAGTACATGTATATGTATGCAAATGCGACAAATTTTCAATACAATTCACTATTTGGTTTAATTTGGCTAAAGGTTCAACATTCAATTAATCAAAACAGTAATCAAACAACACAACCATCAATCAATTTGTTGATTAGCTTTTCAAATTCATAACTTTGATACATAGTTCAAAAATCAGATTTTTGATGCTAAATCACAACAATAAGCCGTATCTAGTTTTGGTTCTCACACCAATCAATTGGAAATATATAGAAATCCCACTTTCGTCACTCGAATATAAACACTGATGATGGAGCACCATCATCAGAATCAGACCCGGGCGACTAGAGTGTGATCCTATATCCATCGAATATATATGAGGCTTCAATACACATGGATCAGATGTGTACTAAAATCTCTATATACTAGATTGTCCAAATCAACAAAAATAAATATTCAAATACGAATAATTGAATTTAATTTTTCAAAACAAAATTTGTTTTCAATTTAAAGATATACTCCTCCAAATCATTCTAGGATACTACTGGTCCCATCTCTAATGAGTCATTCTTATTGGACATTACTAATCCAATCTCTGATGAATTCTTTCGTTCGGTTCTAATGTGTCTTGTTCTCCGAGATCTGTAAACGAAGCTCTTATACCACGATGAAACGACCCGAAATCCCCCTTTCGGGAAATCACAGATTGAGTTGAGGACGAGACAAATCAGAAAACAAACAGAAGAACATTTAATTGCTTATTACAACAATTTCATCAGAATACAAGAATATACAGAGTGTGAACCAATATTACACATTTGAGAAATATCAGATATTACAATAAATTACATAGCAGGGGAAAATAATACAAAACACAACTGAAGGAGATATGCAGATACAAAGCTTTCTGAATATCATTCCAGCTGTAAACTAGGATCCTGTGAATATAAATCTGCAAAACCAAAACTACTAGCTGCTCGTGTCGAAAATAAGGGCACCCGGAGTTTAGGTTAAAAAAATAAACTCCAGGTCAGTCATATTACTGGTATGAGAACTAAAACAGTTATTAATCTTTATTTTAAAGTTAGATAAATCAAGAGACCACGCCGTATAACACGGAACAGGTTTCCTCCCAAGAATACCAGTGCATAAAACAACGGCGCAAAGCTAAATATAGAACAATGAAGCTATTATAAGACCCAGGTCCCATCACACAATGCAACACAAGCCGAAGGATAGGGTTTTACCTTATAATAGCCAAAGAATGCTTGATACGCTAAATTTCATTTTTATTATTACTATAAGTTTATAGTGTCAAAACAATTTCAATCATAAGTATCAATCATAGACGACATGGGTACCATATATCATGTCGCCATACTAGGCTCTACAAATAAAACCGCAAAAATATCGTATCTAGAAGTTAGATTTCAATCTGTGAACCGAGGCTAGGGATCGTCCTCACCGCTTCGAGACAATCTAGCCAATGTCTCAGGCCAGTACTCAGTCAAACCTTGGATCATCAGGGTCGGTCCACCGATGTGGATTAAAATGCCTAAACACTGCATTTCCCCGCCCTATGGGGCATAAATGAGCCAACGAATGACTCGCTATCCATCATAGACCAATATATCTGAGGTGCCTCGCTATCCATCATCCACATAAGTAAAATGTCAGGCTGTCTAAAACACTGACACCACTCCTAGCTAGAAGGAAACACATGCCCTCCCTAATGTCCTCTCCCGTTTCTGGTTCACACCAGGTTGTGAGGCTCGCGAATTAACGCTACACAAAGCTACGCCACAAAGGCCATGCTTTGATCATCAACCACAAGACTCTGCTTTTCAACAGAAGCCTTGATCATTTGCATCTTAGCATGCGACACAGGCAAACCACTCCATGCAACCGATATCCATCACTCACATAGAATGATATCCAATGTAAGACACACATTCCATTTACAAGTCCTTTCTAGGTCTGAACGAAACCGAAGGAACCTAATTCCTCGCATATCCATCGATCTCCAAGTACGTCTGGACGATTACCAACTGATTCCCTCCTCTTGGGTGTACAGCCCAATCATGATCATCATTAATTATCCAAACTATGTGAAGACCTCCGGTCTTCGACCACCGTCTTCATCTTCGACTTATCGTCGTATCAGTTATTCAGAATGGGATAAACCCGATCTTCCCGAATAACTTGCATACATAATAAACAAGTGTTCCACAAACACAACATACGCCTCATTCCAATTCATCAGTCACTAACCGTATATTAGTAAGAGAACAATTCCCTAAATATTAAACATAGAGGCCGAAACCAACATCAGATTAATACCCAGGAAACCATTCATCTCAACTAATCTTCAGTTAGTTGCTAAATTTCACATTCTTAGGGAGAGGTTCCCATTAATTTTATCAAAGATAAATTCTTTAAATTTATTCTTTAATCTTCTTTTGAATATCAATTCAAACAAAATTATGGTTTATCCAAACTAGTCGGGATTAACGAACCTTACCGAAGTAATCAATTATTAAATTTCCCAACCCCAACCTGTTCATCCCATGAAGTAAAACTGGTAATACTTCATATCTAACACCACAGTGTTATCGGTAAATTCAATTCCCTTTTCACGTTCAAATCTAATTAAATATTTAACTATCGTCTGGAGTAAAACTGGTGGTACTCCATTCTCGACCTTTTATTGAATTTGATAATTTTAGTTATTAAATTCACCTTTCAATCTATTTAAAGATTCATTAAAACTCTAATTCAGTTTTAATTTCCAAAAATCATTAGTTAATGATTATTCAAATCCAGGAAATAAATCCTATCTTTAACTGGGTTAAAGAACCAATGTCATTTAAAACACGGTTCACGATAAACCCAAAATCACATTTCATTCCCATCATCCATCAACCGTAAATTAGCAAGTGAACAATTCCCTAAGTAATAACCCCAAAGGCCGAAACCAACATCAGATAAATACCCATGAAACCATTCAACTTAACTAATTTCCAGTTAGTTTCTGATTTTCTTAACTCCGTTGGGTCTAAGAACAGTATTATTAAAGATACCATTCACGACAACCCCAAATCACATTTCATTAATTATCGGGTTAAAGAACAAATGTTATTTAAAACACGGTTCACGATAAACCCAAAAATCAATTCAAACTAAATATCATTTAATTGGTGCACTCCATTAAATCTAAATAAAAAGATTTAATCTTTTTCTCAACTGGGTTTAAGAACAGTGTTAATGAAGACACCATTCACGACAAACCCAAATCCCATTTGATATTAAATACAAGGCATTGAATAGAAAATATATCGACTTATATTCAATATCAAATCCTATAACAAACAAATATAATATTGGAAATAACGATATATATGTATTTCAAATTTCCATAATAATATCTGTATAATTACGAAATCCAACATCGAAATATTCCGAAGACAATTTCGATTCCAATCCATTCCAATAGTATATCGGAAATCCTGGTTATTTTTAAAACCATTTCAAATCTAATTTATTTATTTTAAAAATAAATGGATTTTAATTCTAGTTCAAAACTAGTTCATTTCGATAAAAATCTATTTTTATCTTTTCAAATATGGAGTTTTTCATCCCAAATCATTTCTTATGATTTTATGCTAATTATTGATATTTTTAATAATTTCATCAAGGCCCGTACAGTTGATTTCCAATAACGGCCATCGAACTACACTTACAGAGACCTTTTCCAAATTTGATTTGGACATAATTCCAAATCCAACCGTTAGATTTCAAATCTCTTGTATTCTTAGAAAGCTCTTTTCAATATGAACCCAAAGGTTCGGTTTTAGGAGAATCCGATGGTCGGATCTCCCGTAACGTCCATACGAAGTCAATGGTCAAAATTCGCGAACTGTCGCAGCGCGGCGCGTTCTATTCAGGCCATTTTATATGTATACTATACTTATTATATATATTTCGTCGATTTCCTTTCAAAACATATTTTAAAAATCATTTTAAATTCGTTTTCAAAACGATTTCAACTTCATATTCAATTTCAAATCAAAATTGAATATTCCATATCATCGATATATAAATGCTAATATTTTCAAAACATTATATTTTGAAATCAATTCCTTTTCGATATTCATTATAAAAATGAACAAAATCGATATAAATATCGTTCACGTCAAAATGGCGTCAATCTAATCAATACAGATTTATATATTTAAATATATTCGTGTCCATCCCAAATCGGGCATTGTAACAACCCGTATTTTTATAACATGTTAAAAACCATAAATCAAGGCAGAATTATATTTTAAAATAAGAATCAAGGGAAACGGGTTACTCCATTGCGTTCGTCTCGAAAGTTTACATGAAATAGAGTCCGAGTTTTCAAAAATCGGAGTCCGGATGAAGAAGTTATGGCCTGTAGAAGATTCAGTAGATTTTAGGCAGCACAGGACCAGGCAGGTCGACCTGGGGGTTGACCTGGGGACCAGGTCGACCATGTGGTCGACCCTAGGGTCGACCTACCCCCAGGTCGACCATGTGGTCGACCTCCCCCCCTTACAGGTCGACCTGGTCGGCCTGTTTTGACCCAGAACCCATTTTTGAAGCCTGAGACGTGTTTTGATGGTCCGGATTGATTCTATGGTTAATCTAAGGGCCTAAACTAGTTGCTACCCCTATAAATACATCCTATGACCGAGCTTAATTCATACAAATCATTCTTACACTTCTATGCTGCTAATTCACCTCTTGAACCATAGTCGCCGCCTCCAAATTAAAGCTTAAGCATTCAAACTCGATTCTAATCAAAGATCAACGCTTCTATAATAGTTCAAGAGAATAGATCAGCGACACCGCAACAATTCGATGACTAATTTCTAGACTTGACTTCTAAATTTCTTAGACCACGATCTGTATGTTCCAGTTACTTTTAGATAAAAACTAAAAATCTAATATGGGAATGTTATAAATTGGAATTAATTTATGTATGATTCAAATCTATTCTTGTTTTCTTCTTAGATCTTGACTATTGGGAATATTGCCTACGACCTTGAAACTATTGTTAATGGCCTAAGACTATGACTATGCCTATGACTGTGGACATAATATTTTGCCTATGCCTATGACTATGATGGTGAACATAAGACTATGACTATGACTATGACGGTGAACATAAGACTATGCCTATGACTATGACGGTGAACATAAGACCGCCTATGACTATGAACAATAAGACTATGCCAATGACTATGACAAGGACAGTTGTGACTAATTACCTAAGATTCATGACCATGAGGTTATTGCCTAGGATTATAAATTTGAAAATGTATCCAAGCTTGATTTTCGTTATTTATCCTTGGATCTTGATTTTGGGGATTTTTCTATTCTAGATCTATCCATGTTCTAAAAACTAGATTATTATTCAAACCTTTTCATGATCAATAATGTTATCAAATCTATATGCCGGCGATGTTTTAGTCAATTTAGTTATGTTATGCCTTGAAAATATATTGATAATAGAATAATGTTTATTATGTTATATGTGGAATTGAATTATATTGATCTATGCCTGTGGTTCTATTTTATTATCATATTGAATTGGGAATTAATGAACATGTCTATTCATATGTATATGAACTTGAAATATAACCCGTGATGACAAGTTGTGCAGTTTGTCATGTTATGCAAGTTTTAGATTGTGAAATCATATCACATATGTGACCAAATGTTAGATCTACATGTTTATGTGTATATGTTAAACCTATGTCATATTTCTAGTTCACACTTATTCATATGTTCGTGATTGATTTGCAAGTTCACATACATGTAAGTTGATTTAGTCTATGTTACAAATTCACATATATGTATGTTGGTTCAGTCTACGCTGCAAGATCACACCTATGATATTCATGTTGATTATTTTGCAAGTTCACACGTATGATGTTCATATTGACTATGCAGATGATGCCAAGTTTACACCTATGTCATGCTTATGTTAATAAATTGCTTTATGCCAATTTTGTGTACGTTAAATTAGGCTAAGTTTTTAGCCAAATATTATATGCCAAACATGCGAACGAAAAGTTAGGTTAAGATTGTTAGCCTAATATATAGACGGGGTAACATTGGGAAAAATTGGAAATTATAGGTGATTTGGCATGAAACTTGCCTTGAAAACTTGACACGAACTTGACATGAAAACTTGAACATGGACATGACACTAGAATGAACTTGAAAATGGCCAACTCGAGGTTGGGTTGGGTTTGCAGTGTAAATCTGCCCGGAACCGCCCGGCAAATCCAGTGACTGTAAACAATAGGATCCAATGTGAGTAGTTGGTCATATCGCGCTTGAAACCCGAGGTTAGACTGAGTTGTGGTGTAAATCTGCCTGGAACCGCCCGGCATATCCAATGACCACAATAACAGGTATAATGTGAGAGGTTTTGGTGCATTAATGAATTAATGCCACATGATAGGGTTAAGTCATGAACATGAAAGACAACACTTAACCAACTTGAGACATGATTGGTAGGGTTAGGTCATGAACTTGAACGACAACACCTAACCAACTTGACATGTGAATTGTAGGGCTAAGTCACGAACTTAAATGACAACACTTAGCCAATTTGACAAGCTAGACTGATAAGGGTTAAGTCTCGAATTTAAATGACAACACTTAACCTGCTGGACGGAAACCCTAGTTACACGGTCCATTTCAGCAGTAACCTGTAATAACCCGGAAATCTGGGCCAATTTAAAATTTTTATTTTGGCAATTTTGGCAAATTTTGATCATTTAAAATGAATTATTTTAAATAATATCGACGAGAAATTTATTTTGAATATAATTAGAACATATATATTTATATACATCGTCGTTAGAATATAAATATTTATTTATGTATATAAAAGGAATTGAAAATGGCGTGGTAGTTCGATAATTCGATTTCGAAATTCAAATGAATGTACAGGGTGCAAAATAATCCGGATTTTAGTGAAACCAAAAATATTTGAATCTAATTGAGAATGTCTCTCCAACGAATCCGAAAAATCAAAATTTCATAGCGTGGATAAAAAGATATGTCCAATTGAAATTTCAGAATAGTCGCTATGGAATTTCGGCCCTTAAAAATGGGAATTTTGCAAACGACCACGGATTTTGAAGAAACCACTTTTGTTGGATCCGTGATGTCAAGTTATTGCTGGATTCCAATTTTCATAATTTTTCGAATCAATATGTTAGCGTGGCAAAGGAAAATGCGTTTGACCAATTTTTGTTGATTTTAATCGACTGGAAAATGGCCATTTTTCAAATGATCTCAGAATTTGACGAAATTAGTTTTGTTAGGACCGTATCGTCAATATGAAGCTAGAAAATATTTTCTGGGAATTTTTAGAGTTCGTATGTGACCCCGGTAAATTGAAATGTGCGTTCAAATTCAATATATAGAGTTATATGTTGATTTTGACGAAAACTGATTGAAACGATCAAATCAGCCTATGATACATATCCCATTGTGTTCGGAACGGGGGTAATTAGCTATGGACGACAGGCGGTGGGCTTGATTTCGAGTTCGAAAATAAAAGTTACTTTTTAGATTAAAATAAAATAAAAATAATTAATACTTATAACCCTCACCCCCTTTATTCTCTAATCAGTCAACGCCTGGGAAATAAAAAAAACGAATCTTGAAAACCGATGCAACCCTCCACCATCGTCCCAGGCGTCGCTCCTCTACCCTCCTCCGTCGCGACCACTCCCCTCCGCTTTCCCCCGTTCATCTCCGTCCCCTCTGTATCGCGAGCCAGAACCACCCCCCGTCGCCATCTCCAAATATCGAGACCCCCCCATTCGAATAGCGCCAACCCTCCACTGCCGGAAAAAGGACCGCCGCCACCTTCCATCAGCGCCCGGCCTGCTCAGGCCGCCTACGCCCCCTCCGACGCGTAGACAATCCCTCCCCCATTTGAAGACAATAACCGTGAGTTTCTTTGTTTTATTTTCATCTTTTCCTGATTTTATTTAAATATAAAAAGCCATGATTTTTCTATATACATCAAGTTAGGATTTTAGCATATAAAGTTTATATTTTTAATTTAGAAAAGTAACGATTTTTATATGAAGAAAACTTTGATTTTTAATGAAGAGAGCTAGATTTTTTGATAAAGAAATGAAACGATTTTCTCATATCAAAGAAACGATTTTTCATTGGATAAAGATTTGATTTTTATAATGTTTTCATCGTGATAAAAATAGAATTTTTATCTATATAGTAGCGGTGTAAAAATAGGATTTTTATCTATATAGTAGCGGTGATAAAAATAGAATTTTTATCTACATAGTAGCGGTGTAATAATAGGATTTTTATCTATATAGTAGCGGTGATAAAAATAGAATTTTTATCTATATAGTAGCGGTGTAAAAATAGGATTTTTATCTATATAATAGCAGTATAAAAAGGTGATTTTTATCCATATAGAGTCGAAGTGAAAATTCGATTTTTATATACTGAATAGCGAAGTAAAAAATTCAATTTTTATATATTGAATAGCGAAGTAAAAATTCAATTTTTATATATTGAATAGCGAAGTAAAAATTCGATTTTTATATATTGAATAGCGAAGAAAAATTCGATTTTTATATATTAAATAGCGAAGTAAAAATTCGATTTTTATATATGTAGTGATTACGGATGATGAAAGTGATGAAAGAAGGAACGGCGAACACTTCTACATTTGAAGAGTCGTGGCGTTCGGTTTAGCTAGTTGGTGAGAACTCCTCGCCTTTAATTTTGTTTTCTAGTTAATAAAATATACTAGGATGCAGACGGTGTTTAGTAGTACCCGACACCCGTCGTCCACAGATCATGGACGGCTTGTATGCTTGTTTGTTTGATTTTGATGTGTAGTTGATTGTGTGATGTGATGTGAAATGAAATAAAATATTTTATAGTGGAAAATATTTTACAGTTAAAAATAGAATTTTTAACGTGTATTTGAAATAAATATTTATAAACAAATCGGAGATTTGTTTATATACACTGATTTGATTGATATGGATTGGGACGATAAATTTTATACATCGCCCAACTGCACAAATAAAATATGTGTTTGATTGTTTGAAACCCCACACGGGTATTGGGATGATATTTGGTGTACACTAATCCCAATTATTTAGCTGTATGTCGATCGATTGGTCGACAGACTGTGTAAGCGTTAATTATTTATATTTAATGCTTATGCAGTTGTGTGGTGCACTCTGGATGATGGTTGATTATTTATCGTTGTTATTTTATACATGTGTTGTAGAAAAATCCATATAATTAACATTATATGGTAATTGATTGGGCCTCATTCCAGTTTTGAAATAGAATATTTGAATAGAAATATTTGAAAATATAAGTATTTGAAAAAGAAATATTCGAAATAGAATATTTGAAAATAGAAATATATGAAGTCGTGTCGATAGATTGACGCCATTTTGACATGAATGATATTTATATCGATTTTATTCAAATTGAAGTGAATATTAAAGTGAATTGAATTCGAATTAAATTGAATTGATTTGAAATTCGAAATAAACTGAAATGATTTGAAATTCGAATAGAATTGAAATTCGAATTAAATTGAAATAGAATTGAATTCGAATTGAAATTGAATGGAACTGAAAACGATTTGAAATTGAATTAAAAATCGTTTTGAATTGAAATCGACGAAGTATAGGGTGTATATATATATATATATATATATATATATACATATATATATATATAAAATATAATGGCCTGAATAGAACGCGCGGCGCCGCGGTAGTTCGTGAATTTCGACCATTGACTTCGAATGGATATTGCGGGAGATCCGACCGTCGGATTCTCCTAAAACTGGAACCGTTGTGTTCGTATCGAAAAGATCTTTCTAACGAATATTAGAGATTTGAAATCTAACGGTTGGATTTGGAATTATGTCCAAATCAAATTTCGAAAAGGTCGCTGTAAGTGCAGTTCGATGGCCGTTGATGGAAATCGACTGTACGGGCCTTGATAAAATTATTAAAAATAGTAATAATTTGTGTAAAATCATAAGAAATGATTTGTGAAGAATTGGGATGAAAAACACCATATTTGAAAAGATAAAAATAGATTTTTATCGAAATGAACTAGTTTTGAACTAAAATAACAATTTATTTATTTTTAAAATAAATAAAATGGATTTGAAATAGTTTTGAAAATAACCAAAAATTCCAATAATTGAATTGGAATGGATTTGAATCGAAATTGTCTTTGGAATATTTCGATGTTGGATTTCGTGATTATACAGATGTGGTTAGGGAAATTTGAAAGATATATATATATATATATCGTTATTTCCAATACTATATTTGTTGGTCGTAGAATTTGATATTGAATATAAGCCGATATATTTTCTATACAGAGCCTTGTATTTAATATCAAATGTGATTTGGGTTTGTCGTGAATGGTGTCTTCATTAACACTGTTCTTAAACCCAGTTGAGAAAAAGATTAAATCTTTTTATTTAGATTTAATGAAGTGTACCAATTAAATAATATTTAATTGGAATTGAATTGATATTGATTTTTGGGTTTATCGTGGACAGTGTTTTAAATAACACTCGTTCTTTAACCCAATAATTAATGGGATGCGATTTTGGGTTTATCGTGAACCGTGTTTTAAATGACACTGATTCTTTAACCCAGTTAAAGATTAAAACTAAGTGGAGTTTTAATGAATCTTTAATTAGATTGAAAAGATCGAGAATGGAGTATCACCAGTTTTACTCCAGTCGATAGTTAAATCTTTAGTTAGATTTGAGCGTGAAATGGTAATTGAATTTACCGATAACACTGTGGTGTTAGATATGAAGTATTACCAGTTTTACTTCATGGGATGAATAGGTGGGGATTGGGAAATGAAATAAATGATTACTCAGGTGTGGTTCGCTAATCCCGACTAGTTTGAATTGATATTCAAAAGAAGATTAAAGAATAAATTTAAAGAATTTATCTGTGATAAAATTAATGGGAACCTTTCCCAAAATAGAAGAATATTTGAATAAATGAATATTCTGAATTGGAATGAGGCGTATGTTGTGTTTGTGTAACACTTGTTTATTATATACGCGAGTTATTCAGAAAGACCGGGTTATCCCATTCTGAATAACTGATTCGACGTGGTGTCGAAGATAATGACGGTGGATGAAGACCGGAAGTCTTCACATCGTTCAGGTGATTACTGATGATCTTGATTGGGCTGTACACCCAAGAAGATGGAAATAGTTAGGGATCGTCCAGACATATTTGGAGACCGATGGATATGCGAGGAAAGTGCCTCTGGTTTCGTTCAGACCTAGAACGGACTTGTAAATAGACTGTGTATCTGGCATTGGATATCATTCTGTGTGATTGATGGATATCGGTTGCATGGAGTGGTTTGCCTGTGTGGCATGCTAAGATGCAAATGATCAAGGCTTTTGTTGAAAAGCAAAGTCTTGTGGTTGATGATCAAAGCACGGCCTTTGTGGCGTAGCTTTGTGTAGCATTGATTCGCGAGCCTCACACCTCGGTTGTGAACCAGAAACGGGAGAAGGACCTCGGGGGGGGGGGGGGGCATGCGTTTTCTTTCTAGCTAGAAGTGGCGTTTGTGGTTTTACACGCCCTGACGAGTTTGACTTATGTGGTTGTTGTTGTTGCGAGGCGCCTCGGATATATCAGTGACTATGTGAAGCCGATGGAGTCATTTGTTGGCTCATTTACGCCCCAAAGGGCGGAGAAACGTAGTGTTCAGGCATTATAATCCACATCGATGGACTGGCCCTGAGGATCCAAGGGGCAGTTGCGGCTGTTCCTGAGACTCGGGCTAGACAGTCTTGAATCGGTAGAGGACTATATTTTTCCTTGGTTCACAGATGGAAATCCAGCTTCCAATACGTGATTTTGCGGTTTTATTTGTAGAGCCTAGTATGGCGACATAGTGGGATGGGGCACTCATGTCATCTATGATTGATACTTATGATTTGTAATTGTTTTGACTCTATACACTTATAGTAATAATAAAACATGAAATTTCACGTACCAGGCATTCTTGGCTATTATAAGGTAAAAACCTTATCCTCCGGCTTGCGTTGCATTGTGTGATGTGACCTGGGTCTTATAATAGCTTCATTTTTCTTTATTTAGCAATGCGCTATTTGTTTTATATACTGGTATCCTTAGGAGGAAACCCGGTCCGTGTTATACGGCGTGGTCCCTTGATTTACCTAACTTTAAAATAAAGATTAATAACTGTTTTAGTTCTCACACCAGTCCCATGACTGACCTGGAGTTTATTGTTTTAACCTAAACTCCGGGTGCCCTTATTTTGACACGGGCACCTAGTAGTTTTGGTTTTGCGGATTTATATTCTCAGGATCCTGATTTACAGCTGGAACGATACTCGGAAAGCTTTGTATCCGCGTATTACTTCGAGTTGTGTATTGTATTAATTTCCGCTGCTATGTAATGTATTGTAATCTCTGATATTTTCTGTGTAATATTTATTCATTTATACTCTGTATATTCGTGTATTCTGATGAATTGTTTTAAAATACAATGAAATGTTCTTCCGTCTGCGTTCTTTTATGGCTTGTTCTCGAACTATCCGCGCTTTCCTCACCGGGGAAGTTACGGGTTTTTACATAACCCACTAGATGTATCATGGTATCCTGGAACTAGGCAGGGTGGGGCACAATTACTGGGCTGATTGTAAGCGACCAGAACGACGGTTGTGTTGGTGCGCCGGTGTAGGTTCAGGCGGGCTATGGTCATGCACGTGATCCGGAGTTGAAAAAGCAGGCATTGGGCATCAGTATATTTATCTGTGCATTCTTGATTCGTGTCGGTGGTTGGCACCATAGGGCTTGATACACCCTATGATGGACCTAGCACAGGTGACTACATTCGTGATAGGGCCGTATGACACAGACACATGACAAGCTAGAACTTGTAGGGAGCCGATCGACTAGTGGATCGTTTCGTTGGACCTAGGAATGGGTCATTTCATGATATTGGGACAAGGGATTCTTTCATGATTTATATAAGACATGGGTTTAGGATTCTAGTACAGTTGATGCAGCGAACCTTGAATATGTGATGCTATACTTGATTTATCATGTTATCTTAGTCTATCTTGTCCATCTTGACAGCATCCTTATGTTTACTTTCAGTTTACACATGTCATGTTACCTTTATCTGTTTTCATGCTGAAAGTCACTTGGACTTACTAGTCTTTATGACTGACCCGTTTTCTTTCGCCTCTTTTTTGTCCATTCCCCCCCAATGTTCTCAGGGAGGAAGCTCTAGCACTTAGCTTGGATTCCACTTGCTTTCGGTTCATCTCATGTACGGTTTGATCTTGAGCTATGCTATGGCTGCATTTTCTTCTACCTTTGGGGAATTAAGCTACTTTTGATGTTTTAAGTTTTATGCTTCTTTGTTTATGCAAGACAGAATTTGTTGTAATGGAAAATAAGGACTTTGGCTATTTGGTACTTTGAATGAAAAAGGCTTTGACTATTTTGAAAGTAATGAAATTTTGTAATAACCCGTATTTCTGATAACATGTTATAACATAAATCAAGGAAGAATTAAATGATAAAATATGAATCAAGGGAAACGGGCTTTTCCATTGTGTTCGTCTCGGAAAAATACGCGAAATAGAGTCCGAGTTTTCGAAAATCGGAGTCCGTATGACCCAGTTATGGCCCATAGAAGTTTTCAGAAAATTTCAAGTTCAAAAACAGTTCAAATTTGAATTCAGAATTCAAATTCAGCCGAGCACGACAGGCGGGAAAAATTCCCGCCACCCCCAAGTCGACTGGGGAGTCGACTTGGGAGTCGACACACCCCAGGTTGTGTCGACTGCCCAGTCGACACCCCTGTTGACTTGGGTGGTCGGCCAGTTTGGCCTGGGTGCACCTGACTTGTTCCTCAAGACAAGTTTTAAGGCTTGTGACGGATTTTAAAGGCTCAGATCCGAATTAGGGTTAATCCTATGGCCTAAACTAACCTAAACTTCTATAAAAGGACCCTAATACCTAGCCTAAACCATCATAAATCAATCTACTACTAGGTTATGCCAAAATGTTTAATCATGGCCTCCACCCTCTTGTCATAGTCTCCATCTTCATTCATATGAGAGTTCCTAAGCTTGTTTGAGAGTTTCTAAGTTTAATTCAAGGCCAAAGTTCAATCTTTCTTCATCAAAGCAAGGATCTTCTTCTTATATCTCAAGGGTTTTCATTGGAGCTTATCATTTGGGAGTTTTTAGAGTTGCTAGTGGCTTCGTCTCAATCTTATTTTATTTATAAGTCTTCATAGCATGGTAAGCCATATTCTACTCTTAGTTTTAAACTATGAAGTTAAATATGACATGTTGCAAGTTTGAGTTTGGGCCTAAGTATGATTTGTGCTTTGATTCTATCATGTTATGCATAGATTTGTTCTATGCATGTTTGTAAAGCTATCACCTTGACTTTGTGCATAGAAAGCTATGAGCTTTGATTTGAAATGTTGCATAAAGTAACATAGAAACTCTCATAACCCTTATGTTATCTTGCATATGATGTTATATGCGAATCACTAGCTATCATCCTATGTCACTTATGACCATGTTTCATCTATTTTTCTAAAGTTTGATATCATGCATGTTTTGAGGCTTATAATGTAATATGCAAGTTTATGAACACATTTGCCTCATATGCCACCATGTTTAACTTATGGCCAAACCTTATTAATTATGTCATGCTTCTAATTTCCCTCTTTGAGATCTATTTGCGTTTATGCGAACTTACATGCGATGGGGTTACGTTATGGGTAAACTAAAATGACATAAAAACATGACTTGAAAAGATGACATGAAATATGACATGTGATTATGCTTGAAACATGAACATGAACTTGGACATGACTTCTAGAAAACATGAGAATGGCCAACTCGAGGTTGGGTTGAGTTTGTAGCATAAATCTACCCGGAACCGACCGGCTTAACTAGTGGCTACAAGCAATAGGACCCAATGTGAGTAGTTGGTCATGTCGCACTTGAAACCCGAGGTTAGACTAAGTTGTGGTGTAAAGCTACCCGGACCCACCCGGCTTAACTAGTAACCACAACAAGATCTAACGTGAGAGGTTGGGTGCATTAAATCAATGAATGCCACATGATAGGGTTAAGTCATGGACCACTTGAATACTTAACCAATTAAACACGATGGGTTGATAGGGTTAAGTCATGAACCTTGGGTACACTTAACCAACTTGATACTTGATTGGATAGGGTTAACCACGTTTAACCCGTTAGAAACCCTAGTTACATGGTCCTTTTCACCAGTAACCCTCTTGGTTGTATCATGATACCCTAGGGACTAGGCTAGGGTGGGGCACGATTACTGGGCTGACATGTAAGCGACCAAAACAACGGCTGAGTAGGTGCGCCGGTGTAGGTTCAGGCGGACTATGGTCGTGCACATAGTCCGAAGTTGAAAAAGCAGACACGGGCACCAGTAGGTCTAGACTGTGCATGCTTGATTCGTGTCCGTGGTTGGCACCCTAGGGCTTGATACACCCTAGGGTGGACCTAGCACAGTTTGACTACACTTCGTGATTGGGCCGTATGACACCGACACTTGACGAGTTAGGCTTTTAGGGAGCCGATCGACTAGACCGTGTCGTAGGACCTTGATTTAGGTCATCTCGTGATATTGGGCCAAGATTGGGCCAAGGGACCACTTCTTGCTTACACTTGACATGGGTTGGAATACTAGTACACTTGGTGCAAAACTTAACCTTGTATATGCGATGCCACACTTGATCCATCTTGTTAACTTTTCACCCTGCCAGTTATCATCCTATGTTTCATCTCTGTTTTACATGTCCAGTTAACTTTATTAGTTTTTATACTAATAGTAGGTAGAACTTACCAGTCTTTTGAGTGACCCATTTTCTTTCGCCTCTTTTCTTTCGTCCCCCCCTCGGTTTACAGGGTGGGAACACTAGCACCTAGCTTGGATCTTTAGCTGCTTTTCTGGATAGCTCATGTACGGTTTGGACTTGAGCTTGCTATGGCTTTATTCTACTTTGGGGATAGTTACTTTATGATTTTCTTTCCAGTTTCCAGTTGATGTTTCTAGACTTTGTTTTGTGGGGAAATAATGACCAAGTACTTTGATGTAACTTGACTGTGGTTTCGAAATGTTAGTTTTACCCGCTGCTTTATCTACTCTGTTTTTACTTATATGTTCTGTCTTGTGATATCTGCATGCATGTTTACCTTGTTTAACGCCCCTCCAAAGCTAGTGTGCTTGCAAGAGTGACATTGGCGGAGGTGGTGTGTTACATTTGGTATCAGAGCATAAGGTTTTACTAAACCGGATAAAAGTTTTAAAACCCTTTTGAAAAACTATTTTCAAAACCAATTAATTATTTTCCAAGAAAAGTCTAGTTTATTTTAAAGGACTATTCCCCAAAAGCCATTAGCACTATCATTTGTTTCCTCGTTCTAAATCTATCTTTTCCCTTTTTCAGCATGGCCGATCTTAACTTTCCCGAGGGAGTAACCATTCCCGGATGGTTCCGGCGGTACTTGGAAACTAGGACCAACGATGTGGGCCCAGCAAACACCCCCACCGTAACTGAGGTTCCTACTCCTCCTCCTCCTCAGTATCCACAAGCAGATTTCGCAAAGGTTTGCAAAGACTTTAAGGCGATGGGTGGAAAGAATTTTATTAGGACGGAGACTTTTGTTGAGGCGCGAAATTGGTTGAAAGAAACTGAAGATCTCTTCGCCATCTTTGATGTGGAAGACCGTAGAAAAGTTCTGTTGGAAGTATGGCCATTGAAAGAGGAAGCTGCTTATTGGTGGGAGGTCACCAACGCTACTAGGCCTATAGAGACTTGGGCCGACTTTAGGACGAGGTTTGGGCTTAAGTTTCTATCATCTGCTGAGGCGAATCTGCAATTGGAGAAGTTTATATCTTTGAAGCAAGGGGACATGAAAGTGAGGGAGTATGTGAATAAGTTTAACCAGCTTACTCGATTCGGTTTGGACATGATTAATACTACCCAGAAGAAGGCTCTACGCTTTGCACGAGGGTCGAATGAGCCATTACAAGGTTTAGCCATGTCACATATACCCATGGGGGCCACTTTTGAAAGCCTAGTGGACATGGCATTGCTTCAGGGAGACGATAAGAATGGCAAGAAAGAAGTCAAGCCTAATGAGACTCAAACTAAGAAGGCGGACTCCAAGTGGGAAGGAAATCAGAGCAATCAGAACAACAAGAATAACAAGAACAACAAGGGTAATAAGGCCAACAACAACAATGAAAAGGACACAAGAAAGTGCAACTTCTGTGGGATTGTTGGGCACATAGCCAAAGATTGTAGAAAGAAGAAGAGGAAGTTGGGCGAATGCTTTCATTGTGGAGAGACTGGACACTTTAGCAAGGATTGCCCTAAGAAGCAAGGACAAGGGAAAGGGCAGACACAGCCTGCAGGACCTTCTGGAGGGCAAGTGCATGCTCTCAACACTGCTCCAGTTCAGGACCGAGGTAGTATTTCTATAGAAAGTCTTGTTTATATTTTTGGTTTTCCTGTTCACACTTTATTTGATTCTGGTGCATCGCATACCTTTATTTCTTCTGACATTGTTGAAAGTTTACACCTATGTACTAGTCTAGTTGAGGATCCCATTAGTGTTTCAAATCCAATTGGGGGTTCCGCCCATCTATCTATGATTTGTATGGGTTTGAGGATTTCTATCTTGACCATAGAATTCACGTGTAATGCTTATGTTCTCGGGTTCATGGGATACAGGTTGATTTTGGGCATGGATTGGTTGTCAAGTTATGGAGCCATTCTCGATTGTGAGCATAGGGTGGTGAGGCTCATGACTCGCCTCGGTAATACCCTAGAGATTTCTTGCAACCCGCTGGATCCCGTCATGTTATGTTATCTTGAATCTCTTGACTCGTCCATCAATGATCTGCAATCTGTAAGGGTGGTCCGAGAATATCCCGATGTCTTTGAAGAGGTTAAGGGGTTACCCCTTAAACGAGAGATAGATTTCCGCATTTATCTTGTTGATAATGCCAAGCCAGTTTCATTGCCCGTTAGGCACATGGCCCCGCGAGAAAGAAGAGAGCTTAGCAAGCGAATCAAGGAATTGCTTGAGAAGAATTTTATTAGGCGAAGAATTTCTAAATGGGGTGCTCCTGTGGTGTTCTCTACTAAGGAGGATGGTTCGCTTCGTCTATGTGTTGATTATCGAGAGTTAAACAAGCTGACAAAGAAGAATAGGCACCCGTTACCGAGGATTGATGACCTCTTTGACCAGCTTGTTGGTGCTTCTGTTTTCTTTCAGCTCGATCTAGCCATCGGATTCCATCAGCTTAGAGTGGCTGAGGATAGTATCGATAAGACTGCGTTTAGGACTCCAGATGATTCTTTGAATGGCTTTTCATGCCATTCGGTTTGACTAATGCACCCGCCTACTTCGTAGATTTGATGAGTAGGGTGTTCAGGGAGTTCCTTAACAAGTTTGTGGTTGTTTTCGTGGATGATATTCTGATCTTCTCAAAGGATGAGGAAGAACATGCTAGACATCTCAAGGAAGTGATGGATACGCTTAGAGCTCATAAGTTGAAAGCCAAGTTCTCCAAATGCCATTTTTGGAGAAGGGAAGTTCGGTTTCTTGGACATATAGTTTCTAAGCAAGGCATAGCTGTGGATCCCACGAAAGTGGTTGCGGTTCAAGACTGGAAGACCCCTAAGAATGCAACCGAAGTAAGAAGCTTTCTCGGTCTGGCAGGCGACTATAGGAAGTTCATTAGGTACTTCGCTAAGATTTCAGCCCCTCTTACTAGGTTGACGAAGAAGAACTTAGTCTTTGCATGGGACTTAAAGTGTGATCTTGCTTTTCAAAGGCTCAAGAGGGCCCTTACCACAGCTCCAGTTTTGGCATTACCCGATGGCGGTAAGATGTTTACCGTGTACACCGATGCATGTGGCACGGGGTTAGGTGCTGTTCTGATGCAGGAAGGAAGAGTGATATATTATGGGGGTAGGCAACTTAAAGTTCATGAGAAGAACTATCCCACTCATGATTTGGAGTTGACGGCGATCGTCTTTCACTCAAATCCTAGCGCCACTATCTTCTAGGCGAAAGGTTTGAGTTATATACTGATCACAAGTTGCTCAAGTACCTCTTCTCGCAGAAAGATCTGAATCTAAGGCAGCAAAGGTGGATGGAATTCTTGGCATCATATGACTTCGAGATAGCTTATACCCCTGGCAAGGGTAATGTTGTGGCAGATGCACTAAGCAGAAGAAGGTTGACTTTGAGTCCCTTGTTTGTTGAGATGAAGAGCCTAGAGTTCTTGGCAACCTTTGATTTTACAACGGCTGTTGAGTCGATGACGGGTTCGTTAGCATTTCTTGAGCTTAGACCTACACTTCTTGATCAAGTAGAGACTTCGCAGAAGGAAGACACGCAGATAGTCGAGATCATGGACCAGTTGATTCGTGGTGAGACGTCTAGTCACCTTGCTAGATATACTATTGATGACAAGGGTTGGCTAAGGCGTGATGGAAGGCAATGCGTTCCACAAGTAGGAGACTTGGTGCATAAAGTTCTCGAAGAAGCGCATCACTCGAAGATGACTATACATCCTGGAGGAGATAAGATGTATAGGGATATGAAGCACATTTTCTTTTGGGCTGGAATGAAGAAGGATGTGGCAGAGTATGTTTCAAAGTGCATGGTGTGCCAACAAGTGAAAGCCGAGTCGAAGAAACCCGGTGGGCTATTACATCCATTGGAAGTCCCGCAATGGAAGTTGGAAAGTATCTCTATGGATTTTGTGGATGGATTGCCTAGGTCAAGGAAAGGGAATACGAGCATATGGGTCATAGTTGATAGACTTACGAAGAGTGCTCATTTCATTCCAGTAAAGGGCAAGAGGACCGCATCATGGCTAGCATCTGTTTATCTTCGAGAGATAGTGCGAAATGCATGGAGTCCCTTCTAGCATAGTTAGCGATCGTGACCCAATCTTCACTAGCCAGTTCTGGAATAGTTTGCAAGAAGCGATGGGTACGCGATTGAATCTAAGTACAGCCTATCACCCCCAGACGGATGGGCAAACCGAAAGGGTGAATAGAGTGCTAGAAGATCTTTTGAGGCTTTGTGTTCTTGATTTGGTGGTACTTGGAAAGACCACCTTCCTCTTGTAGAGTTTGCTTATAATAATTGCTATCAAGCTAGCATAGGGATGGCACCATTTGAAGCTTTGTATGGGAGGCCGTGTATGTCACCATCTTGTTGGTAGGAGACAACAGATAGGCTTATACTTGGGCCCGATATGATACGGGACACATCCGAGAAAGTTGAATTGGTGAGAAGACGGATGAAAACGGCCCAAGACAGGCATAAATCCTATGCTGACAAGCGAAGGACAGATTTGGAATTCGAAGTTGGAGATATGGTTTTCATGAAGGTTTCTCCTTTTCGTAATGTGGTTCGTTTTGGAGCAGTTGGGAAGATGGCACCAAGGTTTGTAGGACCCTTCCCTATCATAGAGAGAATTGGGAAGATGGCTTATAAGGTGGAATTGCCCGAGAAGCTGGCCGGAGTGCATAATGTCTTTCATGTCTCGCATCTCCGAAAGTGCCTACTTGAGTCCGCTGAGGTGGTTGAACCTAGCATTCTTGAAGACGTGGAGGTAGAAAAAGAGGCAACCTTGAGGAGAGCTCCGATTCGTATCTTGGGAACGTAGATCAAGAAGCTAAGGAATCGAGAAGTCAAATTGGTGAAGGTTCAGTGGAGTGAGGCCGAAGAGGATGCAACTTAGGAAACCGAGAAGAAGATGCGTGGGCTTTATCCATTTCTTTTTAGGGTACATTCTCGATCTCTTTTCCTTTTTAGCATATCTTTCTTTTTGCTATCCATGTTTATCCTGTTTATCTTGTAACTTCGTCAATCTTGTCATGAGAACCTTAGGTAGAAACCCTTTGGATGAAACATGTATTTGAAACATGTTATGTTTGATGTTTGCAAGTGGTTGCAAGTGTTTGCAAGTGGATACTCGTGGATGCATGATACACATTAGGCACTAAGATCGGCTCACACACTTTCATATTGCATATGCATGAGTGCTTATACTTATTCATGGTTGAAATTTGTTATGCTATCACGTGGATGTTGCATATGGATGAATGTTATGTGCACTCATGTAGAGATTATGAATTACGTTAGGAATTTGCATACATATGGACTCATTTCACTAACATACCTTGCATTAAGGAGGTTTACTAAATCAGTAACCGCCTGATTTTCGCATTAGATAAGTACATATACACACACCTATGCATATAATCATACATCATTTAGAATTTGTTAAGGACAATGGTTACTTGTGGATGATGTTATGAGTAGATGGATGATGGATGGTAGGATACGTTCTTCCTAACTTAGAGATTTCGGGGACGAAATCCTTTAAGGAGGGGAGAATGTAATAACCCGTATTTCTGATAACATGTTATATCATAAATCAAGGCAGAATTAAATGATAAAATATGAATCAAGGGAAACGGGCTGTGCCATTGTGTTCGTCTCGGAAAAATACGCGAAATAGAGTCTGAGTTTTCGAAAATCGGAGTCCGTATGACCCAGTTATGGCCTATAGAAGTTTTCAGAAAATTTCAAGTTCAAAAACAGTTCAAATTTGAATTCAGAATTCAAATTCAGCTGAGTAGGACAGGCGGGAAAAATTCCCGCCACCCCCAAGTCGACTGGGGAGTCGACTTGGGAGTCGACAGAACCCAGGTTGTGTCGACTGCCCAGTCGACACCCCTGTTGACTTGGGTGGTCGGCCAGTTTGGCCTGGGTGCACCTGACTTGTTCCTCAAGACATGTTTTAAGGCTTGTGACGGATTTTAAAGGCTCAGATCTGAATTAGGGTTAATCCTATGGCCTAAACTAACCTAAACTTCTATAAAAGGACCCTAATACCTAGCCTAAACCATCATAAATCAATCCTACAACTAGGTTATGCCAAAATGTTTAATCATGGCCTCCACCCTCTTGTCATATTCTCCATCTTCATTCATATGAGAGTTCCTAAGCTTGTTTGAGAGTTTCTAAGTTTAATTCAAGGCCAAAGTTCAGTCTTTCTTCATCAAAGCAAGGATCTTCTTCTTATATCTCAAGGGTTTTCATTGGAGCTTACCATTTGGGAGTTTTTAGAGTTGCTAGTGGCTTCGTCTCAATCTTATTTTATTTATAAGTCTTCATAGCATTGTAAGCCCTATTCTACTCTTAGTTTTAAACTATGAAGTTAAATATGACATGTTGCAAGTTTGAGTTTGGGCCTAAGTATGATTTGTGCTTTGATTCTATCATGTTATGCATAGATTTGTTCTATGCATGTTTGTAAAGCTATCACCTTGAATTTGTGCATAGAAAGCTATGAGCTTTGATTTGAAATGTTGCATAAAGCAACATAGAAACTCTCATAACCCTTATGTTATCTTGCATATGATGTTATATGCGAATCACTAGCTATCATCCTATGTCACTTATGACCATGTTTCACCTATTTTGCTAAAGTTTGATATCATGCATGTTTTGAGGCCTATAATGTAATATGCAAGTTTATGAACACATTTGCCTCATATGCCACCATGTTTAACTTGTGGCCAAACCTTATTAATTATGTCATGCTTCTAAGTTCCCTCTTTGAGATCTATTTGTGTTTATGCGAACTTACATGCGATGGGGTTACATTATGGGTAAACTAAAATGACATAAAAACATGACTTGAAAAGATGACATGAAATATGACATGAAATATGACATGTGATTATGCTTGAAACATGAACATGAACTTGGACATGACTTTTAGAAAACATGAGAATGGCCAACTCGAGGTTGGGTTGAGTTTGTAGCATAAATCTACCCGGAACCGACCGGCTTAACTAGTGGCTACAAGCAATAGGACCCAATGTGAGTAGTTGGTCATGTCGCACTTGAAACCCGAAGTTAGACTAAGTTGTGGTGTAAAGCTACCCGGACCCGCCCGGCTTAACTAGTAACCACAACAAGGTCTAATGTGAGAGGTTGGGTGGATTAAATCAATGAATGCCACATGATAGGGTTAAATCATGGACCACTTGAATACTTAACCAATTAAATACGATGGGTTGATAGGGTTAAGTCATGAACCTTAGGTACACTTAACAAACTTGATACTTGATTGGATAGGGTTAACCACGTTTAACCCGTTAGAAACCCTAGTTACGTGGTCCTTTTCACCAGTAACCCTCTTGGTTGTATCATGATACCCTAGGGACTAGGCTAGCGTGGGGCACGATTACTGGGCTGACATGTAAGCGACCAAAACGACGGCTGAGTAGGTGCGCCGGTGTAGGTTCAGGCGGACTGTGGTCATGCACATAGTCCGTAGTTGAAAAAGCAGACACGGGCACCAGTAGGTCTAGACTGTGCGTGCTTGATTCGTGTCCGTGGTTGGCACCCTAGGGCTTGATACACCCTAGGGTGGACCTAGCACAGTTTGACTACACTTCGTGATTGGGCCGTATGACACCGACACTTGACGAGTTAGGCTTTTAGGGAGCCGATTGACTAGACCGTGTTGTTGGACCTTGATTTAGGTCATCTCGTGATATTGGGCCAAGATTGGGCCAAGGGACCACTTCTTGCTTACACTTGACATGGGTTGGTATATTAGTACACTTGGTGCAAAACTTAACCTTGTATATGCGATGCCACACTTGATCTATCTTGTTAACTTTTCACCCTGCCAGTTATCATCCTATGTTTCATCTCTGTTTTACATGTCCAGTTAACTTTATTAGTTTTTATACTAATAGTAGGTAGGACTTACCAGTCTTTTGACTGACCCATTTTCTTTCGCCTCTTTTCTTTCGTCCCCCCCCCCCCCCCCAGGTTTACAGGCTGGGAACACTAGCACCTAGCTTGGATCTTTAGCTGCTTTTCTGGATAGCTCATGTACGGTTTGGACTTGAGCTTGCTATGGATTTATTCTACTTTGGGGATAGTTACTTTATGATTTTCTTTCCAGTTTCCAGTTGGTGTTTCTTGACTTTGTTTTGTGGGAAAATAATGACCAAGTACTTTGATGTAACTTGACTATGGTTTTGAAATGTTAGTTTTACCCGCTGCTTTATCTACTCTGTTTTTACTTATATGTTCTGTCTTGTGATATCTTTTGATTCTTCCGCTGTTTTATGTATGTTATGTCTTGTAATATTTTTGTGTATGTTTACCTAGATAATGCTCCAAAGCTAGTGCATTCCCTTTGTGAGTGACCCTAGCGGAGGTGGGGTGTTACATTTGGTATCAGAGCAGAAGGTTACCAGACTGGGAAAAAGCTTTTAAAAACCTTCTAAAATTATTTTCAAAAAACCATTTACAAAGAAGCATTTTTCCGAGAAAAGTCTTGTTTTATTTAAAGGCTATTCCCCAAAAGCAATTAGTACTATCCTTTGTTTCCTTGTTTGAATCTCTTTTCCTTTCTTTTCTCCATCTGTAGTCGTAGTAGTCTTTACCTACGGCTAATCTTCTTTCTAGATTCGTAGAGGGTTTTCCGTACGATGGAGATAGTTTCCGTGAGGCTTGTTAACATGTTACATAGGGAAGGTATGAGTGATAAGTTAAGGCGGATGAGTCTCATAACGAGAATAAAGACTACCAGAAAGGAGGCGAGAATAACGATAATAATAATAACAAGTCACGTGTCAAGAGGAAATGCAACTTCTGTGGTATAGTTGGGCATGTTTCCAAGGATTGTAAAAGAAGGAAGAAGAAGATAGGTGCGTTCTTTCAATGTGGTAAGCTTGGACACATCAGCAAGAACTTCCCTAAGAAGAAAGGGCAAGCCCCGCAAGCAGGACGTTATGGGGGTACATCTTTAACTTCTTCTCCTAGATGCTTCGTTTTATCTTGCTTATCTTCTCAATCCTAACTTGAGAACCTTAGGCAGAACCCTTTTGGATGTAAACATGTGACTGAAACATGTTATGGTTGATGTTTGCAAATGGTTGCTCGTGGTTGCAAGTTGTTGCTCGTGGTTGCATAACACACATTAGGCACTAGATCGGCTCAGACACATTTTCATATTGCATATGCATGAGTGTTTATACTTGTTTATGGATGAAATTAAATGTGTTATCATGTGGATGTTGCATATGGATGAATGTTTGCGCACACATATAGTGTTTATATGGATAGGACTATTCGCATACATGTTGGACTCATGGCACTAAAACATATTTTGCATTAAGAAGATCAATCAGGCCTGATCATTTGCATTAGATAAGGAACATATACACACACTTTCTGCATATGTTCATATAGCATTAGAAATCTTTTAAGGACAATGGTTGCTTGTGGATGATGGTTGAGTAGATGGTTGATTGGATGATAGGATGCATTCTTCCTAACTTGAAGATTTCGGGGACGAAATCCTTTAAGGAGAGGAGAATGTAACAACCCGTATTTTTATAACATGTTAAAAAACATAAATCAAGGCAGAATTAAATTTTAAAACAAGAACCAAGGGAAACGGGTTACGCCATTGCGTTCGTCTAGAAATTTTACATGAAATAGAGTCCGAGTTTTCGAAAATCGGAGTCCGGATGAAGAAGTTATGGCCTGTAGAAGATTCAGCAGATTTTAGGCAGCACAGGACCAGGCAGGTCGACCTGGGGGTCGACCTGGGGACCATGTCGACCATGTGGTCGACCCTAGGGTCGACCTACCCCCCAGGTCGACCATGTGGTCGACCTCCCCCCTTACAGGTCGACCTGGTCGGCCTGTTTTGACCCAGAACCCATTTTTGAAGCCTGAGACGTGTTTTGATGGTCCAGATTGATTCTAGGGTTAATCTAAGGGCCTAAACTAGTTGCTACCCCTATAAATACATCCTAAGACCTAGCTTAATTCATACAAATCATTCTTACACTGCTAAGCTGCTAATTCACCTCTTGAACCATGGCTGCCTCCTCCAAATTAAAGCTTAAGCATTCAAACTCGATTCAAATCAAAGATCAATGCTTCAACAACAATTCAAGAGAATAGATCAGTGACACCGCAACAATTCGACGACTAATTTCTAGACTTGACTTATAAATTTCTTAGACCACGATCTATAAGTTCCATCTACTTTTAGATTAAAACTATAGATCTAATATGGGCATGTTATAAATTGGAATTGATTTATGTATGATTCATATCTATTCTTGTTTTCTTCTTGGATCTTGACTATTGGGAATATTGCCTACGACGTTGAGACTATTGTTAATGGCCTAAGACTATGACTATGCCTATGACTGTGGACATAATATTTTGCCTATGACTATGATGGTGAACATAAGACTATGCCTATGACTATGACGGTGAACATAAGACTATGCCTATGACTACGACGGTGAACATAAGGCCGCCTATGACTATGAACAATAAGACTATGCCTATGACTATGACAATTGTGACTAATTACCTAAGATTCATGACCATGAGGTTATTGCCTAGGATTATAACTTTGAAATTGGATCTAAGCTTGATTTTCTTTATTTATCCTTGGATCTTGATTTTGGGGATTTTTCTATTCTAGATCTATCCATGTTCTTGAAACTAGATTATTATTCAAACCTTTTCATGATCAATAATGTTATCAGATCTATATGCCTGCGATGTTTTAGTCAATTTAGTTATGTTATGCCTTGAAAATAGATTGATAATAGAATAATGTTTATTATGTTATATGTGGAATTGAATGATATTGATCTATGCCTGTGGTTCTATTTTACTATCATATTGAATTGGGAATTAATGAACACGTCTATTCATATGTATATGAACTTGAAATATAAACCGTGATGACAAGTTTTGCAGTTTATCATGTTATGCAAGTTTTAGATTGTGAAATCATATCATATATGTGACCAAATGTTAGATCTACATGTTTATGTGTATATGTTAAACCTATGTCATATTTCAAGTTCACACTTATTCATATGTTCGTGATTGATTTGCAAGTTCACATACATGTAAGTTGATTTAGTCTATGTTACAAATTCACATATATGTATGTTGGTTCAGTCTACGCTGCAAGATCACACCTATGATATTCATGTTGATTAGTTTGCAAGTTCATACCTATGATGTTCATATTGACTATGCCGATGATGCCAAGTTTACGCCTATGTCATGCTTATGCTAATAAACTGCTTTATGCCAATTTTGTGTACGTTAAATTAGGCTAAGTTTTTAGCCTAATATTATATGCCAAAAGTCGTGCGAACGAAAAGTTAGGCTAAGATTGTTAGCCTAATATTTAGATGGGGTAACATTGGGAAAAATTGGAAATTATAGGAGACTTGGCATGAAACTTGCCTTGAAAACTTGACACGAACTTGACATGAAAACTTGAACATGGACATGACACTAGAATGAACTTGAAAATGGCCAACTCGAGGTTGGGTTGAGTTTGCAGTGTAAATCTGCCCGGAACCGCCTGGCAAATCCAGTGACTGCAAACAATAGGATCCAATGTGAGTAGTTGGTCATATCGCGCTTGAAACCCGAGGTTAGACTGAGTTGTGGTGTAAATCTGCCCGGAACCGCCGAGCATATCCATTGACCACAACAACAGGTCTAATGTGAGAGGATGGGGTGCATTAATGAATTAATTCCACATGATAGGGTTAAGTCGTGAACATGAAAGACAACACTTAACCAATTTGAGACATGATTGGTAGGGTTAGGCCATGAACTTGAACGACAACACCTAACCAACTTGACACGTGAATTGTAGGGCTAAGTCACGAACTTAAATGACAACACTTAGCCAATTTGACATGCTAGACTGATAAGGGTTAAGTCTCGAATTTAAATGACAACACTTAACCTACTGGACGGAAACCCTAGTTACGCGGTCCATTTTAGCAGTAACCCACTAGATGTATCATGGTACCCTGGAACTAGGCAGGGTGGGGCACGATTACTGGGCTGATTGTAAGCGACCAGAACGACGGTTGTGTTGGTGCTCCAGTGTAGGTTCAGGCGGGCTATGGTCATGCACGTGGTCCGGAGTTGAAAAAGCAGGCATTGGGCATCAGTAGGTTTATCTGTGCATTCTTGATTCGTGTCGGTGGTTGGCACCATAGGGCTTGATACACCCTATGGTGGACCTAGCACAGGTGACTACATTCGTGATAGGGCCATATGACACAGACACATGACGAGCTAGAACTTGTAGGGAGCCGATCTACTAGTGGATCGTTTCGTTGGACCTAGAAATGGGTCATTTCATGATATTGGGCTAAGGGATTCTTTCATGATTTATATAAGACATGGGTTTGGGATTATAGTACAGTTGATGCAGCGAACCTTGAATACGTGATGTTATACTTGATTTATACTTGATTTATCATGTTATCTTAGTCTATCTTGCCCATCTTGACAGCATCCTAATGTTTACTTTCAGTTTATACTTGTCATGTTACCTATATCTGTTTTCATGCTGAAAGTCACTTGGACTTACCAGTCTTTAGGACTGACCCATTTTCTTTTGCCTCTTTTTCTTCCATTTCCCCCCGCCCCCAGGTTCTCAGGGAGGAAACTCTAGCACTTAGCTTGGATTCCACTTGCTTTCGGTTCAGCTCATGTACGGTTTGATCTTGAGCTATGCTATGGCTGCATTTTCTGCTACCTTTGGGGAATTAAGCTACTTTTGATGTTTTAAGTTTTATGCTTCTTTGTTTATGCAAGACAAAATTTGTTGTAATGGAAAATAATGACTTTGGCTATTTGGTACTTTGAATGAAAAAGGCTTTGACTATTTTGAAAGTAATGAAATTTAACTTTCGATTCTTCCGCTGTTTTATTTATGTTCTGTTTTGTAATATTTCTGTGTATGTTTAACTAGATAATGCTCCACCAAAGCTAGTGCATTCCCTTTGTGAGTGACCCTAATGGAGGTGTGGTTTTACAAACATCAAAATCAGATTTTGATTCTTTTCTGAATATTATTTGAAAATATTCGTTATTTTAAAATAATCGTTATTTTAAAATATTCATTCTTTCTGAACTGAAATCAGACACAGTCAATTACCATATAATGTGATTATATGGATTTTCACACAACAAATGTGTTAACAACAACGAGAATAGCAATCCATCATCCAGAGTGCATTCTACACTGTATAAGCATCAAATATAAATATTTAACGCTTATAACAGCCTGTCAATCAATCATCCGACATACAACTAATTATTGGGATTAGTGTATGCCCAATATCATCCCAATACCCGTGTGGGGTTTCAATCAACCAAACACAGGTTTTATTCGTGCAGTTGGGCGATGTGTAAAATTTATCGTCCCAATCAATATCCTTCAAATGGGTGTACATAAACAAATCGTCTGATTTGTAAATGAATATTTATTTATTCACATTCACGTTAAATTTATATTTTTAACGATAAAAAATTCATTTCAACACATGAATATATTTCCATTCATT
The DNA here is from genome assembly GCA_030737875.1 of Allium sativum. NCBI lineage: Eukaryota > Viridiplantae > Streptophyta > Magnoliopsida > Asparagales > Amaryllidaceae > Allium > Allium sativum. The sequence continues at coordinate 60,376,050 of CM060924.1, forward strand.
CCACATCACAATCAATTTTCACCATACAACAAAATCAAATAAGACGACCATGGTCTGTGGACGATGGGTGTCAGGTGCTGCTAAGCACCGTCTACATCCTAGTATATATTTCAACTAGAAAATAAATTAAAAGTGAGGAGTTCTCACCGAGGGTTCCACTCCTCTATGCTACCTCTGAACTTCGGAACCGTTTGGATTTGCCCGTACTTCCAACGTAGTTGTCTCTACACTGTTCATATTAAAATCACATTTTTACTTCGCTGACTGTAAATTTTTATCCAACTAAAAATAATATTCTTATCTATTAAAATCATATTTTCTATCGTTCTATATATATAGAAAAATCATATTTTTCTATCAAAATCATATGCATAAAAATCAGATTTTTTCCGACGCTATAAAAATCACATTTTTTTCCTCAACTTAATATAATAAAAATCACATGTTTTTTCCTCAAGTTAATATAATAAAAATCAGATTTTTATTTCGCTACATATATAAAAACTATATTTTTATTCTTTCTATAATATAAAAATCATATTTTTACTAACAAAAATCTAATCATTTATAGTTCAAAATTCTAAACTTTTATAAATTAAAAATCTAATCTTTTATAATTTTAGATAAAAATCTATTCTTTTCTCTAAGATTATTTATATCAAAATCATATTTGTCTTCTAAATCATTTCATAACAAGATTATATTTTTCTTACCTAAAAATCGGATTTTTCTCCAAACTAAGAATCGAATTTTTCTAAACTAAAAATCTCATCTTTATATGATAAAAATCATGTCGTTTTATTTTGAAAAATCATGTCTTTTTATTTTGTTGTTCATATAAATAAAATCTTAACATTTAATACGATGTATATATTTTTTCCAAAACAACTCTAATTTCTGTTTTTAAAATCATATAAATTTCAATTTTAATAACTAATCAACATCAGTTTTTATATATAACTAAAAGGAGAGAAAAAGAAAGAAAAAATAAATATATAAAACAAATTATAAAAACTTACAGCGTTGGGGTGGGGGGGGGGGGGTCAATGGCGTCGCGGTGGTCGAGGAGGCTGTTGGCCGACGGTGGGCTCAGAGGGGGGTAGAAACGGTGGGGCGGGGGGGGGGGGGGGTTTCGAATTGGGGATTGGAGCTTGGCTTTCACCAGAGGGAGAAGGAAGAGAGGGGCGGTGGAGGAAGGGGGAAGGTCGAAGGAGCAGAAAAAGGGGGGGGGGGGCGCCTCCGCCTGTCGCGGTGGCTGGATTAACGATGGCCAGCGACGTGATTTAGGGCTCCGCCCCCCTTTTTTTGTTTTTTATTTTATTTTATTTTAATAACTGTCGGGTAAGAGAATATGGAGAGAAGGGGAGAGTTATAAGTTTTATAATTTATAATTTATTATTTTTAATCCCAAAAAGGTAACTTTTAATTTTAAACTCAGAATCGAACCCACCGACTATCGTCCCTAGCGTATTACCCCCATTCTGAACACAATGGGATATGTTTCGTAACCCTATTCCTCTATTTCGATCATTTTTCACTGAAATTAAAATATAAATCTATATATTCAATTGTAAACGTACATTTCAATTTACCGGGACCACATACGGACTCTAAAAATTCCCGAAAAATAGTTTCTAGCTTCATATTGACGATACGGTCCTAACAAAACTAATTTCATCAAATTCTGAGACCGTTTGAAAAATGCCATTTTCAGGTCGATTGAAATTGACAAAAAACGTTTTACTTCGCCACGCTCACATATTGATTCAGAAAATTACGAATTTTGGAATCTAGCAATAACTCGACATCCCAGATCCAACAAAAGTGGTTTCGTCGAAAACAGAGGTTTGCAAAATCTCCATTTTTAAGGGCCGGAATTCCATAGCGACTATTCCGAAATTTCAACTGGGAATAACTTTTTCCCGCTATGAAATTACAATTTTTTGGATTCGTTGGAAATATATTCTCAATTAGATTCTAATATTTTTGGTTTCGCTAAAATCCTGTTTATTTTGAATCCTGTATAATCATTTGAACTTTGTAATCGAATTTTCGAACTACCGCGCCATTTTCAATTCCTTTTATAATTAAAAATAAATATTTATATTCTAATGACGATTCAAATAAATATTTACATTTTAATTCCATTTAAAATAAATTTCTCATCGTTATTATTTAAAATGATTCATTTTAAATATTCTAAATTCATTAAAATTACCAAAGTAAAAATTTTAAATTGGCTCAGATTTCCGGGTTATTACACATGTAACACACATATCAACATATAAGAGTATTCAGTATAGACATTTCTAGAAGCTTCCCATAAAAATAGCATCTATGACGAAGCAATGCTAATGTTTCTTTATATCGAAACAAACATTGAATAAATAGAATATTATGCACTTTGCATATGGAAACGCTAATTTTTTTGGTATGATTTTCTTCTCCTACTTATTTTCATAGTTTTTATTCTCACCATGCTATAACACACACGTGCATATAAAACAGGTTACAGAAAATCTTAGTTGGACAACCTTCTTCATTTCTAAATCGCAATTTTCATAGCCTCCAGTCAAAGAGGAGAAAGTAAATGGAGGAGCAAGTGATAAGATGCTTAATTCTTCTACATACTGAAAATCCAAAACAGAAAACACTTTAGATGACACGCCCATTGATAAAATGAATTAATGTTCATGGTGTTACAAATGCTTACTCATCTATTAGCATCAATGTAAACATAATGGTATAAAATTATTGTAACTGCTGCCACTATCTTCCTCATTTGATTTAGTTTAGGCTAGTTCTATTCATACACCCATAATTTCTTAGCTTACACCGTGAACTGAAATAAAATAGCGTAGACCAAATATTTCTTTTCATACACCATGCTTTTTATAAAATTATGCTATTATATTTTCACCATCTTCCTTTTTAACCTTAAAACTAAGTTACATAAAACTAGCAATTCTTTACAATAAATTTACCTAAAATCCAAAAAAAACAAAAAAATAAAATACTTACAGTAACATTTCAAATTATTTAATTGTTTTTATTTTAAAAATCAACTCTAATTTTGAATGATTGAACACATTTGAATAAAAAGATTTAGTTGTAAAAGTTGTCTTAAATGGGATATTAGGTTTTGTTAACTTCATTAAATTCTATAGATTTAATCAAATTTTATTGATTTTAATGTTTTTATAAGATGCACTATAAGAAAAGGACTGAAAATGAAATTAAGGGTAGGGATAACATAATCATAGTTTTTTGTATTAAAACAGTGGTGTATGTTAAGAAATTACATGTGTATGAATATAATTTGCCTTTAATTTAATGTGGTCATATGGCAATATTAATGAGGTAGGCATTGAAAAATGTAGAAACTATTGTTTTGGTTATTGAGTTTAAAATTAAGTATATTTTCAGTGTGTGGATAATATTACTTGCCCGCTGTAACATTTACTGTAACATTTATCAGAACTTCAACTATTCTGTTGTGTAATTAATTATTGCTTGATGAATTCTTCACTAATTATGAATGTCTGGAGACCATTTTTTATTTATAACTGTTTTGATTACTGTTTTAGTAATGCCTAGGGACCACATTCTTGGATTCAGTGAAATGTGGCCTTTGAGCTATTATATAAATTAAATATCATTTTATCTCATTTACAATTTTAGTCCTTTGGTAAGGACTGCGATTTTCTTAAGGATGGTGTATTGATTTGTTCAAGCCTGCTTACATAATCTTTGAACATCGCTTATAATTGGAGTAAAAATACGTTAAGTTTTTGTTCATTATGAAATCCTTTTCTTTAAATGCTAAGCTCTTAGGTGGTTTCAATTGATCTGTTTGTTTTCTACAGCAAGTGAAAATGATATTAAATGATTGACACTTGGAAAATTTTATCCCATTTTGTATCTGGACAAGGCAAGAAAATGCTTTGAGCTATACGTGTTTTGTTTATTGCACAGTGGTTGATTGTATAAATATTTATTGTTTGATAATCATGGACATTAAATAGCTGCACATTGTAACTCAGTTACATTATAAACGTCAGAAAAAGAACAGATTTCACTGATAACTAAATTTTAAGTCAACAAATAGTATTAAAGCTTTATTGATACAGTATGAATAACTTACATGCTCTACCTACATGGGCTTGCAGCCCAATCTCACCATTGTCAATGCATTACTCAAACAATAACCATTATGTAACGATTTCAATGTAAAAAATTAAACGGCATAACCTTTCTGTACAATGAGCTTTATGGCATAATGTAAATTTTGCCTTAATTTTATGTTCACTTATCAAACATATATATAATATTGGCCTTGAAAATTGAACAAATTTAATAAAATATATAATAAAGTTTTAATATTTATGTTGCATACCAACTAATAAATTGTAACTAAAAAAATTACATATCGGTAGTGACCTTCAATGGTTATTACTGTTATGGTAGGTCCATGTTCAGATTTAACGAACAAACATTTTTTTTTATATCTGTATTATTGGAAGCATTTCAAAGACATATAAATATATGTTTGAATTTATAAACAATTTACAATCATACTACACCCTACCATAGCAATAATAACCATTCGTCTTCCTATCAAACAAACCTCAACACAATCCTCCAAAGTTAATGACATAATTTAAATAAATAATATATATGGCTGTAATTTTACATATAGCCAATGCAAGAAAGGAAATGATTCACAACACTATATGTCTGGTTGCTCATGAACTCATCACTTAATGCCCTCTTTCCTTAAAATATAAATTCAAAATTGTATTCAAATCCAGGTACTCCGTTCATAAAATCACGCCTGATACATGATAATTAATATCCTAATAAGATGGAAAAAAAATTAAATTTTCAAAACTACCTCACATTGCTAATATCTCTTACATGTTTTATACAAAGCATTTTCATTTTTCTAACATACTCCTTTAACTGCTTAACGCATAGGACTATACATCACATAAAATTATTAATACTAACGACATTTTAATATATCTATGAATAAATTCGCTCTATCAGCTACCTAACTATTAATAAAATCGTAAGAACATATCCATATGCAATTACATAAATCAATAAGTAGAATATCAATAATATCATAAGAAGATATCCATCTGCAGTTATATAAATCAACAAGTAGAATATCACTAATATCATAATATCATATCCATTTGCAATTACATAAATCAAAATGCAGAAGTTTGAACATACATACATACATACATACATACATATATATATATATATATATATATATATATATATATATATATATAAACCAGTATGAAGACACGTCTGTTGGACGTGTGCATAAATGGGTCATGTGCAGAAGGAGGTGGAGAGGTAAGAAGGAAAAATAGTAAAAACATTGGTATCATTGTAGATGCAACGTATAGTAAAAAGGATATACATTTGTAAAAAAAACTGTAGCTACTCCCGCACAGCTGGGCTGGACTGCACTTCTAAATACAGTGGTAAAAAATTGAACTTATTAACAGACGTACTTCACAACTGGTTTTACTATTTTCATGCACAATTAGTCACAGCCGTGCTTCACAGCTGCACTTGTAAATTTACGAAATAAAGACTATTAGTGAACAATAATGGTACAGGCATAACAAAACAAATTAGAAAGAGGAACAAAAAAATTTAATCTATTGGTAGTGACAGACGTGGTTCACAGCTGCTGTACTGAAGTAAGAAAAAGAAACGCCTACTGATTTGAAAGACTCTGTATGGTTATTATTTTGTAATACAAACGGTATCGGAACAACGTTGAACAAAGGGAACTGCTGGTAGGTGAAAGTTGCATGACTACTTAGTTGAATGCCTGACACGATACTCTGCCTCGATCCTATCAACATGTGCAAGCTGCGAAAATAGTAAAAATGTTAAAAATATCAGCTAACGTAGTAAAACAGTAACGGAAATAAGAGAAGTGAGTAAAAAATTTATTAACAAACCACTTCAGGAGAAGAGAAGTAAGCAACCCAATAAGATTCATCATCATTCTCCATAATTGTGTTAGTAGCAGTAGGTAAAAGATAGACAGATAATTGTACCATATTATAGAGGAAAAAAATTAAACCTGAATATGCAACACAGAATCTGCTTATCTCCGCTTTTAAAGATCACCATACAGGTATGGCTAATTAGAGAAAAATGTAGGAATAATGTGCTAACAAATATACTGCAAGTTAAAAGCAAAACAAATATACTAAAAGTAAAGTATAGGATCACAATACAGGCATGCCTAATTAGAGTAAACTATAAGAATTCATGTATGAATGCTACCAACAATATGTAATTGCAATGTTGTAAAAATATAGGAGTGTTTACTACAATTTTTTTGATGCACATTTGCATGAGCATCATGCTCTAGTGCAATTATGTAACAACCCGTATTTTCAATAACCTGTAATAATGTAAATCGAGGCAGAATTTAATTCTAAAATCTGAATCAAGGGAAATGGGCTATGCCATTGCGTTTGTCTCAGAAAAATACGAGAAATAGAGTCCGAGTTTTCGAAAATCGGAGTCCGTATGACCCGATTAAGGCCCAACGAAGTTTTCAGAAAAATTCAAAGTAAAAACAGATTTCAAATTCAAGTTTGAATTTGAAAATTAAGACAGATAGGTCCAGGCGGGAAAAATCCCGCCAGAACACCCAAGTCGACAGCCCTGTCGACTTGGGAGTCGACTTGGTTGGACCAAGTCGACAGCCCTGTCGACTTGGCTGTCGACTTGGCTCAGCTGGGCTGTTTAGCCTGGTGCACCATTTAGAGATTGTGTTGAGCTTGGGGGCCAGATTCGGTTTTGAGGGCTGAGATTGGAACTAGGGTTTAATCCTATGGCCTAAAACACTTGCCTAATCTATAAATAAGACCCTAAGCTAGCCCTAAATCATTATTAATCAATCCTACAACTAAACTATGGCAAAATTTTACCTCTCATGGCCTCCACTCTCTTCATAAAATTCCTAAATCAATTTCTATGAGAGATTTTCCATGCATACAAGTGTTTTCAAACTTGTATGAGCATTATTAGCTTGCATTCAAGTCAAGTTTCCATATTTATATCATAAAGCAAGAGTTTTGATCATTTTGGCTTAAGGGTTTTCTATTAAAGCTTGCATTTTGGGTTTGATTAAGGGCTTTGTCATATTTCCTAAACATTGTAAGCCCTATTCTACTTTCATACTTAAACTCTAAAGTTAAATGTATGATATGCAAGTTTGCCATGATATGCAAGTTTACTATGATGTGTTATGCAAGCTTACTATGATGTGATATGCAAGTTCATCACGTTATGTCATGCAAGTTGTCATATGATATGCAAGTTATGTTATGCAAGTTTGATATGCAAGTTGTCATTTGATATGCAAGTTATGTTATGCAAGTTTGATATGCAAGTTGTCATACGATATGCAAGTTATGTTATGCAAGTTTGATATGCAAGTTGTCATATGATATGCAAGTTATGTTATGCAAGTTTGGGTTGATCATTTGGCTCATGTTATCATGTTATGCAAGCTTATCTTGGGCTTATGAACATAAAGCTTCAAGCTTTATGCTAAAGTTTGTATTTTGGCAACATGTAAGTTATCATATCCCTTATGATGACTTGCATGTGAGGCTAGATGCGAACTTATGGCCATTTTTACATGTCATTTATCACCATGTATCACCAATATGTTAAGTTTGGTTTTATGCATGCTTTTGGGGCCTAATGCAAGTATATGAACATATGTACATTTCATATGCCACCATGTTGAACTTGTGGCTTCAACACCTTTATGTCATGATTATGTCAAGTTCCCTCTTTCTATCCTTTATGCGCTATTGCGATATGTAAGCGATGGGATTGCGTTTGGGGTTGGGTAAACTTAAAAGACATAAAAACATAAGCTTGGGAATTTACCTATTAAGTTAGGTCTACCCATTGGGAATTTACCTATTAAGTTAGGTCTACCCAATTGCTTGAAAACTTGTAATGTGTTTTGTAAACATGATGGACATGACACTTAGAAAATATGAGGGTGACCAACTCGAGGTTGGGTTGAGTTTGTAGCGTAAACCTACCCGGAACCGACCGGCTTAACTAGTTGCTACAAACAATAGGACCCAATGTGAGAAGTTGGTCATGTTGTACCTTGAACCCGAGGTTAGACCAAGTTGTGGTGTAAAGCTACCCGGACCCGCCCGGCTTAACTAGTAACCACAACAAAGTTTATGTGAGAGGTTAAGGCACATTAATTAATTAATGCCTCGTGATTAGGGTTAAGTCATGGACCGCTTGAATACTTAACCAATGAAACACGATGGGTTGGTAGGGTTAAGTCATGAACCTTGGGTACACTTAACCAACTTGGTACTTGAATGAGTTGGGTTAACCACGTTTAACCCATTAAGGAAACCCTAGTTACGTGGTCCTTTGCACCAGTAACCCTCTTAGTTGTATCATGATACCCTAGGGACTAGGCTAGGGAGGGGCACGATTACTGGGATGCCATGTAAGCGACCAAAACGACGGCAGAGTAGGTGCGCCGGTGTAGGTTCAGACGGGTCATGGTCGTGCACATGGTCCGGAGTTGAAAAAGCAGGCACGGGCACCAGTAGGTTTAGACTGTGCGTGCATTGATTTGTGTCGGTAGTTGACACCCTAGGACTTGATACACCCTAGGGTGGACCTAGCACAGTTTAGCTACACTTCGTAGATGGGCCGTATGACACAGACACTTGACGAGTTAGGCTTATAGGGAGCCGATCGACTAGACCGTGCTAGTTGGACCTTGGTTTGGGTCATTCATGATGTTGGGCCAAACTTGGGCCTAGGGATCACTTCTTGTTTACACTTTGGACCTCGTATTGGGGTCACTTCATGTTATTGGGTCAAATCTTGGGCCAAGGGATCAATACTTGTTTATTCAAGTCATGTTAGTTTGCTAGTACACCTGTGGTGCAAAACCTTAATCTTGATTATGCGATGACACCTTTATCTACCCTGTTAGTTAATCATCATGCTAGTATGTTGTTATCCTTATGTTCATCCCTGCTGCTCATGCCAATTAACTTTATCAGTTTACATTGATTGTAGTATGGCTTACTCAGTCTTTTTGACTGACCTGTTTTCTTTCGCCTCGTTTCTTCCGTTTGCCCCCCCCCCCAGGTTCTCAGGGAGGGAATACTGGAGCTTAGCTTGGATTTCTGATCGCTTGCTTGTGGGATTTTAGCTCATGTACGGTCTTGGCATGAAGCTAGCTATGGTTATCACTTATTTTGGGGATAGTACTTATGTATTCCAGTTTTTCAGTGATGTTGTTTTTATCTAGACTTGTTTATTTGGGAAGTTGACATTATGTTGTACCAGACTTGTTTTGAAATGGTTTAAAATCTTCCGCTGTTTTATCTATGTTATTTACTCTGTTTACATATATACATATGTTCTTGTTCTGCCTTGATATATCATTATGCATGTTTACCTGATTCAAACGCCCCTCCAAAGTCAGTGTCCTTGCAAGAGTGGTACTGGCGGAGGTGGGGTGTTACATTTGGTATCAAAGCATATGGTTTACGAGAAGGAACGAAAAAGGTTTTTAGAAAACTTTTGGAAAACTATTTTCAAAACCAAGTATAAAGTATTTTCCAAAGAAAAGTCTAGTTTATTTTAAAAGGCTATTCCCCAAAAAGCCATTAGCAAAATCCCTTCGTTTTTCTCTATTCTGAATCTATCTTTTTCTTCGTTTTCAGTATGGCCGATAACTTTGCTATTCCGGAGGGAGTACACGTACCTGTTTGGTATAGGAGACTTTTGGAGGCTAGGGCGACCGAAGCCGGCCCCGCAGATGTTCCTCCTCCTCCAGTGGCTAATGTTCCTCCTCCTGTAGTTAATGTTCCTCCTCCTCCTGTCGCTGAGGTTCCTCTTCCTCCTCCCCCTCAGCATCCTCAAGCTGATTTCGCAAAGACTTGCAAAGATTTCAAAGCAATGGGTGGCAAGAATTTTCAAGGCACTGAGACTTTTGTAGAGGCCAGAAATTGGTTGAGAGAGACCGAGTATTTATTTGCTATCTTTGGGTTAGACGATCAGAGGAAGATCTTGTTGGCGGTTTGGCTTATGAAGGATGAAGCCGCTTATTGGTGGGAAGTCACCAATGGTACTAGGCCTGTTGAGACTTGGGCCGATTTCAGGGCAAGGTTCATGCTTAAGTTTCTATCTTCTGCTGAGGAGAATCTGCAAATGGAGAGGTTCATAACTTTGAAACAAGGAGATATGGCTGTCAAGGAATATGTGAACAAATTCAATCAGTTTGCTTGTTTTGGCTTGGATATGGTGAATACTCCTCAGAAGAAGGCTCTTCGTTTTGCTAGAGGATTGAATGAGCCGTTGCAGGGATTGGCTATGTCACATATTCCCCATGGGGCCACTTTTGAGAGCTTGGTTGATATGGCGTTACTTCAGGGAGATGTCAAGAAAGAGATCAAGGTGAATGATACTCAAGCCAAGAAGGCTGATTCCCAGGGGAAAGGAAATCAGAGTAATCAGAACAACAAGAACGACAAGGGTAACAAGAACAAGGCAAAGGAAACAAGAAAGTGCAACTTCTGTGGGATTGTTGGGCATATAGCCAAGGACTGTAGGAAGAAGAGAAGGAAATTGGGTGGGTGCTTTCACTATGGAGAGACTGGACATTTCAACAAGGATTGCCCGAAGAAGCAAGGGCAAGGCCAGGGTCAGACTCAGCGTGCTGGACCTTCAGGAGAGCAAGTTCATGCTCTCAATGCCGCTCCAGTTCCCTATCGAGGTAGTATTTCTGTGAAAGTCTTGTTTACATTTCTGATTTTCCTGTTCGTACCTTGTTTGATTTTGGTGCATCGCATAGTTTATTTCATCTGATTTAGTTGGAAGTTTGCACCTAAGTACTAGTCTAGTTAATGATCCCGTGTGTGTTTAAAATCCAATTGGGGGTTCCGCCCATTTGTCTATTATCTACGTGGATTTGAAATATCTCTATCTTTGGTATAGAGTTCTCGTGTGATGCTTATATTCTCGGTTTCATGGAATATGGGTTGGGTTAGGAAGGGATTTCTTGTAATCCGAAAGAAGTATATCCTGCTTATCTTCCCGATCTCTTTGTAGCATATCTTTGCTATCCATGTTTATCTAGTTTATCGTGTTAATCTTGTCATGAGAACCTTAGGTAGAAACCCTTTGGATGAAACATGTGTTTGAAACATGTTATGCTTGATGGTTGCAAGTGGTTGCAAGTGTTTGCAAGTGGTTACTCGTGGATGCATTATACACGTTAGGCACTAGATCGGCTCACACGCTCCTCATATTGCATATGCATGAGTGTTTATGCTTATTCATGAATGAAAATTTTCGGTGTTATCACATGGATGTTGCATATGGATGTATGTTATGTGCGCACATATAGATGTTATACATTATGTTAGGAATTGCATACATGTGGATTCATTTCACTAACATAATTTGCATTGATGATATTTGCATTAGATAAGGACATATACACACACCTTTGCATATGTTCATACAACATTTAGAATCTTGTAAGGACAATGATTGCTCGTGGATGATGTTTTGAGTAGATGGATGATTGGATGGTAGGATACGTTCTTCCTAACTTGAAGATTTCGGGGACGAAATCCTTTAAGGAGGGGAGAATGTAACAACCCGTATTTTCAATAACTTGTAATAATGTAAATCGAGGCAGAATTTAATTCTAAAATCTGAATCAAGGGAAACGGGCTATGCCATTGCGTTCGTCTCGGAAAAATACGAGAAATAGAGTCCGAGTTTTCGGAAATCGGAGTCCGTATGACCCGATTAAGGCCCAACGAAGTTTTCAGAAAAATTCAAAGTAAAAACAGATTTCAAATTCAAGTTTGAATTTGAAAATTAAGACAGATAGGGCCAGGCGGGAAAAATCCCGCCAGAACACCCAAGTCGACAGCCCTGTCGACTTGGGAGTCGACTTGGTTGGACCAAGTCGACAGCCCTGTCGACTTGGCTGTCGACTTGGCTCAGCCGGGCTATTTAGCCCGGTGCACCATTTAGAGATTGTGTTGAGCTTGGGGGCCAGATTCGGTTTTGAAGGCTGAGATTGGAACTAGGGTTTAATCCTATGGCCTAAAACACTTGCCTAATCTATAAATAAGACCCTAAGCTAGCCCTAAATCATTATTAATCAATCCTACAACTAAACTATGGCAAAATTTTACCTCTCATGGCCTCCACTCTCTTCATAAAATTCCTAAATCAATTTCTATGAGAGATTTTCCATGCATACAAGTGTTTTCAAACTTGTATGAGCATTATTAGCTTGCATTCAAGTCAAGTTTCCATATTTATATCATAAAGCAAGAGTTTTGATCATTTTGGCTTAAGGGTTTTCTATTAAAGCTTGCATTTTGGGTTTGATTAAGGGCTTTGTCATATTTCCTAAGCATTGTAAGCCCTATTCTACTTTCATACTTAAACTCTAAAGTTAAATGTATGATATGCAAGTTTGCCATGATATGCAAGTTTACTATGATGTGTTATGCAAGCTTACTATGATGTGATATGCAAGTTCATCAAGTTATGTCATGCAAGTTTGATATGCAAGTTGTCATATGATATACAAGTTATGTTATGCAAGTTTGATATGCAAGTTGTCATATGATATGCAAGTTATGTTATGCAAGTTTGATATTCAAGTTGTCATATGATATGCAAGTTATGTTATGCAAGTTTGATATGCAAGTTGTCATATGATATGCAAGTTATGTTATGCAAGTTTGGGTTGATCATTTGGCTCATGTTATCATGTTATGCAAGCTTATCTTGGGCTTATGAACATAAAGCTTCAAGCTTTATGCTAAAGGTTGTATTTTGGCAACATGTAAGTTATCATATCCCTTATGATGACTTGCATGTGAGGCTAGATGCGAACTTATGGCCATTTTTACATGTCATTTATCACCATGTATCACCAATATGTTAAGTTTGGTTTTATGCATGCTTTTGGGGCCTAATGCAAGTATATGAACATATGTACATTTCATATGCCACCATGTTGAACTTGTGGCTTCAACACCTTTATGTAATGATTATGTGAAGTTCCCTCTTTCTATCCTTTATGTGCTTTTGCGATATGTAAGCGATGGGATTGCGTTTGGGGTTGGGTAAACTTAAAAGACATAAAAACATAAGCTTGAGAATTTACCTATTAAGTTAGGTCTACCCATTGGGAATTTACCTATTAAGTTAGGTCTACCCAATTGCTTGAAAACTTGTAATGTGTTTTGAAAACATGATGGACATGACACTTAGAAAATATGAGTGTGACCAACTCGAGGTTGGGTTGAGTTTGTAGCGTAAACCTACCCGGAAACGACCGGCTTAACTAGTTGCTACAAACAATAGGACCCAATGTGAGAAGTTGGTCATGTTGTACCTTGAACCCGAGGTTAGACCAAGTTGTGTTGTAAATCTACCCGGACCCGCCCGGCTTAACTAGTAACCACAACAAAGTCTAATGTGAGAGGTTAAGGCGCATTAATTAATTAATGCCTCGTGATTAGGGTTAAGTCATGGACCGCTTGAATACTTAACCAATGAAACACGATGGGTTGGTAGGGTTAAGTCATGAACCTTGGGTACACTTAACCAACTTGGTACTTGAATGAGTTGGGTTAACCACGTTTAACCCATTAAGGAAACCCTAGTTACGTGGTCCTTTGCACCAGTAACCCTCTTAGTTGTATCATGATACCCTAGGGACTAGGCTAGGGAGGGGCACGATTACTGGGATGCCATGTAAGCGACCAAAACGACGGCTGAGTAGGTGCGCCGGTGTAGGTTCAGACGGGTCATGGTCGTGCACATGGTCCGGAGTTGAAAAAGCAGGCACGGGCACCAGTAGGTTTAGACTGTGCGTGCATTGATTTGTGTCGGTGGTTGACACCCTAGGACTTGATACACCCTAGGGTGGACCTAGCACAGTTTAGCTACACTTCGTAGATGGGCCGTATGATACAGACACTTGACAAGTTTGGCTTATAGGGAGCCGATCGACTAGACCGTGCTAGTTGGACCTTGGTTTGGGTCATTCATGATGTTGGGCCAAACTTGGGCCTGGGGATCACTTCTTGTTTACACTTTGGACCTCGTATTGGGGTCACTTCATGTTATTGGGCCAAAGCTTGGGCCAAGGGATCAATACTTGTTTATTCAAGTCATGTTAGTTTGCTAGTACACCTGTGGTGCAAAACCTTAATCCTGATTATGCGATGACACCTTTATCTACCCTGTTAGTTAATCATCATGCTAGTATGTTGTTATCCTTATGTTCATCCCTGCTGCTCATGCCAATTAACTTTATTAGTTTACATTGATTGTAGTAGGGCTTACTCGGTCTTTTTGACTGACCTGTTTTCTTTCGCCTCTTTTCTTCCGTTCCCCCCCCCCCGGTTCTCAGGGAGGGAATACTGGAGCTTAGCTTGGATTTCTGATCGCTTGCTTGTGGGATTTTAGCTCATGTACGGTCTTGGCATGAAGCTAGCTATGGTTATCACTTATTTTGGGGATAGTACTTATGTATTCCAGTTTTTCAGTGATGTTGTTTTTATCTAGACTTGTTTATTTGGGAAGTTGACATTATGTTGTACCAGACTTGTTTTGAAATGGTTTAAAATCTTCCGCTGTTTTATCTATGTTATTTACTCTGTTTACATATATACATATGTTCTTGTTCTGCCTTGATATATCATTATGCATGTTTACCTGATTCAAACGCCCCTCCAAAGTCAGTGTCCTTGCAAGAGTGGTACTGGCAGAGGTGGGGTGTTACAAATTAGCTAGAACAATAATTCATGTATACAACCTGACATACACATGCATGCATCAGTTAACGTGCATGCCAGTGTCTTTTACGATCCCATTGCTTTGGTCACTAAAATCAGAACTTTTTCATACACTAAAATCAGAACTATTTATTTATAATGCCTTAAATTTGATAGCCTGACATCAATACGTACTAACAGTGAAAACTGAATGGGTTATTATATATAGATGTATATATCTGGGAACAAATGAATTTTTTTTTGCTAAAATAGGCTTGAAGGTTAGTATAGTGGAAAACTAGTGCATCAGAAAAGTGGAACAGTATTTTACCTATAGTAAGCGGTTGATGAATATTTGCGGTGAAAAACAGAACATTTCATTTCCAGAGCCACTTCAAACGTGTGTAATAGTTATCTCTTATCCTACTGTTATTACTCTTCCCACTTGAGCAAGTGCACGCTTCGCTGCCTGCTACTCGTATGGTTGCTTTAAGCTAAGTGACAGCCTCAAGCTACTGCTAATCAACCTAACCATTCTTTTGCTGTTGTGAAGGCTCAAAAACCCACATAGCACATCATTTTAATTTAACAGTCCAAGCTTGGACATTGGAATTGCATGTTCTTGCAACAATATTAAAGCAAAATAGGTTAGAGAGAATATAAATCTAGAAAAGCAAACAGGTACCAAAAAGAAAATTATATTCTGACATACCCAAATCGCAGTAGAGACCAATTCTTGACATTTACTTGTATTACTGTAGTCATTCAAAGTCGCTGCAAACGAACAAATTACTGCAAAGAGCAACTATATTCAAAATCAAAAACCATATTGGGTTATGACCGTTGTCATGGATAGAGGTCGTTAATGCATTTGGAGTTGTCTCCATGTAAAATTGAAGTATAAGGTAAAGTGGCTCAGATCAAATAAAAATATTACTTCAGGCCACTGCTATGGATCAAGGTCCAAAACGTCGTCGTTGAAATCGAAGAAACGACAATTCAAATGAGGTAATGAAGGTGATTAAGGCATCATCCATGGATGGAGATAGTTGCAAAAAGTCGTCGGTGAAGTCGAAAGGGAAAGGGAAAGGGCTAAATAGTTTTTTTGGTCATGTTGATGGAATGAACGTCGAAAATAACTGGGTCAGAGGTAGACTTATGGAGCGAGATTGGATTTTTTGCTGAAGGTGAAGGAGAAGCAAGTTAGTGGATGATGTACTCAGTAGGGGAATGGTAAGGGTTGGAGAATTGTGAGGCGGTTAGTTGAATGTGGGGGAGGAACTGCTGTTAAACGTGGATAAGCAGGCAGTAAGAAGGCAAATTTATGCTTTATTTGAAATTACGACACCACATTAAATTTGTCCACATTAAAAACTTGTACCTCTACTATAAGCAGGTGAGAATAATTCAGCTCCTCTTTATTGGGTATAAATTTGTCGAAAGTTGCATTAACTCATGGTAAACAATTCCATTTGCTGCACTGTTTTATTATCTTACAGTCAAAGCCTTAGTTGTTAAAATTTTCAACTTGACACTTATCTCATTTGTCCACTGCTTTGTAGATGGTCATGAAATTAATTATATTAATTTGTAACTTCATCACATACTCGCATGTTGGCTATTAATTATTTATCAATGCAAAACATGCAGGAAATAATCCTAATACTGTTTATGGTACATTATTACCACGGAAATATTAATTGCTTACTTTTGCGATAAATATTCACAATTAATATTATTTGTTTGAAAACCGATGAATGCTAACTTCATGCACTAACCAATTTGTCCACATTAAAACTTGTACCTCTACTATAAGCAGGTGAGAATAATTCAGCTCCTCTTTATTGGGTATAAATTTGTCGAAAGCTGCATTAACTCATGGTAAACAATTCCATTTGCTGCACTGTTTTATTATCTTACAGTCAATGCCTTCCTCACAACCTGCCTCAGAACAGCATAATATCAATATATGACAATTTAAACCCAATCAATTCATTAAGACAATGCAAAACATATTAGCCTTAAATAGGTTGGTTAATAATCAGATCACAGACATGCTATAAAGCTGGATCAGGAAGTGTGTATGAATAAGAGTATATTCAAAAAATAGCCACTACTTTGATTTAGGACACAAATGAGAAACATGCTTATTTTTGGCTAGAAATAATAAAAAGATTTCAATTTCAATATAATAAAAATCAAACAAAATGTAGTTGTGCAGTAATAAAGTCGGTACATCAAAATATAGAAAAAGAACAACCGTGTCATAATAAAATACTAATATGGTAATTACTCTGAGCATGGTTAACGTAATAAATGTTAAGCAATCTAATTCTTACATGCATTCTATATTAAAATAACCATCAATCTCAAATTATTGATATTTGGAAACAAAATATTAATAATCAATCAGGTAAATGATGGACATAGATGTTACAAAATCAATTTCTACACAGGATACTTGTAATATTAACAAAAACAAAAAAAATTCATTATAAAGTAGTACTAATAACCTGCATTTCTTATGCTGGGGATCCATAAGCAATATACAAATTATGTAAATCCGAATCTATAGTAAAGAGTGAATTTTCAGTCAGTTAGATAGCGGATAGTTTACCAAATGTATTTAAGAATAACATACAAATAGTTATTCCACATAGTGCAATTATTTTTTACATGCTTTAGTTGCCTGCACTTTGTCCATTTTCATTTCAAAATCATTCTTCTTATCACTGTCATTATGATTCTCACGCAATTAAATATTTACTATTATGTCAACTACATAACAATGAAACCATTTTGACTCTAGTAGATAAAAGTTTCAGTAACAGAGCATAGAAATTTAACTAAAAATGTCAAAATTTATTAAACTGGGTCGCTGAGCCACATACAGAAGCCTTAACACATTGTGATCTTTGTCCCGGTTAGAAACTTGTGATTGAAAATCGAGCACCTGTATAAATTTCCATGGAACATAAGCAGGTGTTACCAAATAATAAAAGGGTGTTGTTATTGACACTCCAACTATTGTTAAGGGGAGATCAAATTTTAGAAACACTCCAATCATAAAAAAATGTTAGGGGAGGTCACGTACTTAATTTTTTACGTTTCCTTTTTACCTTTACCATCTCAAATCCCAATTAATCTCAAATGCAAAAAAAAAAAACAAATCTTTAAATTATTTGCAAACAAAAAAAAGATTGTCTAGGGAGAAATAAGTGAATTACTGCATAACGACATGAATGACATAAGTCTGTCGTATTATATATTTTTGTTCGACATTATTCATCATTTTTTAAATTTGTTTTCGTTGTTGGATTGTCGAAGTGGAGAAAATGGGGTGTATCGATAAATTCAGCGGTGGGATAATATATAAAAAAATTGTTCGATATATATATATATATATATATATATATATATATATGTATATGTATCGATTTCCTATGAATGATATTTTTTCATTTGATCTGATTCATACCGACAAATGGAATTATTGTACTTTGGCATAAAAATCTGATACAGTTCGACTAATATACCATATAATTTTTTTTGAACAACTAAAAAAGAGATAATTGCAAAGAAGGCTGATTCGGTAAAATAAACTTTATTTGTTAAAGGGGTGCTCTCTACATTGGTGCTCCCCTTAACAAATTCTTTTTTTCTAAAAAATTGACCCTCCCTTAATAATACTTGGAGTGTCAATAACAATCCCCTAATAAAAATAGAATTCAGGGTAGGCCATATAAAGTATACCTTAGCAAATTGGTTGAATCAATGAAAAAATTAGTTAAGAGCAATTTTGATGAAAAAATAAATCTAAATTAATTTTGTTTCCATCAGGGAAGATAAATTCCGTGGAGACAAAAGTGCTATAAAACTTCAGTTTCAACTTAGACACATAAAATCCTCGACCAAATGATTAACCTTCTAACACAAAATTAGGATAACTTGGATTGGTAGTTCGAAATGAGTAATCAAGATAAATAAATGCTATTTTTATTAGTAAACGGTAAGCATTAATCTAGTTTAGTGAGCATTAATTCATATTTTAAACACCTAAGAGAGAATCAACTTAACAAATTCAAGTTTGGAAAGCTTCAACATCTATCACCTCCAAACTTAAGCCTGACAATTCATAAAAGGATCATATATCACGTCCTGTCAAGACTGGCCACGCAAACTCCTTCGACGGATACTGCTACTCTATAAGAAATCGGAACATTGGAAACAATAATAAAAATTCAAAAGTCCTAACACTACAACCTGGCAGAAATATGTGGCGGTGATCAGAATTATAAGTCAAAGTAAATGTAGCAGCTTTTATAGCTATGTAAATATAAAACTCAGTCACATGAATATGCCCATATAACAAAAAGTACAGTAAAATGTTAAATTAACTAACCTACAACGGCATGGCTGAAATACAGAGCTAAAGAGGAGACCCGTTGTCCAAAATCCAGATCTGACGAACCAACCATTCTTCGGCTGGTAAAGATTCAATTATAACGAATTAAGTATGACAATGAGTACCAAGGAACGAAACATAAAACAATTTTACCACTCACCCTTTCTTCGAATGCCAGATCTGACGAACCATCGGCCGGTAAAGATCAACATACAACAATCATAACGAATTAGTATAACAATTAGTACAAAAGACAGAATTATAAAATGATTTTACCACTCATGTCGTCCTCCAGGTTGAACACTGGTACATCCCGTGATAGATCTGAAAAGAACTACAAGATCTACAGCAAATCGGAAACCATGATAGGAAATTCATGCGGACATCGTACGGTTACTGGAGGAGGAAGGAAGCATGCGATCTGAACAGGAGAGTGAAAAAGAGAAGTAGTTAAAGGTGGAAATGGGTAAACGTGGGAATTAGGTAGGAGATTGAGTTGAGGATGGAGGAATGGGGAAGAAAACAAATGACCAAAATATGAAATACGTGAAAAACGGAAGAAAAGAAAAAAAATTCGAGACACCTGCCGACTATACGAAGTGGTAGTAGTGGGCAGGAAATGGTTACCGCAAAAGACGTGTTTACCCTTCATTTTAATGTTCTGTTTTTTTAATTTTATCAACCGCAGTGGGTTTTTTTGCTAGTTCAAAAAAGCTTCACCAGAGTGAAGTATTTGTATTATTATAAAGATATATTGGAAAGTCTAAAAGGACACAAAATGTTGACACAAAATTAAATACAAAAAATCTGAGCCACTAGATCTTCCCTTGAATTACACCTCACACATAAAGACAAACAAATCGTGTGGTCCATATTTTGTGTACACATATTTGTATCCAATTTTGTGTCCCTGTAACCGCTATCTATATAATAAAATTCCCCCCCTTGGACAAACAACAAGAGAAATAGTGGTTCAAATTTAATCCCGCAAAAACAAATCCACTGTCCTAATTTAAACACATCCCCTGATATTTTGATTGCCACCTCATCCGCATTTGCCTTATATTGATTGATGTAATTATTGCTGCTAACCATATTTTCTATGCCTGTAGTCAAATTTATAAAGCATTTCTTCAATTACTAACACATTAATATTAAATTTATATTATATTAAGAATATTTGCCCACTTTTGAAATGCATAATAACAAACGAACTATATAAATATGGCATATTTAAATATGTATTATTGGTAGAGGCACATGAATAAAGGAGCATTAAGCATATAAATGTGACGGCAAGGAATTTCGCTCGGTCCGAACCAGTCGCTAAACCGACCCAGACCGTTCGAAACGCCCTATCGTTTGAGAACACGACAAAATAGAACGCATACAGAAGAACATTTCATTGTATATTACAACAATGCATCAGATTACAAGAATATACAGAGTATAAATGAATATAACACAGAAATATCAGAGATTTAAATTACATTTAAATATATAGCAGCGGAAAATAATACAATACGCAACTGAAGAAGATATACGGATACAAAGCTTTCCGGATATCGTTCCAGCTGTAAACCAGGATCCTGTGAATATAAATCTGCAAAACCGAAACTACTAGCTGCCCGTGTCAAAATAAGGGCACCCAGAGTTTAGGTTAAAACAATAAACTCTAGGTCAGTCATGTGACTGGTGTGAGAACGAAAACAGTTATTAATCTTTATTTTAAAGTTAGGTAAATCAAGGGACCACGCCGTATAACACGGAACGGGTTTCCTCCCAAGAACACCAGTGCATAAACAAACAGCGCCATGCTAAATAAAGAAAAATGAAGCTATTATAAGACCCAGGTCCCATCACACAATGCAACGCAGCCGAGGATAGGGTTTTTACCTTATAATAGCCAAGAATGCTTGATACGTTTAAAAGAAATCATTTTGATACTATTATAAGTGTATAGTGTATAAAACAACTTCAAATCATAAGTATCAATCATAGGCGGCATGAATGCCCCATAACACTATGTCGCCATATATAGGTTATACAATCAAAATCGCAAAGTCGCGTATTTGGAAATTGGATTTCCGTCTATGAACCGAGGCAAAAGATAGTCCTCACCGACTTCGAGACTGCCTAGCCCGAGCCTCAGGGTCAGAGCGCATCGACCCTTGGATCGTCAGGGCCGGTCCACCGATGTGGATTAAAATGCCTGAACACTGCGTTTCCCCGCCCTTTGGGGCGTAAATTAGCCAACGAATGACTCCATCGGACCCGGATCGTCCGATCAAACCGAGGCGCCTCGCAACAGCAACAACCACACAGGCGAAAAATATATAAATGTCAGGGCTGGTAGGTCACTGACACCACCCTAGCTAGGAAGAAACGCAGGCCCTCCCTGATGTCCTCTCCCGTTTTTGGTTCACAACCGGGGTGCAAAACTCGCGAAGTAAACGTTACACAAAGCTATGCCACAAAGGCCGTGCTTTGATCATCACCACAAGACTTTGCTTTTCAACAGAAGCCTCGATCAATTGCCACTTAGGCATGCCACACAGGCAATTCACTCCATGCGTTTGATATCCATCAATATATAACCCCTGAGCTCGTACGTCTCAGAGAAGGGCGTTAAGCAAGAGAATAAATTCTCCGCCGCCAAACAGATATATATTTAATAGAGATCAATCGCACGGACTAAAATCCAATGTCAGACACACAGTCCATTTACAAGTCCGTTCTGGGTCTGAACGAAACCGGAGGCACCTAGTACCCCGCATATCCATCGATCTCCAAGTACGTCTGGACGATCACCAACTGTTTCCATCTTCTTGGGTGTACAGCCCAATCAAGATTATCAGTAATCACCCAAACGACGTGAAGACTTCTGGTCTTCGACCACCGTCTTCATCTTCGACACCACGTCGAATCAGTTATTCAGAATGGGATAAACCCGGTCTTTCTGAATAACTCGCGTATATATTATAAAAGTGTTACACAAACACAACATACGCCTCATTCCAATTCAGAATATTCTTTTATTCAAATATTCCTATACTTTGGGAAAAGTTCCCATTAATTTTATCCAAGATAAATTCTTTAAATTTATTCTTTAATCTCCTTTGAATATCAATTCAAACTAGTCGGGATTAGCGAACCACACCGAAGTAATCATTTATTTTATTTCCCAATCCCAACATATTCATCCCATGAAGTAAAACTGGTAATACTTCATATCTAACACCACAGTGTTATCGGTAAATTCAATTACCATTTCACGTTCAAATCTAATTAAAGATTTAACCATCGCCTGGAGCAAAACTGGTGATACTCCATTTTCGATCATTTCAATCTAATTAAAGATTCATTAAAACTCCACTTAGTTTTAATCTTTAACTGGGTTAAAGAATCAATGTCATTTAAAACACGGCTCACGATAAACCCAAAATCACATTCCATTAATTATCGGGTTAAAGAACAAGTGTTATTTAAAACACTGTTCACGATAAACCCAAAAATCAATACCAATTCAATTCCAATTAAATATCGTTTAATTGGTACACATCATTAAATCTAAATAAAAAGATTTAATCTTTTCTCAACTGGGTTCAAGAACAGTGTTAGTGAAGACACCACTCACGACAAACCCAAATCACATTTGATATTCAATACAAGGCTCTGAATAGAAAATATACCGGCTTATATTCAATATCGAATTCTACGACTAACAAATGTCGTATTGGAAATAACGATATAAATATATATCTTTCAAATTTCCATAACAACCCCTGTATAATCACGAATTCCAACATCGAAATATTCCGAAGACAATTTCGATTCAAATCCACTCCAATGCAATCATTGGATATTCTGGTTATTTTTAAAACCCTTTTTAAATTCAATTCATTTATTTAAAAATAAATAGAATTATATTTCTAGTTCAAAACTAGTTCATTTCGATAAAAATCTATTTTTATCTTTTCAAATATGGAGTTTTTCATCCCAAATCTTCACAAATCATTTCTTATGATTTTACACAAATTATTACTATTTTTAATAATTTTATCAAGGCCCGTACAGTCGATTTCCACCAATGGCCATCGAACTGCACTTACAGCGACCTTTTTCAAATTTGATTTGGACATAATTCCAAATCCAACCGTTAGATTTTAATTTCTCACATTCGTTAGAAAGCTCTCTTTGATACGAACCCAACGGTTCCGGTTTTAGGAGAATCCGACGGTCGGATCTCCCGTAATGTCCGTTTGAAATCAATGGTCGAAATTCGCGAACTGCCGCGGCGCGGCGCGTTCTATTCAGGCCATTATATTATATATATAATATATATAATATATATATCGTCGATTTCTTTTTAAAACGAATTATATAAATAGTTTTGAATTCGTTTCAAAAACATTTTCAACTTCCATTTCAATTCAAATCAAAATTGAATTCTTCTTTATAAATTCGTTTTAAAAACCATTTCTATTCAATTCAAATTTCAATTCAATTTGAATTCATTTCACTTCGCTTTCAATTCAATTTGAATTCGTTTTCAATTCAATTCATTTCGTAATCGTTTTCAATTCATTTCGAAATCGTTTTCAATTCAATTCATTTCGAAATCGTTTTCAATTCAATTCATTTCGAAATCGTTTTCAATTCAATTCATTTCGAAATCGTTTTCAATTCAATTCATTTCGAAATCGTTTTCAATTCAATTCATTTCGAAATCGTTTTCAATTCAATTCATTTCGAAATCGTTTTCAATTGATATAAATATCGTTCACGTCAAAATGGCGTCAATCTAATCAACACGGCTTCATATATTCCTATTTTCAAATATTCTATTTCAAATATTTTTTTTTTTATATTTCTTTTTCAAAACTGGAATGAGGCCCAATCAATTACCATATAATGTTAATTATATGAATTTTCTTCAACACATGTATATAATAGCAATGAAAAATAATCAACCATCAACCAAAGTGCACAACACTGTATAAGCATCAAATATAAATATCTAACGCTTATAACAGCCTGTCAATCAATCGATCGACATATTTAATCAATCAGGATGAGTGAACTTCAAATTTCATCCTAACACCCGTGTGGGGTTTCAAACAATCAAACACAGATTTTATGTGTGCAGTTGGGCGATGTGTAAAATTTATCGTCCCAATCAATGTTATTCAAATAGGTGTACATAAACAAACCGTCCGGTTTGTAAATGAATATTTTATTTTATTCACTTCGCGTTAAAAATCATATTTTTAACGATCAAACTATTTTATTCAACCTATGAATTTTCTATTCAGTTCATTCTTTAAATAAAATGATATTTTTATTTTCTAACTTATTTTAGAAAATTTCGGCGGCATAACGACACGATACTAGAAACGGGACAAGGCCTAGCCTTATCCCCGGTCTAGTGAAGGCCCACGCCATTCACACATCAATCAAAATCACCAAACAACCAAATTCAAATCAAATCATATAACTAAGCTATGCAACCAAACAAACAAGTCCATGGTCTGTGGACGATTGTGTCGGGTGCTACTAAGCACCGTCTGCATCCTAGTATATATATATATAACTAGAAAATAAATTTGAAAGGTGAGAAATTCTCACCGATAGCTATCCAAACATCTTGACTCTTCTTTGATATAAATCTTCTTCGTTCTCGCCTTTTTATCACCTTCGTTGCTGTAGCCACTACATATGTAAAGATCGAATTTTTACTTCGCTACTCAATATATAAAAATCATATTTTTATTTCGAAGTTCAACATATAAAAATCATATTTTTAATTCGAAGTTCAACATATAAAAATCATATTTTTAATTCGAAGTTCAACATATAAAAATCATATTTTTAATTCGAAGTTCAACATATAAAAATCATATTTTTAATTCGAAGTTCAACATATAAAAATCATATTTTTAATTCGAAGTTCAACATATAAAAATCATATTTTTAATTCGAAGTTCAACATATAAAAATCATATTTTTAATTCGAAGTTCAACATATAAAAGTCATATTTTTATATGAATGAAAATCTCGTCTTTATAGAAATAACAATCTAATCTTTTCTAAATCAAAAATCTAATTTTTTCCTAAATCAAAACTACGATCTTTTTCTAAACAAAATACGATCTTTTTCTAAACAAAAATATGAACTTTTTCTTAGATAAAAATCCTATCTTTATTCTCTAATCATTTTAAAAAAAATCAAATCTTTTATAACTTAAAAGTCAAATCTTTTATAACTCAAAAATCAAATCTTTTATATAAAATAAAAACCAATTTTTATTATGCTATAATATATAAATAAAACTGACTTCATTTATGTAAATAAAATAATAAAACTCACAAGTTGACTGTTGACAAAGGGTGTTGGGTGCTGGCGGCCAGAACGGAGGCGGGGCGATGGACTCAGGGGCGGCGCCGCGATTTCCAGGTGGTGTCACGGCAGGCGGGACTCGCGCGAGGGTGGCTTTAGCTGGGGTGTCCGTTCTTCGAGGTAGGCGCGGTCTTTGGGAACGACGGGGAGGTTGACCGAGGGGAGGTGAGGCGAGACAGAGGCCAGAATTGGAGAAGACGACGGCGGGTTCTTAAGTAGAAGGAGGAGGTGAAGCAAGAGGGAGAAGGCGACGGTGGAGGGGGAGAGTTGAGGGTGGAGGCGCGATCGATTTCGGGGATTGGAGGCTGGTGAATGACGAGAATTTCAAGCAAGAAGGGGGCGGTTTCTGTTGACCGTGTAAAGTGAAAAGGAAGTGTTTTGGTAGAGAGATATATATTTATATAATATAATAATTAAATAATATTAAATTCTCAATTCTACTTATTTATCAATACGAACTCTAAATTGAACCTGACGACTATCGTCCATACCTAATTACCCCCATTCCGAATGCAATGGGATAGGTATCGTATGCTGATTCGATCATTTCGATCAGTTTTCGTCAAAATCAACATATAACTCTATATATTAAATTTGAACGTGTATTTCAATTTACCGGGGTCACATACTAACTCGAAAAAAAATCCTGAAAAATATTTTCTAGCTTCGTATTGACGATACGGTCCTAACAAAACAAGTTTCGTCAAATTCAGAGACCGTTTGAAAAATGGCCAATATCTAGTCGATTAAAATCAACTGAAACTGGTCAAACGCGTTTTCCTTTGCCACGCTCACATATTCATTCGAAAAATTATGAAATTTGAAACCTAGCAATTATTTAACATCATGGACCCAACAAAACTGGTTTCGCCGAAATCCGAGATCGTTTGCAAAATTTCTATTTTTAAGGGCCTGAATTCCATAGCGACTATTCAGAATTTTCAACTGGACATATCTTTTGATTCCCTCCATGAAATTTTGATTTTCCGGATTCGTTAGAAAGATATTATCAATTAGATCCTAATGTTTTTGGTTTCACTAAAATCCGGATTGTTTTGCACCCGGTACATTCAATTGAAGTTTGAAATCGAATTATCGAACTACCGCGCCATTTTCAATTCTATTTATAATTATATATAAATATTTATATTCTAACGATGACGCGTATAAATATATACGTTCGAATTATATTCAAAATAAATTTCACGTCGATATTATTTAAAATAATTCATTTTAAATAATTAAAATTCGCTAAAATCGCCAAAATAAAAATTTCAAACTGGCTCGCATTTTCCGGGTTATTACAATCTCCCCCACTTAAAACTTTTCGTCCCCGAAAAGGAACAAAGTCGAAAGTGGTTTGATTAATCAACTCTACGTTCGATCTGGCTTTCGTTCTCCAACTTTTCAGTTTCTGAGAATTTTCAAAATTTCAAAAATTTGGCTAACACCCTAAATTTTCGAAAAATTTCGCCATAACCTCCCCTGCACCGGGAGCATCGGGGAATTTCAAATAGCTTCCCCGGTCCTTCAGATCTCAAAAAGAAAAAGAAAAAGCCAAGCGGCTAGCCAATAGGCTCATAAAATCATCATCACCCAAACAAAACAGTAAATTATGTAATAAACATGTACCGATTTGTCGGGCAAACAAATTTTATTCTCTGGCTCTAGCCTCCTTGCTATGACCTGTTCAATGTAAGTATATGTATATGCAAGCAAATGCGACCGATTTTCAATACAATTCAATATTTGATTCAGTTAGGCATAATGGTTCAAAATTATCAAACAATTAAACAAACAACACAAACATCAATCAATTAGTGAATTATCATTTGAAATTCATAACTTTGATATATAGTCAAAAATCAGATTTTTAATGCCAAATCACAACAATAGACCCTAACTAATTTTGGTTCTCACACCAGCCAATAGGAAATATATAGAAATCCCACCTTCGAAACACGAACATAAGTTCTGATGATGATCGATCAATCATAAGAACCATCTCCGGGTGTCTAGAGTGTAATTCTATATCTATCCAGTATATTAAAATTTCAAATACACGTGGATCAGACGTATACGCAAAATCTATATATACTGGATTGTCCAAATCAATATAAATAAATAATCAAATACGAATAATTGATTTAAATTTTCAAAACAAAATTTGTTTTCATCTTCAAATATACTCTTCACACTCGTTCTAGGATACTACTGATCCTATCTCTAACGAGTCATCCTAATTGGATATTACTATCCCAATATCTGATGAATTCTTTCGTAAGGTTCTAATGTGTCTTGTTCTCTGCTTTGTAAACCAAAGCTCTGATACCAACTGTGACGGCAAGGAATTTCGCTCGGTCCGAACCAGTCGCTAAACCGACCCAGACCGTTCGAAACGCCCTATCGTTTGAGAACACGACAAAATAGAACGCATACAGAAGAACATTTCATTGTATATTACAACAATGCATCAGATTACAAGAATATACAGAGTATAAATGAATATAACACAGAAATATCAGAGATTTAAATTACATTTAAATATATAGCAGCGGAAAATAATACAATACGCAACTGAAGAAGATATACGGATACAAAGCTTTCCGGATATCGTTCCAGCTGTAAACCAGGATCCTGTGAATATAAATCTGCAAAACCGAAACTACTAGCTGCCCGTGTCAAAATAAAGGCACCCAGAGTTTAGGTTAAAACAATAAACTCCAGGTCAGTCATGTGACTGGTGTGAGAACGAAAACAGTTATTAATCTTTATTTTAAAGTTAGGTAAATCAAGGGACCACGCCGTATAACACGGAACGGGTTTCCTCCCAAGAACACCAGTGCATAAACAAACAGCGCCATGCTAAATAAAGAAAAATGAAGCTATTATAAGACCCAGGTCCCATCACACAATGCAACGCAGCCGAGGATAGGGTTTTTACCTTATAATAGCCAAGAATGCTTGATACGTTTAAAAGAAATCATTTTGATACTATTATAAGTGTATAGTGTATAAAACAACTTCAAATCATAAGTATCAATCATAGGCGGCATGAATGCCCCATAACACTATGTCGCCATATATAGGTTATACAATCAAAATCGCAAAGTCACGTATTTGGAAATTGGATTTCCGTCTATGAACCGAGGCAAAAGATAGTCCTCACCGACTTCGAGACTGCCTAGCCCGAGCCTCAGGGTCAGAGCGCATCGACCCTTGGATCGTCAGGGCCGGTCCACCGATGTGGATTAAAATGCCTGAACACTGCGTTTCCCCGCCCTTTGGGGCGTAAATGAGCCAACGAATGACTCCATCGGACCCGGATCGTCCGATCAAACCGAGGCACCTCGCAACAGCAACAACCACATAGGTGAAAAATATATAAATGTCAGGGCTGGTAGGTCACTGACACCACCCTAGCTAGGAAGAAACGCAGGCCCTCCCTGATGTCCTCTCCCGTTTTTGGTTCACAACCGGGGTGCGAAACTCGCGAAGTAAACGTTACACAAAGCTACGCCACAAAGGCTGTGCTTTGATCATCACCACAAGACTTTGCTTTTCAACAGAAGCCT
The DNA here is from genome assembly GCA_030737875.1 of Allium sativum. Taxonomy (NCBI): domain Eukaryota; kingdom Viridiplantae; phylum Streptophyta; class Magnoliopsida; order Asparagales; family Amaryllidaceae; genus Allium; species Allium sativum. The sequence continues at coordinate 60,405,304 of CM060924.1, forward strand.
CGATCAATTGCCACTAAGGCATGCCACACAGGCAATTCACTCTATGCGTTTGATATCCATCAATATATAACCCCTGAGCTCGTACGTCTCAGAGAAGGGCGTTAAGCAAGAGAATAAATTCTCCGCCGCCAAACAGATATATATTTAATAGAGATCAATCGCACGGACTAAAATTCAATGTCAGACACATAGTCCATTTACAAGTCCGTTCTGGGTCTGAACGAAACCGGAGGCACCTAGTACCCCGCATATCCATCGATCTCCAAGTACGTCTGGACGATCACCAACTGTTTCCATCTTCTTGGGTGTACAGCCCAATCAAGATTATCAGTAATCACCCAAACGACGTGAAGACTTCTGGTCTTCGACCACCGTCTTCATCTTCGACACCACGTCGAATCAGTTATTCAGAATGGGATAAACCCGGTCTTTCTGAATAACTCGCGTTTATATTATAAAAGTGTTACACAAACACAACATACGCCTCATTCCAATTCAGAATATTCTTTTATTCAAATATTCCTATACTTTGGGAAAAGTTCCCATTAATTTTATCCAAGATAAATTCTTTAAATTTATTCTTTAATCTCCTTTGAATATCAATTCAAACTAGTCGGGATTAGCGAACCACACCGAAGTAATCATTTATTTTATTTCCCAATCCCAACCTATTCATCCCATGAAGTAAAACTGGTAATACTTCATATCTAACACCACAGTGTTATCGGTAAATTCAATTACCATTTCACGTTCAAATCTAATTAAAGATTTAACCATCGCCTGGAGCAAAACTGGTGATACTCCATTTTCGATCATTTCAATCTAATTAAAGATTCATTAAAACTCCACTTAGTTTTAATCTTTAACTGGGTTAAAGAATCAGTGTCATTTAAAACACGGTTCACGATAAACCCAAAATCACATTCCATTAATTATCGGGTTAAAGAACAAGTGTTATTTAAAACACTGTTCACGATAAACCCAAAAATCAATACCAATTCAATTCCAATTAAATATCGTTTAATTGGTACACATCATTAAATCTAAATAAAAAGATTTAATCTTTTCTCAATTGGGTTCAAGAACAGTGTTAGTGAAGACACCACTCACGACAAACCCAAATCACATTAGATATTCAATACAAGGCTCTGAATAGAAAATATACCGGCTTATATTCAATATCGAATTCTACGACTAACAAATGTCGTATTGGAAATAACGATATAAATATATATCTTTCAAATTTCCATAACAACCCCTGTATAATCACGAATTCCAACATCGAAATATTCCGAAGACAATTTCGATTCAAATCCACTCCAATGCAATCATTGGATATTCTGGTTATTTTTAAAACCCTTTTTAAATTCAATTCATTTATTTAAAAATAAATAGAATTATATTTCTAGTTCAAAACTAGTTCATTTCGATAAAAATCTATTTTTATCTTTTCAAATATGGAGTTTTTCATCCCAAATCTTCACAAATCATTTCTTATGATTTTACACAAATTATTACTATTTTTAATAATTTTATCAAGGCCCGTACAGTCGATTTCCACCAATGGCCATCGAACTGCACTTACAGTGACCTTTTTCAAATTTGATTTGGATATAATTCCAAATCAAACCGTTAGATTTCTAATTTCTCACATTCGTTAGAAAGCTCTCTTCGATATGAACCCAACGGTTCCGGTTTTAGGAGAATCCGACGGTCGGATCTCCCGTAATGTCCGTTTGAAATGAATGGTCGAAATTCGCGAACTGCCGCGGCGCGGCGCGTTCTATTCAGGCCATTATATTATATATATAATATATATAATATATATATCGTCGATTTCTATTTAAAACGAATTATATAAATAGTTTTGAATTCGTTTCAAAAACATTTTCAACTTCCATTTCAATTCAAATCAAAATTGAATTCTTCTTTATAAATACGTTTTAAAAACCATTTCTATTCAATTCAAATTTCAATTCAATTTGAATTCATTTCACTTCGCTTTCAATTCAATTTGAATTCGTTTTCAATTCAATTCATTTCGAAATCGTTTTCAATTCAATTCATTTCGAAATCGTTTTCAATTCAATTCATTTCGAAATCGTTTTCAATTCAATTCGTTTCGAAATCGTTTTCAATTCAATTCATTTCGAAATCGTTTTCAATTCAATTCATTTCGAAATCGTTTTCAATTCAATTCATTTCGAAATCGTTTTCAATTGATATAAATATCGTTCACGTCAAAATGGCGTCAATCTAATCAACACGGCTTCATATATTCCTATTTTCAAATATTCTATTTCAAATATTTCTTTTTCAAATATTTCTTTTTCAAAACTGGAATGAGGCCCAATCAATTACCATATAATGTTAATTATATGAATTTTATACAACACATGTATATAATAGCAATGAAAAATAATCAACCATCAACCAAAGTGCACTACACTGTATAAGCATCAAATATAAATATCTAACACTTATAACAGCCTGTCAATCAATCGATCGACATATTTAATCAATCAGGATTAGTGAACTTCAAATTTCATCCTAACACCCGTGTGGGGTTTCAAACAATCAAACACAGATTTTATGTGTGCAGTTGGGCGATGTGTAAAATTTATCGTCCCAATCAATGTCATTCAAATAGGTGTACATAAACAAACCGTCCGGTTTGTAAATGAATATTTTATTTTATTCACTTCGCGTTAAAAATCATATTTTTAACGATCAAACTATTTTATTCAACCTATGAATTTTCTATTCAGTTCATTCTTTAAATAAAATGATATTTTTATTTTCTAACTTATTTTAGAAAATTTCGGCGGCATAACGACACGATACTAGAAACGGGACAAGGCCTAGCCTTATCCCTGGTCTAGTGAAGGCCCACGCCATTCACACATCAATCAAAATCACCAAACAACCAAATTCAAATCAAATCATATAACTAAGCTATGCAACCAAACAAACAAGTCCATGGTCTGTGGACGATTGTGTCGGGTGCTACTAAGCACCGTCTGCATCCTAGTATATATATATAACTAGAAAATAAATTTGAAAGGTGAGAAATTCTCACCGATAGCTATCCAAACATCTTGACTCTTCTTTGATATAAATCTTCTTCGTTCTCGCCTTTTTATCACCTTCGTTGCTGTAGCCACTACATATGTAAAGATCGAATTTTTACTTCGGTACTCAATATATAAAAATCATATTTTTATTTCGAAGTTCAACATATAAAAATCATATTTTTAATTCGAAGTTCAACATATAAAACTCATATTTTTAATTCGAAGTTCAACATATAAAAATCATATTTTTAATTCGAAGTTCAACATATAAAAATCATATTTTTAATTCGAAGTTCAACATATAAAAAATCATATTTTTAATTCGAAGTTCAACATATAAAAATCATATTTTTAATTCGAAGTTCAACATATAAAAGTCATATTTTTATATGAATGAAAATCTCGTCTTTATAGAAATAACAATCTAATCTTTTCTAAATCAAAAATCTAATTTTTTCCTAAATCAAAACTACGATCTTTTTCTAAACAAAATACGATCTTTTTCTAAACAAAAATATGAACTTTTTCTTAGATAAAAATCCTATCTTTATTCTCTAATCATTTTAAAAAAAATCAAATCTTTTATAACTTAAAAATCAAATCTTTTATAACTCAAAAATCAAATCTTTTATATAAAATAAAAACCAATTTTTATTATGCTATAATATATAAATAAAACTAACTTCATTTATGTAAATAAAATAATAAAACTCACAAGTTGACTGTTGACAAAGGGTGTTGGGTGCTGGCGGCCAGAACGGAGGCGGGGCGATGGACTCAGGGGCGGCGCCGCGATTTCGAGGTGGTGTCACGGCAGGCGGGACTCGCGCGAGGGTGGCTTTAGCTGGGGTGTCCGTTCTTCGAGGTAGGCGCGGTCTTTGGGAACGACGGGGAGGTTGACCGAGGGGAGGTGAGGCGAGACAGAGGCCAGAATTGGAGAAGACGGCGGCGGGTTCTTAAGTAGAAGGAGGAGGTGAAGCAAGAGGGAGAAGGCGACGGTGGAGGGGGAGAGTTGAGGGTGGAGGCGCGATCGATTTTGGGGATTGGAGGCTGGTGAATGACGAGAATTTCAAGCAAGAAGGGGGCGGTTTCTGTTGACCGTGTAAAGTGAAAAGGAAGTGTTTTGGTAGAGAGATATATATTTATATAATATAATAATTAAATAATATTAAATTCTCAATTCTACTTATTTATCAATACGAACTCTAAATTGAACCTGACGACTATCGTCCATACCTAATTACCCCCATTCCGAATGCAATGGGATAGGTATCGTATGCTGATTCGATCATTTCGATCAGTTTTCGTCAAAATCAACATATAACTCTATATATTAAATTTGAACGCGTATTTCAATTTACCGGGGTCACATACTAACTCGAAAAAAAATCCAGAAAAATATTTTCTAGCTTCGTATTGACAATACGGTCCTAACAAAACAAGTTTCATCAAATTCAGAGACCGTTTGAAAAATGGCCAATATCTAGTCGATTAAAATCAACTGAAACTGGTCAAACGTGTTTTCCTTTGCCACGCTCACTTATTCATTCGAAAAATTATGAAATTTGAAACCTAGCAATTATTTAACATCATGGACCCAACAAAACTGGTTTCGCCGAAATCCGAGATCGTTTGCAAAATTTCTATTTTTAAGGGCCTGAATTCCATAGCGACTATTCAGAATTTTCAACTGGACATATCTTTTGATTCCCGCCATGAAATTTTGATTTTCCGGATTCGTTAGAAAGATATTATCAATTAGATCCTAATGTTTTTGGTTTCACTAAAATCCGGATTGTTTTGCACCCGGTACATTCAATTGAAGTTTGAAATCGAATTATCGAACTACCGCGCCATTTTCAATTCTATTTATAATTATATATAAATATTTATATTCTAACGACGACGCGTATAAATATATACGTTCGAATTATATTCAAAATAAATTTCATGTCGATATTATTTAAAATAATTCATTTTAAATAATTAAAATTCGCTAAAATCGCCAAAATAAAATTTTCAAACTGGCTCGCATTTTCCGGGTTATTACAATAAAGAAGGATGAACTAACTTTTTTTCCTACTGCGTATTTAATACGATGAAGATGCTAGAATTGCATTTCTCTCCGTTGTCTTTCTACTTCTCCTAACCTAAAATGTATTTCATCTTTTATTTAATATAAACTATGTGAAGTTATTACTGTAAATTAAATAATTGCGGACTAATTGTCAAATAGGAAAAACATGCACACTTATATGAAAGGTAACTCATTTACTGTGTCATAGCTTGATTTAGTTATTCTATTCACTGCTTGCTTCAAATTAAAAAATTACTCCAAACCACCAGTTAATTGTTTTATCTATTTGTCGTATACTCACTTTTAAATTGACATATAATCAAATAGAATGATTATGTATACATGTTATGTAAATTTGTTTCGTGTAACACACCTTTTAAATTTTCAACACGTTAATTACTACAGCGAGAGGAAATGGATTTAGAGTTGCTTCATCTTTATGCCTCTCTACGTAGTCCATCTTCCTTATTCTCATAAGTTAAATAATTAGCTCTTCAAATATTATATCGCTTAACGGAAAGGTTAATTTCTCCATATAGAAATCAAATTGTGTTTATTAGTTTTTACATATTTTTCGTTTAATAATAATTACTTATATTAAAGCTTTAGATGCCATATAATGCTAATTACAACATATGTAATTATACTAGCCTCGATTATGAAAATTAAATTAAATAATTTCCTTCAATAACTTTGCACTTTGGTTGAATTTTTGCGCTCATTTTGGCAACTTCTAAAACTGCTAACAAAATGTTTTTGGGTAAATAAACGTAATAAATATCAAATTAGTCCTATAATTGATTCTCATTTGTGTTGTTCTCCATTTTTTCAACAAGTGTTTCAGATTCAATCAATAATTTTATTCACATTTATTTCAGTTACTATCCATTGACAAAAATTTCAACTATTATTTGTTGATAACCAAAAACAAATATGTTTTCACATTGACTTTTGGGGTTTACCATGTTAAAATCCATTTTAATTTTGCACTTCAGGCAACATTGATTAGTAAAATTCTCTTCAAATCAAAATGCAGTAAAATTAATTATCATGTCCACTGCAGATTGTACCTGATTTTAGGAGTGATCACTTTTGAATTTTACTGAATAGAACTTAATATGATGTTAACATGAAAATTAGAATTTTGACGCCAGTAGATTATCCTTATGAAGGAAAATCTATGCCAATTATAGTTCATTTATTAGTAACCTATTGTTGTTTGTTAGCTGTAATATTCATAAACTATGCTCAATTGTAGCTGTTATTCCTATATTATGTAATATATGTCAGTTTAAATGACTGTATTGATTAATAGTCATCGAAAACTCATACAAATAGGATTCCTATTTGGAATATCCTACAAATTTAAGCTGTTATATTTTTTGTTTTGCACCAAAGATTTATTTACTACTAAAATTATAAGTTCATCCGAAAATTATTGTGGCTTTTTTTGTATTTTGCTGAAGTTTATTCTTTTTCTATATCATGTAATTATTATATTAATCAAAGAAATAAAAGCTAATTATCAATGATTTTTTTTTCCTTTAATAACTTTGCACTTTGGTTGAATTTATGCACTCATTTTGGCAAATTCTAAAACTACTAACAAGATGTTTATGGATAAATAAACGTAATAAATCTCAAATCACCTTTAATTGATTCTCGTTTGTGTTCACTTCTCCATATTTTCAACAATCGTTTCAATTTCAATCAATTATTTTATTCCCATTTATTTTAATTACTATCTACTGACAATTTTTTTTTGACTATTATCTGTTGATAACCAAAAACAAACATGTTTTCACATTGACTTTTAGGGTTTACCATGTTAAAATCCATTTTCATTTTGCACTTCAGGCAACATTGATTAGTAGAATTCTCTTCATATCAAAATGTAGTAAAATCAATTATCATGTCTACTACAGATTGTACCTGTTTTTGGACTGGTCACTTTTGAATTTAATTGAATAGAACTTAATATGATGTTAACAAGACAAATTAGAATTTTGACGCCAGTAGATTTATGTTCATAATAAATTTTACGATCCTTATAAAAGAAAATCTATGCCAATTATAGTTGATTTATTAGTAACCTATTGTTGTTTGTTGGCCATAGTATTCATAAACTATGCTCAATTGTAGTTGTCATTCCTATATTATGTAATATATGTCAGTTTAAATGACCGTATTGATTAATTGTCATCGAAAACTCATACAAATAGGACTGTTTGGAACATCCTACAAATTTAAGCTGTTATATTTTTTGTTTTGTACCAAAGATTTATTTACTACTAAAACTATAAGTTCATCCGAAAATTATTGTGGCCTTTTTTTATTTTGCCGAAGTTTACTCTTTTTCTATATCATGTATTATGTTAATCAAAGAAATAAAAGCTAATTATCAATGATTTTTCTTTTGTATACTTTGTGTTGCTAAAGTGGTAGGTGCATAAATGTGAACATTGTTCTCATCAGAATGCCATTTTTTTTATCTTTATGGTAATTGTCTTATTTACAAAAAAGGGTAAGCAAGTTATTTTCCAGTATAACATTCCCTTTTTCACCGTAAATACTTCCCATATTTACTTTCTTCATATATACACATAAAACCATAAACAAACAAGATAAAGAATATGTCATGCATTCAAATATGTATTACTACAGCAAACCATCACCCACTTGACCTCTTTCAAACGTTGGTTTGCAGTCCCACCACCTGCTGTGTATGCTGGAATACATATCAGATTAATGCCAATACACTATATTGTACATAGGTGGATATTGAAACTGAAAAATGTAAATTTAGTTCATGTTCTGTTGTGTACCTTCATCCATAGTATCATATTGATGCAGCACATGTGGGGACTAAAGTTAAAGTTGTTGCTTCCATTACTGTTATGCTTGCTTTTTGCAATGGTGACCAGATTATTTTTTAACCTAAAAGCGTTAGCAGTAAAGATAATATTATATCACAAATGCAGAGTTGACAATCCTTTTGATGTTTTTTGATCTTGCACTGAATTTTATTTTTGTATTTTTATATGAAGCTTAAAGTCTTTATATCCATCAAGCCTTCAACAATTTTTTTTTTAGCTTTTTGTTGGTCTAATTTGCCAAAGAACTTATACTTCACACCTGATTGGAGACTTTTTCCTAATGTATTTGAAGGTTTGATTTATTGTCTGACATGTATGATATGAAAGAGATAAGTCACTTAATTCAGTGCTTATGTATAGGCCTGTAAAAGACAGCGCAAAATTATGGTTTAAAAGTTTTTTGGCAGCTTCTCTGGACCATACAAAGCGAGAGATTGCAAAGGAAAGATGACATAGTAAGACACGAATACTTGAGCTCCCAATTGGCAAATATATGGAACAATAACCTATGTGTGTTTCTTCTTTAATGTGAAGCTAACTACTCATCCGTTATTATATATTGTTCTGTTTATGTATGCACATTCAAATATGTTTACTTCTCCTCTAATGAGAAGTTTATACGAGAACGGCTTCAATTGACCTGTTATTTATATTTGCCAACAAATCTAATTTTATTGAAGCTGATTTTATTTTGTCAACATTATTAATTAGGCATTATATATGATTATTGCATGGTTTATAAGATTAACTTTTTCACTTTAGTTTTAGAATAATTGTTATGAACTGTTATTATTTCAATCATAGTTCCAACATATCTTTCGGTGTTCAGAAAAATTTATGTAAGACATATTTAATGTACATCGATATTCATACTCTTGCTTATATTGTAACGAGGATATTTACAGTTTGATTTGCAAATAGACGTATTTAATGCACACTGATATATATATTGTTGCACGTTGCATGTTATGGTGCCACCATACACCGTCTTGAACTATGCTGACTTTTAACTACTACAGTTTTTTATCTCCATCTTAAGAATGCTACTTTTTTTTACTACTTACTGCTCGTTTGTTTTAATCATTTTGGTTGGTAATTACTATTCACTTTGTTATGGTGTGGTTAATTTCGTATGACATAACCTTTTATTTCTATGCATATGCTTTTTTCAATTCCGTACTCATATTTCTATGCTTACTGTGTTCAATCAATGCAAATTAACACATACATGGTTGTTTAATTCATCATTTCATATATACATCTTTTCATCAATTGAATAGAGATACATGAAATTTGGCACACTTTACACCATGTCCAACCTGTAGCCACTAGCTGTACATGAATCATTTACTTACTGGAAAATTTGATGTCTACAGTTGAATCCTAACAAATACATGTATCATTTAAATTATATTTCTCACTACCATACAACATGTTCTCAAACCTTATTCATAAATGCAAACTACAACACTTGAAAGTTTATGTTTCGGTGCATCGCATGGGTTTCCACTCGTGTATATTTATACACTCACACATACACACACACACACACACACACACACATATATATATATCAAAGATCATACAACTGTCCGTATGCGTAGCACGGGTCACGCACTAGTCTCTTAAGAATAACCATGCTTACTAAACTCCTTACTTTATTTTACCTCAAAATATGGCCGTATTTTACCAAAAACCCTTTTATTTCCTTTATCTTTGAAATATCGTTACATATACAATTAAATCCCCTTTATAATTCCTTTACCCTTACAAACTAATACCATCTCTTGATAGTAGTGAAGTCATTAAAGTTGGGGTACTCTATTTACCTCTCAAACCTTGATCGACAACGTTCTTATCTTAAGATAGATATGAGTTCGTAACTCAAAACAGATCCTATGAATTCTATTTACCATTCCATTTTCTTTAATATAGTTTTATAAACCATTACTTTCATTTGAAATATCTCTTTTCGATTCCTATTGTATTTGCATAATTCAAATACTAAGTAAATTTTAATGACACAAAATTCCGGTCCTATTTGAGCCGACCAAAAACACAAGTCCAACCCCAAATTAAACTGAAAATCAGGAAATTAATAGAAAGAAATTAGAGGGTGAGGAAAGATAAGACAGAAACTTAGAATAGAAGAAGAAGAAGAACACAACATTATAGTAACACGAATCTCACAGCGGAACGAATAACATATAATATATAACATATCCTTGAAATACAATCAGTATATGTGTATAATAACATTATCAGAGTAAAACACTTACACCACTGCGGAAATAACTATAGCTATATGATCCTGAAGCCTCCTGCTCCAAGCTCTTCCAGTATTTGTAAATCCCGACTACTTGACTGCTCGTACAAATTTAGGCACCCAAGAGTTTAGGGAAAACAACAAAATAAACTCTGGGTCAGTCATGGGACTGGTATGAGTAAAACAGTTTAAAACAGTTTGAACAAGTAAACGATACTTTATAAGACCACGCCGTATAACGGAACGGGTTTTTCCCTTATGAGAATCCAAATTATCTTTATATCAAAAACTTTTGATATTATAATAATGTCTATCAACCGCAATATAATAATCATCTAGCAGAAACGCTTTCATCTCATGTTCTACATATATAGTATACAATCAAAACCGCAAGCATGTATTGGGAAATGGATTTCCAACTATGACAAGGTATGGAACCACCTTTCGCTAGTGTACCTCTATAAAGGAATACACTGGGTTCAACAAGAACATTGTAATAACCCGGAAATCTAGGCCAGTTTAAAATTTTTATTTTGGCAATTTTAGCGAATTTTGATTATTTAAAATGAATTATTTTAAATAATATCGACGAGAAATTTATTTTGAATATAATTCTAACGTATATATTATATAGATCGTCAATAGAATATAAATATTTATTTATATTTATAAAAGGAATTGAAAATGGCGCGGTAGTTCGATAATTCGATTTCAAATTTCAAATGAATGTACTGGGTGCAAAATAAAACGGATTTTAGTGAAACCAAAAATAATGGAATCTAATTGTGACTATCTTTCCAACAAACCCGAAAAATCGAAATTTCATAGCGGGAATCAAAAGATATGTCCAGTTGAAAATTCTGAATAGTCGCTATGGAATTCAGGCCCTTAAAAATGGAAATTTTGCAAACGACCTCGGATTTCGACGAAACCACTTTTGCTAGATCCAGGATGTCAAATTATTGCTAGATTCCAAATTTCATAATTTTTCGAATCAATATGCGAGCGTGGTAAAGGAAAACGCGTTTGACCAGTTTTAGTTGATTTTAATCGGCTGGAAAATGGCCAATTTTCAAACGGTCTCAGAATTCGACGAAACTAGTTTTGTTAGGAGCGTATCGTCAATACGAAGCTATAAAATATTTTTCGGGAATTTTTCTAGTTAGTATGTGGTCCCGGTAAATTGAAATGCGCGTTCAAATTCAATATATAGAGTTATATTTTGATTTTGATGAAAACTGATCGAAACGATCGAATCATCTTACGATACATATCCCATTGTGTTCGGAATGGGGGTAATATGCTATGGACGACAGGCGATGTACCTCGTTTAGAGGCCAAATGAAAAAGTCAATGTTTTGAAAATAAATAAATTAAAATTAAACTCTCTCTCCTCTCCTTACTTCCTCTCAGCCCCCCCCCCCCCCCCCCCCCCGTTGAAATTCATTTCAACAGGAAAAAAAAGAGGCAGAGCGTTGTCGCGCTCCACCCGCCACCCATCGCCGACCTCCCCCGCCACCGACGCCCTCACCTGCCCCACCTCCTCCTATTTTCTCTCCTCGTCTGGAACCGCACCCCCCCCAAACCCGATGACACGCTGCCTCCACCGGCCCACCTCCGACTGGCCGCACCACCCCTACAACACTTCGAAGCACTGACGAACCCCCCCTCCGCCAATCCGACGTCAGCACCAGTTTCTCCCTTTCCCGATTAAAATAACCGTAAGTTTTATTCCTTTTTAAGTATAAAGCTTAGTCTTTTTTTATATGATTTTCATGAGTAGAAAAGTTAGGATTTTTATGAGTAGAAAAATTCGATTTTTAATTCATGAAAGGTTATCTTTTTAGAAGAGTAAAAATTTGATTTTTATATATTGAATAACGAAGTAAAAATTCGATTTTTATATATTGAATAGCAAAGTAAAAATTCGATTTTTATATATTGAATAGCAAAGTAAAAATTCGACTTTTATATATTGAATAGTGAAGTAAAAATTCGATTTTTCTATATTGAATAGCGAAGTAAAAATTCGATTTTTATATATTGAATAGAAAAGTAAAAATTCGATTTTTATATATTGAATAGCGAAGTAAAAATTCAATTTTTACATATGTAGAGAATACGGGAAAAGCTAGTGACAAGAGGCAAGAACGAAGAAGATTTCTACATAAGAAGAGTCGTGGGATTGGATTAGCAATTCTGTGAGAACTTCTCATTTTTAACTTTCTTTTCTAGTTAATAATATATACTAGGATGCAGACGGAGTTTAGTAGCACCCGACACCCATCATCAACATACCATGGACGGCTTGTATGCTTGTTTGTTTGATTGTGATGTGTAGTTGATTGTGTGATGTGAAATGAAATAAAATATTTTATAGTGGAAAATATTTTATAGTTAAAAATAGAATTTTTAACGCGTATATGAAATGAAATAAAAATAAACAGATCGGACGATTTGTTTATATACACACATTTGACTGATATTGATTGGGACGATAAATTTTACACACCGCCCAACTACACAAATAAAATCTGTGTTTGATTGTTTGAAACCCCACACAGGTATTGGGATGATACTTGACTTACACTAATCCCGATTGTTTAGTTGTATGTCGATCGATTGATTGACAGACTGTTATAAGCATTGAATATTTATATTTGATGCTTATACAATGTAGAATGCACTTTGGATGATGGTTGATTGTTCATCGTTGTTATGGTATACATGTGTTGTAGAAAATCCATATAATCAACATTATATGACAATTGATTGGGCCTCATTCCATATTTTAAATAGACATATTTGAAATAGAAATATTTGAAATAGAAATATTTGAAATAGAAATATTTGAAAATAGAAATATATGAAGTCGTGTTGATTAGATTGACGCCATTTTGACGTGAACGATATTTATATCGATTTTATTCATTTTAAAATGAATATCGAAAGTGATTTCAAAATCTGTTATTTTGAAAGGAATTGAAATTCGAATTAAATTGAATTGAAATGAAATTCGAATTAAACTGTATAGAATTGAAATTCGAATTAGATTGAAATCGTTTTGAATTGAATTTAAAACGTATTGAAATGGACCAGAAATGAATTCAAATTGAAATTGAATTGAATTGAAATTGAATTAGAAATCAATTTGAATTAAATCGATTTGAAATGAAATTAAAATGAATTTATGTTGAAAAATTCGATTTTGATTTGAATTTGAAATAGAAGTTGAAATCGTTTTGAAAACGAATTTAAAACGATTTATAAAATACGTTTTGAAAGGAAATCGACGAAATATATATAATATATATATATTATATATATAATGGCCCAAATAGAACGCGCCGCGCCGTGGCAGTTCTCGAATTTCGACCATTGACTTCGAATGGATATTACGGGAGATCCGACCATCGGATTCTCCTAAAACCGGAACCGTTGGGTTCATATCGAAAAGAGCTTCCTAACGAATATTAGAAATTTGAAATCTAACGGTTGGATTTGGAATTATGTCCAAATCAAATTTGGAAATGGTCTCTGTAAGTGCAGTTCGATGGCCGTTGATGGAAATCGACTGTACGGGCCTTGATTAAATTATTAAAAATAGTAATAATTTGTGTAAAATCGTAAGAAATGATTTGTGAACAATTGGGATGAAAAACTCCATATTTGAAAAGATAAAAATAGATTTTTATCGAAATGAACTAGTTTTGAACTAGAATTATAATTTATTTATTTTTTAAATAAATAAATTGAATTTGAAAAGGGGTTTTAAAAGTAACCAGAATTTTCAACAATTGAATTGGAATGGATTTGAATCGAAATTGTCTTTGGAATATTTCGATGTTGGATTTCGTGATTATACAGAAATTTGAAAGATATTTATATCGTTATTTCCAATAGAATATTTGTTGGTCGTAGAATTTGATATTGAATATAAGCCGATACAATTTCTATTCAGAGCCTTGTATTTAATATCAAATGTGATTTGGGTTTGCCGTGAATGGTGTCTTCATTAACACTGTTCTTAAGCCCAGTGGAGAAAAAGATTAAATCTTTTTGTTTAGATTTAATGAAGTGTACCAATTAAATAATAATTAATTGGACTTGAATTGGTATTGATTTTTGGGTTTATCGTGAACAGTGTTTTAAATAACACTTGTTCTTTAACCCGACAATTAATGTAATTTGATTTTGGGTTTATTGTGGGCCGTGTTTTAAATGACATTGGTTCTTTAACCCAGTTAAAGACAGGATATTGATTTCTGTGAAGATTAAAACTAAGTGGAGTTTTAATGAATCTTTAATTAGATTGAAAGGATCGAGAATGGAGTATCACCAGTTTTGCTCCTGGCGATAGTTAAATCTTTAATTAGATTTGAACGTGAAATGGTAATTGAATTTACCGATAACACCGTGGTGTTAGATATGAAGTATGACCCGTTTTACTTCATGGGATGAATAGGTTGGGATTTGGAAATAAAATAAATGATTACTTCGGTGTGGTTCGCTAATCCCAACTAGTTTGAATTGATATTCAAAGAAGATTAAAGATTAAATTTAAAGAATTTATCTTTGATAAAATTAATGGGAACCTTTCCCAAAGTAGAAGAATATTTGAATAAACGAATATTCTGAATTGGAATGAGGCGTATGTTGTGTTTGTGAAACACTTATTTAAAGTATACGCGAGTTATTCGGGAAGACCGGGTTTATCCCATTCTGAATAACTGATACGACGATAAGTCGAAGATAAAGACGATGGTCGAAGACCAGAGGTCTTCACGTCGTTTAGGTGATTACTGATGATCTTGATTGGGCTGTACACCCAAGAAGGTGGAAACAGTTGGTGATCGTCCAGACGTACTTGGAGATCGATGGATATGCGGGGTACTAGGTGCCTCCGGTTTCGTTCAGACCCAGAACGGACTTGAAATGGACTGTGTGTCTGACATTGGATTTTAGTCTGTGTGATTGATTTCTATTAAATATATATATGTTTGGCGGCGGAGAATTTATTCTCTTACTTAACGCCCTTTTCTGAGACGTACGAGCTCAGGGGTTATATATTGATGGATATCAATCGCATGGAGTGAATTGCCTGTGTGGCATGCCTAAGTGGCAGATGATCAAGGCTTTTGTTGAAAGGCAGAGTCTTGTGGTGATGATCAAAGCACGGCCAGTGTGGCATAACTTTGTGCAGCATGGATTCGCGAGCCTCACACCCCGGTTGTGAACTAGAAACGGGAGAAGGATCCAGGGAGGGCATGCGTCTCTTTCTAGCTAGAAGTGGCATCAGTGGTTTTACACGCCCTGACGAGTTTGACTTATGTGGTTGTTGCTGTTGCGAGGTGCCACGGTTTGATCGGATGATCCGGCTCCGATGGAGTCATTCGTTGGCTCATTTACGCCCCATAGGGCGGGGAGACGTAGTGTTCAGGCATTTTAATCCACATCGATGGACCGGCCCTGTGGATCCTAAGGCTTGACAGAGTACTTGCCTGAGGCTCGGGCTAGAGAGTCTCGAATTCGGTAAAGGACTATCTTTTGCCTCGGTTCACAGATGGAAACCCAATTTCCAAATACGTGACTTGGCGATTTTGATTGTATAACCTATATATGGCGACATAGTGGTATGGGGCATTCATGCCACCTATGATTGATACTTATGATTTGAAATTGATTTCTTCACTTATAGCGATAATAAAAGATTTTTTTTAACGTATCAAGCATTCTTTGGCTATTATAAGGTAAAACCCTATCCTCTGGTTTGTGTTGCATTGTGTGATGGGACCTGGGTCTTATAATAGCTTCATTTTTCTTTATTTAGCATTGCGCTGTTTGTTTTATGCACTGGTATTCTTGGGAGGAAACCCGTTCTGCGTTAGCGGCGTAGTTCCTTGATTTACCTAACTTTAAAATAAAGATTTATAACTGTTTTAGTTCTCACACCAGTCCCGTGACTGACTTGGAGTTTATTGTTTTAACCTAAACTCTGGGTGCCCTTATTTTGACACGGGCAGCTAGTAGTTTTGGTTTTGCAGATTTATATTCACAGGATCCTGGTTTACAGTTGGAACGATATCCGGAAAGCTTTGTATCCGTATATCTCTTCTAGTTGTGTATTGTATTATTTTCCGCTGCTATGTAATGTATTGTAATCTCTGATATTTATCGAATGTATGTTATTCATTTATACTCTGTATATTCTTGTATTCTAATGAATTGTTGTAATATACAATGAAATGTTCTTCCGCCTGCGTTCCTTTGTGTGGTACTCTCGAACTATCCGCGCTTTCCTTCACGGGGAAGTTGCAGGTCTTTACAGGTTGTATCAGAGCTTTGGTTTACAAAGCTCAGAGAACAAGACACATTAGAACCATACGAAAGAATAAATCAGATATTGGATTAGTAATATCCAATGAGAATGACTCGTTAGAGATGGGATCAGTAGTATCCTAGAACGAGTGTGAAGAGTATATTTTTAAAGATGAAATGAGTTTTGTTTTGAAAATTTAAAATCAATTATTCGTATTTGATTATTTATTTCATATTGATTAAGACAATCCAATATATAAAGATTTTGCGTATGCGCCTAGCTAGCGTCTATTCGAAGTTTTAATATACTGGATAGATATAGAATCACACTCTAGTCGCCCGGAGATAATTCTGATGATTGTAGCTACATCATCAGAATTAGTGTTCGAGTGTCGAAGGTGTGATATTTATATATTTCGTATTGACTGGTGTGAGAACCAAAATTAGATAGGGCCTATTGTTATGATTTTGCATCAAAAATGTGATTTTTGACTATATAACAGAATTATGTGTTTGAAATGCTAATCAACTAATTGATTGATGGTTGTGTTGTTTGATTATAGTTTGATTAATTAAAATGTTGAGCCTTTAGCCAAATTGTATCAAATAGTGAATTGTATTGAAAATTAGTCGCATTTGCTTGCATATACATGTACTTACATTGAACATGTCATAGCAAAGAGGCTAGAGCAGAAGAATAAAATTGTTTGCCCGACAAATAGGTACATGTTTATCATAATTTACTGTTTTGTTTGGGTGATGATGATTTTATGAGCCGATTGGCTAGACGCTTGGCTTTTTCTCTTTCTTTTTGAGATCAGAGGGCCTCTATGGCAATTTCGGGATTTTCCCGTGCTCCCGGTGCAGGGGAAGTTATGGTGAAATTTTTCGAAAATTTAGTGTGTTAGCCAAATTTTTGAAAATTTTGAAAAGTTCTTAGAAACTGAAAAGTTGAAGGACTTAAACTGTAATGGAAACACTGGAAGTTGAGTTGATTTGTGAAACAACTTTCGGCTTCGTTCCTTTTCGAGGACGAAAAGTTTTAAGTGGGGGAGATTGTAATAACCCGGAAATCTGGGCCAGTTTAAAATTTTTATTTTGGCAATTTTAGCGAATTTTGATTATTTAAAATGAATTATTTTGAATAATATCGACGAGAAATTTATTTTTAATATAATTCGAACGTATATATTATATAGGTCGTCGATAGAATATAAATATTTATTTATATTTATAAAAGGAATATAAAATGGCGCGGTAGTTCGATAATTCGATTTCAAATTTCAAATGAATGTACCGGGTGCAAAATAAAACGGATTTTAGTGAAACAAAAAATAATGGAATCTAATTGTGACTATCTTTCCAATAAACACGAAAAATCGAAATTTCATAGCGGGAATCAAAAGATATGTCCAGTTGAAAATTCTGAATAGTCGCTATGGAATTCAGGCCCTTAAAAATGGAAATTTTGCAAACGACCTCGGATTTCGACGAAACCACTTTTGTTGGATCCGGGATGTCAAATTATTGCTAGATTCCAAATTTCATAATTTTTCGAATCAATATGTGAGCGTGGTAAAGGAAAACGCGTTTGACCAGTTTCAGTTGATTTTAATCGACTGGAAAATGGCCATCTTTCAAACGGTCTCAGAATTCGACGAAACTAGTTTTGTTAGGACCGTATCGTTAATACGAAGCTAGAAAATATTTTTCGGGAATTTTACTAGTTAGTATGTGGCCCAGGTAAATTGAAATGCGCGTTCAAATTCAATATATAGAGTTATATTTTGATTTTCACGAAAAGGGATCGAAACGATCGAATCAGCTTACGATACATATCCCATTGTGTTCGGAATGGGGGTAATACGCGGTGGGCCTTGTTTAGAGGCCAAATGAAAAAGCAACTTTTTGAAAATAAATAAATCAAAATTAAACTCTCTCTCCTCTCCTTACTTCCTCTCAGGCCCCCCCATTAAAATTCATTTCAACAGAAAACAAAGAAGAGAGGCGGAGCGCTATCGCGCTCCACCCGCCACCCATCGCCGACCTCCCCATGCTACCGACGCCCTCACCTGCCCCACCTCCTCCTATTCTCTCTCCTTGTCTGGAACCGCACCCCCCCAAACCCGATGACCCGCTGCCTCCCCCTGGCCCACCTCCGACTGGCCGCACCCCCCCTGCAACACTCCGAAGCACTGACGAACCCCCCTCCGCCAATCCGACGTCAGCACCAGTTTCTCCCTTTCCCGATTAAAATATCTGTAAGTTTTATTCCTTTTTAAATATAAAGCTTAGTTTTTTTGTATGATTTTCATGAGTAGAAAAGTTAGGATTTTTATGAGTAGAAAAATTCGATTTTTAATTCATGAAAGGTTATCTTTTAGAAGAGTAAAAATTCGATTTTTATATATTGAAGAGCGAAGTAAAAATTCAATTTTTATATATTGAATAGCAAAGTAAAATTTTGATTTTTATATATTGAATAGCAAAGTAAAAATTCGACTTTTATATATTGAATAGCGAAGTAAAAATTCGATTTTTATATATTGAATAGCGAAGTAAAAAATTCGATTTTTCTATATTGAATAGCGAAGTAAAAATTCGATTTTTATATATTGAATAGCAAAGTAAAAATTCGATTTTTATATATTGAATAGCGAAGTAAAAATTTGATTTTTACATATGTAGAGAATACGGGCAAAGAAAGTGACAAGAGGCAAGAACGGCGAAGATTTCTACATAAGAAGTGTCGTGGGATTGGATTAGCAATTTTGTGAGAACTTCTCACTTTTAACTTTCTTTTCTAGCTAATAATATATACTAGGATGCAGACGGTGTTTAGTAGCACCCGACACCCGTCGTCCACAGACCATGGACGGCTTGTATGCTTGTTTGTTTGATTGTGATGTGTAGTTGATTGTGTGATGTGATGTGAAATGAAATAAAATATTTTATAGTTAAAAATAGAATTTTTAATGCGTATATGAAGTGAAATAAAAATAAACAGATCGGACGATTTGTTTATATACACACATTTGACTGATATTGATTGGGACGATAAATTTTACACACCGCCCAACTACACAAATAAAATCTGTGTTTGATTGTTTGAAACCCCACATGGGTATTGGGATGATATTTGACGTACACTAATCCTGATTTTTTAGTTGTATGTCGATCGATTGATTGACAGACTGTCATAAGCGTTGAATTTTTATATTTGATGCTTATACAGTGTAGAATGCACTTTGGATGATGGTTGATTGTTCATCGTTGTTATGGTATACATGTGTTGTAGAAAATCCATATAATCAACATTATATGGTAATTGATTGGGCCTCATTCCATATTTGAAATAGACATATTTGAAATAGAAATAATTGAAATAGAAATATTTGAAAATAGAAATATATGAAGTCGTGTTGATTAGATTGACGCCATTTTGACGTTAACGATATTTATATCGATTTTATTTATTTTAAAATGAATATCGAAAGTGATTTCAAAATCTGATATTTTGAAAGGAATTGAAATTCGAATTAAATTGAATTGAAATGAAATTCGAATTAAACTGAATAGAATTGAAATTCGAATTAGATTGAAATCGTTTTGAATTGAATTTAAAACGTATTGAAATGGACCAGAAATGAATTAGAATTGAAATTGAATTGAATTGAAAACGAACTGAAATTGAATTAGAAATCAATTTGAATTATATCTATTTGAAATGAAATTAAAATGAATTTATGTTGAAAAATTCGATTTTGATTTGAATTTGAAATAGAAGTTGAAATCGTTTTGTAAACGAATTTAAAATGATTTATAAAATACGTTTTGAAAGGAAATCGACGAAATATATATAATATAATATATATATATATATATTATATAATGGCCTGAACAGAACGTGCCGCGCCGCGGCAGTTCGCGAATTTCGACCATTGACTTCGAATGGATATTACGGGAGATCCGACCGTCGGATTCTCCTAAAACAAGAACCGTTGGGTTCGTATCGAAAAGAGATTCCTAATGAATATTAGAAATTTGAAATCTAATGGTTGGATTTGGAATTATGTCCAAATCAAATTTGGAAAAGGTCGCTGTACAGTTCGATGGCCGTTGATGGAAATCGACTGTATGGGCCTTGATAAAATTATTAAAAATAGTAATAATTTGTTCAAAATCATAAGAAATGATTTGTGAAGAATTTGGATGAAAAATTCCATATTTGAAAAGATAAAAATAGATTTATATCAAAATGAACTAGTTTTGAACTAGAATTATAATTTAATTATTTCTAAAATAAATAAATTGAATTTGAAAAGGGGTTTTAAAAGTAACCAGAATTTTCAATAATTGAATTGGAATGGATTTGAATCGAAATTGTCTTTGGAATATTTCGATGTTGGATTTCGTGATTATACAGATATTGTTATGGAAATTTGAAAGATATTTATATCATTATTTCCAATAGAATATTTGTTGGTCATAGAATTTGATTTTGAATATAAGCTGATATAATTTCTATTCAGAGCCTTGTATTTAATATCAAATGTGATTTGGGTTTGCCGTGAATAGTGTCTTCATTAACACTGTTCTTAAGCCCAGTGGAGAAAAAGATTAAATCTTTTTGTTTAGATTTAATGAAGTGTACCAATTAAAGAATAATTAGTTAGAATTGAATTGGTATTGATTTTTGGGTTTATCGTGAACAGTGTTTTAAATAACACTTGTTCTTTAACCCGACAATTAATGTAATGTGATTTTGGGTTTATTGTGGGCCGTGTTTTAAATTACATTGGTTCTTTAACCCAGTTAAAACAGGATATTGATTTCTGTGAAGATTAAAACTAAGTGGAGTTTTAATGAATCTTTAATTAAATTGAAAGGATCGAGAATGGAGTATCACCAGTTTTGCTCCTGGCGATAGTTAAATCTTTAATTAGATTTGAATGTGAAATGGTAATTGAATTTACCGATAACACCGTGGTGTTAGATACGAAGTATGACCAGTTTTCTTCATTGGATGAATAGGTTGGGATTGGGATATAAAATAAATGATTACTTCGGTGTGGTTCGCTAATCCTGACTAGTTTGAATTGATATTCAAAGAAGATTAAAGATTAAATTTAAAGAATTTATCTTTGATAAAATTAATGGGAACCTTTCCCAAAGTAGAAGAATATTTGAATAAACGAATATTCTGAATTGGAATGAGGCATATGTTGTGTTTGTGTAACACTTATTTAAAGTATACGCGAGTTATTCGGGAAGACAGGGTTTATCTCATTCTTAATAACTGATACGACGATAAGTCGAAGATGAAGACGGTGGTCGAAGACCGGAGGACTTCACGTCGTTTGGGTGATTACTGATGATCTTGATTGGGCTGTACAACCAAGAAGATGGAAACAGTTGGTGATCGTCCAGACGTACTTGGAGATCGATGGATATGCGAGGTACTAGGTGCCTCCGGTTTCGTTCAGACCCAGAACGGACTTGTAAATGGACTGTGTGTCTGACATTGGATTTTGGTCTGTGTGATTGATTTCTATTAAATATATATCTGTTTGGCGGCGGAGAATCTATTCTCTTGCTTAACGCCCTTCTCTGAGACGTACGAGCTCATGGGTTATATATTGATGGATATCAATCGCATGGAGTGAATTGCCTGTGTGGCATGCCTAAGTGGTAGATGATCAAGGCTTTTGTTGAAAAGCAGAGTCTTGTGGTGATGATCAAAGCACGACCTATGTGGCATAGCTTTGTGTAGCGTGGATTTGTGAGCCTCACACCCCGGTTGTGTACCAGAAACGGGAGAAGGATCCAGGGAGGGCATGCGTCTCTTTCTAGCTTGAAGTGGCGTCAGTGGTTTTACATGCCCTGACGAGTTTGACTTATGTGGTTGTTGCTGTTGCGAGGCACCTCGGTTTGATCGGACGATCCGGGTCCGATGGAGTCATTCGTCGGCTCAATTACGCCCCATAGGGCGGGGAGACATAGTGTTCAGGCATTTTAATCCACATCGGTGGACCGGCCCTGTGGCTCCTAAGGCTTGACAGAGTACTTGCATGAGGCTCGGGCTAGAGAGTCTCGAATTCGGTAGAGTACTATCTTTTGCCTCGGTTCACAGATGGAAACCCAATTTCCAAATACGTGACTTGGCGATTTTGATTGTATAACCTATATATGGCGACATAGTGGTATGGGGCATTCATGCTGCCTATGATTGATACTTATGATTTGAAATTAATTTCTTCACTTATAGCGATAATAAAAGATTTTTTTAACGTATCAAGCATTCTTTGGCTATTATAAGGTAAAACCCTATCCTCTGGTTTGTGTTGCATTGTGGGATGGGACCTGGGTCTTATAATAGCTTCATTTTCCTTTATTTAGCATTGCGCTGTTTGTTTTATGCACTGGTATTCTTGGGAGGAAACCCGTTCTGCGTTAGCGGCGTGGTCCCTTGATTTACCTAACTTTAAAATAAAGATTTATAACTGTTTTAGTTCTCACACCAGTCCCATGACTGACCTGGAGTTAATTGTTTTAACCTAAACTCTGGGTGCCCTTATTTTGACACGGGCAGCTAGTAGTTTTGGTTTTGCAGATTTATATTCACAGGATCCTGGTTTACAGCTGGAACAATATCCGGAAAGCTTTGTATCCATATATCTCTTCTAGTTGTGTATTGTATTATTTTCCGCTGCTATGTAATGTATTGTAATCTCTGATATTTATCGAATGTATTTTATTCATTTATACTCTGTATATTCTTGTATTCTGATGAATTGTTGTAATATACAATGAAATGTTCTTCCGCCTGCGTTCCTTTGTGTGTTGTTCTCGAACTATCCGCGCTTTCCTTCACGGGGAAGTTGCGGGTCTTTACAAACATCTTACAACCTGGCCACACATGACCGACCACTCATTTCGCTTGAGTGTATCGAATGTATATCACCAACAGTTGGAATCAGCAACCGTTTCCCGAATGGGACAACATCAATAATAGATTTTTAGAAGTAAATGAAACTCTAGATTAGGTGATTGTACACCCTACTTTGGAGCGACCGACTTAGCCATGCTGCCTGCCCGATTTCTATCATTTACCGGATGTGAGGCTAGAAGCTACGCTTTATCATCACACCAGATTCACTTTGAATGCCACATCGTCAAATCCATCAAATCACCGTTTGACGTCCTTAACCATACATTATGTGTTAGCTAAAAGAAGTTTCCTTCTTCGCTTCCACTCTTGGTACGGTTGGAGAAATCAATATACGTGATCGTTTGGAAATACTCTGTCAGACATCCGTCCATACAAGTCATCCAGGAACAGGATGAGCCGAAGGCAATATTCAATACATCCATCTTAGACACTGTTATCTAAGACTTATACAATAGCCCTTGCACTTTACTCCGTCTTCAATTATCTTTGGCATATATGATTCGCAATGCTTATGCCAATACAGAGTGGTTCTTTGGATAATAATCCAACCGGTCTCTCCATATTAACAACGTTAAAATGGTCAAAACTTCAATAGTCTGTGATTTAACTATCAAAGAAAAACACGTGTGCAAACAACGATATTATTTCCAGATGGAAATTCTATCAATCAAACATCATTTAACATTTATCTCTTTAGTTCATTTTTCACCTCCTGTTTCCCTATGTTCAACATTTCTTATTTTCTAAATTTAGAAAATATATGTTATTACCATTGGAAAACATTTCCATTTCTTGTTTTCTATATCAGAAAACATTTCTTGTTCTTATTTGGAAAACATTTCCAAAACTCCTTCATTGGGCTTAGACAGATGTTTAAACAAACCATCGCGATGCCAACTCAAACCATTACGCTTATTAACTAAATTCCTTTAACCAACCTTCACTATCAAACCTTAACCATTCCTTAGTTAAAAATGGAGTCAATCAAGTTGGGGCAATACTACCTCTCAGACCTTAACTGAACAACGTTTCTAACCTTGAAATAGACAAAGATCACCCTTTTAATTCTTTAACAACTTCCTTACGTAACTCTCCTTCGAATCATCTCTTATTCGATAATTCTTTCCTTCGAATAAGGTATATTGGATAACTCTATTCAATTAACTCTATTCGATAAACCCTTATCAATTAACTCTATTGGACTAACGCTATTGGATTAACTCTATTGGACTAACACTATTGATTTACTCATTTCACTTAACTCCTTTCGAATAAACTATATTCGATAACTCCTTTAACTCTATTCGAATAAACTATATTCGATTAACTCAATTGATTCTATTCGAATAAACTATATTTGATTAACTCCTTTTACTTAACTCTATTCGAATAAACTAATATTTGATAATTCTATTTAACTCTATTCGAATAACTAGTATTCGATAACTCTATTTAACTCTATTCGAATAACTAATATTCGATAACTCTATTTGAATAACTCTAGTTCGATTTACTCTAACTGGTTTAACTCTAACTAGTTAACTCTAATTGATTAACCCTAACTGGTTAACTCGTATTCGAATAACAAATATTCGATTAACTCTATTCAACTAACTCGACTCGACTAACCCCTTTCAAATAACTAATTCGATTTACTAACATTCGAATACCATATTCGATTTAACTCCTTTCGAGTAACATATTCGATTTAACTCCTTTCGAATACCATATTCGATTTAACTCCTTTATTCGCTTTATAAAGATTTCCCTTTTAACAACGTTTATACATTTTTAAAGATTTACTTTTAGTAACGGTTCTCCACTTTAAAATGATTTCCTTCTTATAACAGACTCCTTTTTATAACGTTTTCCCTTTTTCTAAATATCTCCTATTTATAAATATTCCAATTTATAAATATTTCTTATTTATAAATATTCCATTTATAAATATTTTATTTTCAAATATCACTTTGACAAATTCCCCTTTATCAACATTTCGGTATGTTATGGTATTCAACATATCAAATCACGATGATCAGTATTGTCAAAACACATATAATCGACAACAGATTATATATCACATCATATATCACAATATATGAAAAACAGTAAAATAAATGTTGAGGAACCAAATTAGGTCCCTCCAACCTGTCTCCTTGCATCCATAGATGTTATACAATATAAAATCAACATCACTTTCAGTTCCATATGATATATTCAGTTAAACATAATCAATATATAAATTCAACTAACTGACTAGCAGTTCAATCTAACAGTCTACACACAGTCAATCAGCCAATATTTAACAGTTCTAAAAATACAACTTGAAATATAACTGTTCAGAGTTAGTGAGATTTACTCACATTGGACGATCATCGTTAATAACGATAATCGTCTTTTGATTCAGACAGACAATTTATTTCAACATAAATTGTAACGAGCTCGGATTCACTCTCAGTCAGCTCCATGGTGTAGCCACCATCACCACGATCCCAACGGATCCAACCGTTCGAAATTCTGACCATATACGAACGAGATATTGAATTTACAAGATTGTATACTATTTAAATATTTATTAAACTAAATTTATTTACTATGGGCTTTACCAAATATTGATCGGCGCAATCTCAGCCCACTACCTCTTAAAACCCGTGTCCAATCCTTTCCATCTTCCCTGATACTTAGCTCAAAATGCTGCTCCTCCAAAAATCCTTCTCCAGATAGAAATTTGAACTCCATCTTTCATTGGAAAAACAAACAACTCAACTAAGGAAAAATTAATGATTCCCTAATTACCCCTTTAACCAAAACGCTTTCTTCCTCTTCAGTTGAACCACCGACTCCCTGCTCTTCATTTCCGCGACTTCACTTTTCACCATTTCCGCTCCTTTTCGTCCTCCACTCTCTCATTTCACCATAAAAATTCCAATACAAATCACCAGAGATCTTCATTTCAGAATCTCTATCTCATCAAATCAATTTTGAAAAACTCGGATCCAATAATTTACTTACGTTCTCAGCAGCTTTTAACGCATAGTACTAGTTTTGTGCGACATATAAAATCACGGAATCAAGTAAAAATTTAACACGAGTTTCTAATCGAAGATACAACCCCGAACTTAACATCCCTTTCATGAATCGAACCACAAATTTTACCAATTCTCTAACCCTAACCTCACAGCTACTCACGGCGTGTTCCAGGATCTGCTTCGCACTAACTAATACTTGCACCAGGAGGAAGCTACGTTTGCCAGGAATTCATACATATATGAATTATGATTTATCGCATTTTATTTGGATTGCTTTGGATTTTAGAACTCACGATTTACAATTTCCTGAAGAAAAGGGTGGCGGCATGAATGTCTGTTGACTTATGGGAGGAATGAAATTAGGTTTAGGAAAACTTAGAGAGGGTATTTATAGAGGATTTAAATATTTTTATATTTATTATTATATTCGTTTTTAAATCAAATGCTACCTGCAATCATCCTCCAAAATTCCTGTGACCACATACGATACCCAAAAATCACGAAAATGAACATGCAGTCATAGTTCGATATTACGGTCCCAACGAAACTAGTTTCGTCGAATTCCGACTTCGTTTGCTCACACAGCGTATTTTTAACTATCAAAATACTGACTGTTTTTCACTCTAAAAATCCGTACGGTCACACAGTGACTCTAAAAATCACGAAACTAGAAATCTAACAAATATTTGACATTGCGGATCCAATAAAATTAGTTTCGTCGAATTCCGATTTCGTTTGCAAAAGTGGCTATTTTTAAAGCTCTGGATGACACATTTAAATATATAAATATATTTTAATATTATTAAATTAAATACAAATAAATTTATTTTATCGTATATACTCACAGTGGAATACCATACAGCTCTACTGGGATTTATAACTTGATATTTCAAATCCCGATTAAATCGATATTCGATTTAAAATGAAATTCCTTTTTAAAATATAAATAATTCCTTTATAAATTATAAAGGAATTCCATTGCGACTTTTCTAAAATTTGTTTTGGACACAAATCAAAATCTACCTGACGAAATCCCGATTTTTCTCTTCCACTAGAAAGATATACTCCACCAGCTCCATACATTTCTTGTTTCACAGAAATCCGGCTTAAAACGAATCTTGTACATTCAGTTGAAGTTCAAATCGCCAATTTACGAACTGCAACGCCATTTCGAGCTCAGTTTTAATTATATTATAATTCCACGTTCAAACTGTCGTCGTTTTAAATATATTCGTTATTCTAATTCAATTCTAAAATGAATTAAATATCACAGATGATCCAGTTCACACCATATCGCCATTTCAGCCAATTCTGATTATTTCAGAATAAAATATATTATTTAATTTATTATTTTAATTAAATATTCACCATTATTAAATTCCACGACCATTAATTCTCTAAACCACCATTTCAATAATTAAATAAATTAATTATAATACCTCTTCCAATGCGGGTCATTACAATCTTCCCCACTTAAAATAATTTCGTCCTCGAAATTGCTAAAAGGTAGAGGACGGCCCTATCGACTGGTTAGAACATATTAATTAATTTCTTAACTTCAGTTTCAACTTAACCAATTTAACTTCAATTAAATATTAATTAATTCTTATCAACGAAAATTTTCTAAAATCCTGAAAATTTTCTAAAGCCTTAACTTTTCGAAAAATTTCGCCAGCACCTCCTTTGTACTGGTCAATACATCAAATCCCAACTCGCATCTCTGGGCCATCTCCAACCCAAAAGAAAATCAAACAGCCAAGCGGCTTGCCAATTCGGCTCATAAATCTTATATCCAATAGAAATATAAACTTGTACCTTTTTGTCGGCATATCAACTCTATCACTTCCATATGCTATCAACTCAGCATATACCAATGTTATCCCAATCAAATTCTGAAATAACTTTTATCTTCAACACAACCATTCGCTATTTACCATGCCAAAATTTTATTTCAAACTCAAGTTTCGTTCTTGATCCCCAACTCTTAACTTGATTATCACATTACACTTCAAATTTGAATCTCACAATCCAATTTGTCTTGATATCATTCTAATTCAATCTCAGTTACCACTTTAATGGTTTTACTTTAATTCAATTTTGCTTTCACAAATTTCTGTTAATTTTTTTTTAATTCAAACCGTATTTCCCTGGGAGTTTTTAAACAGTTTACTCTTTTCAAAATCAAATTTTCCTTTTGAACATGTCCCTGAGTCCTTAATTAATATTCCATTTGTTAAATCACTTCTCTATTTCTTTTTAAATATTTGTTAACCAAATATTTTCAACCTTTTATGTTATTTGGAAAACATTTCCAAATATCGCCTTCCTTTTTTTCTAAACTTTTGAAAATATATGCTATTTATAATTGGAAAATATTCCAATTACTTATCTCTTTTCCGATCTCGTTTATTTCTATACTTAGGAAATATTCTTTATTATATTTCCAAGCTTACACTTATTTGGGTTAAAATGGATGTTGTGTAAAACATCGTTACGACAACCCAAATACTATATTCAACTAACTCTTATTCAACATTGATCTTCGAGCCTAAAATCTTACTATTTATTTGTTAATAATGATACTAATCAAATTGGGGTATAACTACCTCTCAGACCTTGACTGAATAACGTTTATAACGTCAAAACAGATATGACTACTTACTCGAATAATCAATACCATACAACTACTTATTCACCTTTAAACACGTATACGCTTCCTCTTTCTATTCTTACTAGATTTTATTCTTAGTCTTCCTTTTTGATTTTACTATTCTATTTCTAAGTTCGTTTCCTTATCGACTTCTATACATATCGATACGTTGATTTCTAACTATCAAATTATCTTAAAAATATTCTAACTCCTTAAATTCCCGGAAAAATTCGCCATAACCTCATTTGTACCAGGAGCATCGGGATATTTCAAATAGCCTCCCATGGCCCTCACCAATCCAAAAGAAAAAGCCAAGCGGCTAGCCGATACGGCGCATAAAATCTCATATATGAATTAAATACATACCTTTTCGTTGAGCATTCTATTTATATACCTTCATTAACCTTATCCCATACCTGTCTCATGTACGTCTATACATGTCCAATTAAATTCAACTATACCCGATCATTTAAATAAATTCGTTAATTAATTTGTTAATTAACTCTTTAGTCTATTTCACTTTTATATTTGAACATGACATGTTCAAATATATTTTAACTTGCTTATTAACTAATTTGAATACAAATTTCAAATTTAAGTTCTATATTCGATTTCGAATATCCATTTACAAATCCAATTCACCTTTCAAAGTTCAACTTCAAATTCAAAATTCGATTAACTAATTCCTCTGCGACTTAGTTAATTCTATTCAATTTGTATTCAAATTTTTTTATCACTTCTATTATTCAAATTCTATATACCAAATTCTATTCAAATTCTATTCAAATTCTACAGTTTAAATTCCATTTGAATTCTATATTTAAATTCTATATGTTTAAATCCTATATTTGAATTCCATTTGAATTCTATATTCAAACTCCCTTTGAATTTCTATATTCAATTCTATTTCAATTCCATTGAATTTCATATATTCAAACTCCCTTTGAATTTCTATATTCAATTTCTATTTCAATTCCATTGAATTTCATATATTCAAACTCCCTTTAAATTTCTATATTCAATTTCTATTTCAATTCCATTGAATTTCATATATTCAAACTCCCTTTGAATTTATATATTCAATTTCTATTTCAGTTCCATTGAATTTCATATATTCAAACTCCCTTTGAATTTATATATTCAATTTCTATTTCAATTCCATTGAATTTCATATATTCAAACTCCCTTTGAATTTCTATATTCAATTTCTATTTCAATTCTCTTTATTCAAATTCTATATTCAATTCTATATTATAAATCCCATTTTGAAATTCAACACACTTGTCTTTCCCAAAACAAATTCAAAACAGTATATCTAGTAGTAATTCGTCACTTACAACTCGAAAATGAATACTGATGATGCAGTTGTCGTCATCAGAATCTATTTTCCAGCGATCAAAGTGAGTACGATACTACAAAACCATTTTTTAAACATTTCCACTTTGAAATTCATTTCAAAATATAATTCACATTGCTTGTAAAACAATTTAAAATCTCCCAGGATCTTAAATTTTCCGTATTTTTAATCCAAATCCATTTACAAACACTTATCAAATTCTCCAGAGTTTTAACTCAATTTCTGGTTTTAAATTTCAGATTTAACTCATCTGATTTCACGTATTTCACTTATATGAATTCTGATTGTTTATTTACATCACCGTTTAATTTATAATCTTACTCGATTATAATAACAACCAATATATCCACTATATTATAATTTTGATATATATATCTTCTCTATATCAAGATATACCTTGCGTAAACTTATTTTAATTTACCCTCTTTTCAGAACATATCGTGTTGACCCATCGTATTCGAGTGCTTATAAACTCCTACCGATACAGTGGATCAAACTGATCGACCAGAACCCATAAACAACTCAACCAATGAATCTCCACAATATAAAATTATTTTTATATCAATAACAAATACGTTCACTCGTATATATACACTCAACTCAATCTAGGGTATTACTGACCGCATCTCTACTAAGTTACGCCACAGAGCCAAGGTAATTCACTTAACCTTATGCTCTGATACCAATTGTAATGACCCAAAATTCCGTTCCAATTTGTGCTGACCAAAAACACAAGTCCAACCCCAAATTAAACTGAAAATCAAGAAATTAGAGGGTGAGAAAAGATAAGATAGAAACTTAGAATAGAAGAAGAAGAAGAACACAACATCAGAGTAACATGAATCTCATAGCGGAACGAATAACATATAATAGATAACATATCCTTGAAATACAATCAGTATATGTATATAATAACATTATCAGAGTACAACACTTACAACATAGCGGAAATAACTATAGCTATATGATCCCGAAGCCTCCTGCTCCAAGCTCTTCCAGTATCTGTAAATCCCGACTACTTGACTGCCCGTACAAACTTAGGCACCCAAGAGTTTAGGGGAAAAAACAAAATAAACTCCGGGTCGGTCATGGGACTGGTAGGAGTAAAACAGTTTAAAACAGTTTGAACAAGTAAACGATACCTCATAAGACCACGCCGTATAACGGAACGGGTTTTTCCCTTATGAGAATCCAAATTATCTTTATATCAAAAACCTTTGGATATTATAATAATGTCTATCAACCACAATATAATAATCATCTAGCAGAAACACTTTCATCTCACGTTCTACATATATAGTATACAATCAAAACGGCAAGCACGTATTGGGAAATGGATTTCCAACTATGACAAGGTATGGAACAACCTTTCGCTAGTGTACCTCTAGAAAGGAATACACTGGGTTCAACAAGAACATCTTACAACCCGGCCACACATGACAGACCACTCATTTCGCTCGAGTGTATCGAATGTATATCACCAACGGTTAGGATCAGCAATTCCTGAATGGGACAACATCAACAATAGATTTTTAGAAGTAAATGAAACTCTAGATCAGGTGATTATACACCATACTTCGGAGCGACCGACTTAGCCATGCTGCCTGCCCGATTTCTATCATTTACCGGATGTGAGGCTAGAAGCTACGCTTTATCATCCCACCGGATTCACTTTGAATGCCACAACGTCAAATCCATCAAATCACCAATTGACGTCCTCAACATACATTATGTGTTAGATAAAAGAAGTTTCCTTTTCCGCTTCCACTCTTGGTACGGTTGGAGAAATCAATATACGTGATCGTCTGGAAATACTCTGTCAGACATCCGTCCATACAAGTCATCCAGGAACAGGATGAACCGAAGGCACTATTCAATAGATCCATCTAAGACACTGTTATTTAAGACTTATACAATAGCCCTTGCACTTTACTCCATCTTCAATTATCATTGGCATATATGATTCGCAACGCTTATGCCAATACAGAGTGATTCTTTGGATAATAATCCAACCGGTCTATCTATATTAACAACGTTAAAATGGTCAAAACTTCGATAGTCTGTGATTTAACTATCAAAGAAAAACACATTTGCAAAAAAGGATATTATTTCCAGATGGAAATTCAATCAATCAAACATCACTTAACATTTATATCCTTAGTTCATTTTTCACCTCCTGTTTCCCTATATTCAACATTTTTTATTTTCTAAATTTAGAAAATATATGTTATTACCATTGGAAAACATTTCCATTTCTTGTTTTCTATATCAGAAAAAATTTCTAGTTCTTATTTGGAAAACATTTCGAAAACTCCTTCATTGGGCTTAGACAGATGTTTAAACAAACCATCGCGATGCCAACTCAAACCATTACGCTTATTAACTAAATTCCTTTAACCAACCTTCACTGTCAAACCTTAACCATTCCTTAGTTAAAAATGGAGTCAATCAAGTTGGGGTAATACTACCTCTCAGACCTTAACTGAACAACGTTTCTAACCTTGAAATGGACAAAGTTCACCCTTTTAATTCTTTAAAAACTTCCTTACATAACTCCCCTTCGAATCTTCTCTTATTCGATAATTCTTTCCTTCGAATAAGGTATATTCAATAACTCTATTCAATTTACTCTATTCGATTAACCCTTATCAGTTAACTCTATTGGACTAATGCTATTGGATTAACTCTATTGGAGTAACACTATTGATTTACTCGTTTCACTTAACTCCTTTCGAATAAACTATATTCGATGACTCCTTTAACTCTATTCGAATAAGTTTTATTTGATTAACTCAATTGATTCTATTCGAATAAAATATATTCGATTAACTCCTTTTATTTAACTCTATTCGAATAAACTAATATTTGATAACTCTATTTAACTCTATTCGAACAACTAATATTCGATAACTCTATTTAAGTCTATTCAGATAACTAATACTCGATAACTCTATTTGAATAACACTAGTTCGATTTACTCTAACTGATTAACTCTAACTGGTTTAACTCTAACTGGTTAACTCTAATTGATTAACCCTAACTGGTTAACTCATATTCGAATAACAAATATTCGATTAACTCAATTCTACTAACTCGACTCGACTAACCTCTTTCAAATAACTAATTCGATTTACTAACTTTCGAATACCATATTCGATTTAACTCCTTTCGATTACCATATTCGATTTAACTCCTTTCGAATACCATATTTGATTTAACTCCTTTATTCGCTTTATAAAGATTTCCCTTTTAACAACATTTATTCATTTTTGAAGATTTACTTTTAGTAACGGTTCTCCACTTTAAAATGATTTCCTTCTTATAACTGTTTCCTTTTATAACGTTTTCCCTTTTTCTAATTATCTCCTATTTATAAATATTCCAATTTATAAATATTTCTTATTTATAAATATTCCATTTATAAATATTTTATTTTCAAATATCACTTTGACAAATTCCCCTTTATCAACATTTCGGCATGTTATGGTATTCAACATATCAAATCACGATGATCAGTATCGCGCAAACACATATAATCGACAACAGATTATATATCACATCATATATCGTAATATATGAAAAATAGTAAAATAAATGTTGAGGAACCCAGTTGGGTCCCTCCAACCTATCTCCCTGCATCCACAGAAGTTATACAATATAAAATCAGCATCACTTTCAATTCATATGATATATTCTGTTAAACTGAATCAATATAGAAATTCAACTAACTGACTAGAAGTTCAATCAAACAATCAACACATAGTCAATCAGCCAATATTTAACAGTTCTAAAAATACAACTTGAAATATAACTGTTCAGAGTTAGTGAGATTTACTCACAATGGAAGATCATCGTTAATGACGATAACCATCTCTTGATTCAGACGGACAATTTATTTTTCCATAAATTGTAACGAGCTCGGATTCACTCTTAGTCAGCTTCATGATGTAGCCACCATCCGTACGATCCCAACGTATCCAACCGTTCAAAATTCTGACCATATACGAACGAGATATTGAATTTACTAGATTGTATACTATTTAAATATTTATTAAACTAAATTTATTTAATATGGGCTTTACCCAATATTGATCGGCCCAATCTCAGCCCACTACCTCTTAAAACCGCGCCCGCTCCTTTCCGTCTTCCTTGATACTTAGCTCAAAACGCTGCTCCTCCAAAAATCGTTCTCCAGACAGAAATTTGAACTCTATCTTTCATTGGAAAAACAAACAACCCAACTAAGGAAAAATTAATGATTCCCTAATTACCCCTTTAACCAAAACGCTTTCTTCCTCTTTCGTTGAACCACCGACTCCCTGCTCTTCATTTCTGCGGCTTGACTCTTCACCATTTTCGCTCCTTTGCGTCCTCCACTCTCTCATTTCACCATAAAATTTCAAATACAAATCACCAGAGATCTTCATTTCAGAATCTCTATCTCATCATACCAATTTTGAAAAACTCGGATCCAATAATTTATTCGCGTTCTCAGCAGCTTTGAACGCACAGTACTGGTTTTGTGCGACATATAAAATCAAGGAATCAAATTAAAATTTAACACGAGTTGCTAATTGAAGGTACAACCCCGAACTTAACATCCCTTTCATGAATCGAACCACAAATTTTACCAATTCTCTAACCCTAACCTCACAGCTACTCACGGCGTGTTCCAGATCTGCATCGCACTAACTAATACTTGCACCAGGAGGAAGCTCCGTTCGCCAGGAATTGATACATATATGAATTATGATTTATCGTATTTTATTTGGATTGCTTTGGATTTTAGAACTCACGATTTATAATTTCCTAAACAAAAGGGTGGCGACATGAATGTCTGCTGACTTATGGGAGGAATGAAATTAGGTTTTGGAAAACTTAGAGAGGGTATTTATAGAGGATTTAAATATTTTTACATTTATTATTATATTTGTTTTTAAATCAAATGCTACCTGCAATCGTCCTCTAAAATTCCTGTGACCACTTACGATACCCAAAAATCATGAAAATGGAAATGCAGTTACAGTTCGACATTACGGTCCCAACGAAACTGGTTTCGTCGAATTCTGACTCCGTCTGCTCACACAACGTATTTTTAACTATCAAAATACTGACTTTTTTTCACTCTAAAAATCCGTACGGTCACAAAGTGAATCTAAAAATCACGAAACTAGAAATCTAACAACTATTTGACATTGCGGATCCACTAAAATTAGTTTCGTCGAATTCCGACTTCGTTTACAAAAGTGGCTATTTTTAAAGCTCTGGATGACCCATTTAAATATATAAATAACTGTAACGACCCACCTTTTTGCCCGGTTCTTACCGGTAATTAAACCAACTTAAACCGTTCAGAAAGACGAATTGTTATGGGTACATACATACATTGAACAAAAATAACAGAACTTTTCATTGAATAAACCAATGTTACATCAGAGTTACATGAATATCAGAGTTACAACATAAATGTATACAGCGGAAGAAAAGAAAATAAATTTACTCTCAGCGGAGGATCAAAACACAGCGGAAGCTTCAACTCTATCGTGGACTCCAACTCTAGAAGCGCTCTAAATCCTGCTCCAACGATCCATAACTGCGAAACTAAACTACTGGCTGCCCGTGCAAAAATAATGGGAAGCCAGTAGTTTAGTTTCGCAGTTATGGATCGTTGGAGCAGGATTTAGAGCGCTTCTAGAGTTGGAGTCCACGATAGAGTTGAAGCTTCCGTTGTGTTTTGATCCTCCGCTGAGAGTAAAGTTATTTTCTTTTCTTCCACTGTATACATTTATGTTGTAACTCTGATATTCATGTAACTCTGATGTAACATTGGTTTATTCAATGAAAAGTTCTGTTATTTTTGTTCAATGTATGTATGTACCCATAACAATTCGTCTTTCTGAACGGTTTAAGTTGGTTTAATTACCGGCAAGAACCGGGCAAAAAGGTGGGTCGTTACAGTTGGTATCAGAGCTTTGGTTATACAAAGCTATGGGGTACGTACATATTTGGACAAAAGAATAGGACTCCTCAGAGTTATATTATCTCATTAGAGATAGGGTTAGAAATACCTTAGAATGAGATCTCGGAATATTATGACGAGAGAGCGTATATTTTTGAAACCTATATAAGGTATTTTTGAACAAGTAAATCATTTGAAACGATGATTATTTGAAATATACTTGAAATATATTTTGGAATATAATAGGAAATAAGGATTTCGAGTGTTTTATTCGACGTCATGATTGGACTATCGAGTATGTAATGGTTTTGAATATACGTCTGATCAACGTATATGCGAAGCCGAATATATACTAGGTAGATGTAGGGTCACACTCTAGTCGCTCGAGGATGATTTTACTGATGACCATGGCACCATCGGTAATTATTTTCGAGTTTCGAAAGTGGGATGACCGCATGGTTTCAATTAACACGTCAAGGAATACTTGAACCATTTCAATATAATGTAAGCCAATATGTTATAGATGCGAAAGCAATTATTTTGACAATAACAAAAGGGGATATTGTAGAAGTAAACTATACTTAACAATTTGAAGGGACACGTAAGTGTGAAAATTCATTAAGAAATTATATTAAAAAAAAATTATATATAGCACACATACTTCAAGATTAAACAAGTCATAACAAATGTTAGAATATGATCTAATAAGTTGTGATCAGAAAAGATATTATATTTCTCTAAAGAATGTTAATATGTTAATGTAAGTAATAGATTTGGATAAATCCTTAACATGAATTGTAAATGAGAATATCCAAGAATATCTTAGCTATTAGAACCCCTTAAGGAATCTGAAGATGCTTTAGACTTAAGCTAAGAATTTGTTTAAAGTGATGAGTTTGACTTAAGTTAGAAAATGAGTTTAAAAGGTTAATTTAAATCGTAGCAAACAACGAAGTAGAAAAATTTGGCTCTTTGAGTATCAAGTTGGAAGATGTGAGTTCTGAAAATGTTAAGATCAATATTTGAACAACCCTAACTGGAACTCGTGTACGTATAATCAGAGTGCGTAGAGGAAGCGTGGTGGTATTTTAAATAAAACCGTTTTAAGAGATTTTCCGGCTAATTAAGAAAATTTTCCAAACAAGATTTGATATTTAAACAATAATGAAAAGAGTTATGTATATTTTAAAGTGGAATTAGAAAAAGTTTTATTCGATTATATGACAACTAAAAATTGAATATGAGTATAAGTTTAACTTATAAATGGGTTAATATGAGATTATATTCGAAACGATTGGAATAAGAATTTGAAATGGAATGAGTGTTTCGGAAACATAATTCTATCTCTTTCCTTGTCGCTAGTTTCACCCGACCCATTGTCTTCTTTTGAATATCACCCGAATTGTCGTGGTTGAAATTTAACTGTCCAACTTTATCCCTGAATTCATCCTTTTGCCCTGCTCTGATAAAGCTGTGGATATGTGAATTAATTTGGATTAGAAACCAATATTTTAGACTATCTCCTAAATTAAACTTGAATTTGTATTAAGAGCAATAGAATTTCTAATACTGAATTTATCCAAGATGTTATTTTGCAAGAAAATTTAACAATTAGAGAAAAATTAATTGAGAACTTGGATTTAAATTTTCCAAGTTAAGCACTTGGTCTTATAATTTATGAGGAAATCATGGGTTCCGTAAGAGTAATTTAGAGTGATAATTTCCAAACTTCAAGATTTTTCTTAGGGTTATAGACCTCCAACTACTAGACAGTATCTATCCTAGTTTCTCCTTAGTGGTAGTGGTAGCAGTTCTGAGTCTAACTCAGAGAATTCGATTTTTAAACAAGACCTGTGACGATCCAGTAGTCAGAGATCATAGTAGTTTCTGTAGACTCGACCTTTAGTAAAAATCAGACAGAGTACCTTGAGAATGATATGAGCCCTGGTTCTGACCAATATATTTCAGATATGTTATGAGAGAAATTGGAATTCAAATTTGTTAAGGAGTTTAGATTTACTTGATTTCCTTTTCGAGGACGAAAAGTTTCTAAGGGGGGGTGAATGTAACATCCCATAAATTTTACCAAGTTGATTTGGATTTTTAATATATATGTATTTGGATTGTTATTATATAATGTTGGATTTCTGAATATATATTTGTTTATAAGGTTTGAATATAGGAATTTTTAATTTTTGTTTTATTTTATAAGTTATGAGTTTGTATAAGCAAAATTTATTTCAAGCATTTATATTTAATTTATAAGATTTCATGTTTAAATATTTTCTAATTTTTATAATATCGATTTGTAAATAGTTTGTAAAGGATAATTTATTTTATGATTTTATAAGAATGATTTTTATTTCTTCAATGATGTTTATAAATTATATTAAGTATTTATTTTAAACCATTTAGAAAAAAATGTAAAGAATATATATATTGCTGAATAATATAGATGAATATTCTTGGAATATTAGTATGTAATAATATTGTTTTGTAAAATATAATGTTTTTCATAAAGATTGTTATGTATTTGAATTCTTTTTTTTATATATATAAGTTATATTTGACAAGCAATATGAATAAGTATTTGGAATATTAACTAGTTCTATAAATCTTAGGTGATATTTTGATCTTTGCTCACAAGCATTTAAATTCACTACATTTATGAGTGTCACAAAGTTATAGCTAAAGATAAAACTTAATAGATAAATAAATAAAAGATTATTTGGTAAGCATGCATTGGTTAAAAATTTTAATTAAATAAACATATGCATATTTGTCCTCATGCATGTGTTTTGCATGCCAAGTGGCTTAGATTTATGTAGTAAGTGGAATTTAATAAAAAGATATAAGAAAGCCTAATTCCACTTTGCAGCTCACTTCATCCATCTGAAACTTCACTTATGAAATACTTCTTCTTCCTTGGCTAAGTTCGGTTACAGTAAAATGAAATTTCCCTTCCACTTCAACAAAAAAAAAATCCACAACTTCCAAACCACTTAGTTTTAGTTGAGATAATCTATGTGGAAGTTGTTCGGGTTATCGTTGCCGATTTTTAAAAATTGTCGGATCCGAATTCAGTTAACAAACGAAAGAGGAATTTCAGCTTTACGGGAAAATCAAAATATTGCAAAGGAACTTCCAAAAATAAAATCTCCAAATCCGTGAAGAATTGATCGATGGCGTCAGTACCATTGCGATCAGCGAGGAAACTAGTATTTTTAGGGCGAAAATGAGGCGATTCCGTGTCGACAATTCGAAAAGTTGAAAACTAGGTTTTGGGTTTGTCAGAGGTGGAGGCAACGATAGGCGGAGTGGATGATGGAGTTGTGTTGAGGATGGAGAGGGCTTCGATTCGGTGTAATATGGTGGAGTTCGATGATAAGATGTGTCGATGTTCCTGTAGGTTGCGTGCGTTTTCAATGATGGGTTTGACTGTCGGATTTTGATGCAAGGCCCCGGAGTCGAAGTGATATGGTGCGTTAGAACGAGGAGGAGAAGAGAGACTTGGGGGTGGGTTCGATTCGGGTTTCGGTCGAGAGTTGGGGTGGTGTATGTGCACACGGTGCACATGGAAATTGGGTTCCAGGAGGAGAGCGAGAGTAAAGGAGAAGAAGGGAAAAGATGGGCCGCGGGTTGAGTTGGTTCGGTGCTTGGATGTTGGGCCTTGGGCCAAAGTGAGTAGGTAAAATTCTTTGATTCACATTTAAGTTTAAACGCAAATGTAAAACTTTGAAAGCTCCTAACTTACTCGTTTTAAATCGAAATCTCGCACGGTTAAGTCCGTTAGACTCGGATCAGAAAATATAATCCGTATATAAAAGTTTGGTAATTTAGCTAAGGATAAAATTTTGGGAAAAAAATATATAAAGATGAAACGTTTATATATATATATAAGTGACAAACATCAAAGTTAATGCAACTCCATATATAATGAGCAGAGACATCAGTAGCTGCTAATGGAAGTGAATGCGGGTGATGATGGAAGTGTTCGTTGGCTTGTCCGTAAGGAATCTCTGATAGTGAAGAGTTTGGAGCTCGAATGGTGAGAACTTCAAATTTAAATTATTTATTTAAAATAGTTATTATAATTAGCTAGGATTAATTATAATTTGTTGATGATGATTATGTGATGGATGTTGATGTTTGAATGTTTGCTCATGTAATTAGATAATACACTGAACACGAGTAAGCGTTATTGACTGTAACGCTTGTGCACAGTTAAATTATTGTTGTGATAATGAATTCGTATCCATCTGATCGTATGGTTCATTTGGATAGATATGATTGCATTGTATGATATCACACACACACAAACACAACGTGGTTGTGGAAATATATGGGTGATCGATTTAGAAGCTCCTTCCTATATACGATTTTTATTTAATTATTAAATAATATTTAAAATGTTAATTCTAAATTAAATATCAACTTTTTTAATATTGAATTAGGATTGGCAATGATCTGAATTATGTATTGATTTTTATATCCATCTGAAACCTATTTTGGAAAAAAAAATTTATTTTCAATTTTACTTCGAAAGGAGATTTGAAATGTGAATATGGTTTTATATATATTATAATAATGATATAATATACACCAGAACGTTCTAGGATGACAGAGAAGATGGTGTCTAGGCTTGGGTTTCGAAATTCAGTTTCCTGCTCTCCCTGGCTATCTCTAACTGGTTCGACAAACGGGACGGTAAATTTGAAATCAAATTTGAAATATAGTTTGGAATTATTTCAAATGATTTAGAGATAAATCAAGTTTGAAAAAGGATTTGAATAATTTATATATGGTTAAAATTGGTTTGACTTGAAATAAGACGCATTGGATTTCAAAGAATAATAGCATTTGAATAGAAAGAAAAATTTCGATTTTCGCCATATGATGTTCATGTGATACACAAACAAATTTGAAATACGTGTGTTGCCGATCATAAGGGAAGTCAAATGAAACAAGTTATTAAATTGGAGAAATTAATGATTTAAAAATTTCAAAGGCGAATAGAAATTTGAAATATTGAATTTTAAATAAATTTTTCTATTTGATTTAAATAGATATTTTAACAACAATGCTTTTGAATGTTGTTATTGGGGTGAAATTTATAAGCGTGAACTATTTGTTGATTATAAGAATAGTTCGAAGATTTATTCAAGTATTGGAACCATGTATATGGAATGGAAAATGGGTTTTTCAAATTTTAATTTGGATATGGTTGGAGATAAACCTTCGGATATTTGATATTAACTCGGTAGATGAAAATTCATATTATCTGAGGAATTTTAAAAGGTAATTCACCGTTATTCCACTTCTAATATGAGTTGGATACGGAGATAAATATTGAAGATAAGTTGATGGTATTTCTAGCCAGATCTAATATCGAAGAATTGGATAAATCGTTTAATTAAGATATGGGTTTTCCACCTGATTGAAATGAGTTAGATAGAAATAATCTTAGATATTTGGTATAAAATTTCACGGTGTAATGAATACTATCTGGGGAATTTGGAAGATATTATTATATCGTTATTTCACTTATAGTATTCGTTAATTATGAGAATTTATATCGAATATAAGTGGATAAAATTTCTATGTAATTTATGACTCAATATCAATTGATTTGGGTTTGGTCGTGAATCATATTTTCAATAATATCATTCTTGAAACCCGATGAAATTGAATGGTGGAAATTCATATCGTAATTGGGGATTTAATCAAATCGTTAATTCAAAGGAATTAAAGTAAGAAATTGAAGCGAAGGTATAACCTTTGATTTCCAAGAAGAGTTTAAAGATGATAATGAGATGTATGAAATTAAAGTAATTCAAATTTAGAGTTATATATATGAATTGATAACCATTTGGAAGGAGATTTGAATTGAAAGGCCTGTGTGAACCATAAAAACTATTTAAGTACGCTTATTACTTGGAAAGACCGGGATCGAATATTTGTTCGAAAACCATTCCAAGTAATAATACGACGTTATGAAGCAATTCAGGACTCGGTAAACGACGAATGAAGACCGGGAATATTTGAATTGTTTAGATTGATTGTTGATTAATGTCTTGGTTGGGTAGGCCACCCAATACGAGATGTGAGTTGCATGAGACCTGAACAAATTTAAGTATTTTCGGGTTGTTGTTCCGTTCAAACCCAGAACGGACTTGTATGGATGGTGTGTCTGACATTGAAATTTACCGCATAGCACTGATTTCCATTAATGTGTATCAGATCTGTGGCAATATATTATCCTCGTCTCTAAGTCATATGAACTTAGAGGGTATGCATTGATTGAAATCAGTGATATGTCGTGAATTGTCAATGTGGCATACCCGAGTTATGAAACGAGCTAGTGATGATCAAAGAATGGCTTATCGAAGCATCGCTTTGCGT
This sequence comes from Allium sativum, assembly GCA_030737875.1. Lineage (NCBI taxonomy): Eukaryota > Viridiplantae > Streptophyta > Magnoliopsida > Asparagales > Amaryllidaceae > Allium > Allium sativum. The sequence continues at coordinate 60,448,264 of CM060924.1, forward strand.
ATGACGTGACATCAACAAACCTCACACCCCGGATTGATGAGAAACTGACGGTTAGGTTTTATACTTATATATGAATTGATGATGAAGTTGTGCAGCAGTGGGAAACCACTTATGAACCCGGGGAAGTTGGGTATGTTCGGGTGGTCGTGTCTAGTCGAAAACCGTTGATCTGGCCTAACGATGTGTAGTCGGTGTCCGTGTATGGTCGAAAAAGGCGTTGAGGCACTTCGTTTTGTATCCCTGATTGATCTTTCATGCCAGGAATCATCAAGTTGGAAACCCAAATTTATTATGCGAGCCATACGATTTTGATTGTATATATATATGGCAACATATATTATGGGGTATATGCTGTCTAAGATTAATACATTTACTTGCGAAATGTTTTCCACACTATATATATATATTATGGTATTGAAGAAATTTTACGTATGAAAGCATATTTGGTTGTCATAAGATAAAACTCGCCCATCTGGTGTGCGCCTGCATTGTGTGATGTGGGACGAGCTTATGATAGCTTCATTTTCAAAAGACATTGCGCATTTATATGCACGGGTATTCACATGGAGTAAATCCGTTCCGTGTTAGCAGCGTGATCCAGTGAAGTTCCCAACTTTAAAAATGAATCTAACTATTTTGAGTTCTCACACCAGTCCCATGACTGACCTGGAGTTTATTGTTCCCTTACCTAAACTCTGGGTGCCCATGATTATTGCACGGGCAGCCAGTAGTTTAGTTTCGCAGTTATGGATCGTTGGAGCAGGATTTAGAGCGCTTCTAGAGTTGGAGTCCACGATAGAGTTGAAGCTTCCGCTGTGTTTAGATCCTCCGCTGAGAGTAAAGTTATTTTCTTTTGTTCCGCTGTATACATTTATGTTGTAACTCTGATATTCATGTAACTCTGATGTAACATTGGTTTATTCAATGAAAAGTTCTGTTATTTTTGTTCAATGTATGTATGTACCCATAACAATTCGTCTTTCTGAACGGTTTAAGTTGGTTTAATTACCGGCAAGAACCGGGCAAAAAGGTGGGTCGTTACAATATATTTAAATATTATTAAATTACATACAAATAAATTTATATTATCGTATATACTCATAGTGGAATACCGTACATCTCTACTGGGATTTATAACTTGATATTTCAAATCCCGATTAAATCGATATTCAATTTAAAATGAAATTCCTTTTTTAAATATAAATAATTCCTTTATAAATTATAAAGGAATTCCATAGGGACTTTTCCAAAAAATTATTTGGACACAAATCAAAATCTACCCGATGAAATCCCGATTTTTCTCTTCCACTAGAAAGATATACTCCACCAGCTCCACACGGTTCTTGTTTCACCGAAATCCGGCTTAAAACGAATTCTGTACATTCAATTGAAGTTCAAATCGCCAATTTACGAACTGCAAAGCCATTTCGAGCTCAGTTTTAATTATATTATAATTCCACGTTCAAACTGTCGTCGTTTTAAATATATTCTTTATTCTAATTCAATTCTAAACGGAATTAAATATCACAGATGATCCAGTTCACACCATATAGCCATTTCAGCCAATTCTGGTTATTTCAGAATAAAATATATTATTTAATTTATTATTTTAATTAAATATTCACCATTATTAAATTCCACGACCATTAAATTCTCTAAACCACCATTTCAATAATTAAATAAACTAACTATAATACCTCTGCCAATGCGGGTCATTACATAAATGTTCGTTTAAATTCATAATATTGGCTTTAAATCTCTTTATAAACTATTTTTTGTAAATTTTGGCTTTATTAGAAAAACCATTGCCAATCACTTTACCCAAATGCATTGACACCTTTCCTTTTTAGTTTTCCAAAATCTTTTTTCATCTACAATCATTTTTCATAATCCGATTATTAAGTATGTAACATCCCGTAAATTTTAAGCATTTAAGTTATGTAATTTAATTTAGTTATTAAATATAAAATGGTTCTAAAATAAAATTTATAATAATAATGAAAGTCATAAATGCATGCACCATGCATGTTTCAATTATGCCACAATTCCTCTTGGAATTACCATCTAACGTTTCATTTATTTACCATCCAAGATTGTCATTTTCCTATATATATATATATATATATATATATATATACACACATATATATATATCTATATATCTTTTCAAATGAAACAGTTGTTCCTCTCTGTCCGCATAACCTTCTTTCCTCCTCTCTTCATTTTAAAACCTATTGTTCCTTTTATTTTCTCCAGCCAAAATTTGGAGCCACCCCAAGCCCTATTGACTGCAGCCTTCTCCGAGCATTATTCTCACCACTGCACAATTTCACAATGTTGCTACCAGTCCTTTCTCTCGCCCCTGTGGGTGAGTTATCTCATGCTAAATTCATTCAAGTATATCAAAAAAAAAAAAAAAAAGATTTTTGGTTGTTTTCTATTTTAATTAAATTTGCATGTATTGTGTGAAATTATTTTGAGTTTAACCCTAAGCTACGTTCTTGTAGTTTCACTTAAGTATGATGTTGATTTTAATTTCATTCGTGTTCATGCCTTGAATTGCATAGTTGATTCCGTTATTGGGTTGTTTGTGTTTCACCGTCTTGTTCAGTCGTTGATTTCACTTGCATTGTGCTACTCATTGTTGCACTTGGTATTAGGTGGTCTGACTTGAATTGCTACGCTGTTTACTTTCTAAACAAAAATTTGTTGGATTTTATTTCATGCAAATATTTAGTGGTTGTCTTTTTTGGTTTATCTATTTTGACAGTGTAAACATGGGCACATGTAGCATGTTTAGTTGAACCTAATGTATATGTCTATACTCATACTCTGTTTGAACCTAGAATTTAAGTATAAGTGTGAGTGCCCATTTGCATTTACCATATCATGTTTTATTTAATAACCTGGCATGTTTTGGAAGTTGAGAAGCATTTTGCTCACATTGTTTGAAATAGAAAATTATAAATTCATGCCTTATTTAAGCAGAAACACATATTTCCATGTTTGTCCACATTGTATAAATTCATATATTCACTAGCCTACATGGATTCATGTAGTTTGCATATTATATTCTCTAGTTGCATACTTGCAATTTGTATAGTCTGCTATGTTTTAAAACTGCATTGTTTGTGAACTGGTAACACATACTCACCTAATTGTCCATATTGTATGCTAACCCAAAAAGAGAAAGAAAAAACCTTGCTGCATGTGTCTTACTTAGAAAATATCAACATACATGTACACTTTCTACTTTTACATGGATCATTTGAGTTGTATTACTGTTAGTGTTAACATGTTTGTTGTTCATCTTGGTACTTCGCTTGCTATTCCATGCACTTTATTTATGATCACAAATATTACTTTTGATCTTTACTGATATGAAAAAATACCATCGTCCCTAAATTCTGATATAAACATATATTACCCATGCACATACTTGACATTCACCATGTACATGAATTTTGAGTTCACATAAATGTTAAAATTTAATTATTGCATTTGAATATTAACTTATAGTTGACTTACTTGAATACAACCTAACCTGAGTTTTGTTTGCTCGGGTCGGCGTCAGACCTGAGTAATTACAGCTTAGATTTCAAGTTAATGACGATAAGGATTCGTGAAGGCACGTGAAGGCGCACTCGCTTTTAGTCCAATTAAAATTCACATCTTTTTGGTAAATAAATTAATGTTTTTTTCTTCTGTTATGTATTTAAATTTTTTAAACTCTGATATTTTATGAAAAATGCTTCCGATGTGAGATATTATAGTTATTTATTTTGTGATTTCTGTGTCTTATTCTGTTTAATCATTGTACGCTAAATAATAATCTGTCCTTTCGAGTGGTTTATGTTAGTTTATATACTGACTTGAAATGGTCGAAAAGGCAGGTTGTTATAGTTGGTATTAGAGCTTTGGTTTACACAAAGCTTAGCTTATGGAGTTTAATAAGAATCATCCGTTAGAAATTAAACTAGAGAGAGCGTAATTTGAAATATAAATGGTTATGAAACTAATGTTTTGAAAGAGTAGCGCAGTGGAAGCATTTTGAAATTAATAAAATTTTAAGAAAATTTATTTTGAAATAGATAAATTATTTTAAAATATATCATTTTGTCTTATATATTTGGAAATGGTGTATTCTTATAAAAAGAATTTTGAGTATTTATTTGATGTTAAGATTGGACTATTGAGTATGTAAAATTTAATATACCTAACTAATGTATATACAAAGTCTTATCTGTACTGGATCGATATGAAATCACACTCAAGTCAGTTGGATATAATTCTGGTGATTGTCGCGACATCACCAGTATTTATTTTCGAGTTTTGAAAGCAGGATTGTGACGACCCCATTTCCCGTACTGACGGTGACAAGGGTAATCTTTGGAATATAACACAGAAACAGATAATAGAAGAACATAATTAAATAAATACACCAGATAATGAACAATAGAATATACTGGATAAACGTAATCATCAGAGTTACACAGTATACAGGATCATACTTAGCACAAATACAGTTCAGCTATACATATATGTCTACAGCGGAAACAAACAAAATATGTACAATAGGAGCTGAATAACATAAAAAGAGATAAATAATAGAATCCATCTTCATCTCCATCTATCCAGAAAAGGCCAGCTAAACCTGAATACAAGGCTGCCCGTGTAGAAAAAGGGGCACCCGAGTTTGAAAGTGAAACAAACTACGAGCCAGTCATGGGGCTGGTATGAGAAATCTACTCAACACATTCATAATATGGCTAATCACAGGACCACGCCACTCTCGTGGAACGGGTTTACTCCATTGGATTGCCAGTGCTTTAAAACAAATTATTCTTTTAAACATCGCAATACTGTTTATAAAAATGCAGCCATTATAAGACTCAGTTCCCATCACACAATGGAACGCAAACCGGAGGATAGAGTTTTACCTTATAATGGCCAAAATATGCTTAATACGAATAAAACCAAAGCATTTGATATTACTACTAGTGTTTGTATGTTTCAAAAACAATTTCAAATCATAACTATCAATCATAGACGGCATGGGTACCATATATCATGTCGCCATATATATATACAATCAAAACCGCACAGTCACGTATTTGGAAATTGGATTTCCGTCATGAACCAAGGCAAAAGATAGTCCTTACCGACTTCGAGACAATCTAGCCCATGTCTCAGGAACAGCTGCAACTGCCCCCTGGATCGTCAGGGCCGGTCCACCGATGTGGATTATTATGCCTGAACACTACGTCTCCCCGCCCTATAGGGCATAAATGAGCCAACGAATGACTCCATCGCTCCCGGATCGACCGATATATCTGAGGCGCCTCGCTATCCATCATCCACATAAGTAAAATGTCAGGCCGTGTAAAAACACCGACACTACTCCTAGCTAGAAAGAAACGCATGCCCTCCCTGAGGTCCTTCTCCCGTTTCTGTTCCATACCGGGGTGTGAGGCATGCGAATTCACGTTATACACAAAGCTACGCCACACAAGCAGTGCTTTGATCATCACCACAAGACTTTGCTTTTCAACAGAAGCCTTGATCATTTGCCACTTAGGCATGCCACACTAGAAATTCATGCCATGCGACTGAGGGCCATCGATATACAACCTCTGAGCTTGTGCGTTTCAGAGAAGGGCGTTAAGCAAAAGAATAAATTATCCACCGCCAAATAGATGTATATTCAATAGAGATCAATCAACACAGAATAAAATCCAATGTCAGACACACAGTCCATTTACAAGTCTGTTCTAGGTCTGAACGAAACCGGAGGCACTTAATACCTCGAATATTCATCGATTCCCACGTACGTCTGGACGATCACCACTAATTATCCATATTTCGGGATGCCTCCAAATCAGGACCTCAGTAACCATCCAAACGAGGTGAAGATCGGTCTTCAACCCCCGTCTTCATCTTCGACTTCTTATTGTCGATTCAGTTATTCAGAATGGGATAAACCCGGTCTTTCTGAGCAACTCGCGTATATAATAAATAAGTGCAACACTAACATACATACGCATCATTTTAATTCATTAGTCACTAACCGTCAATCAGTAAGAGAGCGATTCCCCAAATATTAACCTCGAAGGCCGAAACCAACATCACATCAATACCTAAGAAACCATTCGACTTAGCCAACCTTCAGTTAATTTCTAAATTTCACATCCATATTGTTTATAATATTTTATAATGATTTATCACTATTTTTATTTATTTTAAAAATAGCCAATTTATTCAAAACGACGCTTCGGGCCATAACGCAGCCGTGGCGCTGTTTTTCCCCAGATTTGATTTACACATATCTGAAATTCTAACCGTTGGATCTTCACAAAATTTACATCATTAGAAATATCTTTTCAAAACGAATCCAATGGTTCCAATTTCGGGAAAATCCGATGGTCGGATCTCCCAATATAATCGTTTGAATTTTCGATTTCAAAATACGAACTACAGCGTCGTTATTCGATTAAATATAATTATATTTATATATATATATAATCGATTCTGGCGCTGTTTTTCTTCAGACTTGAATTAAACATTCTAGACAATCCAACCGTTGGATTTTTACAAAGTTGGTGCCCTTGGAAAGATATTTCCAAAGCGAACCCAACGGTTGCGATTTCAGGAAAATCCGATGGTCGGATCTCCCAGTATAATCGTTTGAATTTCGATTTCAAAGCTATATTCCTTTCATACATTTGATAAAAATTATATTTTTATCAAATTGTTTTCTATTTCAACACTTCGCTACTTTTAACGATTCATGTATATAATAAAAATGTGATTTTTATTGTAAAACGATTCATTTCAAAACACGATTATTTTCTTTAGTTCCTATAGGTGATAAAAATAGGATTTTTATTATAAAACAATTTATTTCAAAATACGATTATTTTCTGTAGTTCATATAGGTGATAAAAATAGGATTTTTATTATAAAACAATTTATTTCAAAATATGAATACCATTCAACATATGAATTTCAATTCAACGAATGAATATCGATTCAACACATGAAGGTTTTCTATAGTTTATATATATAGATAAAAATGTGATTTTTATATTTAAAACACGAAAACCATTCAACACATGAATTTCTATTCAACGAATGAATATCGACTCAACACATGAAGGTTTTCTATTCAACGAATAAATATAGTTTCAACAAATGAAAATAATTCAAACACATGAATATTATTCAAAATTTCGACAGCATAACGGCAGGGTAGTTAAAACCGGGACCGCCCTAGTACGGCCCCTCGCTCTACCTTAAAACCCCGCGGTTTTTGACAATGGGGAATCATGCATCTAGTTCGTACGCAGGCGGCATGTATATATTTATTTCATTTCCACAAACTAATCCTATGTGGTTTCAACCAAATATTTCTCAACCACAAACGGGTATTTTTCAACCGCAATCAATCAATATCAACCACAAACAATTCCAATCAACCATTCACTATCAATCAATTTTCACACCAATCACAACCAATAAATATCGTCCATGGTTTGTGGACGAGGGCCGTGTGTGTGTATATATATATATAGCAATTCACTTCTATTTCAACACATATATAATTTTTACAATGCATATACAACTTATATATCGAACGTACAACTTATACAACGCTTATAAAAGAGGTGTACAACACTTATATAACTCATACATCGACTATATAATTTGTACATTGTCGTTTTCCACATCGTTTATAAATTAGAAATCTCACCTTGGTTTCCACTCCACCAAAAATAGCAGAAGGCTTAGAAAAATATGCGGTCTCTTTTAAAATGTAGAAGACATCCACACGGTCACGATGTTTCCTGTTTCATCGAATTTCGTCAAAAAACGAAAAAGATATGATTTTTCAAAGTTCAGATGTAATAAAGGACCCACCTTTCACGATGGTTCAAAACTAGGTTTTGATCTTTCGATCAAACTGTTGCGCGCTAGGAGAATCAGCTCACACAGCGTCGAAGAGCTTCGAACCACCTTCCCGGCGCCGGTGGTCTCGCTCAGTTCAGTGGCGCCATGAAGGCTCGGCGGCGCTCCAAAGTCATTGACTTTGAGGACTCGTATCTCCCTCCTCACTTGATGATAACTTACAAACCTTAGATGGATTTAAAGAGGAGACGAAGAGCTTTGAAATGAATCAAGAATCACTCGATTTCATTGTGAAACGGGGGAGAAATCGAAGAGAGAAGGTGTCGACCTGCTTTCCGTCGCGCGCAGTTCCTATCGGGGAGAGAGAAAAAAATTAACTGGCCAATGAGATCATTTCTTTATATTTATAAATTTTTAATTTTCGAAAATACCCCCTTTCACACACGAACACCAATCCAAACCCAACGACTGTCGTCCCCAGCGTTTTATGTAACAACCCGAAATCTGGGCCAGTTTAAAATTTTTATTTTGGCAATTTTAGCGAATTTTGATTATTTAAAATGAATTATTTTAAATAATATCGACGAGAAATTTATTTTGAAAATAATTCGAGCGTATATATTATATACGTCGTCGTTAGAATATAAATATTTATATATAATTATAAATAGAATTGAAAATGGCGTGGTAGTTCGATAATTCGATTTCAAACTTCAATTGAATGTACCGGGTGCAAAACAATCCGGATTTTAGTGAAACCAAAAACATTAGGATCTAATTGATAATATCTTTCCAACGAATCCGAAAAATCAAGATTTCATAGCGGGAATCAAAAGATATGTCCAGTTGAAAATTCTGAATAGTCGCTATGGAATTCAGGCCCTTAAAAATAGACATTTTGCAAACGACCTCGGATTTCGACGAAACCACTTTTGTTGGATCCGGGATGTAAAGTTATTGCTAGGTTTCAAATTTCATAATTTTTCGATTCAATATGTGAGCGTGGCAAAGGAAAACGCGTTTGACCAGTTTCAATTGATTTTAATCGACTGGAGAATGACCATTTTTCTAACGGTCTCAGAATTCGACGAAACTAGTTTTGTTAGGACCATATCGTCAATACGAAGCTAGAAAATATTTTTCGAGAATTTTTAGAGTTAGTATGTGACCCCGGTAATTTGAAATGTACGTTTAAAATTCAATATAGTGATTTAAATGTAAATTCAACGGAAACTGATTGTAACTATCGAATCAGCTTGTGATACATATCCCATTGTGTTCGGAATGGTGGTAAAACGTTAGGGACGACAGGCGGTGGGCCTCGTTTAGAGGTCAAAAATAAAAGTTGCTTTTTAGTGATAAATTAAATAAAAAAATAAAAAAATATAATCCTCCTTTTATCAGCCGACCCCCCCCCTATCCGTTCATTTCAAAACGAAACGGAAAAAGAAGAAGAAAAAAACGCTGCCCTAGCCCTTCTACGGAGCCGCCGCCACAGACGTCCCCCCCCTCCACTGCCTCTTGCTGCCTCCGCCTTCCTCGATTCCCATCCCCCTCCTCTTCTGAATAAACCGAGCCCCCTCCCCTATCGCGAAGCACCCCCCCCTGGATCGATGCACGCAGACCCCCCCCAGTCCCGAACCCGCAACCGAGCCCCCCCAGCAGCATGACGACCGCCGATGCCCCCCTTTTCTTCGAGATACAGTAAGTTTTTTTTAATTTAATTTATTTTTATTTTAATCTGAAAATTTCGATTTTAGAATTTAAAACTGATTTCGATTTTAAAAGATTTAAAACTGATTTCGATTTTAAAAGATTTAAAACTGATTTCGATTTTAAAAGATTTAAAACTGATTTCGATTTTAAAAGATTTAAAACTGACTTCGATTTTAAAAGATTTAAAACTGATTTCGATTTTAAAAGATTTAATTCTGATTTTAGAAAAAGATTTAGTTCTGATTTTAGAAAAAGATTTAATTCTGATAAAAGAAAAAGGTTTGAACTTCAAAAAGAAAAAGATTTGAACATCGAAGCATAATAAAAATTCGATTTTTATATATGGAATGGCGAAATAAAAATATGATTTTTATATATTGAACTTCGAAATAAAAATATGATTTTTATATATTGGATAGCGAAGTAAAATTCGATTTTTATATATTGAATAGCGAAGTAAAATTCGATTTTTATATATTGAATAGCGAAGTAAAAATTCGATTTTTATATATGTAGTGGCTACGGTCAGTGAAGGCGACAAAAAGGCGAGAACGAAGAAGATTTATATCGAAGAAGAGTCAAGATGATTGGATAGCTATCGGTGAGAAATTCTCACTCAAAATCTCTTTTTCTAGTTATATATATATATATATACTAGGATGCAGACGGTGTTTAGTAACACCCGACACAATCGTCCACAGACCATGGACTTGTTTGCTTGGTTGCATAGATTAGTTAGATGATTTGATTGAATTTGGTTGTTGGTGAAATGAAATTGAATTGATTGATGTGTGAATGGCGTGGGCCTTCACTAGACCGGGGATAAGGCTAGGCCTTGTCCCGTTTCTAGTATCGTGCCGTTATGCCGCCGAAATTTTCTAAAAAAAGTTAGAAAAATAAAATATCATTTATTTAAAGAATGAACTGAATAGAAATCCATATGTTAAAATAAAATGTAGTATCGTTAAAAATATAATTTTTAACGTGAATATGAATATAGTGAAAGTGAATAAAATAAAATATTCATTTACAGACCGGACGGTTTGTTTATGTACACCTATTTGAAGGACATTGATTGGGACGATAAATTTTACACATCGCCCAACAGCACAAATAAAATATGTGTTTGATTGTTTGAAACCCCAAACGGGTGTTGGGATGAAATTTGAAGTTCACTCATCCTGATTGATTAAATATGTCGATCGATTGATTGACAGGCTGTTATAAGCGTTGAATATCTATATTTGATGCTTATACAGTGTAGTGCACTTTGGTTGATGGTTGATTATTTTCAATGCTATTATATACATGTGTTGTATGAAAATCCATATAATTAATTTTATATGGTAATTGATTGGGCCTCATTCCAATTTGAAAAATAAATAATAATATAAAATAAAGGTTCATGTGTTGACAGTTTCATCCATTGAGATTGGTCATGTGTTGAACGAAATATTTTAGTAATAAAATTTACATCTTTATAATATAAAATAAAGGTTCATGTGTTGACAGTTTCATCCATTGAGATTGGTCATGTGTTGAACGAAATATTTTAGTAATAAAATTTACATCTTTATAATATAAAATAAAGGTTCATGTGTTGACAGTACTCATCCATTGAGATTGGTCATGTGTTGAACGAAATATTTTGATAATAACAACTATTTTGAAAAAGAAATATTTGAAATAGAAATTTATGAAGCCGTGTTGATTAGATTGACGCCATTTTGACGTGAACGATATTTATATCGATTTTAACGATTTCGAAAGGAATTGAATTGAAAACGATTTCGAAATGAATTGAATTGAAAACGATTTCGAAAGGAATTGAATTGAAAACGATTTCGAAATGAATTGAACTGAAAACGATTTCGAAATGAATTGAATTGAAAACGATTTCAAAATGAATTGAATTGAAAACGAATTCAAATTGAATTGAAAACGAATTGAAATGAATTCAAATTGAATTGAAATTTGAATTGAATAGAAATGAATTTTAAAACGAATTTATAAAGAAGAATTCAATTTTGATTCGAATTGAAATGGAAGTTGAAATTGCTTTTGAAACGAATTTAAAACTATTTATATAATTCGTTTTAAATAAGAAATCGACGAAGTATATATTATATATATTATATATATAATATAATGGCCTGAATAGAACGCGCCGCGCCGCGGCAGTTCGCGAATTTCGACCATTTATTTCAAACGGACATTACGGGAGATCCGACCGTCGGATTCTCCTAAAACCGGAACCGTTGGGTTCGTATCGAAAAGAGCTTTCCAACGAATATTAGAAATTCAAAATCTAACGGTTGGATTTTGAGTTACGTCCAAATCAAATTTGAAAAAGGTCGCTGTAAGTGCAGTTCGATGGCCATTGATGGAAATCGACTGTACGGGCCTTGATAAAATTATTAAAAATAGTAATAATTTGTGTGAAATCATAAGAAATGATTTAGAAAGGATTGGGATGAAAAACTCCATATTTGAAAAGATAAAAATAGATTTTTATCGAAATGAACTAGTTTTGAACTAGAATTATAATTCTATTTATTTTTAAATAAATAAATTGAGTATGAAAAGGGGTTTAAAAATAACCCAAAATTTCCAATGATTGCATTGGAGTGGATTTGAATCGAAATTATCTTCGGAATATTTCGATGTTGGAATTCGTGATTATACAGATGTTGTTATGGAAATTTGAAAGATATATATTTATATCGTTATTTCCAATACGACATTTGTTAATCGTAGAATTTGATATTGAATATAAGCCGATGTATTTTCTATTCAGAGCCTTGTATTGAATATCAAATATGATTTGGGTTTGTCGTGAATGGTGTCTTCACTAACACTGTTCTTGAACCCAGTTGAGAAAGGATTAAATCCTTTTATTTAGATTTAATGAAGTGTACCAATTAAATAATATTTAATTGGAATTGAATTGATATTGATTTTTGGGTTTATCGTGGACAGTGTTTTAAATAACACTCGTTCTTTAACCCGATAATTAATGAATGTGATTTTGGGTTTATCGTGAACTGTGTTTTAAATGACACTGATTCTTTAACCCAGTTAAAGATTAAAACTAAGTGGAGTTTTAATGAATCTTTAATTAGATTGAAAAGATCGAAAATGGAGTATCACCAGTTTTACTCCAGGCGATAGTTAAATCTTTAATTAGATTTGAACGTGAAATGGTAATTGAATTTACCGATAACACCGTGGTGTTAGATATGAAGTACTACCAGTTTTACTTCATGGGATGAATAGGTTGGGATTGGGAAATTAAAACAAATGATTACTTCGGTAAAGTTCGCTAATCCCGACTAGTTTTGAATTGATATTCAAAAATAGATTAAAGAATAAATTCAAGAAATTTATCTTGGATAAAATTAATGGGAACCTTTCCCTATGAATGTGAAATTTAGAAACTAACTGTCGGTTAGCTAAGCAGAATGATTTTCTGGATATTGATCTGATGTTGGTTTTGGCCTTCGGGGTTAATATTTGGGGAGTTATTCTCTTGATTAATTTACGGTTAGTGACTGATGAATTGGAATGAGGCGTATGTTGTGTTTGTGTAACACTTATTTAAAATATACGCGAGTTATTCGGAAAGACCGGGTTTATCCCATTCTGAATAACTGATACGACGATAAGACGAAGACGAAGACGGTGGTCGAAGACCGGAAGTCTTCACGTCGTTTGGGTGATTACTGATGATCTTGATTGGGCTGTACACCCAAGAAGATGGAAACAGTTGGTGATCGTTCAGACGTACTTGGAGATCGATGGATATGCGGGGTACTAGGTGCCTCCGGTTTCGTTCAGACCCAGAACGGACTTGTAAATGGACTGTGTGTCTGACATTGGATTTTAGTCCGTGTGATTGATCTCTATTAAATATATATCTGTTTGGCGGCGGAGAATTTATTCTCTTGCTTAACGCCCTTCTCTGAGACGTACGAGCTCAGGGGTTATAAATTGATGGATATCAAACGCATGGAGTGAATTGCCTGTGTGGCATGCCTAAGTGGCAATTGATCGAGGCTTCTGTTGAAAAGCAAAGTCTTGTGGTGATGATCAAAGCACGGCCTTTGTGCCGTAGCTTTGTGTAACGTTTACTTCGCGAGTTTCACACCCGGTATGAACCAAAAACGGGAGAGGACGCCAGGGAGGGCATGCGTTTCTTTCTAGCTAAAAAGTGGCGTCAGTGGTTTTACACGCCCTGACGAGTTTGACTTATGTGGTTGTTGCTGTTGCGAGGCGCCTCGGTTTGATCGGACGATCCGGGTCCGATGGAGTCATTCGTTGGCTCGTTTGCGCCCCAAAGGGCGGGGAGACGTATTGTTCAGGCATAATAATCCACATCGGTGGACCGGCCCTGACGATCCAGGGGGGCAGTTGCGGCTGTTCCTGAGACATGGTAGGCTAGATTGTCTCGAATCGGTAGAGGACGATCCCTGGCCTCAGTTCATAGACGGAAATCCAATTTCCAAATACGTGACTTTGCGGTTTTATTTGTAAACCTGTATATGGTGACATAGTGGGATGGGGCGCTCATGCCGCCTATGATTGATACTTATGATTTGAAGTTGTTTTATACACTATGCACTTATAATAGTATCAAACGATTTGTTTTAACCGTATCAAGCATTCTTTAGCTGTTATAAGGGAAAACCCTATCCTCGGCTGCGTTGCATTGTGTGATGGGACCTGGGTCTTATAACAGCTTCATTTTTCTTTATTTAGCATTGCGCTGTTTGTTTTATGCACTGGTATTCTTGGGAGGAAACCCGTTCCGTGTTATACGGCGTGGTCCCTTGATTTACCTAATGATTTAAAATAAAGATTAATAATTGTTTTAGTTCTCACACCAGTCACATGACTGACCTGGAGTTTATTGTTTTAACCTAAACTCTGGGTGCCCCTATTTTGACACGGGCAGCTAGTAGTTTTGGTTTTGCAGATTTATATTCACAGGATCCTGGTTTACAGCTGGAATGATATCCGGAAAGCTTTGTATCCGCATATCTCTTCTAGTTGTGTATTGTATTATTTTCCGCTGCGATGTATTTAAATGTAATTTAAATCTCTGATATTTCTGTGTAATGATTATTCATTTATACTCTGTATATTCTTGTAATCTGATGCATTGTCGTAATAAGCAATGAAATGTTTTCTGTATGCGTTCTGTTGTGGCTTGTTCTCGAACTATCCGACGCTTTCCTTTACGGGGAAGATACGGGTTTTCACATTTTACCCCCATTATGAACATAATGGGATATGTTTCGTAGGCCCATTCGACTGTTTCAGTCAGTTTTCATTCAATTCAAAATATATGACATCCAATATTCGATTTGAACATACATTTCAATTTGCCAGGGCCACAAACTGATTCGAAAAATTCCAGAAAAATAAATCTAGCTATGTTTTGACGATACGGTCCCAACAAAACTTGTTTCGTCGAATTCTAAGACCGTTTGCAAAAAGGACCATTTCTGGTCGATCCAATTTAACTATAATTGACCAAAACACGTTTTCCTTTGCCACGCTCACATACTAGCTTCAAAAATTATGAAATTTGAAAACTAGCAATAACTTCACATCCCGGATCCAACAAAAGTGGTTTCGTCAAATTACGAGGTCGTATGCAAAATGGCCAATTTCACGGGCTATATAAATTCCATAGCGACCTTTCTGAAAATTCATTTGGCCATAACTTTTGCTTTCCGCTATGAAACTTCGATTTTTTAGATTCGTTAGAACGATATTAACTAATAGATTTAAATATTTTTGGTTCACTCAAATCCGTTTTGTTTTGCACCCGGTACAGTCCGACAAAGTTTGAATTCAATTTTTGAAACTGCAGCGCCATTTCAGGCCTTGTTTATAATTAGAATTAATTATATTCGTTTTCAATTGTCGATTCAAACTCACTTTTCATTGCTATTGTTTAAAATATTTATTTTAAATATTTAAAATCCATTATTTTAGCCAATTTAAAAAATTTAAATTGGTTCAGATTTTCCGGGTCGTTACAATGATTGACTATATGATTCCGACTGAAACATCGGGAATACTTAGACTAATTATTTTGATAAACATTCGAAAATGATTTGGATAAATTTTAATGAAAATGCTTTTGTAAAATTAACGTGAACTTGGGTAAATGATCAAAATTTAAATAAAATTACATTATTGTGAAATATAAGTAAAATTTACAAATGAATGTTTTAAAATTAAATTGTAAGGTGAACAGTGAATGATGAAATTGGGAAAAAAAAATTGTGAACTTTAAAAATCTATAGAGACAAGTGAAAGTTAGAATTAAATTGAAAATTTAAAAAGAAGGTAACTAAAATTAAATTTAAGAAAGAGAAACGAGCTTTAAATTTTACAATGACAAATGTGAATACTTTGAAATTTGAACTAAAGTGAATTATTTAAAGAAATTTCATAGTTGCATCGTCGACCCCCTTGGCCCTTATAATTGATAGTTCTTTCATTCATTTTGATTTGATCACCTTGCTTTAGTAGTTGTTGTTTGACCTTCCTACCATTGTTTTATTCATGTTTGAGCTTTCATTACTACAGAATTCATGCCCTTGTACCCTTTTGTTTACCTTCATTTGGAAAAGTCTAAAACAAAGTTGGAATAATGATATAGTTTGGATTTGAAACAAACATTTGAACGTTGAATTATGACAATAATTGACAATTGAATTTTTGAATTATTTTTTTGTGTGCTATGTTAATGGAAGTATTGAAAATGAGATATAGGGGATAATTAAAATGGATTGGAATAATTTTTTTTAATTTGTTTTGAAATATATTGAATTCAACTTAGATGATATGTGTTAGAAATATTTTGACTAGGAAACATTTTGAGAATGTTATTTCGTACAAATTCAAATGTATGAATTATAAGCTTATTTCAGAAGCTTTTGAAAGAGTTTATCTTTTGTGAATAATGCTCGATTTGAGAAATGATTATTGAAGTCATATTATGACATCAAAGCTAAATTATCATTGGAATTTCGCATAAACTGATTCTTATTGGATTATCTCTTGAAGCTAGTATTTTGCTTTCCAAAACTATAAAATTAATTTATTTACTTCATTTAAACTTAGCTATCTTATCCAAATTCTATAGCAAACCTATTTAGTTTGTTCAAACTATTTTATACTAAAACATGTTTATTCTATTCAAACCTATTTAAACTACTTTATATAAAAAAACTGGTTTACTCTATTCGATCCTATTTTATATCAAGTTTATTATCCTACCTAAACTATTTTGAATTTAACTTAACTATTTTAGAGATAAGAGTGTATACTTTCAATCCAAGCAATCTATGTCTGAAATAATCGAATGTAAAGATTCAGTTGAATAATAATATTCGTAACATGCAATCTAAATTGAATTTGAAGTTTTAATGGTGAATTGATTTGTAAATCTAAAATTGAAATCATACTGAATATCCGAATCGATTAAGAAATCAATCTGAATTTGGTAATGAAATGGAATTTTGAGAATCTTCGATTTTTGGACACTTGATACGAAAGTTTTCGAAACTTATATATATTAAAATTTAATATAAGAATGCACTGAATTCAAAATTATTTATTTGGAAGGTAATTTATATGAAATAATATCTTGTATCTAATGGAATTTGTACAAAAATGACATATTGAAATATGATTTAAGAAATCTTATATAATTAAAATTTTATATATGTTCACGCGAACTGAAATGAATATTATATATAGTATTATATGATTTCGAACCAAAGATACAGGAATTACCTTCCATTAAAAATTGAGTTCCTACTCGCTAGGAACTCTTGTTGGTATTTCTTTTATTGTGGTTGTCCAGTCGTAATAGTCATGAGTGTTTCCTTTGAACTCGGCTGCATAGCATAATTTGCAAGGCCGCGAAGGCCTACGACGACGGATGCTTCCTGGGGAACATGGCGTAACCATTGTGTCTGCTGCAATCTATGGTCGTTTTACGATGGCAAAATTCGCAGGGTTGCAATAGCCTACGGGTACGGATGCTTCCTGAGGGATCCAAGCATAACCATTGTGTATCTATGGTCCACATGGTGTAATTCATAGGGCAGTGATTGCCTAAGGTTTACGGGTGATACAGATGTAACCATCGGTGTTACTAGATGTAAGCTGCGATCGATGCAATTGTTTTGAGGTGCTATGGAGAAATACGTAAGGCAGTGATTGACTAACCACCTATGGCCACGACATTTTGTCATCTCGACCTTGTGATAGAGCTACCTTAGGGGCTGCGTTCCATGATGATCTGAGGTTATTCTATTATATTTCTATTGATTCAACCCGTTGATTGTTCGTAACGAAATTTGCAGGGAAGAGATTTTCTGCTGGTACAGACGCTTCCTGGGGCACCCAGGTGTAACCATTGTGTATTTGTGATTCATCAATAAGTTTCATTGGTTGGTATATTGGATGGTACTTCTTTTATCAATTTTAATGTTTTTTAAGTATTTGCACTAGATGTTGAAACGATTTTACTTAGTACTTCGAGATTTCTGGTTTCACGCTTGATCAATGCATCACCAGATTATTGAAGAATGATGATAAACTTGTGGAAATATCAAGTTAACCAAAAACTATTTTTGATATAAGGTATTTTTTATATATAAAAGAATTTTTCTTCAATTTTTTTTTCTTATAAACTTTGAAATTGTAGACACTTGAATTAGATACATTGGTATAACTAAAAAAAATTAATGAAATATAATGTCTCAATGTGCAAAAACCATTCTATTCGCATAACAGTTTTGGTTTAGTTTTGAATACACGATTTTAATTTCAAATAGAATTGTTTCCTCGATTCTCGAAGATGAACACTAATATGAGTTTTTGATAAGAATCTGATGTTCTCCATCATAGTTTATTGCTGTGCAAGTAGAATGGAAGTTTCTAATAAAGAAGTCAAATCAGAATTCCACACATGATTGATCGGGTTACCAATACTAATTGAAAACAAATTTTTTTATTTGAATAAGACATCAAAAATGATATGCATATGAATAAAGTATCGTTTAATTACGAGTCCCTTATTTCATTCCTTTTCGAGGTCGAAAAGTTATAAGTATGGGAGATAGTAACATCCCGTAAATTTTGACTATTTATGTTATGTAATTTAATTTAGTTATTCAATTTAAAATGGTTTTAAAATAAAATTTATAATAATAATGTAACAACCGCTCATTTAACAATAATGTATTTAAATATTTTATTTAAATATATCGTCGTACCTTATGTGTCACTCAAAAAGTCGTTTTTCACAAATGATAAAATTAGGATTCGGGACCACTTCCATTGGGTGCAGATCATCGTTTACGACCTTTTTGACTATAAGCATCAATATGTTCCGAGATTTGGAATTTGGGCACCTTGCTAGGGCTTGGTTGAGCTAACCAAGCGCATTATATAACCCCTCCTAGCTCTCTCCTCCATCATTCATTCTCATTTTAACAAAGAAATAAAAATGGGGAGAGTGAATGAGGAATAGAAATTCCCTAAGCCCTAGCTAGATCTTGGAGCTCCAATTCTTGTTGAAATCAAGTGCAAATCCAAAGAAAAGCTTAGGTAAGCTCCTCTCCATCTTCTCCAACCTATTCTCTCTTCAATTTCAGAAATTTACTATGACCTAATTCATATGAGATTCATGTATATGTGTTTATGTTGAAGATTCTTGAGCTCTTGTTGATGAAAGGTTGATTTAGCAATGCTTTGGCTTGATTTCTATCTTCTAGCAAACAAAGGTGAGTTCTTTATTGATCTCATATCTATGCCTCAAGCCTATGTGCTTGTAAAGTGTAATTTAGGGTTCATATGAGTTTGCATGTGCTGGTAAAATTTGTTATGTTAGTGTAACTTAGCCGATTTCTTGAGTTTATGTTTCATGGAGTTTAAAATTATGATTAGAATTGTCCACACAATCTAATTCGTAAGCTACTAGTCGATTTGGTGATATTGTGAAGCTCTGTTGTCGCACCGGCAAGTTCTAAGACTTCATAGTTCACTTATATCGCATTTGATTGCTTTGGTTAGATAATTGGTCGTTTTGGAGTTTATAACCAAGAATCATCGCTAATATCTTGTGTGAATGTTTGTCCATGCTATAGGGGAAGTTCCTATGTGCACACATGTCCTTATAGTTTCCCTTTAGCATTGCCAAACCATCGTGTTCTAGCTTGAATTGAATTTGATTTGCTTTGGTTAGATAATTAGATAATTTCGAATATATAATCGAAATCATAGATATCTCATGTTCGTGTTGTGTGTGCATGTTTATTGGTGTTATATGATGTTTCGGTAAGCCTTATATGCTTCGTTTTCACTTAGAAATCATCATATACCCTCAACATTGGTCCGGGGCTCGTCCGAGGACGATTGCACATTCATTGGCAATTAAAATTCTTAATTGCTTCACCTCGGACGTCTGACCAGGTCAGACGTCTATCCCGGCTCTCGGGAAAAATCAAAAAACTACTTCCCGCAGTGACAGACGTCTATCACTACAGGTCAGACATCTGTCTACCTGAAACTGCTATTGACCAATGGACCACGGTCAATAGTTTAGTATCGTTTGAGCTCATTCCCGGCCCAGTTTCGGCCCATTTTGACGTCGTTTGTGACTTGTCAGTTTCTCTTGTTCGCAGATTTCTGCATCTCGATTCCTCGACTTTGATCCTCATGTGATTCTTCCAATGTTGATCCTTATTGGCCGATTCACATTTGTTTATGATGTGAATTGAATAAGTGATCATTCTAAATCCCGTATACTCTTGTTAAGATGATTCGCGCCTCTAAAACGTGAATTATCGACTCGATATCCTTCGTGTTTATTCCGATGCAGTTTAAAACCTTCGAGTGTTATTTTGGGATTTCGATTTGTTTGTTGATCGAAATTACAACTGTTATCCCTTGATTTCATGTATGTTGTCGTGATGTGAGTTTCTGATTTATGATTTAAGATCACGTCATTGTGACGTGAACCCCCTTGATCGATTTGCCTCGGCAATCGTACTATTGTTTATTGCCACTTTGAAATTATATAAAGAGTTTTTATGTTATTAGTAGATATCAAATTCTTGTGCTAAAATGATTTCCAATCTTACTTCATTATACGAAGCTAATTTACGAAATCGTTTTACGAACCTTCTTCAAAGCTACTAGTATATATTTTATAAACCTTTTTCCCGATCGTATGAGAAACCTAATGTGTTGACATTCCATTGTCATTTCCTGATTTTGTTGACATGCCATGTTCATATCATCATGTGTTATATCTCTTGTTATCTCAGTTTATTTGATAAGTACAGCTAGACTGACTCGTTTATTATTTATTCCTATAAATAACACTCGGGTCAGACCTAGTCATTTTAGGTACTCCTCTGGGGCTCCTCGCTGGATTGATCTTCCGCTTTCAGCTTGTTACTCTGTCTCTGCAGCTTTATGTACTTTTGCATGTATGACTTTATCTATTGTTGTGTACATATTCTTTTATGTAGTTCATGGTGCATGCATTTATTCTTTTGGGATTAGTGGATTTTTGTTAACCACTATTTTGTTGTACACGTCCTTGATTTATTCATATCTATTCCGCCCTTGTGATATGATTATTCTGTGTCTGTGTTTGAGATACATACCATATATTGTTGTTGTTGTTCTCTATTTTATACTGCTTTCCGGACTGCATATAGCCGTTGTATAGTTGCCCTATGTTCCGAATGGTAATGTCGAAATTTTAATTAGTATCAAAATTCGATGTGCATTTCTCACATGGAGCAATTATACAATCGTTCGCCCTTCACAAACCTCATTCTCCTTTATGGTCTACGACATTTCTCTGAAATGAACTGGACGCTAGTGGGTATACAGGAGGGGCGCTACAGTTTGGTATCAGAGCCACTTTTCGGAACAGTTTAAGATAGTATTATGATGGTATTGTCTTAAGTCTCTCTCGGGAATCGTGCTTTAGGGTTTTAGTTAGAGTCTTAAGACCCGCCATAGATTATCTTCCTATACGATTCCATTTTGATTGAATTCGCATCGTTTGAATTCAACTTGAGACTAACTTTTTCTTCCTTCTTTTTCATTAAAGAAACGAAATAGTTGGTCGTAGCCGTGCAAGTGCCGGTTCACCCAGTGTACCTCCTACGGGAGGGGTGATTATGTGTCAAGTGGCCTATTCTTAGTCTTTTAGAATAGTTATCGACTCGTCCTCTTCGGGTTGATTTCTATAGTCCATCTAGGGTCTGTGTGCTCGAGTGGTGCTTCTGTTTCATTCCTTGTATCACACTTATCTTATTGATCATTTATGATCCTTGTAGTTGATTGATCATCGGATATATTTCCCATTCGTCGTTACGCGTGTTGTAAGCGCCTTTGATCCTGATATTTCTTGATTTCTAGCTGAGATTGTTTCGTACGTCGTTACGTACCTAGCGTGGTCTATTGATCACTTATCATTCGGTATGAAGATACCATGTCTTTGTGACTAAATCTACTCCCTTGTTGTCAACTACATAGTTTTAGTTCGGTGTGAGATTACCAAGCCTTCGGGCTAAAACAACTCATTTGTCACCTCTTTGTGCCGGTGTGAGTCACCAAGCATTTGTGCTAAATTAACTCAAGATCAAGAATGAGGGAAAGCATCCCGCTTCTTGTGATGCCTCTTCTTGAGTCGGGGTACGTGTCATTAATCCCTTAATGTCATTAACCTTGTTTAGAGATTATTTTATTTATGTTCTTTTGATATACGTCGATCATGTTCTTGTTATCAAAAGATATCATTTGTGTTTTATTCGTAAGTTGATAAAGGAATTTTATTTCCTTTATGCCATCCCGAATGATTTATTGAATTTTTATATTTTCACAAGACTCGCGTGGACTTTAGAAGTTGTGAGGACTTTCTGGTGTTAACTTGTCCATCGGGTGCGTTAAGGATCTCGAACAAGATATGGGACGCCATGTTGTAGTTCGGAATTCCTAAACACCATTATGTGACAATTCGACATTCGAAATGATTCCTAAAATTAAAATTCACTTCTAATAAGTTAATCAAAATAATAATATTTTGAGTTTTATCGGGTGCGTTAAGGATCTCGAACAAGATATGGGACGCCATGTTGTAGTTCGGAATTCCTAAACACCATTATGTGACAATTCGACATTCGAAATGATTCCTAAAATTAAAATTCACTTCTAATAAGTTAATCAAAATAATAATATTTTGAGTTTTATCGGGTGCGTTAAGGATCTCGAACAAGATATGGGACGCCATGTTGTAGTTCGGAATTCCTAAACACCATTATGTGACAATTCGACATTCGAAATGATTCCTAAAATTAAAATTCACTTCTAATAAGTTAATCAAAATAATATTATTTTGAGTTTTTGCAAATTTGCGCAATTGTTTGTTATTTTTCTAGATAATCTATTTCTATATATCCTTGGAGCGATTCCAAGAATTTGAGTGGTTCAAGATTTTCAATTAGAAATTATCTTGAATCTTTTGTTTGAGTAAATTAAATAACTCCAGGAACAACCCAAAAAGTTATTTATTTATGTCTCTTGTTTCTGGATTTCATATCTTTAAATTTCGAGAATTCTTAGTGATTAAGAATCTCGCCTAATTCTTAAT
This sequence comes from Allium sativum, assembly GCA_030737875.1. Taxonomy (NCBI): domain Eukaryota; kingdom Viridiplantae; phylum Streptophyta; class Magnoliopsida; order Asparagales; family Amaryllidaceae; genus Allium; species Allium sativum. Next base: position 60,471,587 of record CM060924.1, read on the forward strand.
CCTTGTTTCGGTTTGCTAAAGAGAATTTAGCATTCTTGTGATTCCATGGGTCTTCTTATTTTCTCTAGTGGACGATCACTCGAGAGAATGAGAGTTCCCGTTAGGGAGGGAAATTTGAGATTTTGCCATCCACGACAAACTCAATAATTCCTTTCTTCGAGTCTATGATCTAATCGATCATCCGGAAGTGCTATAGTCAATTCACTTATGGACTTAGCCTTGTGTTATTCTTAGAAATGAATATCGAAAGGATGAGCTCTTTTTATATTCTTCCTTTGTATGTTTGAATCATTTGGATTGACAATTGTCTCCGCACGTTCGTTAACCTTTATCAATCAAATCATTGGGGATAATAGCCTCTTTGGTTTAATCTCATCTTGTTATGGAAGTTGTCTATTGTTTCTTTGATTAATTGTTGATGTTTTTGCGATTTGAGATTTTTGGCGGAAAATTATCTTAAATCATTTCGCTTTGAAGTGATAAGTTGTGCACTACTTATCCATCATCTTCTTGATGTTTATGATTTTCCAAAATCGATAAACAAGTTTCTGAATATTGGGAATTTCGTATAATTCCTAATGATTCGTCCTTATGGTTACTAAATGAGATTTAGTACCTGGTTGGAAATCGATTTCCCTGAGTAGCTCGTTGGTATTCCGTTACCAATATTTATTATCGATTTCTAGTTCATTGGTATTCTATTACCAATAATTGATTATCGTCTTATAGCTCGTTGGTATTCCGTTACCAACCTTGGATCATTGATATTAAAATTGATTATTCCTTCAAGAATTGCTCTCTTTAGCTAACTTCGTTGGAATCTACGAGTTGTTCTTTTGTTGGTGTCAGCCACCTTGTCGCAAGACTAAGGTGCTCAGGTTTGATGTTTACTACATCGTCGTGATTGAGTTTGGGAATGGATTAGTCAACCACCGAAATTTCCCATTTCATATCCTAAGAGAAATATCTATTATTGATATCTCGCTTCTGTAGGATGCAGTCTTGTTGCTTCTTGAAATTCCAAATTAGATTCGCATGGTCTTGGTGCATTCTATCGATTGTCATTCCCTTGAGAATTAGACGAAGAAGGCGAGTCTATTTGAATTCATAGCGCTTATGAATTTTTCTGGAATTATTTTACCCGTTTGGGATGACTACCTTCATGGGTAATGGAATTCGAGAATGAACTCTTGTTTTTATGATCTTGCGGGACGAAATTGGGATCTCACTTAGACATTGGTGTGATCTTTTCATTTCGTGTCTGTTCTTGTGGTACCACTCCGTGGTGTTATTTTCGGTTGTTACTCATTACTTCAATCTTAAGGAATTGCGGGGATGCAATTCTTTTAAGGGGGGAAGTCTGTAACAACCTACTCATTTAACAATAATGCATTTAAATATTTTATTTAAATATATCGCCGTACCTTATGTGTCACTCAAAAAGTCGTTTTTCACATATGATAAAATTACGATTCGATACCACTTCCATTGGGTCCGGATCATCGTTTATGACCTTTTTGACTATAAGCATCGATATGTTCCGAGATTTGGAATTTGGGCACCTTAGCTAGGGCTTGGTTGAGCTAACTTAGCTCATCATATAACCCCTCCTAGCTCTCTCCTCCTTCATTCATTCTCATTTCAACAAAGAAATAAAAATGGGGAGTGGGAATGAGAAACAGAAATTCCCTAAGACCTAGCTAGATCTTGGAGCTCCAATTCTTATTGAAATCAAGTGCAAATCCAAAGAAAAGCTTAGGTAAGCTCCTCTCCATCTTCTCCAACCTATTCTCTCTTCAATTTCTGAAATTTCCTATGACCTATTTCATAGGAGATTCATGCATATGTGTTTAGGTTGAAGATTCTTGATCTCTTGTTGATGAGAGGTTGATTTAGCAAAGCTTTGGCTTGATTTCTATCTTCTAGCAAACAAAGGTGAGTTCTTTATTGAACTCACATCTATGCCTCAAGCCTGTGTGCTTGTAAAGTGTAATTTAGTGTTCATATGAGTTTTCATGTGCTGGTAAATTGGTTTTGTTAGTGTAACTTAGCCAATTTCTTGTGTTTATGTTTCATTGAGCTGAAAATTATGATTAGAATTGTCCACACAATCTAATTCGTAAGCTACTAGTCGATTTGGTGATACTGTGAAGCTCCGTTGTCGCACCAGCAAGTTCTAAGACTTCACAATTCACTTATATCGCATTTGGTTGCTTTGGTTAGATAATTGGTTGTTTTAGAGTTTATAACCAAGAATCATCGCAAATATCTTGTGTGAATGTTTGTGCATGCTAGAGGGGAAGTTCCTATGTGCACACATGTCCTTATAGTTTCCCTTTAGCATTGCCAAACCACCATGTTCTAGCTTGAATTGAATTTGATTTGCTTTGGTTAGAGAATTATTTCATTTTCGAATATATAATCGAAACAATAGAAATCTCATGTTCGTGTTGTGTGTGCATGTTTGTTGGTGTTATATGATGTTTCGGTAAGCCTTAGATGCTTTGTTTTCACTTAGAAATCATCATATACCATCACCATTAGTCCGGGGCTCACCCGAGGCCGATTGCACATTCATTGGCAATTAAATTTCTTAATTGCTTCAGCTCATATGTCTGACCAAAATGGGTCAGACATCTGTCCTGGCTTTCGGGAAAAATCAAAAAACTACTTCCTGCAGTGACAGACGTCTGTCACTACAGGTCAGACGTCTGTCTGCCTGAAACTGCTATTGACCGATGGACCACGACCAATAGTTTAGTATCGTTTGAGCTCATTCCCGACCAAGTTTCGGCCCGTTTCGACGTCGTTTGTGACTTGTCAGTTTCTCTGGTTTGTAGATTTCTGCATCTCGATTCCTCGACTTTGATCCTCATGTGATTCTTCCCATGTTAATCCTTATTGGCCGATTCACATTTGTTTATGATGTGAATTGAATAAGTGACCATTCTAAAGCCCGTATACTCTGGTAAAGATGATTCACGCCTCTAAAACGTGAATTATCGACTTGGTATCCTTCGAGTTTATTCCGATGTAGTTTAAAACCTTCGAGTGTTAGTTTGGGATTTCAATTTGTTCGTTGTTCGAAATTACAACTGTTATCCCTTGATTTCATGTATGTTGTCATGATGTGAGTTTCTGATTTATGATTTGAGATCACGTCATTGTGACGTGAACCCCCTTGATCGATTTGCCTCGGCAATCGTACTATTGTTTATTGCAACTTTGAAATTATATAAAGAGGTTTTATGTTATTAGTAGATATCAAATTTTTGCACTAAAGTGGTTTCCAATCTTACTTCATTATACGAAGCTAATTTACGAAATCGTTTTATGAACCTTCTTCAAAGCTACAAGTATATATTTTATAAAACTTTTTCTCGTTCGTATGAGAAATCTAATTAAATATCTTAGTAAAATCAAGGACTATGTACCATTGCTTTTTCTTCGATGGTTAATTCTTGGACTCGTCCAATCGAAAACCGTGGCAATGCTCCTTCTATGATTTTCTCTGTTTTGAATAGGAACCAATTACGAGTGTGTAAATATTCGAGAATAGCATGTGTTTATGGGACATGTTGCTATTTTTTATATTAACTAGCTCAGAGTAATTTATATTCACTCGGGTCGATGTGACCCTTTATGACTTGTGTTTTGTAGTCCTCGATAGCCCGAATGGGATTTATGATTCTTGGATTTAACCTATGGGACTTCGGTCCAACTTTCTATGATTTATGATGTTTTCTAGGGATTTCACAATTTATGTGTTTTCTCTCTACCGGGGTCATGACCCGGCTTCGTGGGGAGCTTCGGCTCAAACATATAGGTTCTCTACCTAGAGATCGTATCTCATCCGGGGGTATCCACTTTTTGAGGAGATTTCTCGATCGTTCCTTATTTGGGGAGTTACCACTGGATCGATCCTTATCTGGGAAGTTTCCACTCTTTATGATGCCTTGATGATTTATGATGTCTTGATGATTTATGATTACTTAGTGATTTATGATTACTTTGACGCGAAGCGCGTCAATTTGAGAAATGATTTATGATTTACTTTGATGCGATGGTCGACAATTTGATGTGTATTTGGAATTCCGCTGTCATTTCCTGTTGTGTGCTATTATTTGAATGTTGCATTCTACATTAGCTAGGAGATTATTTAGAGATATTTGTGTGTTGACATTCCATTGTCATTTCCTGATTTTGTCGACATTCCATGTTCATGTCATCCTGTGTTATATCTCTTGTTATCTCAGTTTATTTGATAAGTACAGCTAGACTGACTCGTTTATTATTTATTTCTATAAATAATACTCGGGTCAGACCGAGTCATTTTGGGTACTCCTCTGGGGCTCCTCACTGGATTGATCTTCCGCTTTCAGCTTGTTACTCTGTCTCTGCAGCTTTATGTACTTTTGTACCTATGACTTTATCTATTGTTGTGTACATATTCTTTTATGTAGTTTATGGTGCATGCATCTATTCTTTTGGGACTAGTGGATATTTGTTGACCACTATTTTGTTGTACACATCCTTGGTTTATTCATATCTATTCTGCCCTTGTGATATGATTATTCTGTGTTTGTCTTTGAGATACATACCATAAATTGTTGTTGTCGTTGTCTATTTTATACTGCTTTCCGGATTGCATATAGCCGTTGTGTAGTTGCCCTATGTGTCGAACGGTCATGTCGAAATTTTAATCGGTATCAGAATTCGATGTGCATTCCTCACATGGAGCAATTATACAATCGGTCGCCCTTTACAAACCTCATTCTCCGTTATGGTCTACGACATTTCTCTGAAATGAACCAGATGATAGTGGGTATATAGGCGGGGCGCTACAAATAATGAAAGTCATAAAGCACGCACCATGCATGATTCGGTTATGCCACAATTCCTCTTGGAAATCCCATCTAATGTTTCATTCATTTACCATCGAAGATTATCATTTTCTTATATATATATGTATGTATGTATGTATATATATATATATATATATTAAAATGAAACAGCATGTTCCTCTCTGTCCGCATACCCTTCTTTCCTCCTCTCTTCATTTTAAAACCTATCATTCCTTTTATTTTCCCCAGCCAAGATAAATTTCTCAAATCCAAAATAACGCCCTCTTACCAGAATCGCCTCCTTCTTCATCAAATAAAATCGCTCCCTCCCCAAATTTGGAGGCACCGCAAGCCCCACTGACCGCAGCCTTCTCCGAGCATCATTCTCACCACAACACAATTTCAGAACGTTGCTACCACTAATTTCTCTCGCCACTGCAGGTGAGTTGTCTCACGCTAAATTCATTCAAGTATATAATAAAAAATTGATTTTTGAGTGTTTTCTAGTTTAATTAAATTTGCATGTATTGTTTGAAATTATTTTGAGTTTAATCCCTAAGCTACGTTCTTGCAGTTTCACTTTAGTATGCTGTTGATTTTGATTTCATTTGTGTTCGTGCTTTGAATTGCATAGTTGATTCCGTTATTGGTTTGTCTGGTTTTCACCATCTTGTTCAGTCACTGATTTCACCTGCATTGTGCTACTCATTGTTGCACTTGGTATTATGTGGTCTGACTTGAATTGCTACACTGTTAACTTTCTAAACAAAAATTTGTTGGATTTTATTTCATGCTAATATTTAGTGGTTGTCCTTTCTGGTTTATCTATTTTAACAGTGTAAACATGGGCGCATGTAGCATGTTTAGTTGAACCTAATATATATGTCTGTACTCATACTCTTTTTGAACCTAGAATTTAAGTACAAGTGTGAGAGCCCTTTTGCATTTAGCATGTCATGTTTTAATTAATAACCTGACATGTTTTGGAAGTTGAGAAGCATTTTGCTCACATTGTTTGAAACATGAAATTATAAATTCATGCCTTCTTTAAGCGGAAATGCATATTTCCATGTTGTCCACATTGTATAAATTCATATATTCACTAGCCCGCATGAATTCTTGTAGTTCTTATTTTATATTCTTTAGTTGCATACTTGCAATTTCTATAGTCTGCTATGTTTTAAAACTGCCTTGTTTGTGAACTGGAAACACATATTCACCTGATTTTCCATATTATATGCTAACCCAAAAAAAGAAAAAAGAAACCTTATTGCATGTGTCTTACTCAGAACTATCTACATACATGTACATTTGCTACTTTTACATGGATCACTTGAGTTGTATTACTGATAGTGGTTGAACATGTTTGTTGTTCATCTTAGTATTTCACCTGCAATTCCATGCACTTTATTTATGATCACAAATATTACTTTTGATCTTTACTGATATAAAAAAATAACATCGTCCCTAAATTCTGATATAAACATTTATTACCCATGCACATACTTGACATTAACCATGTACATGAATTTTGAGTTCACATAAATGTTAAAATTTAATTATTGCATTTGAATAATTAATTATAGTATATTTACTAGAATACAACCTGACTAGAGTTTTGTTTGCACGGGTCGGGGTTAGACCTGAGCATTACAGCTTAGATTTCAAGCTAACGAAGACAAGGATTCGTGAAGGCACGTGAAGGCGCACTCACTTTTAGTCCAATTAAAATTCACATTTTTTTGGTAAATAAATTAATGTATATTCTTCTTCCATTATGTATATAAATTTTGTAAACTCTGATATTTTGTGAAAAATGCTTCTGCTGTGAGATATTATAGTTATTTATTTTGTGATTTCTATGTCTGATTATGTTTAAACATTATAAGCTAAATAACAGTTTGTCGTTTCGAGTGGTTTAAGTTGGTTTATATACCGACTTGAAACGGTCTAAAAGGCAGGTTGTTACAACTTATCTAAAACCGTTGCCTTATCTTCCAATCTCCGTATTAAACCCATTTATCAACTTAGATTTATTTATGAATCTCTTTGGAACACTCCTTAATTAAAAACTCATTTCAAGCTTTGTTACTTCTTAAATGATTTCAATTTGCAAAGTAATCTTTTAATTTTTATCAATTGAAATAATTATTAATTTTAACATTTTACCGAAGTAAAAGTAGTTTACTTTATTAGTAACAAATGTAGAAATCGCTAACTTTGTTAACTAGGATAGAATGGTTAATCCTCGTTAATGGTTATTAAAATAATAATTAATTTTGTTAATAATATGCTTCTCGACAGTTATCTTAAAATATTGTTAATTACAAGATTAATTTAGCTTCTAGGAACATTCGTTAAGTTAACAATTGTTCGTAAAACTATTTTCATTAGATTAAATTACCTAATAACCAATTACAATTTAAAATAGTTGACTTAGTCAACTTATAAACATCAGCTTACCCGTTAACTGATTTCCATTTATCTTACCCCCTTTTAAATTAATTAGTAACTTAATTAATTTAATAATATCACTTGATTGGTTTTCAAAAAACAATTATTTCAAAACATTAACCTTTAGGTAAATTCTTTGCTTATTTGCTTATAAAACTTATATAAACATAGAAAACTCATTATACAATTAACTTAAAATATTTTAAAAAAACAAGTTATAAATATCGATTTATTTATAAAACTACATTTTTATATAACTTGTAAAAATATAACTGAAAATCTTGCTTCATTTATAAAAAATTATATTTTATAACTTTAATTGCATTAATTCACCTGATGGCAAAATCAACATCTAAAAAGACAGTTTCTAGGCCATATTGCCAACAACTTAATCAATACTATCTATCGATTAAAACACAATAATCGTCGACACAAATTTCAATGATTAATATGCAATCAATAATCAACATCCAATCGGTATATAACATTTCTTGGGATGAACAATTCATATAAAAATAATATGAAAAACAAACAACATACAATTCATTTGAGGAATCCAGTTGGATCCCTCCAACCTGTACTTCCCTACATCACAACTCATAATAGCATATGAATTAATTCCAAATCTAAAACATTTAAATGATGAAATTATAAATATCGAGTAACATCGATCAACAAGAACCACTAATCGTCCATAGCATCCAATCATCCGTTTTATATTATCAACGATAAATTTAAGTTTTATGAATTTAACCACATCATAGAACTCTAGAAAGCATGAGAGTTAACTCACCATTTTGTTTCTGATTTGACAATGTCGTGTTGTTTCATTTAATTTTAAAAAAGCGTTTAAAATTAAATGAAATCCCAGTCACTTTTGATTCCAATCCAATCAGCTCAATTGCGTAACCTTCGTCTTTGTGATTCCAATATCTCTTGTTTCGTTGAATTCTGTGTATGTATGAATGAGATATACTAACAAAAACTTTAAGATAGATTTTATGATTACAATTGGTTTAATTTAAAATTAAATAAGCGTGAATTACCTAATTTATCTTTAATCACCGTGATTAAAGCTGCTAATCATCTCCGCCTTACATAAAAAAAACCAATGCTCTGAACAAAGAAAACACTATCATTTTGAAGCGCCACCGCTGTCAACACCTTCCACCTGACGCCGCCTCACCTACGCCGGCACCACCCCCACTCCAAGCCGCACCCATGCTCGTGGTCCCACCCAACTCATAGCGTTCAGACACCTGGAAATGCATCATAAACGAAACTTGATCGGACCCAATTTCTGACCACCTAAGAAAACTATAGATCATCTGCCATAACATGCGCCTCACCATCGCCGACCTTTCCATAGTTGACCTCCTTTATCAGTTCGACCTTTAATACCACAAAATTAGCCAAAATCCGATCGAAACCCTAATGACTAACCCATTTCCAATCAACTTTAATTTCTCCGTCCACAGGCCATTTCAGGTAATCGAACCAACGCCAAAGTTGTCAGCCTCTCTCCTCTCTACAAATCTCCTTCAGGTCCCTCGACTTAAAAACTCCACAATTGCACGCAAAACAATAAAATACGAAAATGACTTCCTTGATGTTGTAACAACCCAGAATTTTGGAACCAATTTAAAATTTTTATTTCGGGAATTTTAATGGATTTTTAATATTTAAAATAATTTATTTTAAATAATAACGATTAATTTTTTTTTAAATCGAAGTTAGAACAAATATATTTATTTTAATTATAAACCGAGCCTGAAATGGCATGGTAGTTTGAAAATTCGATTTCAGATTTCAATTGAATGTACAGGATTCAAAATAAATCGTATTTCAGTAGAACCAGAAATATTAGAATCTGTTTAACAATATCTTTCTAAAGTATCTTGAAAATTGAAATTTCATAGCAGGAATAAAAAGTTATGGCCAGTTAAATATTCATAATAGTCGCTATGGAATTTAATATAATATATAGCCCTTATAAATAGCCATTTTGCAAACGACCTCCATTTTTGACGAAACCACTTTGGTTGGATTCGAAATGTCAAATTATTGCAAGATTCCAATTTTCATAATTTTTAGAATTAATATGTGAGCGTGACAAATTTAAATGTGTTTGGTAATTTAAATTTGAATAGGATCGACCAGAAAATGACCATTTTTCAAATGGTCTCCAAATTCAACGAAATTAATTTTGTTAGGACCTTATCGTTTAAACATAGGTATATTTATTTTTCGGGAATTTTTTGAGTCCATATGTGGCCCCAGTAAATTTAAATGTACGATCAAATTAAATAATTAAATATTTTATATTTTAAATTAAAGAAAAGTGGGCTGAGACGATCAAACGGGCTGACAAGACCTAGTCCATTATGTCTAAAATAGATGTATTTGGCTAAGGGCAACATTCGTTGGGCTGGAATTGGGGTTATTAGAAATTAACGGGTTTTTTTTTGCAAAGTTGAAAAATTAATAATATTTTATTATAAATAACCTAAAGCCTTACCCTAATTCTATACCATACAGCCTCCACAAAACTAAATCGACGGCGGACACGCTCCTATCTTCTTCCTCATAAAACTCGAAATCCATCAATTAATTCAAGGAGCTTCTTAAGGCAAAAACGTAGAGGGAAAGGAGATCTAGGATCTCAATGGTTGTGATGGAGTTTTGTGGAGAAATGGAGGCGCAGGAACCCAGCAAACTGCTGTTGTTTGGGCCCAATTATTGAGGCAAAGGGAGGGCCGAGCTCCGCCTGGCTTCCAGCACTAGGTGGCGGCGCGATGCTCTTCAAGGTGGAGTGGTTCGATCAGGGTCCGACCCCTTGGGGAGGCGTGCGGAGGTGCAAAAGTAGATCGAAGGTTTGGGTTCTCTCAGTTGTGTATCAAACGATAGGAGGAAGGGATTAAATTAGGTTTAAAGGAGAATTAAATTAATTAGTTTAATTAGTTTAATTAGTTTAGAAGTTATTGTAATTAAATTGTTTAAATATTCGAATGTACAATGGAACTAACAGGACTGTAATAGGAGTTAGCTGAAATTTTTGACTGAATTGAATGCACTGTTTAGTTCAGTTAAATCAATCGTTAATTAACAATTTCGAATCCGACCAAGGTGAGAACTCTCTCACTAAATTCTTTTATACAGTTTTTATTTTATTTTATATAAACTGCCATGATGTTTATCTGTATTTTATCATCACAACTGTTTGTTCGCTAAAAATATTATTTTTAGCTTAAAGGTGAGATTTCTTTTTAAATAATTAAAAATTAATTATTATCGTGTTTAGAAATTTCTACAAATACGATGTTAATTTCAGTTTACTGTTATACGTGATTTGATTTGGGTTGATTGATGTTGTTATGTTGATCTGTGGACTAGATGGATTATTTTTGTGAAAATTAAATTATCGAAACAAAAATTAACATTTTTGTTGAAATAAAATTGTCAAAACAAAAATTAACATTCTTGGTGAAATAAAATTATCAAAAAAAAAATTAACATTTTTATTGAAATAAAATTGTCAAAACAAAAATTAACGTTTTTGTTCAAATTAGAATTGACAATATAAAATTGTGATTTTTGTTGAAATTAGAATTGACAATATAAAATTGTCCTTTTTGTTGAAACTAGAATTGACAATATTAGATTGTCCTTTTTGTTGAAATTAGAATTAGCAATTAAAATTGTCACTTTTTGTTGGAATTATAATTGACAATTAAAATTGTCACTTTTGTTGAAATTAGAATTGATAATATAAAATTGTCCTTTTTGTTGAAATTAGAATTGACAATATAAAATTGTCATTTTTGTTGAAATTAGATTTGACAATATAAATTTTGTTAAAATAGACTTATCGACTATAATTTTTATTGTTTTGTTGAAATAGAATTGTCGATAAAACAAAGAATCATTTTGTTGAAATAGAATTGGCAACAAAATACAAGAATCATTTTTAATCATTTTGTCAAAAAAATACAAGAATCATTTTTAATTATTTTGTTGAAATAGAATTATCAACAAAATAAGTTATCATCATTTTTAATCATTTTGTTAAAATAGAATTGTCAACAAAGTAGTTATCATTTTTAATCATTTTGTTGAAATAGAATTGTCAATAAAATAAAAGAATCATTTTTATTCATTTCGGTTGAAATAGAATGGTTGACAAAATAAAAATATCATTTATTGTTAGAATTAGATTTGTATGCAAATGAAAATGTCATTTCTATTTGTTAGGTTACATGTTAATGTAGGAATTGTAAAATACATAGAAATATCATTTTTACGTTACATGTCAAAGTAGGAACTGCAAAACAAATTAAAATATCATTTTTATTTGTTATGTTAAAAAGAGATTTGTAAACAAATAAAAATATTATTTTATTCGTCATATTAGTGAAGGAATTCGTATACAACATTAGACTATCATTTTTCTATTGGCTATGTTAAGATGTGGAATATCTTTTTTTTATATTAAAAATAGAACTGTATACAATATAAAAGAGACATTTTTATCGTCAAATTATACATTAGAATTGTATACAATATAAAAGAGACATTTTTATTGTCATATTACACATTAGAATTGTATACAATATAAAAGAGACATTTTCACGTCATATTTGACATTAGAAATGTAGAAAATATCATATCAATAAAACTTCTCTTTTTATTTGACATTAGAAACATGTAGTGAAGTATGCAAATAATTTACATTTTTTTTATATTAGAAATGTAGAAAATGTCATATCAATAAAACTTCTCTTTTTATTTGACATTAGAAACATGTAGTGAAGTACGCAAATAGTTTACATTTTTATTTGACATTAGAAATGTAGAAAATGTCATGTAAATAAATTACAATTTTTATTTGACATTAGAAACATGTAGTGAATGTATTCCAATAAAATATATTTTTATTTGACATTGGAAATGTAGAAAATGTAATGTAAATAAAACTTCTCTTTTATTTGACATTAGAACATATAGGAATTTGTTTGAAAATACAATATCCATTTTTTTTGTATCGTTAGAAACATTTAAATGGCTATGCAAAATAAAACATTCTTTTATTTGGCATGTTATACACGTTAGTGAATTTGTTGAATGATTTACATTTATATATAATTATATATATATATATATATATATAAATTAAAATTAAATGAATCGCGCGCAGTAGTTCGCGTTTCGGAATCGTAACTTTAAACGATTATACCGAAAGATCCGACCGTCGGATTTTCCCAAAACTGAAACTATTAGGTTCGCTTTGGGAAGATCTTTCCGACGATATAAATTTTTTTAAAATCCAACGGTTAGATTTCCAAAAATGTGTAAATCAAATTTGGGTAAAAACAACGCCGAGCCACCTATTGACCCGAAGCGTCGTTAAATTAAATTGAACTATTTTTATATAAATAAAAATAGCGATAAATCGTTATAAAATAATATTAATGATATGACATGATTTAAATTATATATATACGAGAATTATTTGAAAAGACCGAGTTCAATATCATTTCAAATAATTATACGATGATTTAAATCGAAGATATTAAAGACGGTGTTTGAAGACTGGCGATCCTCACATCGAATGGACAACTACTGATGCATTTGATTGGTGTTGCTGCCTTGAAAGGGTTACAGTGGTAGTTGTCTGGACGTACTTGTTGATTGTCCGGATAAGCGAGTACCTCTCTTCAGTATTGGACATACGGGACAAGGAATAAGGTGTCTCTGGTTTCGTTCAGACCCAGAATGGACTTGTAAATGGATGTGTGTCTGACATCGGATTTTACTGTATGTGAATTGATATCTATTTAATATATATCTATTTGGTGGCGGAGAATTTATTCTCTTGCATAACACCCTTCTCTAAGACGCACGAGCTCAGAGGTTATATATTGATAGTTATCGGTCGCATGGCGTGGATTGTCTATGTGGCATGCCAAGATGAAAATGATCAAGGCTTTTGTTGAAAAGAAAAGCCTTGTGGTTGATGATCAAAGCACAACTTATTTATGGCATAGCTTTGTGTATAAACGTTACTTCACAAGCCTCACACCTTGGTATGAGTCAAAAATGGGACAAGGACCGTAGGGAGTGCATGCGTTTCTTTCTAGCTAGAAGTGGTGTCATGGCATGGATCCCAGACATTTTTACTTTTGTGGATGATAGATTACGAGGCCTCGGAGATATTGGTCGATAGTGGCCAATTGATAGGTCCAATAGGACTGGGAAATGTATTGTTCAGGAATAATTAATCCACTAAGGTATATGTGATGACCCCAACTTCCGTGATATGAAACTAAAGATAATCATAGGAGCATAACATAATTAAAACAATAACCGATCTCAGATAATAGCAAAACATATAAATCATTGCAGCGGAAATGGAAATGTCATCACAACATAGCATCACAGATCTCAGGATCACACTATAGGCAACCCTTTGATACTACTGGGCCGATCCACAAATATCGTTAGTGGATTAGTTATGCCTAAACACACGCTCCCTGATCCTATTGGACCTAGAAATTGTCCATTGGCAACCAATAAATTCAAGGCGTCTCATTCCATCAACCACATAAGTAAAAATGTCAGGCCTTGTAAAAACCCAAACACCACTTCTTGCTAGAAAGAAACGTGTGCACTCCCTGCGTTCCCTTGTCCCGTTTTTGACTCTACCATGGTGTGAGGCTCGCGAGGTAACGTAATACACAAAGCTATGTCGAAATAGGCTATGCTTTGATCATCATACACAGGCTCTGCTTTTCAACAGAAGCCTCGTTCAATTGCATCTTGGCATGTCAAATTGACAGTTCACACCGTGCTATCGATAACTACCAATATAAAACCTTCGAGCTCGTGCGTCTCAAAGAAGAGTGTTAAGCAAGAGAATAAATTCTCCGCCACCATAGATATATATTAATAGATATCTATTTAATTACACAGAATGAAATTCAATGTCAGACACACATCCATTTACAAGTCCGTTCTGGGTCTGAACGAAACCGGAGTCACCTTATTCCTCGTCCGGTATGTATAATACGGAAGTGAGGTGCTCGCGTATCCGAGCAATCAAAAAGTACGTCTGGACAACTATCACTTTAACCCTTTATTGGTAGCTAGCCAATGTCGGGCGTCAATAGTTATCCTTTTGATGTAAAGATCACTGGTCTTCAATCGCCGTCTTTAGGATCTTCAACTTAGATCATCGTATAATCATTTGAAATGAGATTTAACTCGGTCTTTTCAAATGATTCTCGCATATATAAAGTTTAAAATCATTTCATATCATTAATGGTAATTAATAACGATTAATCGCTATTTTTATGTATATAAAAATAGCCAAATTTATTTGACGACGCTTCGGGTCGATTGGCGGCCCTAGCGCTGTTTTTACCAAAATTTGATTTACACATATCTTGAAATCTAATCGTTAGATTTTTAAAAAATTTATATTGTTGGAAAGATCTTCCCATAGCGGTTCCAGTTTTGGGAAAATCCAACGGTTGGATCTTACGATATAATCGTTTGAAGTTACGATTGCCGAAATGTGAACTACCGCACGCGGTTCGTTTAATTTTAATATATATATATATATATAAATCATTTGGCGATTTCAACTACTTTCAATCAATCATATGTCAGCCAAGTATAGTCCATATTCATGTTAAAAAATTGATATATGGTTTTCTAAATCCTAACCAACATGGTAAAAGGGACAAACTGGAAACAAATCATTTTTTTTTGCTTTTAATGTCAAGTTCTTTTCAGTGGAAACTAAATTACATTGAAATTATATTTCCTTAATGTGCACTATTTTTCTTGAAATCAAATGACAATAAAAACATGATTTTCATTTCTACTATTTTTATTTCACCTAAAATGACAAAAAAAATTTGACATTTAAATTTATTCTTTTTATTGCATATAAAATGTCAATAAAAATGTAACATTTAATTCCATTCTTTTTATGTCCTCTAAAATGGAAATAAAAATGTAATTTTTATTTCTATTCTTTTTATTTCATCCAACATGACAATAAAAATGCAACATGTAAAACTATTCTTTTATTTCAACTAAAATGACACTGAAAATGTCGCATGTAATTCTATTCTTTTTTATTGTCTCTAATTTGACAATAAAAATGCAACCTTTTAAACAGTCATTTTTATTACATCTAAAATGTAACTTTTGAATCTATGCATTTTATTATCTCTATGATAACAATAAAATGTTACTTTTAATTCTATCATTTTTATTACAACTAAAATGTCAATCAAAATATAACTTTTAATACCATGCTTTTTATTGTCTTTAATTTGACAATAAAAATATTACTTTTAATTCCATTCTTTTTATTACATCTAAAATGTAAGTAAAGATGAAACTTTTAAATTCTATGCTTTTTATTGTCTCTAATTTGACAATAAAAATATTACTTCAATTCTACCATTTTATTTACAACTAAAATGTAACTAAAAATGTAACTTTAAATCCTATCTTTTATTGTCTCTAATTTGAAAGTGAAAATGATACTTTTAATTCTTTTCTTTTATTTACATCTAAAATGTAAATAAAAAATGTAACTTCTTAATCTATGCTTTTATTAACATCTAAAATGCAAATAAAAATGTAACTTTTAAACTATGTTTTTATTTACATCTAAAATGCAAATAAAAATGTAACTTTTTAAACTATGTTTTTATTTATATCTGCAAATAAAAGTGTAACTTTTTGTACTATGTTTTTATTTGCATCTAAAATGCAAATAAAAGTGTAACTTTTTGTACTATGTTTTTATTTGCATCTAAAATGCAAATAAAAATGCAACTTTTTGAACTATGTTTTTATTTACATCAATGCAAATATAAATGTAACTTTTTGAAACATGTTTTTATTTACATCTAAAATGAAAATAAAAGATATAGCTTTTTAATCTATTCTTTTTCTTAGTATTAAAATTGTATATTTTAATGAATTCATGTTTTGATTAACAACATGAACCATTTTTATATTTACATTCTTAACATTAAAATTGTATATTTTAAATGATTCATGTTTTGATTAAAAACATGAACAATTTCTCTGTTTACACAAAATTTCATTTTTGGGTGTCACAAGTTCCAAAAAAAAAAGGATTTTTGTTTAACTAATTTTTCTATTTACCCAAATGTCCATTTTTGCTGCAAGTTTAAGTATAACAATAAAAACAATATTTTTATTGGATTGTAAATTCTAATTAAATCCAACATTAACAAAAGGTGTAATTTTTATCTAATTGCAAAATCCAATTCAATTCAACAAAACAAACAAAGTGATATGTTGAATTGAAAATTCTAATTCAATTCAACAAAACAAACAAAGTTATATTTTTATGTTGAATTGAAAATTCTAATTCAATTTAATAAAACAAACAAAGTGATATTTTTATGTTGAATTGAAAATTCTAATTCAATTCAATAAAACAAACAAAGTGATATTTTTATGTTGAATTGAAAATTCTAATTCAATTCAATGAAACAAACAAAGTGATATTTTCATGTTGAATTGAAAATCTAATTCAATTCAATAAAACAAACAAAGTTGAAATTTTCATGTTGAATTGAAAATTCTAATTCAATTCAATAAAACAAACAAAGTTGAAATTTTCATTGAATTGAAAATTCTAATTCAATCTAATAAATAAAGGTGAAGTTTTTTTATTGAATTTCGTCGAATTCCGAGACCGTTTGAAAAATGGCCATTTTCAAGTCGATCAAATTTGACAAAAATTGACCAAACACATTTTCTTTCGCCACGCTCACATATTAATTCCAAAAATTCTGCAAAATTGAACTTAGCAATAATTTGACATTCCGTATCCAACAAAAGTGGTTTCGTCGAAAAGGGAGGTCGTTTGAATAATGGCCTTTTATACGGGCTATAAACTATACTATAGCGATTATCCTGAATATTCAACTGGCCATAACTTTTGATTCCCGCTATGAAATTTCGATTTTTCAGATTCGTTGGAAAGATAATTTCAAACAGATTTAGATATTTTTGGTTTCCCTAAATTCTGTTAAATTTTGAATCTAGTATAATCAGTCAAAGTTCAGGTTTGACTTTTCAAATTACTGTACTATTTCAAATCCTTTTGAAATCAAAATAAATATATTCGCTCTAACTTCAATTAAAATAAATTTTTTAATTGTTATTATTTAAAATAAATCATTTTAACTATTCAAAATTCACTGAAATAGCCAAAATAAAAATTTTAAATTGGTTCGGATTTTCCGGGTTGTTACAATCTCCCCCACTTAAAAGCTTTTCGTCCCTGAAAAGGAAACATTAGTAAAGTAGGAAACAAAACGGAAAATGCAAGGTATTGTAAATCTACCTTTGCACAAGAGTTACTCGGAGATGTCTAATCTGCACTTAGGATAAGCTTGTTTGATGCTATCCTCAGTCTCCCACGTACAGTCCCTAGGATCCCCGCTCCACTGTACCTTGACTAAGTGGATCCTCTATGTAACAACCCGATTTTTATCGACTTTACTTATCGACATAAACTCAATGACGACTAACCAAACATCGAAAATAACCGGATGGTTAATGAAAGAAATTAGAGGGCGATGATAGATAAGATAGAAACTTAGAATAGAAAAAGAAGAAGAAGAACATACAACATCAGAGTAACACGAATCTCACAGCAGAATGAACAACATATAATAGATAACATATCCTTGAAATAAAATTAGTATATGTATTTAATAATATTATCAAAGTACAACACTTACAACACAACGGAAATAACTATAGGTATATAATCCTGAAGCCTCCTGCTCTAAGCTCTCCAAGTATATCTGTAAAATCCTGACTACTTGACTGCCCATATAAAATTGGGCACCCAAGAGTTTAGGGAAAACAAACAAAATAAACTCCGGGTCAGTTACGTGACTGGTATGAGTAAAACAGTTTAGAACAGTTTGAACATGTAAACGATATCTCATAAGACCATGTCGTATAACGGAACGAGTTTTTCCCTTATGAGAATCCAAAATATCTTTATATCAAAAACCATTTGATATTATAATAATGTCTATCAACCACAATACAATAATCATCTAGCAGAAACGCTTTCATCTCACGTTCTACATATATAGTATACAATCAAAACCGTAAGCATGTATTGGGTAATGGATTTCCAACTATGACAAGGTATGGAACCACCTTTCGCTAGTGTACCTCTAGAGAGGAATACACTGGGTTCAACAAAAAATCTTGTAACCCGGCCACACATAACCGACTACTCATTTCGCTTGAGTGTATCGAATGTATATCACCAACGGTTGGGATTAGCAACCGTTTCCCGAATGGGACAGCATCAACAATAGATTTTTAGAAGTAAATGAAACTCTAGATCAGGTGATTATACACCCTAATAGGTGCGACCTACATGTAATAACTTGGAAATCCGAGCCAATTTAAATTTTTTATTTTAGCAATGTTAGTGAATTTTGATTATTTAAAATGAATTATTTTAAATATTAATGATGAGGAATTTATTTTAAATAGAATTCGAACATATATTTTCGTTTGAATCAACGATATAATATAATTATTTATTTATAAATGTAAAAGGAATTGAAAATGGCGCGGTAGTTCGATAATTCGATTTCAAAATTCAAATGAATGTACCAGGTGCAAAATAAACAGGATTTTAGTGAAGCTAAAAATGTTTGAATCTAATTGAGAATATCTTTCCGACAAATCCGAAAAATTGAAATTTCATAGCGGGAATCAAAAGATACGTCCAGTTGAAAATTCAGAATAATCGCTATGGAATTCTGGCACTTAAAAATGGTAATTTTGCAAACGACCTCGGTTTTCGACGAAACCACTTTTGTTAGATCTGTGATGTCAAGTGATTGCTAGATTTCAAAATTCGTAATTTTTCAAATCAATATTTGAGCGTGGCGAAGGAAAACACGTTTGACCAGTTTTAGTCGATTTTAATCGATTGGAAAATGGCCATTTTTAAAATGGTCTCAGAGTTTGACGAAAATAGTTTTGTTAGGGCCGTATCGTTGATACGAAGCTAGAAAAAAAATTCGGGAATTTTTAGAGTCCGTGGGTGGCCCCCGTAAATTGAAATGCGCGTTCAATTTCAATATATAGAGTTATATGTTGATTTCGACGTAAACTGATCAAAACGATCGAATCAGCTTACGATACATATCGCATTGTGTTTGGAATGGGGGTAATTAGCTAGGGACAACAGGCGGTGGGTCTCGTTTAGAGGTCGAAATTAAAAGTTGCCTTTTTGGGAAATTTTAAATAATAAAATAATTAAATTTTATGAAGTACCCTCTACCCTCCCTCCCTCTTTTTCACTTCAGACCCCTCCCCCGTTTACTTTTTCTCAAAAGAAAAAAAAGAACGAGGGGGGAAAACCACGATGCCCCCCCTTAAGGCACCGCCGGTGATCGGTGAAACCCCCTCCTACGCCTCCAACTCTTCTTCCCCTCCTCCTCTTCTCCTTCCCGCTTCCCTCCTCTTCTGCTCAGCGCGAAGGTTAAACACTCCCTTTCAATCTGACGTGACCTTCAACCCGCCACCCGCGTGACCAAAACCCACCACCACCGCGTCAAGAACGTCATCCCCCCCTCATCCAACACGTTGTAAGTTTTTTTATTACTTAATTCTGATTTTTAGTTTTAAGAAAATATAGGATTTTTAACACCTTAAAGCTAGGATTTTTAACACCTTAAAGTTAGGATTTTTATTCGCTTAAAGTTAGGAATTTTATTTGTGTAGAGCTAGGATTTTTATTCAGGAAAAGAAGTAATTTCTATCCTATATAAAAGAAGCAATTTTTATCCTATATAAAAGAAGTAATTTTTATCATATAAAAGAAGTGAATATAAACATACGATTTTTATTTTCTATAGTTAGTAAAAATTTGATTTCTATATATGTAGGGAAATAAAAATCTGATTTTTATTATATATATGTTGAAATAAAAATGGGATTTTTATAGCGGTGATATAAAAAATTCGATCTTTATACTAGAGCGTTATAAAAATATAATCTTTATTGGAAGAAGAGCGATATAAAAAAATAATTTTTATATATAGAATAACATGGTAAAAATATGATTTTTATAGTATAGAAAGTATAAAAATGCGATTTTTTATATAAGTAGAGAATTAAAAATATAATTTTTATATTATAGAAGTATTAAAAATTCGATCTTTGTTATGTAGAAGGAGCAAAGATGTGGTTTTTATATGAGTGGTGATATAAAAATATAATCTTTATTATATAAACACCGTTGTAAAAATAGAATTTTTATCTATATAATACGGTATAAAAATGTGATTTTTATATACATAGCTACAATATAAAAATGTGATTTTTTATATATGTAGTGGCTACGGTCAACGAAAGCGACAAAAGGAGAACGACGAAGATTTCCTACATATGAAGAGTCGTGGCGTTTGGTTCAACAATTCGATGAGAACTCCTCACTTTTAAATTTATTTCTAGTTGAATTATATACTAGGATGCAGACGGTGTTTAGTAGAACCCGACACCTGTCGTCCACAGACCATGGATGACTTGTTTGTTTGGTTGTTGTATTGTGAAATTTGATTGTGTGATGTGAAAAGAAATAAAATATTTTACTGTGGAAAATATTTAATAGTTAAAAATATAAATTTTAACGTGTATATAAAAAAATATTTATAAACGAATTGGACGATTTGTTTATATACACTGATTTGTCTGATATTGATTGGGATGATAAATTTTACACATCGCCCAACTGCATAAATAAAATCTGTGTTTGATTGATTGAAACCCCACACGGGTATTGGGATGAGATTTGACGTACACTAATCCCGATTGTTTAGTTGTATGTCAACCGATGGATTGACAGGCTGTGTAAGCGTTAATTAGTTATATTTAATGCTTGTACAGTTGTGTGGTGCACTCTGGATGATGGTTGATTATTTACCGTTGATATTATATACATGTGTTGTAGAAAATCCATATAATTGACATTATATGGTAATTGATTGGGCCTCATTCTAATTTATAAAATAAATTCATGTGTTGAATAGAAAATAAATTCATGTCTTGAATAAAAGCCATGTTGATTAGATTGATGCCATTTTGACGTGAACGATATTTATATCGATTTTATTCATTTTTATAATGAATATATAAAAGAGAGTGATTTCAAAATCTGATATTTTGAAATGAATGGAAATTCGAATTAAATTAAATTGAATTGAAATTTGAATTAAATTGAATTGAATTGAAATTCAAATTATCTTGAAATAAATTGAAATTCGAATTAGATTGAAATAGAATAGAAATCGCTTTGAATTGAATTTAAAAACGTATTGAAATTGAACTGAAATCGATTTGAATTGAAACCTGTAACAACCCGGAAAATACGAGCCAGTTTAAAAATTTTAAATTGGTTATTTCAAAGGAATTTGAACAATTGAAAGAGAATATTTCAATAAAATAGTGAATTAGAAATAGTGAGTCAGTTTGAAAATTTGAATTCAAACTTTGACTGACTGTGCAGGGTGGAAAATATAACGGATTTTAGCGAAACCAAAAATATTTATATCTGTTTATCAATACCTTTCTAATGAATCTGAAAAATCGAAGTTTCATAACGGGAATCAAAAGTTATGGCCAAATGAATTTTCAGAAAGGTCGCTATATAGAATATATAGCCCTGGAAATTTGATATTTTGTAAACGACCTCGGAATTCGACGAAACCACTTTTTTGGGTCCGGGATGTCAAACTATTGCTAGGTTTCAAATTTCATAATTTTTGAAGCTAGTATATGAGCGTGGCAAAAGAAAATGTGTTTGGTCAATTTCTATTAAATTGGATCGACCAGAAAAAGGCCATTTTCAAACGATCTGAGAATTCGACGAAACTAGTCTTGTTGGGACCGTAGCGTCAAAACATAGCTAGATTTATTTTTCTGGAATTTTTCGAATCAGTTTGTGGCCCTGGCAAATTGAAATGTACGTTCAAAGTTAAAAATTAAATCTTTTATACTTTAATTTGAGAAATAACTGACTGTAATAGTCGAATTGGCCAACGAAACATATCCCATTGTGTCCGGGATGGGGGTAATTAGCTAGGGACGACAGTCGTTGGGTTTGAATTGGTGTCCGTGTGGAGAAACACTATTTAAAAATTTATTAAAACTATGGGCCAATCAGAATTTTCCTTTCATTATTTTTAAAAAATAAAAAAAGTCAGAAACCCTCGTTTTCTCTCCCGATCGACGATCGACGTCGTTCAATCCTTCACCGCCAAATCGCCGCCGCCACAAGCGATTTCAGCCTGCGCCACCACCAGTCGACGCGCCTCCCTCTCCTCTTCCAATCCGACCCTACTCTAACCCCTATCGCCTCCTCCATCGCCAGAATCGACGACCCAAACCCCGACGCTTCCCACCGCCGCCACATACGCCACCGGTCACCGAACCACCTCAAACCACCCTGCGCCGACTCCCCTCTCCTCCCTCTTCCACGTCATCACCTCTGATCATCCCATCGTGCCTCGGTTTTCGCGAAAACTACAACCCTAGTTTTGAACCATCAATAAAGATGAGTTCTTTTTTATGTTTGCACTTTGAAAAATCATATCTTTATGGTGTGTTGACGAAATTCGATGAAAAAGGAAACATCGGGACCGCAAGGAAGCTCTCTACCACATAGAAGAGACCGCGGATTTTTCTGAGTCATCTACGATTTTTAGCATTCCGAAAACCAATGTGAGAAATCTAAATTAAATGAATTTGAATGGAAAATGTCGTGTATAAATTATATAAGCGAAATATAAATTACACACGTGTTGTATACCTCATGTACATGCGTTGTGTAAGCTATATTAGCTAAGTATGAATTATACATGCATAGAATAATTGATATATGTGTTGAAATGCAAGTGAAATATAGCAATTATATATATATACTCCCCTCGTCCACAAACCATAGACGATATTTATTGTTGTGAATTGGTGTGAAATATTGAATGAAAATGCGAATGGTTGAATAATTGTTGGTGGTTGATATTGTTTGGTACTGGTTGAAAAATACCTATTGGTGATTGAAATGAATTGGAAAAAAATGTGGAAATAAAAATAAAACATGCCGCCTGCGTGCGAATTAGATGCATGCATCCCCATTGTCAAAAACCGCGAGGTTTTAAGGTAGAGCGAGGAGCCGTACTAGGGACGGTGCCGGTTTTAACTACCCTGCCGTTATGCTGCCGAAATTTTGAATAATATTCATGTGTTTGAATTATTTTCATATGTTGAAATTATCTTCATGCGTTGAAATTAAAGTCATGTGTTGAAACTATATCCATGTGTGGAAATGCTCATTTGTTGAGAAGTGATGTGTGAAAATTAAATTCATGTGGGAATGAATGAAGTGTTTAAACAATAAAAATCACATTTTTAAAATATATATGAAGTATGTAAAATATTCGCCTTATGAATAAATAGTTTCAACAATAAAAATTTCATCTTTCTTATATGAACAACATATATAAAATATCCATGTGTGGAAATGCTCATGTGTTGAGAAGTGTGTGTATTGGAAAAGTTCATGTGTTGAATAAAAAGATCGAACAATAAAAATTACATTTTTATTGAAACTATGAAGTGTTAAAAACATTCATGTGTTGAATAAATATTTTAAATGATAAAAATATCATTTTTATCATATATGTGATATGCTAAAGATATGCGAGCGTTGAAATAAATATTTGTTAAAGAAATATTATTTTTAACATGCATAGGAACTAAATAAAATTGTCACGTGTTGAAAAATATTTTAGTTCGCCAAAATTATCATCTTTGAAATGTAAAGTGTTAAAAATAGCCACTTGTTCAAATAAATATGCATGAGTTGAAATATTCATTAATTAGCTAATGATATGATTTTTTCCTATGCATGGAACATTATAATGAATGGTGTTTTTAAACCGAAGTGAATCAAATATGAAGTTGAATGGAAAATGATAAGTGATAAGAATTGCATATATGTACATGCATATTTATTGAACAGGTTATAGCAAAGAGGCTAGAGAAGAGGAATAAAATTTTGTGCTCGACAAATAGGTACACGTTTACTATTTTGTTTGGGTGATGATTTTATGAGCCTATTGGCAAACCGCTTGACTTTTTCTTTTTCTTTTTGACATGAGATGCCCGTGTGGCTATATGGGTATTTTCCCAGCCCCTCCCGTACAAAGGAGGTTATGGCGAAATTTTCCAAAATTTAAAGGCGTTAGTGAAATATTTGAAGTGAAAACGATATAGGAATTTTTGAATGAACTATATTTATATAAATATAAATAAAATTAAAACGAAACGTGGCCGTGTAGTTCGTGTTTTGAAACCGTGATTTCAAACGACTAGTGCGGGAAATCCAACCATTGGATTTTCCCGAAACCGCAACCGTTGGGTTCGCCTTGGAAATATCTTTCCAACGGCACCAACTTTGTGAAGATCCGAAGGTTGGATTGTCTGGAATGTTTAATTCAAATCTGAAGAAAAACAGCGCCAGAAACGATTATATTTATATATATATATAAATATAATTAAATTAAATCGAATAACGACGCTGCAGTTCGTAAATTGAAATCGTAACTTCAAATGGCTAGTGTGGAAGATCCAACCGTCGGATTTTCCCAAAACTGAAACCGTTGGATTCGTTTTGAAATGATCTTTCTAATGACATAAAATTTATGAAGATCCAACGGTTAGATTTTCAAATATGTGTAAAACAAATTTAGTGAAAAATAGCGCCAGTGCATCGACACGACCTGAATCGTCGTTTAATTAAATATGGTCGTTTTAAATAAATAAAAATGGCGATATATCGTTATAAAATACTATAGACGATATAGAGTGGAAATAAACCAATTTTGTTGTGTTTGCTTGATATGTGATGGTTGAATGTATTTAACATAAAAATTATAATTAAAGAACTGAAATGTGAATGTTGAATAGTCCAACCATGTGATAAATGAAATTGAAAATCTAAATAAACATGGGTTATTTGAAAAGGCCGAGTTAATCTCATTTCAAATAATCGATCGACGTTGAGAAGTCGAAGAGTCGAAGACGGTTGAAGACCGACGATCTTCACATTGGACGGATGGGCGCTACTGATGCTCGTGATTGGAGTAGCTACCGTGAAGGAGCTGAAGTAGTAGCCGTCCAGACATACTGTTGATTGTACGGATATGAAAGGAATTTGGTGCCTCTGGTTTCGTTCAAACCCAGAACGGACTTGTAAATGGATTGTGTGTCTGACATTGGATTTTGTTCTGTGCTGATTGATCTCGGTTAAATATATATCTGCTTGGCGGCGGAGAATTTATTCTCTTTCTTAACGCCCTTCTCTGAGACGTACGAGCTCAAAGGTTATGTATTGATAGAAATCAGTCGCATGGAGTGGATTGCCTATGTGGCACGCCTAAGTGGCACGCCTAAGTGGCATATGATCAAGGCTTCTGTTGCAAAGCAAAGTCTTGTTGTTGATGATCAAAGCATGGTCTGTGTGGCGTAGCTTTGTGTATAACGTGGATTCGCGAGCCTCACACCTCGGTATTAGTCAAAAACGGGATAATGACTGCAGGGAGAGCACGACGTTTCTTTCTAGCTAAGGCGGTGTCAGTGACCTACCAGCCCTGACATTATATATACTTTTCACCCGTGTGGTTGTTGGAATACGAGGCGCCTCGGTATAGGTCTGTAAGGACCGGGAAACGTGTGTTCAGGAATAATAATCCTCAAAAGTAACAGAGGGCTGACACTGAAGATCCAAGGATCATAGTGGGGTCTGGGACATTTGCTAGAGTGTCTCGAATCGGAGAGGAGCTTGCCCCTTGCCTCGACTCATGATGGAACCCAATTTCCAATACGAAATTCCGGATGTGATTGTATTACTAGTACGGTGACATAGTGGTATGGGTCATTTATGCCGCCTATGATTGATATTTATGATTGAAATCGCTTTTGAAACATATATGCACTAGTAATAATATCAAACACTTTTGTTTTATTCGTATGAAGCATTTTTGGCCATTTTAAGGTAAAAATTCTATCCTCCGGCTTGCGTTGCATTGTGTGATGGGACCTGAGTCTTATAATGGCTTCATTTTATAAAAAGCATTGCGATGATTAATAATTTACTTTATTTCATGCACTAGCACTCATTGGAGTAAACCCGTTCCGCGAAAGTGGCGTGGTCCTTTGATTTGCCTTATTATTGTTGTTGATAAGTTAAGTAGATTTCTCATACCAGTCCCATGACTGACTCGTAGTTTGTTTCACCTTGCAAACTCGGGTGCCCTCGTTTTCACATGGGCAGCCTAGTTACAGGTATCCGGTGCACCTTTTGGCTCATGGCGAGGCTTGACTACACTGTGCTGACTTTGACTCTTTCCGCCATTACAGTATATGTATTATGATTCCTCCATTGGCGATGTAGACTGATATTTATTTTGTGTACTCTTTATGTATGATTCCGCCTCTGGCGATGGTGACTGATTATGTATT
Organism: Allium sativum; assembly: GCA_030737875.1. Classification (NCBI taxonomy): domain Eukaryota; kingdom Viridiplantae; phylum Streptophyta; class Magnoliopsida; order Asparagales; family Amaryllidaceae; genus Allium; species Allium sativum. Next base: position 60,498,505 of record CM060924.1, read on the forward strand.
ATTATGCACTAAGTTGTATCCTGCACTATGCTCTCTGATGTGGTGATATCTATATGATTCTGCCGTCATATGTGTGTAAATTATTCTATTTTATGTTTATGCTATTATATGTGATCTGCTAATGATGATTGATGTGTTATATTCCAATGATTATCCTTAACACCATGTCACGGGGTTTTGGGATCGTCACAGCTTGTATCAGAGCTTTGGTTAACCTTAGTTCTGGAGTCTAACACATTAAACACTTCGTCAAAATAGAATCAGTAGTATTCTAAGGCGAGTAGGTCATTAGAGATAGGACTAGTAAAGTCCTAGAGTGAGCCAAGCAAAATAGCAAAAACAATTTGATCAGTCCATCATTATCTTTCCTTAAGTTTTTCTGCTTAACCATGCAATAAATTATCGTTTCTGTAAGCTGACTCTTTTCCTTCTTATACAGAATTTGAAAAACGGCTACCCGAGCAGCCGCCGCTAGAGGAGGCCGTGCTGGCCGTGGCAGAGGACGGGGAGAAGCCCCAGTTGAAGAAGGACCCTTGATACAACCCCCGGCCGCTCAATACTTCGAGCTGGACCGCGTAGCTAAGAGATACAAAAACCTAGGAGGCAAGACCTTCTCGGAAACTGGCACAGTAATAGAGGCCCTTGCATGGCTCAAAACATGCGAGAAGGAACTAGAAGGCCTAAGGCTTGGAGATCAAGATAAAGCTATTATGGGTGCCTGGCTTATGCACGAACAAGCTGAACTATGGTGGGAATCCCTCACCGCCGGGAGTAGAGAAGCTGGTAGAACCTGGGATGGATTCAAAGAACTCTTCAAAGAGAAATATGTCCCAGAACAAGCCTTAGAACGCATGCACGATGACTTCGCCAACCTCCAGCGGGGGGTTCTTTCAGTGCAGGATTATCTGAATAAATTTACACAGTTGTCCCCCTATGCTCCGGAGCTTGTTGCCACTGCAAAGTCCAAGAATAAGAGGTTTATCCTCGGGCTGAAGCGACAGTATCATGATAGAGCCATGGCCCACATCAGGCTGGGATTTAATGAATTGGTGGAAATGACATGCAACTATGAAGACTTTTACCAAAGGCACCTGGAGCAGGATCGCGCTAAAAGCCAAGCCGGGAACAAACGCAAGCCTGCTGTGAATCAAGCTGAGTCAAGCCAAGCAGCATCCTCGAAATCACAGACTGGCAGGCTGCCGAGAGGAAGCTGCTATAACTGTGGCAAAATGGGGCACTTCTCTAATGTGTGCACAACCCCGAAGAGGCAGAAGACAAATTCACAAGGTTCAAGCCAGGGCTCTCAGAACCCTCGCTCCTGCTTTAATTGCCGCAAGACGGATCATCTTGTCAAAGACTGTCCTTTGCTGAAAAAGGCCGCAGTAGCTCACGTGTATGACGGGTTAGCCCGCCAGCTGCTTCCGATGGGGCAGGTAAACCCGATGTTTTGGGAGGTACCCTTACAATTAAAAATATTCCTGTTTCTATATTGTTTGACACGGGTGCGTCGCGTAGTTTTATTGCTAGTAACACAGTGCACAAATTAATGTTAAAACAGAGAAAGCTTAGAGAATCGGTTGAAGTACATAACCCGATAGGAGGATCTCTCATTCTCAGTGCATGTTGTAGAGTGCCAATCTCTTATTCTTCCTACAAATTTTCTTTCAATTTAATCACCATGGATTTTCCCGAATTCGATATCATTCTCGGGCTTGATTGGTTAACAAAATACGAAGCCGAAGTAAAGTGTGCAGAAAGGATAGTTAAAATTCGAATGAAGCTTGGATATATTACTGTACCATGTCATGGTTCGAATCCAAATAGAGAAGAATTTTGGTCTGCGTTAGAAATTATCCCCACTTCCATAGAAAAGATTCCGATTGTCAGAAACTATGCGGATGTGTTTGAAGAAGTTGGAAACTTACCTCCGCAAAGAGAAATAGAATTCAGAATCGATCTAATTCCCAATGCCAGACCAGTGGTGCATCCAATTCGCAGAATGACTCCAATGGAAAAAGAAGAATTAGGCGATCAAACTCGTCGACTGTTGTGGAAGGGTCTAATCAGACCTAGCTTTTCTAATTGGGGGTGCAGCTGTAGTGTTTGTCCCAAAGTCAGACGGTACTCTTCGATTGTGCATTGATTACCGAGACCTCAACAAACAGACGCTTAAAAACAAATACCCATTACCCCGCATCGATGATCTGCTAGACCAATTAAATGGGGCGAGAGTATTTTCCCGAATGGACCTAGCTACAGGTTTTCAACAATTGAGAATAGCAGAGGAGTGTGTTCCTTTGACAGCTTTCAGAGGTCCAGACATATTTTATGAATGGTTAGTAATGCCATTCGGGCTGTGCAACGCTCCAACATACTTTGTCGATCTAATGATTAGAGTGTTCAGGGGAGTTCTGAATAAATTTGTCCTCATATTCATCGATGATATTTTAATCTACTCCAAATCAAAACCCGAGCATGAAAAACACTTAGAACAAGTATTGGAGATTCTAAGAAAGAACGTCTTCAAAGCCAAATTCTCTAAATGTGTCTTCTGGCAGGAAGAAGTGAAGTTTCTTGGCCATTGTGTGTCAAAGAAAGGGATTTCTGTAGATCCGAGCAAAATAACATCGATTCAAGACTGGAAACAACCCACTACACCCACAGAGGTTAGAAGTTTTATGGGGTTGGCTAGTTATTATCGAAAGTTCGTTAAGGATTTTTCGAAGATATCCGGTCCGTTAACGAAGCTCACAAAAAGCATGAGAAATTTAAGTGGACTTCCGACTGTGAAGAAGCTTTCTAGGAATTGAAATCGAAACTGACAACTGCTCCAGTGTTAACCATTATTGATGGCAATCAGGATTTGACGGTTTGGACAGATGCTTCTATTAGAGGTCTTGGTGCAGTGTTAATGCAAAGAGGCCAAGTAGTCGCTTGTGCAAGCCGCCAACTGAAACCGCATGAGAAGAATTATGTAACTCATGATCTTGAGTTGCTAGCTATCGATTTTGCGTTAAAAATCTGGAGGCATTATTTATTGGGCGAGAAATTTGTGCTGTACATAGATCATCAATCATTGAAGTATTTATACACCCAGAAAGATCTGAATTTGAGACAACAGTGTTAGCTAGAATTTCTTGCTGCGTATGATCTTGATATCCTGTATACGCCGGGGAAGGCTAACAATTATAGCAGATGCACTTAGTAGAAAAACTGCAATCGTTGCCAATCTTATAATTACGCCAGGATTGATTGATAAAATATCTTTTCTTCAGAAAAGTGACAATTTTGTTAAAGAGATGATAAGAAGGAGTCAAAGGGGCGAAGGCTCCAGTTTCCAAGTGGATAGTGAGGGAGTTCTGAGATTGAATAGGGGAATATGTGTCCCCAACATTCCTGAGCTCAAAAGAGAAGTGCTAGATGAATGCCATAAATCTAAACTTTGCATTCATCCCGGGGTGAGTAAAATGTACAACGATATCAAACGCACTTTCTGGTGGAAGGCAATGAAGAGGGATATTTCTTTGTATGTTAGCAGATGCCCTACTTGTCAATTAGTCAAGAGCGACCAACAGAAGCTAGCTGGATTGTTGCAACCGTTGGAAGTCCCAGGTTGGAAATGGGAACATATTTCCATGGATTTCATAGATGGTTTGCCGCGAACCAGGAAAGGTAATGACAGCATTTGGGTAATCGTAGATCGCTTCACGAAGACTGCCCATTTCATACCTGTCAGATCCAATAGAACCGCTCAAAGTCTAGCACAGATATATTTCAAAGAAATCGTTAGGCTGCATGGAATTCCCATCAGCATAGTCAGTGATAGAGACCCAATATTTGCTAGCAAATTCTGGGAGGCATTCCAGACAGAATTGGGAACGAAACTGAATATGAGCACCACTTATCACCCTCAAATAGATGGCCCAACTTAGAGGGTGAATAGAATTCTAGAAGATTTATTACGGGCTTGTATAATTGATTTTGGTGGGTCATGGGAAGATCACTTGCATTTGGCAGAATTCTCGTATAACAATAGCTATCAAGCAAGTTTGGGAATGTCGCCATTTGAAGCATTATATGGCAGACCATGCAGATCTCCAGCATGTTGGGTAGAACCTGGCAATAGACTTGTGTTAGGACCCGATATGATTAGAGAAGCATCTAATAAAGTCGACTTCATCAAAAAGCAATTGAGAACTGCGCAAAGCCGAAAGAAAAGTTATGCAGATTCTAGAAGAAGAGATTTGACATTTGCTGTTGGTGACCATGTCTATTTGAAAGTTTCTCCGATGAGAGGAGTAATCAGATTTGGCAAAACTGGGAAGTTGGCACCGAGATTTATTGGTCCCTTTCCTATACTTGAACGAATTGGAACTCTTGCTTATAGGGTTCAATTACCAGATTGGTTGCCTGGAGTGCGTGATGTATTTCACGTTTCTCAACTTAGAAGACATGTGCATGATCCTGATATTGTTGTAGAGGAAGCAGCGCCACAGGATATGGACATAACTCCAGAATTAGCAGTCAGAAGAGAGCCATTAAAGATTGTTGGCAAAGAAACTAGAGAACTAAGAAGCAAAAAGGTTCATTTAGTTAAAGTGCAGTGGAGTAGTGATCCTAGAGACTGTACTTAGGAGACTGAGGAAAGCATTAAGCAAGCTTACCCCAAATGCAGAGTGGACATCTCTGACTAACTCTGGTGCAAGGTACCTTTACAATACTTTGCATTTACATTTTGTTCCCTACTTTACAGTTGTTTCCTTTTCGGGGATGAAAAGTTTTAAGTGGGGGATATTATAACAACCCGGAAAATACGAGCCAATTTAAAAAATTTAAATTAGTTATTTCAAAGGAATTTGAACAATTGGAATATAATATTTCAATAAAATAGTGAATTAGAAATAGTGAGTCAGTTTGAAAATTTGTATTCAAACTTTGACTGACTGTGCAGGGTGGAAAATATAATGGATTCTAGCGAAACCAAAAATATTTAAATCTGTTTATCAATACCTTTCTAAAGAATCTGAAAAATTGAAGTTTCATAACGGGAATCAAAAGTTATGGCCGAATGAATTTTCAGAAAGGTCGCTATATAGAATATATAGCCCTAAAAATTTGATATTTTGCAAACGACCTCGAAATTCGACGAAACCACTTTTGTTGGGTCCGGGATGTCAAACTATTGCTAGGTTTCACATTTCATTATTTTTGAAGCTAGTATGTGAGCGTGGAAAAAGAATATGTGTTTGGTCAATTTCTGTTAAATTGGATCGACCAGAAAATGGCCATTTTTCAAACGATCTCAGAATTCGACGAAACTAGTTTTGTTGGGACCGTAGCGTCAAAACATAGCTAGATTTATTTTTCTGGAATTTTTCGAATCAGTTTGTGGCCCTGGCAAATTGAAATGTACGTTCAAAGTTAAAATTTAAATGTTTTATACTTTAATTTGAGAAATAACTGACTGTAACAGTCGAATTGGCCAATGAAACATATCCCATTATGTCCAGGATGGGGGTAATTAGCTGAGGACGACAGTCGTTGGGTTTGAATTGGTGTCCGTGTGGAGAAACACTATTTAAAAATTTATTAAAACTATGGGCCAATCAGAATTTTCCTTTCATTATTTTTAAAAAATAAAAAAAGTCAGAAACCCTCGTTTTCTCTCCCGATCGATGATCGACGTCATTCAATCCTTCACCGCCAAATCGCCGCTGCCAAAGGCGATTTCAGCCTGCGCCACCACCACCAGTCGACGCGCCTCCCTCTCCTCTTCCAATCCGACCCTACTCTGACCCTTATCGCCTCCTCCATCGCCAGAATCGACGACCCAAACCCCGACGCTTCCCACCGCCGCCACGTACGACACCGGCCACCGAACCACCTCTAACCACCCTACGCCGACTCCCCTCTCCTCCCTCTTCCACGTCATCACCTCTGATCATCCCATCGTGCCTCGGTTTTCGCGAAAACTACAACCCTAGTTTTGAACCATCGATAAAGGTGAGTTCTTTTTGATGTTTGCACTTTGAAAAATCATATCTTTAAGGTGTGTTGACGAAATTCGATGGAACAAGAAACATCGGGACCGCAAGGAAGCTCTCTACCACATAGAAGAGACCGTGGATTTTTCTAAGTCATCTACGATTTTTAGCACTCCGAAAACCAATGTGAGAAATCTAAATTAAATTAATTTGAATGGAAAATGTCGTGTATAAATTATATAAGCGAAATATAAATTACACACGTGTTGTATACCTCATGTACATTGTAACGACCCAGAAAATCTGAACCAATTTAAAATTTTTAAATTGGCTAAAATAATGGATTTTAAATATTTAAAATAAATATTTTAAACAATGGCGATGAAAACTGAGTTGAATCGACATTTGAAAACGAATATAATTAATTATAATTATATATAGAATTGAAAATAGTGCGGTAGTTCGATAATTCGATTTCAAACTTCAATTGAATATACCGGGTGCAAAACAATCCGGATTTTAGTGAAACCAAAAATAATGGAATCTAATTGGTAATATCTTTCTAACGAATCCGACCAATCGAAATTTGATAGCGGGAGTCAAAGGATATGTCCAGTTGAAAATTCTGAATAGTCGCTTTAGAATTCAGGCCCTTAAAAATGGATATTTTGCAAATGACCTCGGATTTCGACGAAACCACTTTTGTTAGATCCGCAGTGTCAAGTTATTGTTAGGTTTCAAATTTCATAATTTTTCGAATCAATATGTGAGCGTGGCAAAGGAAAACGCGTTTGACCGGTTTCAGTTGATTTTAATCGACTGGAAATTGGCCATTTTTCAAACGGTCTCAGAATTCGACGAAACTAGTTTTGTTAGGACCGTATCGTCAATACGAAGTTAGAAAATATTTTTCTGGAATTTTTCTAGTTAGTATGTGACCCCGGTAATTTGAAATGTGCGTTTAAAATTCAATATAATGATTTAAATGAAAATTCAAAAGGAAACTGATTGTAACGATCAAATCAGCTTGCGATACATATCCCATTGTGTTCGGAATGGGGGTGAAACGCTATGGACGACAGGCGGTGGGCCTCGTTTCGAGGTCGTATGTAAAAGTCAACCTTTTTGAATAATTAAATAATTAAATAAAAAAATAAAATAAAATATATTCTTTCTCCCCCTTTTTCCTTCTGCTTGCCCCCCCCCCCCCCCGTTCATTATAATTTCAAACGGAAAAGAAAGAAAGAAAAAAAAAACCTAAGGACCATAAATCGAAGACCCGAAGCCCTCCCCCTGAAGCGCCGCCGCCGCCCATCTTCACCCCCCCCCCCCCCGCCTCCATCGATCGAGCCCCGAAGCCACCGCCTCCATCGATCGAGCCCCGAAGCCACCGCCTCCATCGATCGAAGACCGCCTCCCCGTTCGAACCCCGAGCCGCCCCTCGAAGCCACCTCCGACGATCGGTGAAACCCCCCCCCCTCTATAAGTATTTTGCTATTTTATTTTAATAATTTAAAAACTGTGTTTTTTTTAATTAGGTATATAAACTGAAATTTTTAAATTTATAAAAACTGATTTTTTTAGATTTATAAAAACTGAACTTTTAAAAGCAAGATAAAAACTGAATTTTTATAAAGATAAAAACTGAATTTTTAAAAAGTATAAAACTGAAATTTTTATAAAGTATTAAAACTGAAATTTAAAAAAAAATTAAAACTGATTTTATTTTAGAAATTAAAACTGATTTGGTTTTTAAAAATTAAAAACTGATTTTATTTTAGATAAGTAAAAACTGATTTGGTTTTTAAAATGTTAAAAACTGATTTCATAAAAAGAGTAAAAACTGATTTTGATTTTTAAAAGGTATTGAAAACTGATTTGTTTAAAAAGAAAAATCATATCTTTATATATTGAAAGTCGAAGTAAAAATCATATTTTTATTTATTGAATAGCGAAGTCAAAATTCGATTTTTATATATTGAATAACATCGTAAAAATTCGATTTTTACATATGTAGAGGATACGGGCGAAAGCGACAAAAGGCGAAGATTTCTATAAAGGAAGTGTCGTGAAGTTGGATAGCTACGGTGAGATTTCTGATTTAAAAATTATATATTATATATGTATTGAAAATGAAAGTGAATAGCTATATATAAATTGCTATATATAAATATATATATATATACGCCCCTCGTCCACAAACCATGGACGATATTTATTGGTTGAAATTGTTGAGAAAATTGATTGATAGCGATTGATTGTTTGGGGTTGTTTGTGATTGATATTGGTTGATTGTGGTTGAAAAATACCCATTTGTGGTTGTGAAATATTTGGTTGAAACCACATAGGATTAGTTTGTGGAAATGAAATAAATATATACATGCCGCCTGCGTGCGAACTAGATGCATGATCCCCATTGTCAAAAACCGCGAGGTTTTAAGGTAGAGCGAGGAGCCGTACTAGGGACGGTGCCGGTGTAACTACCCTGCCGTTATGCTGCCGAAATTTTGAATAATATTCTTGTGTTTGAATTATTTTCATATGCTTAAACTATATTTATTCATTGTATAGAAAACATTCATGTGTTGAATTGATATTCATTCGTTGTTTAGAAATTCATGTGTTGAATGGTATTCATATTTTGAAATGAATCGTTTAATAATAAAAATCACATTTTTATCTATATATAAAAACTATAGAAAACATTCATGTGTTGAATTGATATTCATTCGTTGTTTAGAAATTCATGTGTTGAATGGTATTCGTATTTTGAAATGAATCGTTTAATAGTAAAAATCACATTTTTATCTATGTATAAAAACTATAGAAAACATTCATGTGTTGAATTGATATTCATTCGTTGTTTAGAAATTCATGCGTTGAATGGTATTCATATTTTGAAATGAATCGTTTAATAGTAAAAATCACATTTTTATCTATGTATAGAAACTATAGAAAACATTCATGTGTTGAATTGATATTCATTCGTTGATTAGAAATTCATGTGTTGAATGGTATTCATATTTTGAAATAAATTGTTTGATAATAAAAATCACCTTTTATCGACTATATGAACTATATATAATTGGCTAATCACAGGACCACGCCACTTTCGTGGAACGGGTTTACTCCATTGGATTGCCAGTGTTTTAAAACAAATCTTTCTTTTAAACATCGCTATGCCTTTTATAAAAATGAAGCCATTATAAGACTCAGTTCCCATCACACAATGCAACGCAAACCGGAGGATAGAGTTTTACCTTATAATGGCCAAAATATGATTGATACGAATAAAACAAAGGCAATTGATATTATTGCTAGTGTCTATATGTTTTGAAAACACTTTCAAATCATAACTATCAATCATAGACGGCATGGGTACCATATATCATGTCGCCATATATATATATACAATCAAAACTGCACGATGTCGTATTTGGAAATTGGATTTCCGTCATGAACCAAGGCAAAAGATAGTCCTTACAGAATTCGAGACAATCTAGCCCATGTCTCAGGTACAGCCGCAACCATACCCTGGATCGTCAGGGCCGGTCCACACGAAGTGGATTATAATGCCTGAACAATGCGTTTCTCCACCCTTTGGGGTGTAAATGAGCCAACGAATGACTCCATCGGACCCGGATCGTCCGATCAAACCGAGGCGCCTCGCAACAGCAACAACCACATAGGTGAAAAGTATATAAATGTCAGGGCTGGTAGGTCACTGACACCACCCTAGCTAGAAAGAAAACGCACGTCCCCCCTGAGGTCCTTCTCCCGTTTTAGGTTCATACCGGGATGTGAGGCTCGCGAATTCACGTTATACAAAAAGCTACGCCACACAGGCGGTGCTTTGATCATCACCACAAGACTTTGCTTTTCAACAGAAGCCCTGATCACTGCATCTTAGCATGCCACACAGGCAATTCATACCGTGCAACTGATGGCTATCAATCACACAGAACAAATTCCAATGTCGGACACACAGTCCATTTACAAGTCCGTTCTGGGTCTGAACGAAACCGGAGGCACTAAATACCTCGCAAACCCTTCGATCACCACGTACGTCTGGACGATCACCACTCATTATCCATATTTCGGGATGCCTCCCAATCAGGACCTCGGTTACCATCCAAACGAGGTGAAGATCTCCGGTCTTCGACCATCGTCTTTATCTTCGACTTTCAATCGTCGATCAATTATTCGAAATGAGAATTAACTCGGCCTTTTCAAATAATTCACGTATATTTAGAATTTCAATTCGATTTATTTCAATGGTTAAATTATTCGACAACACCAATTTTGTTCTTTAATGTAATTTTCACACCAAACACATTCAACCATCAAATATCACATAAATCAAGCAAATTCAGTTTATTTCCATTCCATATCGCTTATGATATTTTATAACTATTTATCGCTATTTTTATTTATTTTAAAATAGCTAATTTATTCAAAACGACGCTTCGGGCCATAAGGCGGCCGTGGCGCTGTTTTTCTTCAGATTTGATTTACACATATCTGAAAATCTAACCGTTGGATCTTCACAAAATTTACATCATTAGAAAGGTCTTTTCAAAACGAACCCATAGGTTCCAGTTTCGGGAAAATCCGACGGTCGGATCTCCCGGTACAATCGTTTGAAATTTCGATTTCAAAATACGAACTGCAGCGTCGTTATTCGATTAAATATAATTATATTTATATATATAAATAAATATAATTGTTTCTGGCGCTGTTTTTCTTCAGAATTGAATTAAACATTCCAGACAATCCAACCGTTGGATTTTAACAAGGTTGGTGCCGTTGGAAAGATTATTCCAAGGCGAACCCGACGGTTGAGGTTTCGGGAAAATCCAATGGTCGGATTTCCCGCACTAGTCGTTTGATATCACGGTTTCAAAATACGAACTGCACGGCCTCGTTTCGTTTTAATTTTATTTATATTTATATAAATATAGTTCATTCAACAATTTCAATATCGTTTTCACTTCAAATATTTTTCTAACACCTTAAATTTTGGAAAAATTTCGCCATAACCTCCCCTGCACCTGGAGCATCGGGAAATCGCAAATAGCGTTCCCGGTCCTTCTAATCTCAAAAAGAAAAAGAAAAAGCCAAGCGGCTAGCCAACAGGCTCAAAATCATCACCCAAACAAATCAGTAAATGTGTACCTATTTGTCGGGCACAAAATTTTATTCCTCTTCTCTAGCCCCTTTGCTATAACCTGTTCAATGAATATTGCATGTACATATATATACAGTTCTTATCATTTATCAATTTCTATTCGACTTCATATTTGATTTCTATTTGGTTTAAAAACTCCATTCATTCTAATGTTACATAAATAGGTGCAAATCATTTCATTAGCTAATTAATGAATATTTCAACTCATATATGTTTATTTTGAACAAGTCCAAGCTGAGTATCCATCCTGGCGTGGCCAAAATGTATAACGATCTCAAAAGAACTAATACTTTAAAAATTAGTTTTTAATATTAAAACAAAAATCAGTTTTTAATATTAAAACAAAATCAGTTTTTACTTTACAGAATAATAAATGAAAATAAAATAAAATGACTTACAGAGGGGGGGTTTTCTGGTGGCGGTCGGCGGTGGAAGGATCGTCGGCTGGGGGGTTTTCTTTTAAATTGGCTAAAATAATGGATTTTAAATATTTAAAATAAATATTTTAGATAATGGCGATGAAAACTGAGTTTGAATCGACATTTGAAAACGAATATAATTAATTATAATTATATATAGAATTGAAAATGGCGCGGTAGTTCGATTTCAAACTTCAATTGAATATACCGGGTGCAAAACAATCCGGATTTTAGTGAAACCAAAAATATTTAAATATGTTAGTGAATATCTTTCTAACGAATCCGACAAATTGAAATTTGATAGCGGGAATCAAAAGGTATGTCCAGTTGAAAATTCTGAATAGTCGCTATGGAATTCATGCCCTTAAAAATGGACATTTTGAGCGAAGTATGAATTATACATGCATAGAATAATTGATATATGTGTTGAAATGCAAGTGAAATATAGCAATTATATATATATATACTCCCCTCGTCCACAAACCATGGACGATATTTATTGTTGTGAATTGGTGTGAAATATTAAATGAAAATGCGAATGGTTGAAATTGTTTGTGGTTGATATTGTTTGGTTCTGGTTGAAAAATACCCATTGGTGATTGAAATGAATTGGAAAAAATTGTGGAAATAAAAATAAAACCTGCCGCCTGCATGCAAATTAGATGCATGAATCCCCATTGTCAAAAACCGCGAGGTTTTAAGGTAGAGCGAGGAGCCGTACTAGGGACGGTGCCGGTTTTAACTACCCTGCCGTTATGCTGCCGAAATTTTGAATAATATTCATGTGTTAGAATTATTTTCATATGTTGAAATTATCTTCATGCGTTGAAATTAAAGTCATGTGTTGAAACTATATCCATGTGTGGAAATGCTCATTTGTTGAGAAGTGATGTGTGAAAATTAAATTCATGTGGGAATGAATGAAGTGTTTAAACAATAAAAATCACATTTTTAAAATATATATGAAGTATGTAAAATATTCGCCTTATGAATAAATAGTTTCAACAATAAAAATTTCATCTTTCTTATATGAACAACATATATAAAATATCCATGTGTGGAAATGCTCATGTGTTGAGAAGTGTGTGTATTGGAAAAGTTCATGTGTTGAATAAAAAGATCGAACAATAAAAATTACATTTTTATTGAAACTATGAAGTGTTAAAAACATTCATGTGTTGAATAAATATTTTAAATGATAAAAATATCATTTTTATCATATATGTGATATGCTAAAGATATGCGAGCGTTGAAATAAATATTTGTTAAAGAAATATTATTTTTAACATGCATAGGAACTAAATAAAATTGTCACGTGTTGAAAAATATTTTAGTTCGCCAAAATTATCATCTTTGAAATGTGAAGTGTTAAAAATAGCCACTTGTTCAAATAAATATGCATGAGTTGAAATATTCATTAATTAGCTAATGATATGATTTTTTCCTATGCATGGAACATTATAATGAATGGTGTTTTTAAACCGAAGTGAATCAAATATGAAGTTGAATGGAAAATGATAAGTGATAAGAATTGCATATATGTACATGCATATTTATTGAACAGGTTATAGCAAAGAGGCTAGAGAAGAGGAATAAAATTTTGTGCCCGACAAATAGGTACACGTTTACTGTTTTGTTTGGGTGATGATTTTATGATCCTATTGTCTAGCCGCTTGGCTTTTTCTTTTTGACATGAGATGCCCGTGTGGTTGTTTGGGAATTTTCCCAGCCCCACTCGTACAAAGAACGTTATGGCGAAATTTTCCAAAATTTAAAGGCGTTAGTGAAATATTTGAAGTGAAAACGATATAGGAATTTTTGAATGAACTATATTTATATAAATATATAAATATATATAAAATTAAAACGAAACGTGGCCGTGCAGTTCATGTTTTGAAACCGTGATTTCAAACGACTAGTGCGGAAAATCCGACCATTGGATTTTCCCGAAACCGCAACCGTTGGGTTCGCCTTGGAAATATCTTTCCAACGGCACCAACTTTGTGAAGATCCGACGGTGGGATTGTCTGGAATGTTTAATTCAAATCTGAAGAAAAACAGCGCCAGAAACGATTATACATATTTATATATATAATTAAATTAAATCGAATAACGACGCTGCAGTTCGTAAATTGAAATCGTAACTTCAAATGGCTAGTGTGGAAGATCCGACCGTCGGATTTTCCCAAAACTGAAACCGTTGGATTCGTTTTGAAATGATCTTTCTAATGACATAAAATTTGTGAAGATCCAACGGTTAGATTTTCAAATATGTGTAAAACCAATTTAGTGAGAAACAGCGCCAGTGCATCGGCACGACCTGAATCGTCGTTTAATTAAATATGGTCGTTTTAAATAAATAAAAATGGCGATATATCGTTATAAAATACTATAGACGATATAGAGTGGAAATAAACCAATTTTGTTGTGTTTGCTTGATATGTGATGGTTGAATGTATTTAACATAAAAATTATAACTAAAGAACTGAAATGTGAATGTTGAATAGTCCAACCATGTGATAAATGGATTTGAAAATCTAAATATACGTGGGTTATTTGAAAAGGCCGAGTTCATCTCATTTCAAATAATCGATTAACGTTGAGAAGTCGAAGAGTCGAAGACGGTTGAAGACCGACGATCTTCACATTGGATGGATGGGCGCTACTAATGCTCGTGATTGGAGTAGCTACCGTGAAGGAGCTGAAGTAGTAGTCGTCCAGACATACTGTTGATTGTACGGATATGCGAGGAATTTGGTGCCTCCGGTTTCGTTCAAACCCAGAACGGACTTGTAAGTGGACTGTGTGTCTGACATTGGATTTTTTTCTGTGCTGATTGATCTCTGTTAAATATATATCTGTTTGGCGGCGGTGAATTTATTCTCTTCCTTAATGCCCTTCTCTGAGACGTACGAGCTCAGAGGTTATGTATTGATAGAAATCAGTCGCATGGAGTGGATTGCCTGTGTGGCATGCCTAAGTGGCATATGATCAAGGCTTCTGTTGTAAAGCAAAGTCTTGTGGTTGATGATCAAAGCATGGTCTGTGTGACGTAGTTTTGTGTATAACGTGGAATCGCGAGCCTCACACCTCAGTATGTGTCAAAAACGGGAGAGTGACTGCAGGGAGAGCACGACGTTTCTTTCTAGCTAAGGTAGTGTTAGTAACCTACCACGCCTGACATTATATATACTTTTCACCTGTGTGGTTGTTGGAATACGAGGCGCCTCGGTATAGGTCTGTAAGGACCGGGAAACGTGTGTTCAGGAATAACTAATCCTCAAAAGTAGGAGAGAACCGACCCTGAAGATCCAAGGATCATAGTGGGGTCCTGTAATAACCCGGAAATCTGGGCCAGTTTAAAATTTTTATTTTGGCAATTTTAGCGAATTTTGAACATTTAAAATAGATTATTTTAAATAATATCGACGAGAAATTTATTTTGAATAGAATTCGAACGTATATATTATATACGTCGTCGTTAGAATATAAATAATTATATATAATTATATAATAGAATTGAAAATGGCGCGGTAGTTCGATAATTCGATTTCAAACTTCAATTGAATGTAACGGGTGCAAAACAAACCGGATTTTAGTGAAACCAAAAATAATAGGATCTAATGGATGATATCTTTCCAACGAATACAAGAAATCGAAATTTCATAGCGGGGATAAATAGTATGTCCAGTTGAAAATTCTGAATAGTCGCTATGGAATTCAGGCCCTTAAAGATGGAAATTTTGCAAATGGCCTCGGATTTCGACGAAACCACTTTTGTTGGATCCGTGATGTCAAGTTATTGCTAGATTCCAAATTTCATAATTTTTCGAATCAATATGTGAGCGTGGCAAAGGAAAACGTGTTTGACCAGTTTTAGTTGATTTTAATCGACTGGAAAATGGCCATTTTTCAAACGGTATCAGAACTTGACGAAATCAATTTTGTTGGGACCGTATCGTCCCCACATACCCAGATTTATTTTTGGGGAATTTTTAGAGTCAGTTTGTGGCCCCAGCAAATTGAAATGTACGTTTAAAACTGAAATTAAATGTTTTATACTTTAATTTGAAGAATAACTAACTGTAACAGGCGAAATGGCCTACGAAACATATTCCATTGTGTTCGGAATGGGAGTATAACGCTAGGGACGACAGTCGTTGGGTACGAATTGGAGTTAAACAGAAAAAGTGACTTAAGGAGAAAAATTAAATTAAAATAATATATATTATTATATATTCCTACCCTCCACTCTCTCTCTCCTCACATTCTACAGATCGGGAAAAGAAAAAAAGAAAAAAAAACGATCGAACGACGAACCTCCGCCCTGCCCCACCGCGCTCCGTCCCTGGCTGCCCACCACCGCCACGTCTCCCCAGACCCGCGCCCCCCACCTCGACGCAGCCAAAGCCCTTCCACTCCAATTCGATTTCCACCCCCAAATCGCCCAAAACGAGGTCCGCGACCTCCCTCTTGCCAACGCGCGGCCCAAGGCCAGCACAACCGCCTACCTTCGATCCCCTCCCCCCCCCCCCCCCACTCGCCTTCGCCCTGCCGTTCGCACCAGTATTTCCGGCGCTGGACCCCACCGCGCTCCGCCCCTTCCACGACGATTGTAGTTTGCTCCATGGCGGATGACATGGCACCCTCCAATCGACCTCCAGCAGCCCTCAGGCGAAGCAATGACGAACCTTAGAGGTTGAACGATGATATCATCATTCGCAGGAGATTAACAGTGGAGGTTTGATTAATTATAATCCTATTTAATCCAGTAAATTACATTTTTAATTATCAAATGTTTGAATTGCTATATTTTCTCCATACAAAATAAAAAATACAGTAAGTTTTTTTATTATTATTAATTTAATTTAAATAACATTGTTTGAAATTATACCTTGTTTTAGAAATGAAATTATACCTTGTTTTAGGAAAAAAAAAGTATTGTTTTAAAAATATGAAGTTATATATTTTGTTGTTCAAAAAAAATGCGATCTTTAACATACACGAAGACGAGATTTTTTAATAGAAGAAAGTCGAGATTTTTAATAGTAAAAATTCGATTTTTATATATTGAATAGCGAAGTAAAAATTCAATTTTTATATATTGAATAGCGAAGTAAAAATTCGATTTTTATATATTGAATAGCGAAGTAAAAATGTGATTTTTATATATTGGATAACGAAGTAAATATTCGATTTTTATATATTGAATAGCATAGTAAAAATACGATTTTTACATATGTAGAGAATACGGGCAGAGAAAGTGACAAGAAGCAAGAACGGCGAAGATTCCTACATAAGAAGAGTCGTAGCATCGGATAGCTATCTGTGAGAACTTCTCACCTTTCAATTTAATTTTTCTAGTTATAAATATATACTAGGATGTAGACGGTGTTTAGTAGCACCCGACACCCGTCGTCCACAGACCATGGACGGCTTGTATGCTTGGTTGTTTAATTTTGATGTGTAGTTGATTGTGTGATGTGATGAGAAATGAAATAAAATATTTATATAGTTAAAAATATTTTATAGTTAAAAATAGAATTTTTAACGTGTATATGAAATGAAATAAAAATAAACAAATCAGACGATTTGTTTATATACACACATTTGACTGATATTGATTGGGACGATAAATTTTACACATCGCCCAACTGCACAAATAAAATCTGTGTTTGATTGTTTGAAACTCCACACGGGTATTGGGATGATATTTGACGTACACTAATCCCGATTGTTTAGTTGTATGTCGACCGATTGATTGACAGACTGTTATAAGCGTTGAATATTTATATTTGATGCTTATACAGTGTAGAATGCACTTTGGATGATTGTTGATTATTCATCGTTGTTACTGTATACCTGTGTTGTAGAAAATCCATATAATTAACATTATATGGTAATTGATTGGGCCTCATTCCAGTTTCGAAATAAAAAATATTTGAAATAGAAATATTTGAAGGGGAATAATTGAATAGAAATATTTGTAATAGAAATATTTGAAATAGAATATTTGAAAATAGAAACATATGAAGCCGTGTTCGTTAGATTGACGCCATTTCGACGTGAACGATATTTATATCGATTTTATTCATTCTTCAATGAATATCGAATAGATTTGAAATTGAATAGATTTGAAATTCGAACTATATTGAAATGAATAGAAATTTGAATTATATTTAAAGTGAATTGAAATTCGAATTAAACGGAATTGATTTGAAATTCGAAATAAACTGAATTGATTTAAAATTCGAAATACACTAAAATGATTTGAAATTCGAATAGAAATGAATTCGAATTGAATTTGAATAGAAATGAATTCGAATTGAATACGAATCGAAATTTAATTGAAAACGAATCGAAATTGAATTAAAAATCGATTTGAATTGGAATCAATTTGAAATGAATTTAAACCGAATTTAAAAGGGAAAATTCAGTTTTTATTTGAATTTGAAAGTGAAGTTGAAAACGTTTTGAAAACGAATTTAAAACGATTTATAAATTTCGTTTTAAATAGAAATCGATGAATTATATATTATATATATTATATATATAATATAATGGCCTGAATAGAACGCACCGCGCCGCAGCAGTTCACGAATTTCGACCATTGACTTCGAATGGACATTGCGGGAGATCCGACCGTCGGATTCTCCTGAAACCGGAACCTTGGGTTCGTATCGAAAAGAGATTTCTAACGAATATTAGAAATTAGAAATCTAACGGTTGGATTTGGAATTATGTCCAAATCAAATTTGAAAAAGGTCGATGTAAGTGCAGTTCGATGGCCGTTGATGGAAATCGATTGTACAGGCCTTGATAAAATTATTAAAAATAGTAATAATTTGTGTAAAATCATAAGAAATGATTTAGAAAGAATTGGGATGAAAAACTCCATATTTGAAAAGATAAAAATAGATTTTTTATCGAAATGAACTAGTTTTGAACTAGAATTATAATTCTATTTATTTTTAAATAAATAAATTGGATTTGAAATGGTTTTGAAAATAACCAGAATTTCCAATGATTGCATTGGAAGGGATTTGAATCGAAATTGTCTTCGGAATATTTCGATATTGGATTTCGTGACGATACAGATATTGTTATGGGAATTTGAAAGATATATATATCGTTATTTCCAATACGATATCCGTTGGTCGTAGAATTTGATATTGAATATAAGCCGATATATTTTCTATTTAGAGCCTTGTATTTAATATCAAATGTGATTTGGGTTTGTCGTGAATGGTGTCTTCATTAACACTATTCTTGAACCCAGTTGAGAAAAAGATTGAATCTTTTATTTAGATTTAATGAAGTGAACCAATTAAACAATATTTAATTGGAATTGAATTGGTATTGATTTTTCGGTTTATCGTGAACAGTGTTTTAAATAACACTTGTTCTTTAACCTGATAATTAATGAAATGTGATTTTGGGTTGTCGTGAACGGTATCTTCAATAATACTGTTCTTAGACCCAAAGAAGTTAAGGAAATCAGAAACTAACTGGAGGTTAGTTAAGTTGAATGGTTTCTGGGGTATTGATCTGATGTTGGTTTCGGCCTTCGGGGTTAAAACTTAGGGAACTGCTCACTTGCTAATTTACGGTTAGGGACTGATTGAAATGTGATGCGATTTTGGGTTTATCGTGAACCGTGTTTTAAATGACACTGATTCTTTAACCCAGTCACAGATTAAAACTAAATGGAGTTTTAATGAATCTTTAATTAGATTGAAATGATCGGGAATGGAGTAACACCAGTTTTGCTCCAGGCGATAGTTAAATCTTTAATTAGATTTGAACGAGAAATGGTAATTGAATTTACCGATAACACCATTGTGTTAGATATGAAGTATTACCAGTTTTACTTCATGGGATGAATAGGTTGGGATTGGGAAATTAAAACAAATGGTTACTTTGGTAAGGTTCATTAATCTCGACTAGTTGAATCGAAATTCAAAAGAAGATTAGAGAATAAATTCAAGGAATTTATCTTGGATAAAATTAATGGGAACCTTTCCCTATGAATGTGAAATTTAGAAACTAACTGTCGGTTAGCCCAGCAGAATGGTTTTCTGGATATTGATCTGATGTTGGTTTCGGCCTTCGGGGTTAATATTTAGGAAATTATTCTCTTGATTAATTTACGGTTAGTGACTGATGAATTGGAATTAGGCGTATGTTGTGTTTGTGTAACACTTATTTAAAATATACGCGAGTTATTCGGAAAGACCGGGTTTATCCCATTCTGAATATCTGATACGGCGATAAGTCGAAGATGAAGACGATGGTTGAAGACCGGAAGTCTTCACATCGTTTGGGTGATTACTGATGATCTTGATTGGGATATACACCCAAGATGAGGGAATCTATCGGTGGTCGTCCAGAGGTGCTTGGAGATCGATGGATATGCGAGGAAAGTGCCTCCGGTTTCGTTCAGACCCAGAACGGACTTGTAAATGGACTGTGTGTCTGACATTGGATTTCATTCTGTGTGACTGATATGGTTGCATAGAGTGGTTTGCCTATGTGTCATGCTAAGATGCAATTGATCGAGGCTTCTGTTGAAAAGCAAAGTCTTGTGGTGATGATCAAAGCACAGCCTGTGTGGCACAGCTTTATGTAACGTGAATTCGCGAGCCTCACACCCCGGTTGTGAACCAAAAACGGGTGACGGACCTCAGGGAGGGCATGCGTTTCTTTCTAGCTAGGGTGGTGTCAGTGACCTACCAGCCCTGACATTTATATACTTTTCACCTGTGTGGTTGTTGCTATTGCGAGGTGCCTCGGTTAGATCGGACGATCCGGGTCCGATGGAGCCATTCGTTGGCTCATTTACGCCCCCAAAGGGTGGGGAAACGCAGTGTTCAGGCATTTTAATCCACATCGGTGGACCGGCCCTGACGATCCAAGGGTCGATGCGCTCTGACCCTGAGGCTCAGGCTAGAGATTCTCGAAGTCGATGAGGACTATCTTTTGCCTCGGTTCACAGACGGAAACCCAATTTCCAAATACGTGACTTTGCGATTTTGATTGTATAACCTATATATGGCGACATAGTGGTATGGGGCATTCATGCCGCCTATGATTGATACTTATGATTTGAAGTTGTTTTATACACTATGCACTTATAATAGTATCAAATAATCTGTTTTTAAACGTATCAAGCATTCTTTGGCTATTATAAGGTAAAAACCCTATGCTCCGTCTTGCGTTGCATTGTGTGATGGGACCTGGGTCTTATAATAGCTTCATTTTTCTTTATTTAGCATTGCGCTGTTGTTTTATGCACTGGTATTCTTGGATGGAAACCCGTTCCGTGTTATACGGCGTGGTCCCTTGATTTACCTAACTTTAAAATAAAGATTAATAACTGTTTTAGTTCTCACACCAGTCACATGACTGACCTGGAGTTTATTGTTTTAACCTAAACTCTGGGTGACCTTATTTTCGACATGGGTAGCTAGTAGTTTTGGTTTTGCAGATTTATATTCATAGGATCCTGGTTTACAGCTGGAATGATATCCGGAAAGCTTTGTATCCGTATATCTCTTCTAGTTGTGTATTGTATTATTTTCCGCTGCTATGTATTTAAATGTAATTTAAATCTCTGATATTTCTGTGTTTATTCATTTATACTCTGTATATTCTTGTAATCTGATGGTATTGTTGTAATATACAATGAAATGTTCTCCCGTCTGCGTTCCGATGTGGCTTGTTCTCGAACTATCCGCCCTTTTCTCACCGGGGAAGTTATGGGTTTTCACAGGTCCTGGGACATTTGCTAGAGTGTCTCGAATCGGAGAGGAGCTTGCCCCTTGCCTCGACTCATGATGGAACCCAATTTCCAATACGAAATTCCGGACGTGATTGTATTACTAGTATGGCGACATAGTGGTATGGGTCATTTATGCCGCCTATGATTGATATTTATGATTGAAATCGCTTTTGAAACATATATGCACTAGTAATAATATCAAACACTTCTGTTTTATTCGTATGAAGCATTTTTGGCCATTATAAGGTAAAAACTCTATCCTCCGGCTTGCGTTGCATTGTGTGATGGGACCTGAGTCTTATAATGGCTTCATTTTATAAAAAGCATTGCGATGATTTAATCATTTACTTTATTTCATGCACTAGCACTCATTGGAGTAAACACGTTCCGTGAAAGTGGCGTGGTCCTTTGATTTGCCTTATTATTGTTGTTGATAAGTTAAGTAGATTTCTCATACCAGTCCCATGACTGACTCGTAGTTTGTTTCACCTTGCAAACTCGGGTGCCCTCATTTTCACACGGGTAGCCTAGTTACAGGTATCCGGTGCACTTTTTGGCTCATGGCGAGGCTTGACTACACCGTGCTGACTTTGACTCTTTCCGCCATTACAGTATATGTATTATGATTCCGCCATTGGCGATGTAGACTGATATTTATTTTGTGTACTCTTTATGTATGATCCGCCTCTGGCGATGGTGACTGATTATGTATTATTATGCACTAAGTTGTATCCTGCACTGTGCTCTCTGATGTGGTGATATATATATATGATTCCGCTGTCATATGCGTGTAAATTATTCTATTTTATGTTTATGTTATTATCTGTGATCTGCTAATGATGATTGATGTGTTATATTCCAATATTATCCTTAACACCGTGTTATGGGGTTTTGGGATCGTCACAAAACCAATTTGAATTGAAATGGATTTGAATTGAAATCGAGTTGAAATGAATTTAAAATGAATTTATATTGGAAAGATTCAATTTTGATTTGAAATTGAATATGAAGTTGAAATCATTTTGAAAACGAATTTAAAACGATTTATATAATACGTTTTAAAAGGAAATCGATGAATTATATAATATATATACATATATTATATATAATGGCCTGAATAGAATGCGCCGCGCCGCTGCAGTTCGCGAATTTCGACCACTGACTTCGAATGGACATTACGGGAGATCCGACCGTCGGATTCTCCTAAAACCGGAACCGTTGGGTTCGTATCGAAAAGAGCTTTCCAACAAATATTAGAAATTAGAAATCTAACGGTTGGATTTGGAATTATGTCCAAATCAAATTTGGAAAAGGTTGTTGTAAGTGTAGTTTGATGGCCGTTGATGGAAATCGACTGTACGGGCCTTGATGAAATTATTAAAAATAGAAATAATTTATGTAAAATCATAATAACTGATTTGTGAAGAATTGAGATGAAAAATTCCAAATTTGGAAAGATAAACGTAGATTTTTATCGAAATGAACTACTTTTGAACTAGAGTTATAATTCTATTTAATCTTAAAATAAATTAAGTGGATTTGAAATGGTTTTAAAAGTAACCAGAATTTCCAATAATTGAATTGGAATGGATTTAAATCGAAATTGTCTTTGGAATATTTCGATGTTGGATTTCGTGATGATACTGATATTGTTATGGGAATTTAAAAGATATATTTATATCGTTATTTCCAATACGATATTTGTTGATTTCAGAATTTGATATTGAATATAAGCCAATATATTTTCTATTCAGAGCCTTGTATTTATTATCAAATGTGATTTGGGTTTGTCGTGAATGGTGTCTTCATTAACACTGTTCTTAAGCCCAGTTGAAAAAAGATTAAATCTTTTTATTTAGATTTAATGAAGTGTACCAATTAAATAATATTTAATTGGAATTGAATTGGTATTGATTTTTGGGTTTATCGTGAACAGTGTATTAAATAACACTTGTTCTTTAACCCGATAATTAATGGAATGTGATTTTGGGTTTTCATGAACAGTATCTACAATAATACTGTTCTTAGAACCAATGGAGTTAAGAAAATCAGAAACTAACTGGAGATTAGTTAAGTTGAATGGTTTCTTGGGTATTGATATGATGTTGGTTTCGGCCTTTGGGGTTAATACTTAGGGAATTGCTCACTTGGTATTTCACGGTTAAAAGCTGATAGAATGGAATGTGATTTTGGGTTTATCGTGAACCGTGTTTTAAATGACATTGATTCTTTAACCGAGTTAAAGATTAAAACTAAGTGGAGTTTTAATGAATCTTTAATTAGATTGAAAAGATCGAGAGTGGAGTATCACCAGTTTTGCTCCAGGCAATAGTTAAATCTTTAATTATATTTGAACGTGAAATGGTAATTGAATTTACCGATAATAGCGTGGGGTTAGATATGAAGTATGACAAGTTTTACTTCATGGGATGAATAGGTTGGGATTGGGAAATAAAATAAATGGTTACTTCGGTGTGGTTCGCTAATCCCGACTAGTTGAATTGATATTCAAAAGAAGATTAAAGAATAAATTTGAGGAATTTATCTGTGATAAAATTAATGGGAACCTATCCCTAAGAATGTGAAATTTAGCGATTAACTAAAGATTAGTTAAGACGAATGGTTTCCTGAGTATTGATCTGATGTTGGTTTCGGCCTTCGGGGTTAATATTTGGGGAATTGTTCTCTTACTAATTTACGGTTAGTGACTGATGAATTGGAATGAGGCCTATGTTGTGTTTGTGTAACACTTGTTTATTATATACGCGAGTTATTCGGAAAGACCGGGTTTATCCCATTCTGAATAAGTGATACGACGATACGTCGAAGGTGAAGACGGTGGTTGAAGACCGAAGGTCTTCACGTCGTTTGGATAATTACTGATGATCTTGATTGGGTCGTACACCCAAGAGGAGGGAATCAGTTGATGATCGTCCAGACGTACTTGAAGATCGATGGATATGCGAGGTACAACGTGCCTCCAGTTTCGTTCAGACCTAGTACGAACTTGTAAATGGATGTATGTCTGACATCGGATTTCATTCTGTGTGATTGATATCGGTTGCATAGCCTGAATTGCCTATGTGGCATGCTAAGATGCAAAAGATCAAGGATTCTGTTGAAAAGCAGAGTCTTGTGGTTGATGATCAAAGCGCAGCCTGTGTGGCACAGCTTTGTGTAGCGTTAATTCGCGAGCCTCACACCCCGGTTGTGAACCAGAAATGGGAGAGGACATCAGGGAGGACATGCGTTTCTTTTTAGCTAGAAGTGGCGTCAGTGGTTTTACACGCCCTGACGAGTTTGATTTATGTGGTTGTTGTTGTTACGAGGCGCCTCGGATATATCAGTGACTGTGTGGAGCCGATGGAGTCATTCGTTGGCTCATTTGCTCCCCATAGGGCGGGGAAACGTATTGACCAGTGTTTAAGTTTAATCCACATCAAGTGGACCGGCCCTAACGATCCAAGGCTTGTTTACGCACTTGCCTGAGACATGGTACGCTAGATTGTCTCGAATCAGTATAGGACGATTCTTGGCCTCGGTTCACAGACGGAAATCCAATTTCCAATATATGATAATTCAGTTTTGATTGTAGAGCCTAGTATGGCGACATAGTGGGATGAGGCACTCGTGCCGTCTATGATTGATATTTATAATTGTATATAAAATCAGAAACTAACTGGAAACGAGCTAAGATGGGTGGTTTCCTGGGCATTGGTCTGGTGTTGGTTTCGGCCTTCGGGTTAATACTTAGGGAATCGTTCTCTTACTAATTTGCGGTTGGAGTCTGATTAAGAATCAAAAGATAAAATTTCACGTATCAAGCATTCTTTGGCTGTCATAAGGTAAAACCCTATCCTACGGCTTGCGTTGCATAGTGTGATGGGACCTAGGTCTTATAACAGCTTCATTGTTCATTATTTACCATTGCGCAGTTGTTTTATGCACTGGTATTCTTGGGAGGAAACCCGTTACGCGTTAGCGGCGTGATCCCTTGATTTATCTAACTTTAAAATAAAGATTTATAACTGTTTTATTTCTCACACCAGTCACATGACTGACCTGGAGTTTATTGTTTTAACCTAAACTCTGGGTGCCCTTATTTTGACATGAGCAGCTAGTAGTTTTGGGTTTTGCAGATTTATTTTCACAGGATCCTGATTTACAGCTGGAACGATACTCGGAAAGCTCTGTATCCGTGTATTACTTCTACTTGTGTTTTGTATTGTTTTCCGCTGCTATGTAATGTATTGTAATCTCTGATATTTTATGATGAGTAATATTGATTCATACTCTGTATATTCTTGTAATCTGATGGAATTGTTGTAATTAACAATAAATGTTCTTCTATCTGTGTTTCGATGTGTCTTGTCCTCAGATTATCCGGGCTTCCCTTACCGGGGAAGTTACGGGTTTTCACAGTTGGTATCAGAGCTTTGGTTTACAGAGCTCAGAGAACAAGACATTTTAGAACCAAACGAAAGAATTTATCAGAGATTAGATTAGTAATATCCAATGAGAATGACTCGTTAGAGATGGGATCATTTGTATCCTAGAACGAGTGTGAAGAGTATATTTTTAAAATGAAAACAATTTTTGTTCTGAAAATTTAAATCAATTATTCGTATTTGATTATTTATTTTATATTGAATTTGGACAATCCAATATATAAAGATTTTACATATACGCCTTCCAAACATATATTCGAAGTTTTAATATATTGGATAGATATAGAATCACACTCTAGTCGCCCGGAGATGATTCTGATGATAGTTCGAACATCATCAGAATTGGTATTCGAGTTTCGAAAGTGTGACATCTATATATTTCCATTAGACTGGCGTGAGAACCAAAATTAGACAGGGCCTATTTTTGTGATTTGGCATCAAAAATGTAATTTTTGACTATATATCAAAGTTATGAATTTGAAACGTTAATTCACTAATTGAATGCTGGTTGTGTTGTTTGATTATTGTATGATTAATAAAATGTTGAACCTTTAACCAAATTGAATCAAATAGTGAATTGTATTGGAAATTTATCGCATTTACTTGCACGTACATGTACTTACATTGAACAGGTCATAGCAAGGAGGCTAGATCAGCAGAATAAAATTGTTTGCCCGACAAGTAGGTACATGTTTACCATAATTTATCGTTTTGTTTGGGTGATGATGATTTTATGAGCCGATTGGCTAGCCGCTTGGGTTTTTCTTTTTCTTTTGGATTGAAAAAGGCCATGGGAGGCTATATGAAATATCCCGAAGTCCCCGGTCCAGGGGAGGTTATGGCGAAATTTTTCGAAAATTTAGGGTGTTAGCAAAATTTTTGAAAAATTTGAAAAGTTCTTAGAAACTTGAAAAGTTGAAGAACTTAAGCCGTAGTGAAAATACTGGAAGTTGAGTTGATTTGTGAAACAACTTTCGGCTTCGTTCCTTTTCGGGGACGAAAAGTTTTAAGTGGGGGAGATTGTAATAACCCGGAAATCCGAGCCAATTTAAAATTTTTATTTTGGCAATTTTAGTGAATTTTGATTATTTAAAATGAATTATTTTAAATAATAATGATGAGGAATTTATTTTGAATAGAATTCGAATATATATATTTGTTTGAATCGACTATAGAATACAAATATTTATTTATAAATATAAAAGGAATTGAAAATGGCACGGTAGTTCGATAATTCGATTTCAAAATTCAAATGAATGTACCGGGTGCAAAATAAACCGGATTTTAGTGAAACCAAAAATGTTTGAATCTAATTGAGAATATCTTCCAACAAATACGAAAAATTGAAATTTCATAGCGGGAATCAAATGATACGTCCAGTTGAAAATTCAGAATAGTCGCTACGGAATTATGGCCATTAAAAATGGAAATTTTGCAAACGACCTCGGTTTTCGACGAAACCACTTTTGTTGGATCCGTGATGTCAAGTTATTGCTAGGTTTCAAAATTCGTAATTTTTCGAATCAATATGAGCGTGGCGAAGGAAAACGTGTTTGACCACTTTCACTTGATTTTAATCGACTGGAAAATGGCCATTTTTCAAATGGTCTCGGAATTTGACAAAACTAGATTTGTTAGGGCCGTATCGTCGATACGAAGCTAGAAATTATTTTTTGGGAATTTTTAGAGTCTGTAGTGGCCCCGGTAAATTGAAATGCGCATTCAAATTCAATATATAGAGTTATATGTTCGATTTTGATGAAAAATGATCGAAACGATCGAATCATCTTACGATACATATCCCATTGTGTTCGGAATGAGGGTAATTAGCTAGGGACGACAGGCGGTGGGTCTCGTTTAGAGGTCGAAATTAAAAGTTGCCTTTTTGGTAAATTTTAAATAATAAAGTAATTAAATTTTATGAAGTACCCTCTACCCTCCCTCCCTCTTTTTCACTTCAGCCTCCCCCCCCCCCCCCGTTTACTTTTTCTCAAAAGAAAAAAGAAGAAGAACGAGGGTGGGAAACCGCGACGCCCCTCCTGCGCGGTCGGTGATACCCCCCCTTCTGTGCCTCCACCTCTTCTTCCCCTCCTCCTCTTCTCCTTCCCGCTTCCCCCCTTTTGCTCAGCGCGAAGGTGAAACACCCCCTTTCAATCGACGCGACCTTCAACCCCCCACCCATCTGACCAAAACCTACCGCCACCGCGTCAAGAACGTCATCCCCCCTCCTCCGACACACTTTAAGTTTTTTTATTACTTAATTCTGATTTTTAGTTTTTGGAAAATATAGGATTTTTAACACCTTGAATATAGGATTTTTTAACACCTTAAAGCTAGGATTTTTAACAACTTAAAGCTAGGATTTTTGACACCTTAAAGCTAGGATTTTTAACACAATAAAGCTAGGATTTTTAACACCTTAAAGCTAGGATTTTTAACACATTAAAGTAAGGATTTTTATTCGTTTAAAGTTAGGATTTTTATTTGTGTAGAGCTAGGATTTTTATTTGGGAAAAGAAGTAATTTCAATTCTATATAAAAGAAGTAATTTTTATCCTATATAAAAGAAGTAATTTTTATCATATAAAAGAAGTGATTTTTATAGTATAGAAAGAATAAAAATATGATTTTTATATTCTATAGTTATTAAAAATTTGATCTCTATATATGTAATGAAATAAAAATATGATTTTTATTATATATATGTTGAAATAAAAATGGGATTTTTATAGCGGTGATATAAAAAATTCGATCTTTATATTAGAGCGTTATAAAAATATAATCTTTATTGAAAGAAGAGCGATATAAAAAAATAATTTTTATATATTGAATAGCGTGGTAAAAATATGATTTTTATAGTATAGAAAGTATAAAAATGTGATTTTTATATAAGAACAGAATTAAAAATATAAATTTTATATTATAGAAGTATTAAAAATTCGATCTTTGTTATGTAGAAGGAGCAAAGATGTGGTTTTTATATGAGTGGCGATATAAAAATATAATCTTTATTATATGAACACCGTTGTAAAAATAGAATTTTTATCTATATAATAGCGGTATAAAAATGTGATTTTTATATACATAGCTACAATATAAAAATGTGATTTTTTATATATGCAGTGGCTACGGTCAACGAAATCGACAAAAGGCGAAAGGCGAAGATTTCCTACATATGAAGAGTCGTGGCGTTTGGTTTAGCAATTCGGTGAGAACTTCTCAGTTTTAAAATTATTTCTAGTTGAATTATATACTAGGATGCAGACGGTGTTTAGTAGCACCCGACACCCGTCGTCCACAGACCATGGATGACTTGTTTGGTTGTTGTGTTGTGAAATTTGATTGTGTGATGTGAAAAGAAATAAAATATTTTATAGTGGAAAATATTTTATAGCTAAAAATATAAATTTTAACGTGTATATAAAATAAATATTAATAAATGAATCGGACGATTTTTTTATATACACTGATTTGACTGATATTGATTGGGACGATAAATTTTACACATTGCCCAACTGCACAAATAAAATCTGTGTTTGATTGATTGAAACCCCACATGGGTACTGGGATGAGATTTGACGTACATAATCCTGATCGTTTAGTTGTATGTCAATCAATGGATTGACAGACTGTGTAAGCGTTAATTAGTTTTATTTAATGCTTGTACAGTTGTGTGGTGCACTCTGGATGATGGTTGATTATTTACCATTGATATTACATACATGTGTTATAGAAAATCCATATAATTAACATTATATGGTAATTGATTGGGCCTCATTCTAATTTATAAAATAAATTCATGTGTTGAATTGAAAATAAATTCATGTGTTGAATAAAAGCCGTGTTGATTAGATTGACGCCATTTTGACGTGAACGATATTTATATCGATTTTATTCATTTTTATAATGAATATAGAAAAGAGAGTGGTTTCAAAATCTGATATTTTGAAATGAATTGAAATTCGAATCAAATTAAATTGAATTGAAATTCGAATTAAATTGAATTGAATTGAAATTCGAATTAAATTGAAATTCGAATTAGATTGAAATAGAACAGAAATCGTTTTGAATTGAATTTAAAAACGTATTGAAATTGAACTGAAATCGATTTGAATTGAAACCGATTTGAATTGAAATGGATTTGAATTGAAATCGAGTTGAAATGAATTTAAAATGAATTTATATTTTAAAGATTCAATTTTGATTTGAAATTGAATATGAAGTTGAAATCGTTATAAAAACGAATTTAAAATGATTTATATAATACATTTTAAAAGAAAGTCGACGAAATATAATATATATATATATATATATATATATATATATTATATAATGGCCTGAATAGAATGCGCCGCGCCACGACAGTTCGCAAATTTCGACCATTGACTTCGAATGGACATTACGGGAGATCCGACCGTCGGATTCTCCTAAAACCGGAACCGTTGGGTTCGTATCGAGAAGAGATTTCCAATGAATATTAGAAATTAGAAATCTAATGGTTGGATTTGGAATTATGTCCAAATCAAATTTGGAAAAGGTTGCTGTAAGTGCAGTTCAACGGCCGTTGATGGAAATCGACTGTACGAGCCTTGATGAAATTATTAAAAATAGTAATAATTTGTGTAAAATCATAATGAATGATTTGTGAATAATTGGGATGAAAAAAATCTAATTTTTAAAAGATAAAAGTAGATTTTTATCGAAATGAACTAGTTTTGAACTAGAATTATAATTCTATTTATTCTTAAAATAAATTAAGTGGATTTGAAATGATTTTAAAAGTAAAGAGAATTTCCAATAATTGAGTTGGAATGGATTTGAATCGAAATTGTCTTTGGAATATTTCGATGTTGGATTTTGTGATGATACAGATATTGTTATGGGAATTTGAAAGATATATTTATAACGTTATTTCCAATACGATATTCGTTGATTTCGGAATTTGATATTGAATATAAGCCGATATATTTTCTATTCAGAGCCTTGTATTTAATATCAAATGTGATTTGGGTTTGTCGTGAATGGTGTCTTCATTAACACTGTTCTTAAGACCAGTTGAGAAAAAGATTAAATCTTTTTATTTTGATTTAATGAAGTGTACCAATTAAATAATATTTAATTGGAATTGAATTTTTATAGATTTTTGGGTTTATCGTGAACAGTGTTTTAAATAACACTTATTCTTTAACTCGATAATTAATGGAATGTGATTTTGGGTTGTCGTGAACGGTATCAACAATAATACTGTTCTTAGACCCAACGGAGTTAAGAAAATCAGAAACTAACCGGAGATTAGTTAAGTAGAATGGTTTCTTGGGTATTGATTTGATGTTGGTTTCGGCCTTCAGGGTTAATACTTAGGGAATTGCTCACTTGCTATTTTACGGTTAAAAGCTGATATAATGGAATGTGATTTTGGGTTTAACGTGACCGTGTTTTAAATGACATTGATTCTTTAACAGAGTTAAAGATTAAAACTAAGTGGAGTTTTAATGAATCTTTAATTAGATTGAAAAGATCTAGAATGGAGTATCACCAGTTTTGCTCCAGGCGATAGTTAAATCTTTAATTAGATTTGAACGTGAAATGGTAATTGAATTTACTGATAACACCGTAGGGTTAGATATGAAGTATGACCATTTTTACTTCATGGGATGAATAGGTTGGGATTGGGAAATAAAATAAACGATTACTTCGGTGTGGTTCGCTAATCCCGACTAGTTGAATTGATATTCAAAAGAAGATTAAAGAAAAATTTGAGGAATTTAACTTTGATAAAATTAATGGGAACCTATCCCTAAGAATGTGAAATTTAGCGATTAACTGAAGATTAGGTAAGATGAACGATTTCCTGGGTATTGATCTGATGTTGGTTTCGGCCTTCGAGGTTAATATTTGGGGAATTGTTCTCTTACTAATTTACGGTTAGTGACTGAAGAATTGGAATGAGGCGTATGTTGTGTTTGTGTAACACTTGTTTATTATATATGCGAGTTATTCGGAAAGACCGGGTTTATCCTATTCTGAATAACTGATACGACGATAAGTCGAAGGTGAAGACGGTGGTTGAAGACGGAAGGTCTTCACGTCATTTGGATAATTACTGATGATCTTGATTGGGCCGTACACCCAAGAGGTGGGAATCAGTTGGTGATCGTCCAGACGTACTTGGAGATCGATGGATATGCGAGGTACAAGGTGCCTCCGGTTTCGTTCATACCCAGAACGGACTTGTAAATGGTTGTGTGTCTGACATCGGATTTCATTCTGTGTGATTGATATCGGTTGCATAGCGTGAATTGCCTGTGTATCATGCTAAGATGCAAATGATCAAGGCTTCTGTTGAAAAGCAGAGTCTTGTGGTTGATGATCAAAGCACAGCCCATGTGTGAAACACCCGCAACTTCCCCGTAAAGGAAAGCGTCGGATAGTTCGAGAACAAACCACAACAGAACACAAACAGAAGAACATTTCATTGTATATTACAACAATGCATCAGATTACAAGAATATACAAAGTATAAATGAATATTACACAGAAATATCAGAGATTTAAATTACATTTAAATACATAGCAGCTGAAAAAAAATACAATACACAACTAGAATGAGATATACGGATACAAAGCTTTCCGGATATCGTTCCAGCTGTAAACCAGGATCCTGTGAATATAAATCTGCAAAACCAAAACTACTAGCTGCCCGTGTCAAAATAAGGGCACCCAGAGTTTAGGTTAAAACAATAAACTCCAGGTCAGTCATGGGACTGGTGTGAGAACTAAAACAGTTAATCTTTATTTTAAAGTTAGGTAAATCAAGGGACCACGCCGTATAACACGGAACGGGTTTCCTCCCAAGAATACCAGTGCATAAAACAAACAGCGCAATGCTAAATAAAGAAAAATGAAGCTGTTATAAGACCCAGGTCCCATCACACAATGCAACGCAGCCGAGGATAGGGTTTTCCCTTATAACAGCCAAAGAATGCTTGATACGTTTTAAAACAAATCATTTGATACTATTATAAGTGTATAAAACAACTTCAAATCATAAGTATCAATCATAGGCGGCATAAGCGCCCCATCCCACTATGTCGCCATATATAGGATTACAATTAAAACCGCAAATGTCACGTATTTGGGAATTGGATTTCCGTCTATGAACCGAGGCAAAAGATAGTCCTCAACCGATTCGAGACGCTCTAGCCCGCCCCTCAGGAACAGCCGCAACTGCCCCTTGGATCGTCAGGGCCGGTCCACACGGAGTGGATTATTATGCCTGAACAATACGTCTCCCCACCCTATGGGGTGTAAGTCTGGTCCGTCAGCCGACCAGAATGCATTCGGCCGAAACCGATATAACCGAGGCGCCTCGCAACCGCAACAACCACATAAGTCAAACTCGTCAGGGCGTGTAAAACCACTGACGCCACTTCTAGCTAGAAAGAAACGCAAGTCCTCCCTGAGGTCCGTCTCCCGTTTTTGGTTCATACCGGGTGTGAAACACGCGAGGTAAACGTTACACAAAGCTACGCCACAAAGGCCGTGCTTTGATCATCACCACAAGACTTTGCTTTTCAACAGAAGCCTTGATCATTTGCATCTTAGCATGCCACACAGGCAAACCATCCTATGCAACCGATATTAGTCACACAGAATGAAATCCGATGTCAGACACATAGTCCATTTACAAGTCCGTCCTGGGTATGAACGAAACCGGAGGCACCTAGTACCCCGCATATCCATCGATCTCCAAGTACGTCTGGACGATCACTAACTGTTTCCATCTTCTTGGGTGTATAGCCCAATCAAGATCATCAGTTATCACCCAAACGACGTGAAGACCTCCGGTCTTCGACCATCGTCTTCATCTTCGACTTATCGTCGTATCAGTTATTCAGAATGGGATAAACCCGGTCTTTCCGAATAACTCGCGTATATTTTAAATAAGTGTTACACAAACACAACATACGCCTCATTCCAATTCATTAGTCCCTAACCGTAAATTAATCAAGAGAATAATTTCCCAAATATTAACCCCGAAGGCCGAAACCAACATCAGATCAATATCCAGAAAACCATTCTGCTTGGCCAACCGACAGTTAGTTTCTAAATTTCACATTCATAGGGAAAGGTTCCCATTAATTTTTATCAAAGATAAATTCTTGAATTTATGCTTTAATCTGCTTTTGAATATCAATTCAAACTAGTCGGGATTAGCGAACCTTACCGAAGTAATCATTTGTTTTAATTTCCCAATCCCAACCTATTCATCCCATGAAGTAAAACTGGCTTTACTTCATATCTAACACCACGGTGTTATCGGTAAATTCAATTACCATTTCACGTTCAAATCTAATTAAAGATTTAACTATCGCCTGGAGCTAAACTGGTGATACTCCATTTCGATCATTTCAATCTAATTAAAGATTCATTAAAACTCCACTTAGTTTTAATCGTTAACTGGGTTAAAGAATCAGTGTCATTTAAAACACGGTTCACGAGAAACCCAAAATCACATTCATTAATTATCGGGTTAAAGAATGAGTGTTATTTAAAACACTGTTCACGATAAACCCAAATCACATTCATTAATTATCAGGTTAAAGAATGAGTGTTATTTAAAACACTGTTCACGATAAACCCAAAAATCAATATCAATTCAATTCCAATTAAATATTATTTAATTGGTACACTTCATTAAATCTAAATAAAAAGATTTAATCTTTTCTCAACTGGGTTCAAGAACAGTGTTAGTGAAGACACCATTCACGACAAACCCAAATCACATTCGATATTCAATACAAGGCTCTGAATAGAAAATATATCGGCCTATATTCAATATCAAGTTCTACGATTAACAAATGTCGTATTGGAAATAACGATATAAATATATATCTTTCAAATTTCCATAACAACACCTGTATAATCACGAATTCCAACATCGAAATATTCCGAAGACAATTTCGATTCAAATCCCCTCCAATGCAATCATTGGATATTCTGGTTATTTTTAAAACCCTTTTCGAATTCAATTTATTTATTTTAAAAATAAATAGAATTATAATTCTAGTTCAAAACTAGTTCAATTCGATAAAAATCTATTTTTATCTTTTCAAATATGGAGTTTTTCATCCCAATTCTTCCCAATTCATTTCTTATGATTTTACACAAATTATTACTATTTTTAATAATTTTATCAAGGCCCGTACAGTCGATTTCCAACAATGGCCATCGAACTGCACTTACAGCGACCT
Source organism: Allium sativum (assembly GCA_030737875.1). Lineage (NCBI taxonomy): Eukaryota > Viridiplantae > Streptophyta > Magnoliopsida > Asparagales > Amaryllidaceae > Allium > Allium sativum. The sequence goes on from CM060924.1 coordinate 60,533,579, forward strand.
TTTTCGAATTTGATTTGGACGTATCTCCAAATCCAACCGTTAGATTTCAAATTTCTAACATTCGTTAGAAAGCTCTTTTCGATACGAACCCAACGGTTCCGGTTTTAGGAGAATCCGACGGTCGGATTTCCCGTAATGTCCGTTTGAAATAAATGGTCGAAATTCGCGAACTGCCGCGGCGCGGCGCGTTCTATTCAGGCCATTATATTATATATAATATATATAATATATATTTCGTCGATTTTCTATTCAAAACGAATTATATAAATAGTTTTTAAAACTCGTTTCAAAATCTATTTCAACTTCCATTTCAATTCAAATCAAAATTGAATTCTTCTTTATAAATTCGTTTCAAAGTTCATTTCTATTCAATTCAAATTTCAATTCAATTTGAATTCATTTTCAATTCAATTTCAATTCAATTCATTTCGAAATCGTTTTCAATTCATTTCGAAATCGTTTTCAATTCATTTCATTTCGAAATCGTTTTCAATTCAATTCATTTCGAAATCGTTTTCAATTCAATTCATTTCGAAATCGTTTTCAATTCAATTCATTTCGAAATCGTTTTCAATTCAATTCATTTCGAAATCGTTTTCAATTCAATTCATTTCGAAATCGTTTTCAATTCAATTCATTTCGAAATCGTTTTCAATTCAATTCATTTCGAAATGAATAAAATCGATATAAATATCGTTTACGTCAAAATGGCGTCAATCTAATCAACACGGCTTCATAATTTCTATTTTCAATTTTTTTTTTTTTTTTTCAAATTGGAATGAGGCCCAATCAATTACCATATAAAATTAATTATATGGATTTCCATACAACACATGTATATAATAGCATTGAAAAATAATCAACCATCAACCAAAGTGCACTACACTGTATAAGCATCAAATATAGATATTCAACGCTTATAACAGCCTGTCAATCCATCGATCGACATATTTAATCAATCAGGATGAGTGAAATTCATATTTCATCCCAACACCCGTGTGGGGTTTCAAACAAACAAACACAGATTTTATTTGTGCAGTTGGGCGATGTGTAAAATTTATCGTCCCAATCAATGTCATTCAAATAAGTGTACATAAACAAACCATCTGGTTTGTAAATGAATATTTATTTATTCGCTTCACTATTTTCATATTCACGTTAAAAATTATATTTTTAACGATAAAACATTTTATTTCAACCTATGAATTTCTATTCAATTCATTTATTCAATAAAATGATATTTTAATTTTTCTAACATATTTTAGAAAATTTCGGCGGCATAACGGCACGATACTAGAAACGGGACAAGGCCTAGCCTTATCCCCGGTCTAGTGAAGGCCCACGCCATTCACACATCAATCAAAATCACCAAACAACCAAATTCAAATCAAATCATATAACTAAGCTATGCAACCAAACAAACAAGTCCATGGTTTGTGGACGATTGTGTCGGGTGCTACTAAGCACCGTCTGCATCCTAGTATATATATATAAATAGAAATGAAATTGAAAGGTGAGAAATTCTCACAGATAGCTATCCTAGCTCCACGGCACTTCATTTGCAGAAGTCTTCGTCGTTCCCGCCTTTTTGTCACCTTCGTTGCCCAAGGCCACTATATATATAAAAATCGAATTTTTATTTCGCTATTCAACATATACAAATCATATTTTTAAATCTGAAGTTTAACATATAAAAATCACATTTTTATTTCGAAGTTCTATATATAAAAATCATATTTTTCTATCGAAGTTCAATATATAAAAATCCTATTTTTCTATCGAAGTTCAATATATAAAAATCCTATTTTTCTATCGAAGTTCAATATATAAAAATCCTATTTTTCTATCGAAGTTCAATATATAAAAATCCTATTTTTAGTTCAAAGTTCAATATATAAAAATCACATTTTTAATTCGAAGTTCAATATATAAAAATCGAATTTTTAGTTCAAAGTTCAATATATAAAAATCACATTTTTAATTCGAAGTTCAATATATAAAAATCACATTTTTCTATCGAAGTTCAATATATAAAAATCCTATTTTTCTATCGAAGTTCAATATATAAAAATCCTATTTTTCTATCGAAGTTCAATATATAAAAATCCTATTTTGAGGTTTTTTAAAAATATCGTTTTTTCCCTTTTTTAAAATCTCAAATCTTTTTCTATTAAAAGATTAAACCCTTTTTCTTAAAGTTTGAATCTTTTTCTTCTTAAAGTTTAAATTTTTTTCTAAACTAAATAAAATCAGTTTTCTAAACTAAATAAAATCAGTTTTCTAAACTAAATAAAATCAGTTTTCTAAACTAAACAAAATCAGTTTTCTAAACTAAATAAAATCAGTTTTCTAACTGTTAATAAAATCAGTTTTCTAAACTAAATAAAATCAGTTTTCTAAACTAAATAAAATCAGTTTTCTAAACTAAATAAAATCAGTTTTCTAAACTAAACAAAATCAGTTTTCTAAACTAAATAAAATCAGTTTTCTAAACTAAACAAAATCAGTTTTCTAAACTAAATAAAATCAGTTTAGAATAACTAACAATAATTATATATATAAAAAAAACGAATTAAAAAATATCGTATATAAAAAAAAACTTACAGTTAAACCGAGGGGGGGTTTTGGTGCTGGAGGCTGGAAGGGGAAGGGGGTGGATTGCTTCTGGGAGGTGTCAGTTGTTCGGAGGCGGGTTGGCTGACCTGGAGTGGCGACGGCAGGCGCTCGCCTGTGGTGCGGCGTTGGGTTTCAGGGATGGGGCTTCCGGGTTTTGGGGAAATCGAGTTGCGCTAGAGATGGACGGAGGGAGGAGTAGCGAAGGGGGGGGCCTGGTGACGTGAGGAGGTGGCGGTGGCGCAGCCACCTTGGGCGCGACGACGGGGATTAGGGCTCGAAGCCCTTTTCCCTTTTTCTTTTTTTTTTCTTTTTTCATCTGAGAAGTGAGAGAGAGAGAGAGAGAGAGTAATTGAGTTATATATTTATTATTTTATTTTATTTAATTTCTATTAAAAGTTGACTTTTTATTCGAAGTCGAAATGGGACCCACCGACTGTCGTCCCTAGCGTTCTACCCCCATGCCGAACACAATGGGATATGTTTCGTAAGCTGATTCGATTGTTTCGAATAGTTTCCGTTGAATTTACATTTAAATCTTTATGTTGAATTTTAAACGTACATTTCAAATTACCGGGGCCACATACTAACTAGAAAAACTCCAGAAAAATATTTTCTAGCTTCATATTGACGATACGGTCCTAACAAAACTAGTTTCGTCGAATTCTGAGACCGTTTGAAAAAAGGCCAATTTCCAGTCGATTAAAATCAACTGAAACTGGTCAAACGCGTTTTCCTTTGCCACGCTCACATATTGATTCGAAAAATTACGAAATTTGGAATCTAGCAATAACTTAACATCACGGACCCAACAAAACTGGTTTCGTCGAAATCCGAGGTCGTTTGCAAAATTGCTATTTTAAGGGCCTTATATATATAAAAATATATATAAATTCCACAGCGACTATTTCTAATTTTAAACTGGACATATCTTATCATTTCTAAGATGAAATCTCAGTTTGTTAACTTCGTTACAAAGATATAGTTATACAGATTCAAATATTTCTTGTTTCCCTCAATTCTGACTTATATTGAATTCTGTATATTCATTTGAAATTAGAAATCGAATTTTCGAACTACCGCGCCATTTTCAATTCCTTTTATAATTATATATAATTATTATATATTCTAACGACGACGTATATAATATATACGTTCGAATTATATTCAAAATAAATTTCTCGTCGATATTATTTAAAATAATCTATTTTAAATATACTAAATTCGCTAAAATAGCCAAAATAAAAATTTCAAACTGGCTCGCATTTTACGGGTTGTTACAATCTCCCCCACTTAAAACTTTTCGTCGCCGAAAAGGAACAAAGTCGAAAGTGGATTGATTATTCAACTCTACGTTCAATTTGGCTTCTATTCTCCAACCCTTTGGTTTCTGAGAATTTTCAAATTTTCAAAAATTTGGCTAACACCCTAAATTTTCGAAAAATTTCGCCATAACCTCCCCTGCACCGGGAGCATCGGGGAATTTCAAATAGCTTCCCCGGTCCTTCAGATCTCAAAAAGAAAAAGAAAAAGCCAAGCGGCTAGCCAATAGGCTCATAAAATCATCATCACCCAAACAAAACAGGAAATTATGTAGTAAACATGTACCTATTTGTCGGGCAAACAAATTTTATTCTCTGGCTCTAGCCTCCTTGCTATGACCTGTTCAATGATATATATGTATATGCAAGCAAACGCAACCAATCTTCGATATAATTCAATATTTGGTTCTGTTAGGCTAAATAGCTAAAAATTAGCAAACAAATAAACAAACAACACAAACATCAATCCATTAGTGAATTAGAGTTTCAAATCCATAATTTTGATACATATACAAAAAATCATGTTTTGATGCCAAATCACAACAATGTATTCTAACTATATTAGTTTTGGTTCTCACACCAGCCAATAGGAAATATATAGAAATCTCACTTTCGTCGCTCGAATATAAACACTGATGATGATGCCTCATCATCTGAATCATCTCCGGGCGACTAGAGTGTGATTCTATATCTATCCAGTATATTAAAATTTCGAATACACGCGGATCAGACGTATACGCAAAATCTATATATACTGGATTGTCCACATCAATATAAATAGATAATCAAATACGAATAATTGATTTAAATTTTCAAAACAAAATTTGTTTTCACTTTAAAAATATACTCTTCACACTCGTTCTAGGATACTACTGATCCTATCTCTAACGAGTCATTCCAATTGGATATTGCTAATCCAATATCTGATGAATTCTTTCGTATGGTTCTAACGTGTCTTGTTCTCTAGCTTTGTAAACCAAAGCTCTGATACCAACTGTGAAAACACCCGCAACTTCCCCGTAAAGGAAAGCGTCGGATAGTTCGAGAACAAACCACAACAGAACACAAACAGAAGAACATTTCATTGTATATTACAACAATGCATCAGATTACAAGAATATACAGAGTATAAATGAATATTACACAGAAATATCAGAGATTTAAATTACATTTAAATACATAGCAGCGGAAAAAAAATACAATACACAACTAGAATGTGATATACGGATACAAAGCTTTCCGGATATCGTTCCAGCTGTAAACCAGGATCCTGTGAATATAAATCTGCAAAACCAAAACTACTAGCTGCCCGTGTCAAAATAAGGGCACCCAGAGTTTAGGTTAAAACAATAAACTCCAGGTCAGTCATGGGACTGGTGTGAGAACTAAAACAGTTAATCTTTATTTTAAAGTTAGGTAAATCAAGGGACCACGCCGTATAACACGGAACGGGTTTCCTCCCAAGAATACCAATGCATAAAACAAACAGCGCAATGCTAAATAAAGAAAAATGAAGCTGTTATAAGACCCAGGTCCCATCACACAATGCAACGCAGCCGAGGATAGGGTTTTCCCTTATAACAGCCAAAGAATGCTTGATACGTTTTAAAATAAATCATAAGTGTATAAAACAACTTCAAATCATAAGTATCAATCATAGGCGGCATAAGCGCCCCGTCCCACTATGTCGCCATATATAGGATTACAATTAAAACCGCAAATGTCACGTATTTGGGAATTGGATTTCCGTCTATGAACCGAGGCAAAAGATAGTCCTCAACCGATTCGAGACGCTCTAGCGCGCCCCTCAGGAACAGCCGCAACTGCCCCTTGGATCGTCAGGGCCGGTCCACACGGAGTGGATTATTATGCCTGAACAATACGTCTCCCCACCCTATGGGGTGTAAGTCTGGTCCGTCAGCCGACCAAAATGCATTCGGCCGAAACCGATATAACCGAGGCGCCTCGCAACCGCAACAACCACATAAGTCAAACTCGTCAGGGCGTGTAAAACCACTGACGCCACTTCTAGCTAGAAAGAAACGCAAGTCCTCCCTGAGGTCCGTCTCCCGTTTTTGGTTCATACCGGGTGTGAAACACGCGAGGTAAACGTTACACAAAGCTACGCCACAAAGGCCGTGCTTTGATCATCACCACAAGACTTTGCTTTTCAACAGAAGCCTTGATCATTTGCATCTTAGCATGCCACACAGGCAAACCATCCTATGCAACCGATATCAGTCACACAGAATGAAATCCGATGTCAGACACACAGTCCATTTACAAGTCCGTCCTGGGTCTGAACGAAACCGGAGGCACCTAGTACCCCGCATATCCATCGATCTCCAAGTACGTCTGGACGATCACTAACTGTTTCCATCTTCTTGGGTGTACAGCCCAATCAAGATCATCAGTTATCACCCAAACGACGTGAAGACCTCCGGTCTTCGACCATCGTCTTCATCTTCGACTTATCGTCGTATCAGTTATTCAGAATGGGATAAACCCGGTCTTTCCGAATAACTCGCGTATATTTTAAATAAGTGTTACACAAACACAACATACGCCTCATTCCAATTCATTAGTCCCTAACCGTAAATTAATCAAGAGAATAATTTCCCAAATATTAACCCCGAAGGCCGAAACCAACATCAGATCAATATCCAGAAAACCATTCTGCTTGGCCAACCGACAGTTAGTTTCTAAATTTCACATTCATAGGGAAAGGTTCCCATTAATTTTTATCAAAGATAAATTCTTGAATTTATGCTTTAATCTGCTTTTGAATATCAATTCAAACTAGTCGGGATTAGCGAACCTTACCGAAGTAATCATTTGTTTTAATTTCCCAATCCCAACCTATTCATCCCATGAAGTAAAACTGGCTTTACTTCATATCTAACACCACGGTGTTATCGGTAAATTCAATTACCATTTCACGTTCAAATCTAATTAAAGATTTAACTATCGCCTGGAGCTAAACTGGTGATACTCCATTTCGATCATTTCAATCTAATTAAAGATTCATTAAAACTCCACTTAGTTTTAATCGTTAACTGGGTTAAAGAATCAGTGTCATTTAAAACACGGTTCACGATAAACCCAAAATCACATTCATTAATTATCGGGTTAAAGAATGAGTGTTATTTAAAACACTGTTCACGATAAACCCAAATCACATTCATTAATTATCAGGTTAAAGAATGAGTGTTATTTAAAACACTGTTCACGATAAACCCAAAAATCAATATCAATTCAATTCCAATTAAATATTATTTAATTGGTACACTTCATTAAATCTAAATAAAAAGATTTAATCTTTTCTCAACTGGGTTCAAGAACAGTGTTAGTGAAGACACCATTCACGACAAACCCAAATCACATTCGATATTCAATACAAGGCTCTGAATAGAAAATATATCGGCCTATATTCAATATCAAGTTCTACGATTAACAAATGTCGTATTGGAAATAACGATATAAATATATATCTTTCAAATTTCCATAACAACACCTGTATAATCACGAATTCCAACATCGAAATATTCCGAAGACAATTTCGATTCAAATCCCCTCCAATGCAATCATTGGATATTCTGGTTATTTTTAAAACCCTTTTCGAATTCAATTTATTTATTTTAAAAATAAATAGAATTATAATTCTAGTTCAAAACTAGTTCAATTCGATAAAAATCTATTTTTATCTTTTCAAATATGGAGTTTTTCATCCCAATTCTTCCCAATTCATTTCTTATGATTTTACACAAATTATTACTATTTTTAATAATTTTATCAAGGCCCGTACAGTCGATTTCCAACAATGGCCATCGAACTGCACTTACAGCGACCTTTTTCGAATTTGATTTGGACGTATCTCCAAATCCAACCGTTAGATTTCAAATTTCTAACATTCGTTAGAAAGCTCTTTTCGATACGAACCCAACGGTTCCGGTTTTAGGAGAATCCGACGGTCGGATTTCCCGTAATGTCCGTTTGAAATAAATGGTCGAAATTCGCGAACTGCCGCGGCGCGGCGCGTTCTATTCAGGCCATTATATTATATATAATATATATAATATATATTTCGTCGATTTTCTATTCAAAACGAATTATATAAATAGTTTTTAAAACTCGTTTCAAAATCTATTTCAACTTCCATTTCAATTCAAATCAAAATTGAATTCTTCTTTATAAATTCGTTTCAAAGTTCATTTCTATTCAATTCAAATTTCAATTCAATTTGAATTCATTTTCAATTCAATTTCAATTCAATTCATTTCGAAATCGTTTTCAATTCATTTCGAAATCGTTTTCAATTCATTTCATTTCGAAATCGTTTTCAATTCAATTCATTTCGAAATCGTTTTCAATTCAATTCATTTCGAAATCGTTTTCAATTCAATTCATTTCGAAATCGTTTTCAATTCAATTCATTTCGAAATCGTTTTCAATTCAATTCATTTCGAAATCGTTTTCAATTCAATTCATTTCGAAATGAATAAAATCGATATAAATATCGTTTACGTCAAAATGGCGTCAATCTAATCAACACGGCTTCATAATTTCTATTTTCAAATTTTTTTTTTATTTTTCAAATTGGAATGAGGCCCAATCAATTACCATATAAAATTAATTATATGGATTTCCATACAACACATGTATATAATAGCATTGAAAAATAATCAACCATCAACCAAAGTGCACTACACTGTATAAGCATCAAATATAGATATTCAACGCTTATAACAGCCTGTCAATCCATCGATCGACATATTTAATCAATCAGGATGAGTGAAATTCATATTTCATCCCAACACCCGTGTGGGGTTTCAAACAAACAAACACAGATTTTATTTGTGCAGTTGGGCGATGTGTAAAATTTATCGTCCCAATCAATGTCATTCAAATAAGTGTACATAAACAAACCATCTGGTTTGTAAATGAATATTTATTTATTCGCTTCACTATTTTCATATTCACGTTAAAAATTATATTTTTAACGATAAAACATTTTATTTCAACCTATGAATTTCTATTCAATTCATTTATTCAATAAAATGATATTTTAATTTTTCTAACATATTTTAGAAAATTTCGGCGGCATAACGGCACGATACTAGAAACAGGACAAGGCCTAGCCTTATCCCCGGTCTAGTGAAGGCCCACGCCATTCACACATCAATCAAAATCACCAAACAACCAAATTCAAATCAAATCATATAACTAAGCTATGCAACCAAACAAACAAGTCCATGGTTTGTGGACGATTGTGTCGGGTGCTACTAAGCACCGTCTGCATCCTAGTATATATATATAAATAGAAATGAAATTGAAAGGTGAGAAATTCTCACAGATAGCTATCCTAGCTCCACGGCACTTCATTTGCAGAAGTCTTCGTCGTTCCCGCCTTTTTGTCACCTTCGTTGCCCAAGGCCACTATATATATAAAAATCGAATTTTTATTTCGCTATTCAACATATACAAATCATATTTTTAAATCTGAAGTTTAACATATAAAAATCACATTTTTATTTCGAAGTTCTATATATAAAAATCCTATTTTTCTATCGAAGTTCAATATATAAAAATCCTATTTTTCTATCGAAGTTCAATACATAAAAATCCTATTTTTCTATCGAAGTTCAATATATAAAAATCCTATTTTTCTATCGAAGTTCAATATATAAAAATCCTATTTTTAGTTCAAAGTTCAATATATAAAAATCACATTTTTAATTCGAAGTTCAATATATAAAAATCGAATTTTTAGTTCAAAGTTCAATATATAAAAATCACATTTCTAATTCGAAGTTCAATATATAAAAATCACATTTTTCTATCGAAGTTCAATATATAAAAATCCTATTTTTCTATCGAAGTTCAATATATAAAAATCCTATTTTTCTATCGAAGTTCAATATATAAAAATCCTATTTTGAGGTTTTTTAAAAATCTCGTTTTTTCCCTTTTTTAAAATCTTAAATCTTTTTCTATTAAAAGATTAAACCCTTTTTCTTAAAGTTTGAATCTTTTTCTTCTTAAAGTTTAAATTTTTTTCTAAACTAAATAATATCAGTTTTCTAAACTAAATAAAATCAGTTTTCTAAACTAAATAAAATCAGTTTTCTAAACTAAACAAAATCAGTTTTCTAAACTAAATAAAATCAGTTTTCTAACTGTTAATAAAATCAGTTTTCTAAACTAAATAAAATCAGTTTTCTAAACTAAATAAAATCAGTTTTCTAAACTAAATAAAATCAGTTTTCTAAACTAAACAAAATCAGTTTTCTAAACTAAATAAAATCAGTTTTCTAAACTAAACAAAATCAGTTTTCTAAACTAAATAAAATCAGTTTAGAATAACTAACAATAATTATATATATAAAAAAAACGAATTAAAAAATATCGTATATAAAAAAAAAACTTACAGTTAAACCGAGGGGGGGGGGGGGTTTGGTGCTGGAGGCTGGAAGGGGAAGGGGGTGGATTGCTTCTGGGAGGTGGCAGTTGTTCGGAGGCGGGTTGGCTGACCTGGAGTGGCGACGGCAGGCGCTCGCCTGTGGTGCGGCGTTGGGTTTCAGGGATGGGGCTTCCGGGTTTTGGGGAAATCGAGTTGCGCTAGAGATGGACGGAGGGAGGAGTAGCGAAGGGGGGGGCCCGGTGACGTGAGGAGGTGGCGGTGGCGCAGCCACCTAGGGCGCGACGACGGGGATTAGGGCTCGAAGCCCTTTTCCCTTTTTCGTTTTTTTTTCTTTTTTCATCTGAGAAGTGAGAGAGAGAGAGAGAGAGTAATTGAGTTATATATTTATTATTTTATTTTATTTAATTTCTATTAAAAGTTGACTTTTTATTCGAAGTCGAAATGGGACCCACCGACTGTCGTCCCTAGCGTTCTACCCCCATTCCGAACACAATGGGATATGTTTCGTAAGCTGATTCGATTGTTTCGAATAGTTTCCGTTGAATTTACATTTAAATCTTTATGTTGAATTTTAAACGTACATTTCAAATTACCGGGGCCACATACTACCTAGAAAAACTCCAGAAAAATATTTTCTAGCTTCATATTGACGATATGGTCCTAACAATACTAGTTTCGTCGAATTCTGAGACCGTTTGAAAAAAGGCCAATTTCCAGTCGATTAAAATCAACTGAAACTGGTCAAACGCGTTTTCCTTTGCCACGCTCACATATTGATTCGAAAAATTACGAAATTTGGAATCTAGCAATAACTTAACATCACGGACCCAACAAAACTGGTTTCGTCAAAATCCGAGGTCGTTTGCAAAATTGCTATTTTTAAGGGCCTTATATATATATATATATAAAAATATATAAATTCCACAGCGACTATTTCTAATTTTAAACTGGACATATCTTATCATTTCTAAGATGAAATCTCAGTTTGTTAACTTCGTTACAAAGATATAGTTATACAGATTCAAAAATTTCTTGTTTTGCTCAATTCTGACTTATATTGAATTCTGTATATTCATTTGAAATTAGAAATCGAATTTTCGAACTACCGCGCCATTTTCAATTCCTTTTATAATTATATATAATTATTATATATTCTAACGACGACTTATATAATATATACGTTCGAATTATATTCAAAATAAATTTCTCGTCGATATTATTTAAAATAATCTATTTTAAATATACTAAATTCGCTAAAATAGCCAAAATAAAAATTTCAAACTGGCTCGCATTTTACGGGTTGTTACACTATGTGGCCCAACTTTGTGTAGCGTTAATTCGCGAGCCTCACACCTCGGCTGTGAACCAGAAATGGCAGAGGACATTAGGGAGGACATGCGTTTCTTTCTAGCTAGAAGTGGCATCAGTGGTTTTACACGCCCTGACGAGTTTGACTTATGTGGTTGTTGCTGTTGCGAGGCGCCTCGGATATATCGGTGACTGTGTGGAGTCGATGGAGTCATTCGTTGGCTCATTTGCGCCACATAGGGCGGGGAAACGTATTGTCCAGGGTTTAAGTCTAATCCACGTCGAGTGGACCGGCCCTGATGATCCAAGGCTTGTCTGCGCTCTTGCCAGAGACATGGTAGGCTAGATTGTCTCAAATCAGTAGAGGACGATCCCTGGCCTCGGTTCACAGACGGAAATCCAATTTCCAATACCTGATAATTCGGTTTTGATTGTAGAGCCGAATATGGCGACATAGTGGGATGGGGCACTCATGTCGTCTATGATTGTATATAAAATCAGAAACTAACTGGAAACGAGCTAAGATAGGTGGTTTCCTGGGTATTGGTCTGATGTTGGTTTTGGCCTTCGGGGTTAATACTTAGGGAATCGTTCTCTTACTAAATTGCGGTTGGAGTCTGATTAAGAATCAAAAGATAAAATTTCACGTATCAAGCATTCTTTGGCTGTTATAAGGTAAAACCCTATCCTCTGGCTTGCGTTGCATTGTGTGATGGGACCTGGGTCTTATAACAGCTTCATTGTTCGTTATTTAGCATTGCGCTGTTGTTTTATGAATTGGTATTCTTGGGAGGAAACCCGTTCCGCGTTAGCGGCGTGTTCCCTTGGTTTACCTAACTTTAAAATAAAGATTTATAACTATTTTAGTTCTCACACCAGTCACATGACTGACCTGGAGTTTTTGTTTTAACCTAAACTCTAGGTGCCCTTATTTTGACATGGGCAGCTAGTAGTTTTGGGTTTTGCAGATTTATATTCACAGGATCCTAATTTATAGTTGGAACGATACTCGGAAAGCTCTGTATCCGTGTATTACTTCTAGTTGTGTTTTGTATTATTTTCCGCTGTTATGTAATGTATTGTAATCTCGGATATTTTATGATGTGTAACATTGATTCATACTCTATATATTCTTGTATTCTGATGGAATTGTTGTAATTAACAATGAAATGTTCATCTGTCTGTGTTTCGATGTGTCTTGTCCTCAGATTATCCGGGGTTTCCTTACCGGGGAAGTTACGGGTTTTCACACTACATAGCCATGTTGCCTGCCCGATTTCTGTCATTTCCTGGTTGTGAGGCTAGGTGCTACGCTTATCTCTAACAGATCACACGTTTATGCACTTTGAATGTCACATCGTCATACCCGCCAAACTTGAATACGTTTGAAGAGATCAACTTAAACGATCTATTAAATATACTCTGTCAGACATTCTTCCATACAGGTCGTCCTGGGACTGGACAAACCGAAGGCACTATTCAGTACATCCATCTGAGGCAATCTTTACCTAGGATTTATACAACAGCCCTTGCACTTCACTCCGTCTTCAATTATCTTTGGCATATATGATTCGCAACTCTTATGCCATTACAGTGTGGTTCTTCGGATAATAATCCAACTAGTCTCACCATATTAACAACGTTAAAATGGTCAAAACTTTGATAATCTGTGATTTAACTATCAAAGAAAACACGTGTGCAAATAACGATATTATTTCCAAATGGAAATCATATCGATCAATCATCAACCATATATATATGTATATGTACATATATTCATATTTCCTTATTTTCTATAATTAGAAAATATATGTTATTAACACTAGAAAATATTTCCGTGGCTTAATTACTTATCACTATTCTTTCACATCTATCAGACTCTAAATATAAACTAACATGAGAACAATTTCCTACGTATAAACCCCGAAGGACGAAACCAACATCAGATCGATACTTAGGAAACCATTCAACTTATTAATCTCGAGTCAGTTTCTAATTTTTGTTTAACTCCATTTTGATTTACTGTAATTGAATAACTCTTTTTGCTTAACTCTTTTTCGAATAACTAATATTCGATTTACTCTAGTTGCTTAACTCTTATTCGAATAACTAATATTCGATTTAACTCCATTCGCTATACTCTAGATCGCAGCAATCACAATGGTTACGCCCGATTCCCTCAGGAAACATCCGACTGATGTACGCTATCTGCAGCCCTACGAGTTACGCTAGTAGTCGTGCAAAATGGAAACTTATCCTGAATAACTATGTTTGACTAACTCTATTCGACTAACCATATTCGATTAACTCGACTTCGAATAACTAAATTCGATTAACTCTTTTATTTCTCGTCAACTTCCTCTTTTATAAATCCTGTTTATTTTCCCAATAAATATTCCTTTTATAATTCTATTTACTTTCTAAATAAATATCCCTTTATTCTATTTATTTCCTAAATAAATATTCCTTTATTCTATTTCTTTTCTAAATACATATTCCTTTATTGTGATGACCCCAAACTCCGTACTGACGGTAGCAAGGGTAATCTTTTGAATATGACACATAAATAGATAATAACAGAAAAGAAATAAATAAATACACCAAATAATATACAATAGAATACACTAGATAAACGTAATCGTCAGAGTTACACAATATACAAGATCATACTTAGTACAAATATAGTTCAGCTATACATAAATGTCTACAGCGGAAAACAAACATAATATGTACAATAGGAGCTGAACAGCATAAAAAGAGATAAATGATAAAATCGTTCTTCAGCTCCAGCTATCCAGAAAGAGCCTGCTAAAACCTAAATACAAGGCTGCCCATGTAGAAAAGGGCACTCAAGTTTGCAAGTGGAACAAACTACGAGTCAGTCATGGGACTGGTATGAGAAATCTACTTAACACATTATAATTTGGCTAATCACAGGACCATGCCACTTTCGCGGAACGGGTTCACTCTATTGGATTGCTAGTGCTTTAAAACAAATAATTCTTTTAAACATCGCAATGCTTTTTATAAAAATGAAGCCATTATAAGACTCAGTTCCTATCACACAATGCAAAGCAAACCGGAGGATAGAGTTTTACCTTATAATGGCCAAAATATGCTTGATACGAATAAAACAAAAGCATTTGATATTATTACTAGTGTTTATATGTTTCAAAAACAATTTCAATCATAACTATCAATCATAGACGGCATGGGTACCATATATTATGTCGCCATATATATATACAATCAAAACCGCACGGTGTCGTATTTGGAAATTGGATTTCCATCATGAACCAAGGCAAAAGATAGTCCTTACCGACTTCGAGACTCTCTAGCCCGAGCCTCCAGAACAGATGCAACTGCCCCTTGGATCGTCAAGGCCGGCCCACACGGAGTGGATTATAGTGCCTGAACAATACGTTTCCCCTCCCTTTGGGGCATAAATGAGCCAACGAATGACTCCATCGGTCCCGGATCGACCGACATAACCGAGGCGCCTCGCAACAGCAACAACCACACAGGTGAAAATAATATAAATGTCAGCCAGTTTAAGCACTGACACCACCTCTAGCTAGAAAGAAACGCATGCCCTCCCTGATGTCCTCTCCCATTTCTGGTTCATACCGGGGTGTGAGGTTCGCGAATTCACGTTATACACAAAGCTACGCCACACAAGCGGTGCTTTGATCATCAACCACATGACTTTGCTTTTCAACAGAAGCCTTGATCGCTGCATCTTAGCATGCCACACAGGCAATTCACACCATGCAACTGATGGCTATCAATCAAACAGAATGAATTCCAATGTCAGACACACAGTCCATTTACAAGTCCGTTCTGGGTCTGAACGAAATCGGAGGCACTATATACCTCGCACACCCATCGATCTCCATGTGTGTCTGGATGATCGCCACTCATTATCCATATTTCGGGATGCCTCCCAATCAGGACATCAGTTACCATCCAACCGAGGTGAAGATCTCCGGTCTTCAATCACCGTCTTCATCTTCGATTTCTTATCGTCGATTCAGTTATTCAGAATGGGATAAACCCGGTCTTTCTGAGCAACTCGCATATATAATAAACAATTGCCACACAAACACAACATACGCCTTATTCAAATTCATTAGTCACTAACCGTATATTAGTAAGAGAACGATTTCCCAAATATTAACCCCGAAGGCCGAAACCAACATCAGATCGAAACCCAGGAAACCATTCGACTTAACTAACCTTCGGTTAGTTTCTAAATTTCAAATTCCATATCGTTTATAATATTTTATAACGATTTATTGCTATTTTTATTTATTTAAAAATAGCCAATTTATTCAAATGACGCTTCAGGCCATATAGCGGCCGTGGCGCTGTTTTTCTTTAGATTTGATCTACACATATCTGAAAATCTAACCGTTGGAACTTCACAAATTTTATATCATTAGAAAGATCTTTTCAAAACGAATCCAACGGTCCCAGTTTTGGGAAAATCCGACGGTCGGATCTCCCGTTACAATCGTTTGAAGTTTCGATTTCGAATTACGAACTGCAACGTCGTTATTCGATTTAATTTAATTATATATATATATATATATATATATATATATATAATTGATTCTGGCGCTGTTTTTCTTTAGATTTGAATTAAACATTCAAGACAATCCAACCGTCGGATCTTCACAAAGTTGGTGTCGTTGGAAAGATATTTCCAAAGCGAACCCAACGGTTTCGGTTTCGGGATAATCCGATGGTCCGATCTCCCGCACTAATCGTTTAAAATCATGGTTTCAAAACACGAACTACAGCTTCGTTATTCGATATATTTTGATTATATGTATATATATGTGTGTGTGTGTGTATATATATATATCCTTCGATTCCAAAATGATATTCTTTTCATACATTCGTTAAAAATGATATTTTTACCCAACAAACATTTATTTCGACACTTCACTATTTTTAACAATTCATGTATATAATAAAAATGTGATTTCTATTGTCAAGCTATTTATTTCAAAACACGACTATTTTATATAGTTCATATAGATGATAAAATATGATTTTTATTATAAAACAATTTATTTCAAAACATGACTATTTTATATAGTTCATATAGACGATAAAAATATGATTTTTATTGTTTAAACAATTTATTTAAAACACGAATACCATTCAACACATGAATGTTTTCTGTAGTTCGTATATATAAAATAAAAATGTGATTTTTATTGTTAAAACAACTTATTTAAAATACGAATACCATTCAACACATGAATTTCTATTCAACGAA
Source organism: Allium sativum (assembly GCA_030737875.1). Lineage (NCBI taxonomy): Eukaryota > Viridiplantae > Streptophyta > Magnoliopsida > Asparagales > Amaryllidaceae > Allium > Allium sativum. The sequence goes on from CM060924.1 coordinate 60,550,530, forward strand.
TGAATTCCTATTCAACACATGAATGTTTTCTATAGTTCGTATATATAAGATAAAAATGTGATAAAACAATTTGTTTAAAACACAAATACCATTCAACAAATGAATTTCTATTCAACACATGAATGTTTTCTATTCAACACATGAATGTTTTCTATTCAACACACGAATAAAGTTTCAGCACATGAAAATAATTCTAACACATGAATATTATTCAAAATTTCGGCAGCATAACGGCAGGGTAGTTAAAACCTGGGCCGTCCCTAGTACGGATCATCGCTCTACCTTAAAGCCTCGCAGCTTTTGACAATGTGGATTTCATGCATCTAGTTCGCACGCAGGTGGCATGTATATTTTTTTCTTTCTTTTCCACAAACTAATCCTATGTGGTTTCAACCAAATAATTCTCAACCACAAACGATTATTTTTTAACCACAATCAATCAATTTCAACCATAAACAATTCAAATCAACCATTCGCTATCAACCAATTTTCACACCAACCACAACCAATAAATATCGTCCATGGTTTGTGGACGAGGGGCATGTATATATATATATATATATATATATATAAGTATTTCACTTCTATTTCAACACATATATAATTTTTACAACGCATATATAACTTATACATCGAACGTACAACTTATACAACGGTTATACATGAGCTATACAATGCTTATATAACTCATACATCGACTATATAATTTATACATCGTCGTTTTCCATATCGTTTATAATTTAGAAATCTCACATTGGGTTCCACTCCACCAAAAATAGCAGGAGGCTCAGAAAAATATGCGGTCTCTTCTAGAATGTAGAAGACATCCACACAAGTCCACTTCTCTTGTTTCACTGAATTTCGTCAACAAACGAAAAAGATATGATTTTTACAATGAAATCAAAAACCGTAGCACTTTAAAGTGCTATAATATAGTTTATTTTAAAATCAGCCGTACCTCAGTTGAAAGGTTCGAAACTAGGTTTCGATTTTTCTTCGAATCCGTGTAGTTATTCACCGATCGGCCATTGCAGTGTCGGAGGGGGCGGAGCGGCGCACCTGCACCTGGGGGAGTTGGTCAGTTTGACGGCCGGAGGAAGGTGCGGCGATGGGTTGAACGTCTGAACTTCCCGAGCTCGATTCTCCTTGAATGCTGAACGAAAAAATACAAACTATATATGGATTTGAAGCTCGTCTCGAGCTCTTCAAAATCTTTAACTGGAGGAGGGGCTAATTTTGCTTGTAGGAGGCGCAATCGAGGGAAGAAGGAAAGAGGGTGTTTTCGCCGTCGTTTTGAAGATAATCGGGGAGAGAGAATTTTGATGTGGCCAATAGAATTTTTTTATTATTTATAAATTTTAAAAATCCGAAAATACCCTCTTTCACACAAGAACCCCAATCCAATCCCAACGACTATCGTCCCTAGCCAAATACCCCCATTCCAAACAAAATGGGATACGTTTCGTAGGCCCATTCGACTGTTTCAGTCAGTTTTCCTTCAAATTAAAATATCAGACATTCAATGTTTGATTTGAACGTACATTTCAATTTGCGGGGGCCACATACTGATTCTGAAAATTCCCAAAAAATAAATCTAGATATGTCATGATGAAACGGTCCAAACAAAACTAGTTTCGTCGAATTCTGAGAACGTTTGAAAAATGGCCCTTTTCTGGTCGATCCAATTTAATAGAAATCGACCTAACACATTTTCCTTTGCCACGCTCGCATACTAGCTTCAAAAATTATGAAATTTGAAATCTAGCAATAATTTGACATCCCGGATCCAACAAAAGTGGTTTTGTCGAATTTTGAGGTCATTTGCAAAATGTCCATTTTCACGGGCTATATAGACTCTATAGCGACCATTCTGAAAATTCATTTAGCCATAACTTTTGCTTCCCGCTATGAAACTTCCATTTTTTAGATTCGTTAGAAAGATATTCACTAACAGATTTTAATATTTTTGGTTTTACTAAAATCTGTTTTGTTTTGCACCTGGTACAGTCAGTCAAAGTTTGAATTCAATTTTTGAAACTACCGCGCCATTTCAGGCCTTGTTTATAATTAGAAATAATTATATTTATTTTCAAACATCAATTCAAAATCACTTTTCATCATTATTACTTAAAATATTTATTTTAAATATTTTAAATTCACTAAAATAGCCAAATTAAAATTTTCAAACTGGTTCAGATTTTCCGGGTTGTTACAATCTCCCCCACTTAAAACTTTTCATCCCCGAAAAGGAACAAAGTCGAAAGTGGTTTGATTAATAACCTCTACTTTCAATCCGGCTTCCATTCTCCTACTTTTCAGCTTCTAATAATTTTCAAATTTTTCAAAAATTTGGCTAACACCCTAAATTTTCGAAAAATTTCGCCATAACCTCCTTTGTACGGGGAGGGGTTTGGAAATTTATTGGGCCGTATTAGGTACCCAATAAATCCTAATAAGCATGCACATATTTATAGTGATAGATTCCGGTGTCCACATGGGAGTGTGTATAGATCATAACTCCAGAGAATAAATTCCCGTCACCCTATGAATGGTTTTTGTGACTTAATGACTAGAGAGACGTGTTTATTGTCATCTCCAGACCCGTGCGGGGTTTTTATTAATCTAGCAATTTACAGTTACATTATATGGTCCATATCATTCATCAGTTCAACCTGTAATATATAGTCATCGCCATACAAGCCTCTCGCTCATATGGTAAATCTTCAACCTCGTCACACAAGCTCCAAATGCTCATGTGGTATATGATGAAATATGCCTATCTTCAAGAAGCATGCCATGCAGCGTAGTTCAAAAGTAATTGTTACTATCCTACGGCGACATTTATTATTACACACAGAACAACTAACACTCCGCATCCAATGGCATTCACAGGAGTTGATATAATAATATTTCGCATCTAACTCATTAAGGTTTACCTATTTGTCGGGCACGCAAATAAATTCTTTACTCAACAGCTAATCCATTAACCTTTTCAAACATATATAATGCACATGTATATATTTTTATCTATTTTTAACTCAGTTCAATGTGTGATTTAATCGAATAAATTCTACCATTCATTCTCTTATTGATTAATTAACTATCGTTCTAATAGTTTAATTAACCATATCCACTATCACACAACACAAACAACAATCAATTTGTTTTTAACTTTTCAAAAATATACTAATCGATTCATATACTCTTTTTAATTTAAAACAATCAGACTATAGAATTAAAAGTCTACATCCATGAAAAAAATAACAACAAAGTAGAGAACATAATGGTAATGCAAAGTATGGTAAATGTATCTTGCACCGGAGTCAATCAGAGATATCCACCCTGCACTTAGGATAGGCTTTCTTAATGCTTTCCTCTGTTTCCCAAGTACAATCTCGCAGATCTCCACTCCATTTCACTTTGACTAAGTGAACCTTCTTGTTCCTCAGCTCTTTGGTTTCTTTGCCGATAATCTTTAGCGTCTCTCTTCTCACAGCCAGTTCTGGAGTAATTTCAATATCCTGTTGTGCGGCATCTTCCACAACCAAGTCTGGGTCATGAACATGCTTTCGAAGTTGAGATACATGAAATACATCATGTACTCCAGGCAGCCAATCAGGCAGTTGAACCCTATATGCGAGAGTTCCAACCTTTTCAAGGATAGGAAACAGACCAATGACTTTGGGCGGCAATTTCCCCATTTTACCAAACCGGATAACTCCCCTCATCGGCGGTACTTTCAAATATACATAGTCGCCAACGGAAAATGATATATCTCTTCTTCTCGAATCAGCATAGCTCTTCTATTGGCTTTGAGCGGTGAGTAATCATTTCTTAACGAAGTCGACTTTGTCCGCAGCTTCACGGATCATATCAGGTCCCAATACAAGTCTATTACCAGGTTCGACCCAACAAGCAGGAGATCGGCATGGTCTACCATACAATGCTTCGAATGGTGACATTGTCAAGCTTGCTTTGTAGCTATTGTTGTACGAGAAATCAGCCAAATGTAAATGGTCTTCGTATGATCCACCAAAGTCAAGAACACAAGCCCGCAATAAATCTTCTAGAATACGATTCACCCTCTCAGTCTGACCGTCTGTTTGAGGATGATAAGCGGTACATAGATTCAACTTCGTTCCCAGTTCTACTTGAAATGCCTCCCAGAATTTGCTAGTGAATATTGGATCTCTATCACTAACTATACTTTGTGGCACTCCATGTAGCCTAACAATTTCCTTGAAATATATCTGCGCCAGACTCTAAGCAGTTCTGTTCGATCTGACAGATATGAAATGGGAGGTCTTCGTGAAGCGATCTACGATCACCCAAATACTGTCATTTCCTTTTCTGGTTCTGGGAAAACCAACTATGAAGTCCATGGAAATATGTTCCCACTTCCAACCTAGAATGTCCAGCGGTTGCAACAATCCAGAAAGCTTTTGTTGGTCGCTTTTGACTAGTTGGCAAATAGGGCATTTGCTAACATATTAAGAAATATTTCTCTTAATCGACCTCCACCAAATGTGCGTTTGATGTCATTATACATTTTGCTCACTCCGGGATGGATACTAAGTTTTGACTTGTGGCATTCATCCAACACTTCCTTTCGGAGCTCAGAAATGTTAGGAACACAAATTCGACCCTTTAACCTTAGAATCCCAACATTATCAACATGAAAACTCGAGGGCTCGCCTTTCTGAATTATCTCTCTGATCTTCTGAATGAAGTGATCATCCTTCTGAAGAATAGATATTTTATCAATCAATGAAGTCGTAATAATAAAACTGGAGATATTACATTCTTTAGGCTTAGCGCATTGGCCACGACATTGGCTTTCCATGGAGTGTACAGAATCTCAAAATCGTATGCTGCAAGGAACTCTAGCCAATGTTGCTGCCTCAGATTCAAGTCTTTCTGAGTGACTAGATACTTTAGTGATTGATGATCTGTAAACAGCTTGAAATTCTCACCTAGAAGATAGTGTCTCCAGATTTTCAAAGCGAATACAATAGCCAATAACTCAAGATCATGAGTAACGTAACTCTTTTCATGTGGCTTCAGCTGGCGGCTAGCATAGGCTACCACTTGGCCTCTTTGCATTAATACTGCACCGAGGCCTTCTCTAGAGGCATCTGTTCAGACTTTCAAGTCCTGATTGCCATCGATAATCGTTAACACCGAAGCCGTTTTTAATCTGAACTTTAGCTCCTTAAAAGCCTCCTCACATTCTGGCGTCCACTTGAATTTTGAGTGCTTCTTTGTAAGTTTTCTTAAGTGACTAGGTATCTTCAAAAAATCTTCAACGAACTTCCGGAAATAACTAGCCAATCTAAGAAAACTTCGGACTTCCGTGGGAGTACTAGGCTGCTTCCAATTTTGGATAGTTGTGATTTTACTTGGATCCACAGCAATTCCCTCTTTTGATACGACGTGGCCCGGAAACTTTACTTCATCCTGCCAGAATATACATTTGGATAGTTTGGCTTTCAATACATTCCTTCTCAAAATTTCTAACACTTGTTCCAAATGTTTTTCATGTTCGGCTTTTGACTTAGAGAACCAGAACAAACTTATTCAAGACTCCTCTGAACACCCGATTCATAAAATCGACGAAGTAAGCTGGAGCATTACATAAGCCGAACGACATTACTAACCACTCGTAGAACAAGTCTGGACCTCTGAATGTTGTCATAGGAACACACTCTTCGACAATACGAAGCTGATGGAAACCTATAGCTAGGTCCATCCTTGAAAATACTTGTGCTCCATTCAGACGATCCAATAAATCATCGATTCGCAGCAATGGATTTTTATTCTTTATTGTCTGCTTATTCAAGTCACGATAATCCACACATAGTCGCAGAGTACTGTCAGACTTTGGGACAAACACCACTGCTGCTCCCCAGAGAAACTAGGCCGGATCAGATCTTTCCATACAAGCTGTCGAGTTTGATTATCTAGTTCTTCTTTCTCCTTTAGATTCATTCTACAAATAGTGTGCACTACTGGCCTTGCGTTCGGAATTAAAGTGATCTTGAAATCAATTTCTCTCTGCGGAGGTAAACTGACAACTTCTTCGAACACATCTGCATAATTCTTGACGACAGGAATATCTTAGATGAGGTCGGGATTATTCTCTGTGACTACAGGGATATTTTCTATTTGAGCAGGTGAAACATCCAAAGCTGCCCAGAAGTCTTTTCTATCAGAATTCTGACCTTCACAGGGAATGGTTATATAATCACCGGATTTAATCTTTGCCCTAACAACTCTGTTGGCGCATCTAACCTTTGCCTCATATTTGGTTAACCAATCCAATCCCAAAATAAGATCGAATTCAGTAAAATTCATGACGATAGAGATGGTAGGGAACTTATAACAGGAAAAAGAGACAGGCAACGCACAAATCCAGCTAAGATCGAGAGAATGCCCAACCGGATTATGGACAGTGATGGGTAATTTGAGCTTTCTCAATTTCAAATCCAACTTTTTAACTGTATTCTTTGCAATAAAGCTTCGCGACGCGCCTGTATCAAACAGTACTTTAACTGGAATATTTTTGACATTAAGCGTGCCTTCTAAAAATTAGACCTTCTCTGACTAGCTGAGGGTGCTGAGGTTTCTGCCACTTCATTTACCTGAGCCTCTTTGGTTGCTTTTAACTGCCGGCAATCTTGCTTTATATGGCCAAAGTGATGGCAAATGCTGCATTCTCTGGTCTCTTGAAACTTCTTATTAGACTTAGATCCTTCCTTTCTTCATTTCTTCAGAGATCTACAACTTATTGACAAATGTCCTTGCTTATTACAGTTAGAGCATGTGGCAGTCGTTACTGGTTCTTTCTTAGATTTAACCCGTTTCCGCTCGGCTTTAGGCTTCTTACTGGCCTCAGGACTATCAGTCTCTGACTCACCTTTATTACTAGAATAGACTTCCTCTTCGCAGCACAACATACCTTTCTTCTCGAGATCCTCATACTAGTAAGCCATGTATATCATTTCACAGAAAGGAAGCTTCGCATTCCTCATTACACTATTCTGGTGTTTTCTTTGCAGGCCATGAATAAGCCTCAAATTCTTCCTCTTTGGATCTTCAAATCAGATGCGGGGCAAAGTGAGAAAGTTCATTGAATTTCTTATGATATTCTGGAATGGTCATATCCCCTTGTATCAGATAAGAGAATTCATCACATAACCGCTCAGTTGCTTCAGGAGGAGTAAATCTTTTTAGGAAAATCTCTTTGAACCTATCCCAGGTGATATCACCTTCTGAATTATCTTTGATGATCTTTTCCCACCAGATTAAAGCTTCTTCTTTGAGTGCCCAAGATGCCACTAATCTTTTCTGATCATCTCTCAACTGGATACGTTCAAAAATTCTTTCAACAAAACTCATCCAAGCTTGAGCTTGATTTATAGATTCATTGCCCGAGAATTGTGCTCCGCCCAGATTTTGATATCTCTTTAATAGAGCCTCTAGATCTGGTTCTGCATTCCTTCTGTTTCTGACACACATTTTCTAGTACTTCTGCAAATAGCAGATCAAGTGTCAGGTCAGCAGAAAATATATTTTAAAACATAGAAACATATACTTGAATGTAAATGTGTATATTGGGTGTATTTCATTCTTCTATACTCATACTAGGATATTACTGATCCTATCTATAATGAGTTATTCGTCCTAGAACACTACTGGTTCTATTTCTGACGAATTCGTTAATATGTTATATTCCAGAACTAAGCTTAACCAAAGCTCTGATACCACGATGTGACGACCTTAAACCCCGTACTGACAGTGGCAAGGGTGATCTTTGGAATATAACACATAAACAGATAATAACATAATAGAAATAAATAAATACACCAAATAATTTACAATAGTATACACTGGATAAACGTAATCATCAGAGTTACATAGTATACAAGATAATACATAGTACAAATACAGTTCAGCTATACATAAATGTCTACAATGGAAACAAACATAATATGTACAATAGGAGTTTAACAACAAAAAAAGAGATAAATGATAGAATCCATCTTCAGCTCCAGCTATCCAGAAAGAGCCTGCTAAAACCTGAATACAAGGCTGCCCATGTAGAAAAGGAGCACCCGAATTTGCAAGTGAAACAAACTACGAGTCAGTCATGGGACTGGTATGAGAAATCTACTTAACACATTATAATTTGGCTAATCACAGGACCACGCCACTTTTGCGGAACAGTTTCACTCTATTGGATTGCCAGTGCTTTAAAACAAATAATTCTTTTAAACATCGCAATGCTTTTAATAAAAATGAAGCCATTATAAGACTCAGTTCCCATTACATAATGCAACGCAAACCAGAGGATAGAGTTTTACGTTATAATGGCCAAAATATGCTTGATATGAATAAAACAAAAGCATTTGATATTATTACTAGTGTTTATATGTTTCAAAAACAATTTCAATCATAACTATCAATCATAGACGGCATGGGTACCATATATCATGTCGCCATATATATATACACAATCAAAACCGCACGATGTCGTATTTGGAAATTGGATTTCCGTTATGAACCAAGGCAAAAGATAGTCCTTACCGACTTCGAGACTCTCTAGCCCGAGCCTCCAGAACAGCCGCAACTGCCCCTTGGATCGTCAAGGCCGGCCCACACGGAGTGGATTATAGTGCCTGAACAATACGATTCCCCTCCCTTTGGGGCGTAAATGAGCCAACGAATGACTCCATCGGTCCCGGATCGACCGATATAACCGAGGCGCCTCGCAACAGCAACAACCACACAGGTGAAAATAATATAAATGTCAGCCAGTTTAAGCAGTGACACCACCTCTAGCAAGAAAGAAACGCATTCCCTCCCTGATGTCCTCTCCCGTTTCCGGTTCATACCGAGGTGTTAGGTTCGCGAATTCACGTTATACACAATGCTACGCCACACAGGTGGTGCTTTGATAATCAACAACAAGACTTTGCTTTTCAACAGAAGTCTTGATCACTGCATCTTAGCATGCCACACAGGCAATTCACACCATGCAATTGATGGCTATCAATCACACAGAATGAATTCCAGTGTCAGACACATAGTCCATTTACAAGTCCGTTCTGGGTCTGAACGAAATAGGAGGCACTATATACCTTGCATACCCATCGACCTCCATGTACGTATGCACGATCACCACTCATTATCCATATTTCGGGATGCCTCCCAATCAGGACATCAGTTACCATCCAACCGAGGTGAAGATCTCCGGTCTCCAATCAACGTCTTCATCTTCGATTTCTTATCGAAGATTCAGTTATTCAGAATGGGATAAACTCGGTCTTTCTGAGAAACTCAGGTATATAATAAACAAGTGCCACACAAACACAACATAAGCCTTATTCCAATTCATTAGTCACTAACCGTAAATTAGTAAGAGAACGATTTCCCAAATATTAATCCTGAAGGCCGAAACCAACATCAGGTCAAAACCCAGGCAACCATTCAACTTAGCTAACCTTCAGTTAGTTTCTAAATTTCACATTCCATATCGTTTATAATATTTTATAATGATTTATCGCAATTTTAATTTATTTAAAAATAGCCAATTTATTCAAACGACGCTTCAGGACATAACGCGGCCGTAGCGTTGTTTTTCTTCAGATTTGATCTACACATATCTCAAAATCTAACCGCTGGATCTTCACAAATTTTATATCATTAGAAAGATCTTTTCAAAACCAATCCAATGGTCCTAGTTTTGGGAAAATCCGACAGTCGGATCTCCCGGTACAATCGTTTGGAGTTTCGATTTCAAATTACGAACTGCAGCGTCATTATTCGATTTAATTTAATTATATTTATATATTTAAAAATATAATAGATTCTAGCATTGTTTTTCTTCAGATTTGAATTAAACATTCCAGACAATCCAACCATCGGATCCTCACAAAGTTGGTGTCATTGGAAAGATATTTCCAAAGCGAACCCAACGGTTTCGGGAAAATCAGATGGTCGGATCTCCCGCACTAATAGTTAGAAATCACGGTTTCAAAACACGAACTACAGCTTCGTTATTCGATATATTTTGATTATATATATATATATATATATATATATATAACCGATCCTTCGACTTCAAAACGATATTCTTTTCATACATTTGATAAAAATGATATTTTTACCCAACAGACCTTTATTTCGACACTTCACTATTTTTAACAATTCATGTATATAATAAAAATGTGATTTTTATTGTCAAGCTATTTATTTCAAAACACGACTATTTTATATAGTTCATATAGATGATAAAAATATGATTTTTATTATAAAACAATTTCAAAACACGACTATTTTATATAGTTCATATGGACGATAAAAATATGATTTTTATTGTTAAAAATTTTTATTAAAAACAAGAATACCATTCAACACATGAATTCCTATTCAATGAATGAATTTCTATTCAACACATGAATGTTTTCTATAGTTCGTATATATAAAATAAAAAAGTGATTTTTATTGTTAAAACAACTTATTTAAAACACGAATACCATTCAACACATGAATTTCTATTCAACGAATGAATTACTATTCAGCACATAAATGTTTTCTATAGTTCGTATATATAAGATAAAAATGTAACTTTTATTGTTAAAACAATTTATTTAAAACACGAATACCTTTCAACACATGAATGTTTTCTATTCAACACAAGAGTATAGTTTCAACACATGAAAATAATTCTAACACATGAATATTATTCAAAATTTCGGCAGCATAACGGCAGGGTAGTTAAAACCGGGGCCGTCCCTAGTACGGTTCCTCGCTCTACCTTAAAGCCTCACAGCTTTTGACAATGCGGATTTCATGCATCTAGTTTGCACATAGGCGGCATGTATATTTTTTTTTCTTTCTTTTCCACAAACTAATCCTATGTGGTTTCAACCAAATAATTCTAAACCACAAACGGGTATTTTTCAACCACAATTAGTCAATTTCAACCACAAACAATTCGAATCAACCATTCGCTATCAACCAATTTTCACACCAATCACAACCAATAAATATCGTCCATGGTTTGTGGACGAGGGGCATATATATATATTCATATAAATATTTCACTTCTATTTCAACACATATAATTTTGCAATGCATATATAACTTATACATCGAACGTACAACTTATACAACGCTTATACATAAGGTGTACAACGCTTATATAACTCATACATCGACTATATAATTTATTCATCGTCGTTTTCCATGTCGTTTATAATTCAGAAATCTCACATTGGGTTCCACTCCAACAAAAATAGCAGGAGGCTCGGAAAAATATGCGGTCTCTTCTAGAATGTTGAAGACGTCCACACGAGTCCACTGTCGCTTGTTTCACTGAATTTCGTCAACAAACGAAAAAGATATGATTTTTACAGTGAAATCAAAAACCGTAGCACTTTAAAGTGCTATAATATAGTTTATTTTAAAATCAGTCGTACCTCAGCTGAAAGGTTCGAAACTAGGTTTTGATTTTTCTTCGAATCCGTGTACCTATTCGTCGATTGGCCTTTGCAGTGTCGGAGGGGGAGGAGCGGCGCACCTGCGCCTGGGGGAGTTGGTCAGTTCGACGGTCGGAGGATGGTGCGGCGGGCGGGTTTAACGTCCGAACTTCCCGAGCTCGATTCTCCTTGAATGCTGAACGAAAAAATACAAACTATATATGGATTTGAAGCTCGTCTCGAGCTCTTCAAAATCTTCAACTGGAGGAGGGGCTGATTTTGCTTGTAGGAGGCGCAATCGAGGGAGGAAGGAAAGAGGGTGTTTCCGCTGTTGTTCTGAAGATAATCGGGGAGAGAGAATTTTGATGTGGCCAATAGGATTTTTTTATTGTTTATTTTGAAACAAAAAATGTGTGATCTTCTGAAGAGGAGAGAGCACACACACACACACACACACACACACACACACACACACACATATATATATATATATATATATATTAAGTCAAAGGTACAGAGACCATCTATAGAACATAAGAACACAAGATAAACCCTAACACAACTCTAGGGATGCAATGATCATAGATAGATGAGCTCCGGATAAACCACCGCCCATCTACTCCAATATCGAATTCCAGCAAGGCCAGCACCCGATATTGAAGTATATCTACTCCAATACAATAACCCCTACTCTCTATGTAATAACAAAAAAAACAATGAGATATGACATCAAAAAACTCTCTAACAGAAAGCCCAAATGTAATACGCATCATCAATCCAAACAGCAATCCTCAAAGATACATAACTGCTGCCAGACCATCCAGCTATCCACTAAGCACTTCATGTAAATCAACAACCTGAATCTGCAAACATCTCAACAAACTATTAGTAATTTAAAAAACATATATATATATATGGAAATATATGTGTCAATATATATATATATTATATAAGCATATACATATATATATATATATATATATATATTCATACATATTTATTTACCATACATATATGTGTATTATAATAAAACAATGCAAAACCAATGAAAGAAATTAACAACCAATGCGATCTCTATTACGAAAAAAACTATTGATTCTAATAAATTGGTACAAATTCAATCTAACCTTAGACAATAAATTCACAAAACCCGATTTCCCATATAACTTATAATGTGAATTAGACATCCAATTCAAACAAAAGAAAACTATTTTAATGATTAGATCATCCGTAGAAACAGATTTAAAATTGAAAGATCTTTGATTTCTTTCGGACCAAATGAACCAACAAACGATGGTGACTAAAGAATCTAAAATGTATCGTTCACTAGCGTTATAAAAAAATCTATAAGAATCCCAATAATTAGCACAACAATTGACAGGATAGTGACAATCAAAAACAAATATCCTTAAAACCATACTAAAAATATAATTTGTAATATTGCATGAGAAAAATAAATGATCAACGTCCTCATTCATTATATTACAAAAATAACACTTAACATCAAAAATGATATTCTTCCTCTTAAGAAACTCAATCGTATTAAGTTTCTTATGAGTGATTAACCACATTAAAAATTTGCTTTAGGAGGAGAATTAGATTTCCAAATGAACTTAAAAGACCGCAATGAGATTCCCGAAAAATTTATAAATTTATACATAGAATTAACCGAATAGACTTGACTTTTATCCATACCCCAGCTAATAGAGTCCTTACACTCATCAATATGATATAATGATAACTTAGCACAAAGTAAAGCCAATTGTTTTAAACTTTCCCCTTCTAATATATTATCAAAAGAAAACTCCCATGGGGGATCCAAATCTCTTCTAAAGATATCTTTTATCAATGCATTTTTAAAGCTACAACTATTAAAGAGCTCTCTAAATTCAATTTTAAGTGGTAAACGAGAAATCCACCTATCATGCCAAAAGTAAGTCATATTACCAGAATGGACAATCACCTTATAACCTAAGTTAAAAAAGTCAAAGCATTTTAAAACAGACTTCCAAAAGTAAGATAGTTTATTATACCAACTACCACTAGGTCCAACAATGAATTCTCCTTGTGAATAGTAGAATTTAGAAATAATAACTTTCCACGTTGTGGATACTACAGGAGACCTAAATTTCCACAACCATTTTGCTAATAAGGAAGAGTTAAAATTAAATAAATAAATTATTCCCAATCCCCCATCTTTCTTAGATTTACAACACACTTCCCAATTTACTAAACATTTGAATCCCCTACAAATAGGATCTTTACCCCCATTCTATAGAAAATTACGTCTTATTCTATCAATCTTGTCGATAACCCAATGAGGAAATCTATGTACTGACATCCAATACGTAGGGATGGTCGATAGTACTGAATTAACCAAAACTAATCTACCTGCTCTAGGCAAGAATCTATTATTCCAATTTGATAGTCTACTATTAATCTTATCAATTATGACTAACCAATCGTCCCTCTTTAATTTTGACGGACGAATCTTAAAACCTAAATAATCAAAAGGGAATTTCATGACCGAACAGTTTAAGGTCTTAGCAACCATAAACTCAACATTATCAAAATCATTAATAACCATAACAGAACTCTTGTCAAAATTAATTCTAAGCCCCGATAACATCTCAAAACAATAAAGTATAAATTTAAGAGCAATAATATGTTTTGGTAGATGAGAAGAAAATAATAAAATATCATCCGCAAATTGAAGAACAGATAATTCATTATTAAAATCATCATTACCAACATAACCAAAAACACCTAATCTCCCAGCTCGCTTAATGATTCTTGAAAAACCGTCAACCGCCAAATTAAATAGTAGAGGTGATAGGGGGTTCCCCTGTCTAAGACCCCTCTTAGACTGGATCTTCTTTCCCACAACCCCATTTACGACAATATTAGAACTACCTGATCTGAGTAAAAGCATAACCCAGTTAATCCACCTAACACTAAAGCCTCTAGCTAGACATACTTCACATATATAATCCCAGTCAATAGAATCAAATGCTTTCTCAAAATCTAATTTCAAAATAGCACATGAAAAATTATTTTTAACAAACACATTAATGTACACCTGTACCGCTGCCACTCTATCTACTATTTGCCTGCCTTTTATAAAGGCAGTTTGTGAATGATCTATTAGATCATTCATCTTCCCACTTAGCCTATTAGAAAGAACTTTAGAAATGATCTTAACGGATACATTTATCAAAGAGATAGGTCTAAAATCCTTTAAAAGTTTTGCACCCTCTCTTTTCTTAATAAGTATGACATTTGCAAAATTAAAGTTACCTAGACACAAAACCCCGCTATAAAAATCATTAAATAAATTCATTACATCAGATTTCAAGACCTCCCAAAACTATTTATAAAACAGAACAGAAAAACCATCAGGCCCCGGAGCTTTGTCACTAGGCATGTCACAAATGGCCTTCCAAATCTCCTGCTAAGAAAATGGTTTATCTAAATCTGACAACTCTCCCCTAACATCATTAGGATAAATGTCCTTCCAATTAACATTAATTCTTCTCTTAATCCTAGACCCAAAAATTTGTTTGTAATAATTGGTGAAAGCTTCATTTAAATCACGCTGAACTGTCAATTCCTCATTATTTAAGAAAATAGAATGGATCAAATTATCGCGTCTCCTTTTGTTAGCCATACTATGAAAAAAATTCGTGTTATTATCTCTTTCCTTAATCCATTGAACACGTGATCTTTGTTTCCACATTATTTCTTCCTTTTCCAATATCAGTTTAAAGTCATTTCTAAGATTACTAATTCTATCTCTCTCAACTAGGTTAAGCATTCTAGATTCACCCAACTTATCTAAATCTAACATCTCACATAAAATCTTATCTTTCTTAATCCGAACACTACCAAAAATATACTTATTCCATCTCTTAAGAAAAAATCTTAATTTACCAAGTTTAGCAACAAAAATCTTTGTAGAATTTCCCTTGTACAAGTTATTAAAATAGAGTAATGAATTCCATTTAACAGTAACTAGTTTAATAAAACTGGTATCTAAAAGCCACATCTTTTCAAACTTCAAATTATTACTTATTAAAATGATCGAATCACACGAGAGAATTAAAGGACAATGATCCGAAAAACGAAAAGGTAAACCCTTTACTTTACAAATTGGAAATCTATCATCAACTTCAGTACTTATAAAAAACCTATCTAATAAGGCATAAGACGGACTACCTCTGTCATTAGACCAGGTGAATGATCTGCTGCTAAGCGGAATCTCAATCAAATTATTATTAAGAATGAAATCATTAAAATCCTCCATGTCAGAGAAATCACCTTCTATAGGAGATCTCTCTCCTAAAAACCTAGTAACATTAAAATCCCCCCTATAATCCAAAGATTTGGGGAAAGATCCCTAAATTCGGAACATTCATCCCACAATCGTCTCCTCTCAAGCTTAGTGTGAGGACCATACACATTCGTAATGCCCAATAAAGAATTATCACTGAGTGAGTTTAATATAATATGTAATGAGTGTAACTTAGAAAATTCGTGTACTAATCTATATTGGTTATCTTTCCATCCTATCATAAGCCCTCATGCACTGCCTATTGACGGTAGACAGGCCCAATTACGAAAATGTGATCCACCTAATCTAGTATAAAATCTAAAGTCAGGCCTTTCAATTTTAGTCTCTTGAAGCAAAGCAATGTCAATATGGTAATCTACAAAGAAAGTCCTAACTTTAGCACATTTTTTGGGTTCATTCAAACCCCTAATATTCCAACTAACAATCCTCATCTACTCAAGGAAGAAACTCTCTCTAGTTCCCTACTCCTAATGTGGTCAGTATCTAACTGTATATCTGTAAAAATAAAGCCTGTATCATTTGCCAACTGAAGTAGCTGACTAGTCGAAAGGCTACCTAAAGCATAGGGAGAATACTCACAACCATAAACGGGAACCAAACCTGAGCCCAAACTCGCATTGCTACTGCTAGCAAGCGAGCTCTGAGACCTACCTGAAGGAGAAGCAAGTCTGTTTCGAATCCTTGCACTTCTTCTGACCAAACCAGAACTGCACTCTGTTCTCCTCCGACTCCTCTTCCTGCAGGAAGAAGAACCAAAAAGAGGTGAACCTCCACCGTCTTCTATCACAACAGACGATATCAAAAGATTAGACTGCCCAATAGCAACATTTCCTGAAGGAGACGTGGCACACATCTTTTGTAAATCACAAAAGCACGAACTCCAGACAAGTGAAACAACTCTCTCAAGTGATAATTTTGACCAAATAGTGCAACCTGACATACTCAGTCCAACCATCAACCCATTCATACCACCACTGTCCCTTGATATTGTCTATATCAATTCTTCCCTGAGCACCTGAGCACAACCATTATATTCATCACCACCTCTCATGACATAAGATCTCCCCAAACCGCCTCTAACCAAATCAGAACACTCAAGTACACTAGACTGATACGCCTCCACTTCCACATTTTCAATATCTGAATCGACACCATGATCGGAGTTAACCTTCCCTACTTTATCTGAAATAACCACCTTCCCCATAGATCGCTTCAACCTTCTTCCAGCTTTAACTTTCTTCACTATAATTAGCTTAGAAGAAGGTGTTAAAACTTCCAGTGACTGAACTGCATTTCCACCCTCTTCATCCATAAATTCCATTAACACATCAAAATTATTAGCCAAACTAACATCTTCTGCCACAAACCAGACTTTCTCCTTTGCCGCCCCCTGAGCTTGAACACAACTATTAGAATATACCCCATCATAACCACTCATATCAACCAAATCATTTCCGGTCATCTTCTCCTTACCCTTACCATAACACGACTGCTTTTCTCCATTTTACCAAGCATTCCACACAAAACCATTACCAAATAGAACAGCAGGATCATAATTCATGGGATCCAATTTAGATTTAAACAAGCACCTATCAACAACAATCACATTCTCATCCATCAAAAATACAGTCTCATGCTCGGCCAGATCATATAATTCTGCTACAACCTTCTTCCCTATAGAATCAGTCTTCCCTTGTGAGGACACCGCATTATTTTTTAAGGGCACAGTATCATTTCCCAACCTCAACAACTGATATTCAGTCACACAACCTTCACAATTTACAGCCGTGTTTATCACATCAAAGTGCGATAGAATACCATCCAACAATACAAAAGCCCTTCTCTTATATCTCACCTGTGAATCGGAATATAATCTTCTCAATTTAAGAAGATTTAAACTAAATCGGACCGCATGTTCCTTTCTACTCATCGGACTCGGTAAGGGTGGAAAAACACCCTCGAAAGACGAGTTTTTACACCACAATAAGCCTTCTATAATCCCTTCAAGATGCCATCCCAACAACAGTAGAAAATAAGATCCTCCATTATCATGATAATAGAAGTCCATTTCATAAATTTCAATAAGCGCCGACAGTTTCAGACATAAATGCAAACAGTTGAAGTGCAGAATATCGTAGATAGTTTTACCTTTAAAAATGTATGGACAACTGGATATTCGATGGCCAAAACCTCTACACTTGAAACAACGATAACCATTTCTGCACTCTTTCTCTAAATGATCAGATTCCCCACATTTGAAGCAGCGACGATTTCTAATAGTTTTCCTTGGAAAGGCTCTGTTATGCATTTCAGGATTCCATATATTATGAGGTACAGAATTTTTTATAACATCCACATAAGATCTCTTTGAAGGATTTTTAATAACATTGATCTGATCCTGGATGCTCATGAACTTCTTTAAAACAATCAAACCCGAGTTCAAGACTGAGTCAACATCCCTAGCTTCATTTCGCCCATCAAGAATTTCTCTAAAAGAATAACCCACCATATGATTCTTGTCACCACCTCTGAAGCGACGACTATCACGATACCGCGATCTTGAGAGGTTCGGAGTTGTGATAGAAATTGGGGTTGCTCTATTCCTCTCAACATACAAACTTGAATCTCCAGAAAAAGATTGATAGAATATCGAATTAGGGCATGCATTATTCACCGACGCAGAAGAGAAAATATTAGCCGCCATTATTGATTTTCTTGGTCGAGGGTCCGTGCCAGTACGCAATTATTTCTTGAACAGCTTCATTATTATCAAGGAACGGTATCAGTTTTGATTTTTTTTTATTGTTTATAAATTTTAAAAATCCGAAAATACCCTCTTTCACACACGAACCCCAATCCAAACCCAATGACTATCACCCCTAATCAAATACCCCCATTCCAAATACAATGGGATATGTTTCATTGGACCATTCGACTTTTTCAGTCAGTTTTCCTTCAAATTAAAATATCAAACATTCAATGTTTGATTTGAACGTACATTTCAATTTGCCGGGGCCACATACTGAATCTTAAAATTCCCGAAAAATAAATCTAGCTATGTCATGACGATATGGTCCAAACAAAACAAGTTTCATCGAATTCTGAGACCGTTTGAAAAATGGCCCTTTTCTGGTCTTTCCAATTTAATAGAAATTGACCAATCACATTTTACTTTGCCACGCTCACATAGTAGCTTTAAAAATTATGAAATTTTAAACCTAGCAATAATTTGACATCCCGGATCCAACAAAAGTAGTTTCGTCGAATTCTAAGGTCGTTTGCAAAATGGCCATTTTCACGAGCTATATAAACTCTATAGCGACCATTCTGAAAATTCATTTAGCCATAACTTTTGCTTCTCGCTATGAAACTTCGATTTTTCAGATTCGTTAGAAAGATATTCACTAACAGATTTAAATATTTTTGGTTTCACTAAAATCCGTTTTGTTTTGCACCCGGTACAGTTAGCCAAAGTTTGAATTCAATTTTTTAAACTACTGCGCTATTTCAGGCCTTGTTTATAATTAGAAATAATTATATTTATTTTCAAACGTTGATTCAAGCACACTTTTCATTGTTATTATTTAAAATATTTATTTTAAATATTTTAAATTCACTAAAATAGCCAAATTAAAATTTTCAAACTGGTTCAGATTTTCCGGGTTTTTACACTATTTATTTTCAATATACTTTGAAATTTCCCTTTTATACCTTCATGTATTTCTTACGGTATTTAAAAATACCAATTAACCGTGATCGATATCATTCAACACACAAAATCCACAACAGATTTTATATCACATCATATATTACAATATATGAGCATAACAGTATATAAATATTGAGGTGTCCAGTTGGACCCCTCCAACCTGTTTCCCTGCATCACAGATGTTAAACAACATGAATATAAAATATTCTGACAAATAGAATCAATATTCGATTAACAATTTTTATATATATCGTTATCTATAATTTCAACCAATACATAAGCAATTCAACCAGACAGTCAGCACACAGCAATCAGTCATCATTTATCAATTCTAAATATACGTTATAAAAATAGAACTGTTCAGAGTTGGTGAGTTTTACTCACATTGGCATTTCATCGTTAAAGAAAGATAAAATGTTTATTTGATTTGAATCAAACAATTTATTTCACCATAAATGCAAACGAGCTCAATGGACTTCCAGTCAGTTCCATCGTGTAGGCGCCGTCCATACGATCCTAATGTGACTGACTGCTCAAAATTCTGATACAGTATGCAGAAGTTATTGTATTTAAAAGTTATATGAATTAAATTAAAACTTAAATTCTAATTTCAACTGGGCTTCTTCCCAGCCCATTACCAATTCAAAAGCCCACCTAAGCCCCAGCCCAAACCGCAACTTCATCTTCCTCCCAGTAATGAAACTCGAGACTTCATCCCATGCCATTACGGCATCTTCCTTTCACCGCATCCCCTCCCTCCTTATGTGAAAACTCAAACCATCATCACCACTAAACCTCTCATCTCGTCCTCTTCCTAGTACTCTTGTCCAACTCGCTCCTCATTTTCACATTCCGACATCGAGCCACCTACAGGAACTCACCGAACGATTTTGACATCGCATAAGCCAAACCTTGCCAAACTCCACCTCTTCTAACAGCAAACCCAAGTCTAACCTTGGTTTCACAAATCAATGCTCCTACCTCCTGAATCAGCCAGCCCTAGGTGCTGCTTTGATGTCGAGCATCCAAAATGTTCGTCGCACTCCTCCAAACTGGTAGCAACTGAAGAGAAACTCTACCCAAATTTTATATATATATATATATATAAGTTGTGATTTATAGGAATTTATCCTAATTGATTTGATTTTTTTGAAGTATAAATCTCTCATGTTTTTCCTTAGAGAACGGTGGCGGCTTGTTTTTGAGAAGCAAGAGATAATTAGGTCTTAAGGAAATTAGGAGGGAATATTTATAAGGGGATTATATTGTTTTTATAAGCAATCGTTATCTGAAATCCTCGTTCAAAAATTCCTATAATCACATACGATATCCAAAAATCACGAAACTGGACATGCACCTTCGGTTCGACATTACGGACCCAACGAAAATAGTTTCGTCAAATTCCGACTCCGTTTGCTCACACAGCGTATTTTTAACCGTCGAAATACTGACTGTTTTTCACATTAAAAATTGTTACGACCACACAGTGACTCTAAAAATCACGAAACTGGAAATCTAACAATAATTTAATATTACGGATCCAACAAAATTAGTTTCGTCGAATTTTGAGGTTGTTTGCAAAACTGGCTATTTTTAAAGCTCTAAATAACCCTTTTAAATATATAAATATATTTAAAAACAATTAAATTTAATATTTAAAAATAAATATTTTCGTATATATTCACAACAGAATATTATACAGCTCTAGAATATTCCTATATGAATTTCTAACTCGATATTTCAAATCCCGATTAAATCGATATTCGATTTATAATGAATTTCCTTTTATATATCGTTATAAATTATAAACGAATTCCACAACGACTTTTCTAAAATTTGATTTGGACATAAATCAAAATCTACACGACGAAATCTCGATTATTCTCTTCGACTAGAAAAATATACATCACCAGCTCCGTACGTTTCTTGTTTCACTGAAATCCAATTTAAAACGGACCCTCTATATCTAGTTGAGGTTCAAATCGCCAAATAGCGAACTGCCGTGCCGTTACGCGCTAGTGTATATTTATATTATAAACTATACGTTCAACTGTCGTCGATTGAATATATTTGTTCATATAATTCAACTTTAAACTGAACTATGTATTTTAAACAAGTGTGAACCCGTTCTTCGCACACGGGTTGTTGCAAAAAATTTGTTTTTAGATTATCGTTGTATCTTTGTTTTGCTTATAGAATCAACATCATGGATCTAATTAAATGGAGCATTCCATTCGATTCATTTTCTAAAAGAGTGTTTTAACGAATTTGTTGCAAAACATTAAATTAATATCGCTAGATAGAACACATTTTAAAGGAAGAAGGAATAAATTGTTTGAGAAGTTTTGTGATACAAAAAACAATGTATATTTTATGATTATTAACTCCAACTTTGATAATTTTCATTGTTAAGTACGGAACCAAAATATTAAAAACTTCTCATATCATAGGAAATGCAGGCTAACATATAACATAAATGCGTTATCTTTAACAAAGTCAATATTAATTGAAATTTAAGTAGACAATAATCATACATGTGTCGTAATCCTCAAAGGAAATTTAAAGTCATTTTTCAATTAAATGCACAGATACAATAAAAGAATGTCTCTTAACTTTATAAAATTAACAAAGGATACACACATGCATGCATGTACATGCCCGCTCAGACACATATATAACAGCCTAATATGCATGATCTATGGTACAATTCATTCTTTAGTAAGCTATTTTATTTTCTATGCACTTGCATCCATGATCCATGCGCCACAGTTTCAATTTTTTTCTTTGATAAGAAGGAATATCACATAGAATGGGAAGAATCACCTCATCTGACTTTTGATTCTGTAGTGACCTATAAATAGATTAGGCAACATATTAGTTTTTATATCTATACTATATCTTTCGGTTATAGGACTAATCAAAATAGTATTAAAACCCCATAGAAAAACAATACAGTATAGCCCGTAATATGCTTTACCAGCTCCTAACTAATACAGCTAAGCATGCATGCAATAAAAATCTGTACTGACACAGAGATACCCATCTTTCTTTTTGTATAATGTAAGTTGGCGACACTGAACTTTGAAATAATTTGGTGAATATGGATATGTGAATAAGTTGATTTGTGCTACACATTTGTCAACTACCATTTCCTCTCATTGTACCTTATTTCTTGCACTAACCTCATGAATCATGATTCAGCAGGTTTCAGGACCAAACCCAACTCTGCCGCACCATGTCATCATATAGGAAACATGGAAAATAAATATGTACTATTGGAGCATGAATGTGCAAACTTGGACAGTTGTCATAGGAAAAACATTTTAAAAAAAATCTTATAATGCAAAGAAATCAATACAACTGTACAACACCAAAAATTAGATATAAAATGAAATAGCTCATTATTGCTCTAGAACAGAAACTAATAATGTTGAAAAGAAATGCAGAAAACAACTTAATTTGTGAAATAAACATTAACTGCTCAAATAAACAAATCTAAAGGATAAAGGAAACATGGAAAATAAAACTGTGTGTGTAACAAATCTAATTCTTGATATTCATTTGTTTAGAACACAAAACTAAAGGATAAAGTATCAAAATTCAATATAAAAGACTAATCAATTTATGAAGCTACCTCGCTATCTAATCGTAAAATAATAAAACACGACCTTGTTCAGAAATCTAATATAAAATACAGGAACAAACTATAGTTTCAAAATTTAGTACAGTATACTCTATTAATTAGTATGTAGTACATAACCATTATTTGGTAGACTAATTAATCAATAACTAATCAAGCAATTGAAATATTTTCCACTGTTTTTCTTACTAGAATAAAGACAGGTTAGGAAAGATCAAATGTCATTGTCTAAATTATAATATTGTAAATTTCTAAGTTGGAAACTTAATAATTCCTTAAGGGGAAGGAGGGGGGAGGGGGGTGTTCAATTTTAATGTTCTCATTATATACCCAGCGTATCTCAACCATTAATTCATTCATCATCAACTTTTTTGTGCTGAACTTCAATCACTGATCAATTTAAAATGATATCTGACTGAAACTCAAAGTGCGTATATGAAGACATCTAGAAAGGCAACAAACGTCTCAGCTCTCACAAAACAAATTCACCATGATATATCCATGGATAATTAGAATTTTGTAAGACATAAAGATAAATGAGACAAATCAATTCTATAATAGGAATGATCAGAGATTCGAACATTTGTGCAAGGGAACAACAGATGATTTTCTATGAGTCCCTTGAAAAGAGGTAGGCATTTCAGATTATTTTTTCCATGAAGGACAATTTAAATCTAAGGGAGCAATAAAAAAATAGTGGAATGATCAAATGATGGTAGTATGCTGCAAGCAGCTCATTTATTTAGCGGTTGAATGCATGTGAGGAGGATTTATTACACTTGAACTTAAATTTTATACAAAAATAGATCTTTATCCAAAATGAAATCCATATTAAAGCACTACACAATAGAGGAAGGCCTATAAAAGAATAAGTCCAATCGGACTGACTATTTAGCAAGATACTTTTGTCCACATCAAGAAATTATAGGGAAGATGGTTTCAAAACCATTTCTTGCCTCTTAATTTCAGTCATGAGATAATTTGTTTTGCTATTATAGTTTGTTGTGCTCCCATTTTTGGTACTACACTTAGGCTAGAGTGGATCATTAAAAATCTGTGTCGCTTTCATGTCCTATTTGTTGGCAAAGCACGTCTAGGGTTACACAAATGTTTAAGTATATGTATATCAAATATAAGCACGTATTTGTACTAATCAAAATCAGAGGTAACATTTCTATTCCTACTTTAGAGTTTTGAGATCAATGTATACTGTGGTGCATGACCGACTTATTACAGTTAATACAAATTAATGAGCATTGAATGCATACTGAAACAATCAGAAGTAAAAAAAAAATGCACATCATCGTAATTTAAGGGTATAGAGATGTTCTGCTTCTAGAATTTATAAGATGCACGATTTCAAGTTCATTCGGAAATTCAAACCAGCAAAGATGAATCCAATTAACAGTCAAAATGTTGAATAACATTATATTTCAAGTTCATTCGGAAATTCAAACCAGCAAACATGAATCCAATTAACAGTCATTATGTTGAATAGCATTATATCATATCCTCCATTCTCAAGAACAAGTGATTCAATTTATGATGAAATATACATCTAATTTTTCTGCACTCATTAAAATAGATTTTTATTTTGATAGCTTGTGCAAGGCTGCCTAAGGCTTCCCTTATGTACGCTAAAAAGAATGAAAAAGAACGGTCAACATTACTGTGTGCTTTTAAACCAAGCTCCAAACAATCACTCTTAACTATAGAGTATGATGATCAAGCCTTATTCTGCAAACCAACAAATTTGGTATTGCACAAAGTAAATCTTTAAGTACTAAAAAAAATAAGAATATTTCAACTTGGCATTAAAGACTCCTACAATTTCAAAGTCAGTTAAGATAACTTCAATAGACTTCACTGGCTGGCATATTTAGGATTTAATGCTATTATTCAAATAGAACTAAATTAGGCTAAAATAACCATAATAGCTGGATTAATGGTAAAACCATATTAATTTGATGGCGATTCTTACATTCATTATACAGGTTGTGGGGAACCAATCAATGTTTGGATCAAATAAAACTTCTCTGTTTCTGGGTATGTAGATTGGTAGATAAATTTCAAATTTTAAACAAAAACAATAGAAATGAAAGAATAAACTTTTTCAGCAAGTAGATCGCCTAATTTATCACTTTCTTATTGTGAAATCAAGTTAATATTGGGAAGAAAAGAATGAAAGAGAGGCATGGTACCAAACCATGCAAATTTATAAATACGCCGAAAACACTATATTAGACTATTATGTAGATATATTAAACTATTACCTAAAGACACTTGCGTTACATGCTACAACAACATACTGCCACGAACCATGTTAATTAACGAATAAAATTCTTGTAGTTAGCCTTGTTTATCAGTTGCAAAGTAACAAACATTTGTTTTTCTGGTAATTTTAATTGTATTTATATTAAACTTGCATGATATGTAAACATAGAAGGCAAATATTGTACATGATAATATGGTATAACAAATTATATATGATAATTGGAGTTTAATGAGATCACTTAAAAGTTCAATTTCAAAGCCAACGTTGTTGTGTTACACCACAATAATTTGATTATTCTGTTTTTAAATGAGATCAACTTCCAAGGTTTGGATTTTAAAATTTTCCCCACCTTTACTTCCTAATTTTTAATACTATAGCTTTATATTCATATTTATTATATGTGTGCTCCATCATCAATGATACTATAACTTAATTAACCATCTTTTCATGATAAACTACTATAACCTTTCTTAAAATAGAGTAAGAAAATAATAATGAGATAATATAAGTTACATCATGGATGAATATACTGTAACCATACACCAAAAATATGT
This sequence comes from Allium sativum, assembly GCA_030737875.1. Lineage (NCBI taxonomy): Eukaryota > Viridiplantae > Streptophyta > Magnoliopsida > Asparagales > Amaryllidaceae > Allium > Allium sativum. Next base: position 60,576,542 of record CM060924.1, read on the forward strand.
ATTTAGAGTGAATATAAAAGATTAGATAGAGAGTAATGCCTAACATGAACATATATTTTTATTTATACCACATCCTAAGAAAATAATGCAACATAAATTTGCATATTAATAAATCAGATGGAATTCCAGCAAGCTTAAGCCCATGTTATAAGTTAAGAGGACTGCGAATTCCATTATCAATGCACTACACGTCGAAAATTCCTAATTTTTAAAAGAGGCCTAAGCACAGTTGCCATATTTGTCGGTGCTACCACAATGAGTTGTTCATGACATAGAATATTAGGTACCATTACTTTAACGACTGTCATTAGAAGCTAAATTAAAGTTCAATAATGTACAAAGACCAGAGATGTAAAAAATGATGGTGTAAAACAAACTTGTTTACAAATAGTAGAGATACTAAGAAAAACTATATCTAAGATACTTGAAAAGTGAAAATTATTCATTAATAATAAAATCAATAATAAAACAAATACAAAAAGCTGGGAGACAATTTAAGGCAAACTACAAAAGTCCAAAAATTATCAACAAATGTCCTATATCCTAACAAAATTATAGCTTTAAATATGCACATGTGAGTTAGAAACCTTACACATGGAGTTGAAGTACTTCTTTCTAACTACATAAAAGTTTTCACAAAAGTCATAGATTTAATCCGATTTTGTATATGTAAAATATATGACAGATTAGACACTTAATCAAGTTAAATATAAAGCTTTGGGCAAAAATACTCCTTTACACAAACTTTTTGTACTTTTATAATTTTTGTATTATTAAATCTGACCAGATATGTTATGGTCAAAAGTTATATGAAAGCTTTGGCCAATGAATCATTATTTTTTTGTATTGCTGTGGTCAACTATAAAAATAAGAGTGGTGCAAAAGATTTACTTGACTTTAAAAAGAAATTTCTGTCCAAGTTTCCAAGGACCTAAAGACAAATCATGAACATATATCAAATAGCTTAAATATTTAACTACACCAGCGGATGAAATATAATAGTGGATGAGGTGTTGGAATTGTTGTACATATATCATTACCATATATAAAGAGATACATATGTAGTAGCTGTATCTCATATTCACACTTGCTACATATTATTTATGAAGCAAGAAGACATCAAAACTCTATAAATTTTGTTCTTCATCAGAACAAAGAAAAGAGACCCATAATCCATTTCAAATTTAGGATCATGATTGATGACTTACAGAACTACCATCAAGTTTACTCAAAGCTACAAAACACCATTAGTTCTCAGCTCATCATAACATATGGTTGTAGGACAATCATCTTCATTATGATAATATGGGTATTCACTTTGAAAATTTTTGCTGTAACCGTAGAAGTCACGTCCGTTAGTTTGAAAAGATTAGACTGTGGAGAGCAAATAAATAACAAAAAGTACAGAGCAGGACAAATGTGAATAAATATCGATGGAAAAATGACTAAAGAAAGAAAACATAATCCAAATCAAATCAAAGGGACAATGGATGTAATAAACCAATCTCAAAAAAGTTTTACATAACATAGTTTTTGTCCTTGCTCAACCCATCCCCTTATTGAATTGGAAAGTGCATTCCAACTACTGTAAATTGGAAAGTGCATGACCCTGCTTCTGGCGTTTATATTAAAAAGTAATAACATGCTTATAACTGAAAATATAACATCTATTTTGTTGATAATTTACTGGTAAATTGAATGTAACCTTAGTCAGATGCAAGATTTATATTGGCAGATTGTAATTCTTTATTTCAAAACTTGAGCTGAAAAATGGTATATTTGTGAAAACATGAAGTATTTGTGAAAGATAAAGAGATCTAAGGATGTTAGTCAATATAGTAATAAAAAGTAACAGAAAACTTGGAAGAATAAAAAAAGGTTGCAATAAGACACAAAGATGACTACTGGATTGTTACGAAAAAAATTCAGGTACTAAAATGATATTAAAAGGACCTTTCTTTACAATACAAATAGAAATTAAAAATACAAAATATCCAAAGTTAATTAAAATAGATTTTCAGTTTTCGTGGAAGTATATGAAAGCATCCATTTCCTTCACTAATGATTACTCATAAGCGTACAAAAGCAACCATGTCCTTCTATAATGACTCGGTCAATAATGACTGTTCATAAACATATAATTTCTTTCAAACAATCATTTTATGCTTATTTCATGATGGCAAACTTCTCATTAAAAAAGAAGGATGCCCTAGCCTAAAAATGGAAAGAAAGACTATTACAACTTTTGGTAGGAAATTAACCATTAAAAGTAAAATTTTATCATCAAAATTTGAAAATGGAAGTTGAATACCACAATAGCAGCATGATTAGAGATGGTCAAAAAAGTTATTCACCCATATAGATAGTAAATGAGTGAAAGATTGTCGCTAACATACATATCCAAATCTATTAAAAGATTAGAGGGGCTTTAGAACCAATGAAGCTCTTGTCAATATTAATAGTATTATAATATAGATTATAATAACAGATCAAACAATTTTTCTTAATGCACTTTAACAGATAGTTTAAAAATTCATAACGGGAAATTATGCCATCTCTATCATGATTAAACTTTTTAATGACCAATAGAATAAAATAGCTGAGATGGAAAATACCATTAACGTATGTCATAAATCTGGCATTAGCACAAACTCTTTTACTCATAGGTAGAAGTTTAGTAAGGTCAATTATGCATGGGTAAAATACAAAAGGTATAATTCATTTGGAAAAATTAACAAAAACATTAGAAATCTTCCATCAGCTGTAGTCGTGAAAATCACATAAATTACCAGATCTTTACCATTCCCTAGATAAAGAAATCAAACTAATCAATTATTCAAATTTTTCAAAAGTAGATTGACATGTGGAATCCAAGTTAAAAGTGAGCAATATATTAAATATATGCCCAGATGTACTACACAAAACAACCCGGTAACAACATAAACTTAGAGAAGAGAGATACAGGGACAACAATTTTGTTTCATATAGGATATCAAGGTGATTCATTCATAAGAAAACCAATTTATTTTGAAATAGCAAAATCAGAAGCAGACAGAAAATCCAAGAAGAACTAAGTTTACTAATGAATAGCGAAGCAAAAAAAGGGATTTTTACCTTATAAGTGATGGTTAATAGGTTAAAAGGCAGAGCACAAACAAAAATACTGGCTACCGCAAATCATTTGAGTTAGGGAATGATATCCTCCAGAACAAATCAATGGGGAAAGATTTAGAATCGCCAAGCGTAACATAAATAACAACCCTTGGAGAAACCGGAAGACGACGATCGGTTTGCCATTGTAATTTGACGCAGGATGGTATATTGAATTAGGGATAGAGCAATGATAACAGAGATGCGTTGGTATTTGGGAGAATAAATTCGTGGATCATTTGGGAGACGGTTGAGTTTATATCTGGGAGAATGGCTGTGAGGCTAGGATTGCTAACTCAGTAATTATAATATAGTATAGATAATCCAATTCACACTATATTGTGAATTCTACTATTTGTGGTTATTTCTGAATTAAATATATTATTCTATTATTTAAATAAATTAAATAATCTATATAATTTAGTTTAACGACCATCCAATTCTCTGAATTACTATTTATATAATTAAATTAATTAATTAATTATAACACCGTAAAATACGAGTCGTTACACTTCTGTTCCTCAGCACTCGGATATCTTTGCCAACTATTTTCACTATCTCCCTCCTTACTGCTAGGGCCGGGGTAATCTCCAAATCTTGTTGTGCTGCTTCTTCCACAAATAAGTCTGGATCATGAACATGCTTCCGAAGTTGGGACAATGGAATACATTATGAACCCCTGGCAATCAGTCAGGCAACTGCACCTATAAGCGAGAGTCCCAATCCTTTCGAGAATAGGGAATGGACCAATAAACCTTGATGTCAATTTTCCAGTCTTCCCGAATCGGATTATACCTCTCAATGGGGAAACTTTCAAGTATAGAAGACCGCCAACTGAGAATTCTAAATCCCTTCTTTGAGCGTCTGCATAGCTCCTCTGTCGGCTTTGAGCAGCCAATAATCGCTTTTTAATAAAATCAACTTTATCTAATGCTTCACGAATCAGGTCGGGACCCAATACTAATCGATTGCCGGGTTCCACCCAACATGCAGGAAATCTGCATGGCCTGCAATATAATGTTTCAAATGGCGACATCTGAAAGCTTTCTTGGTAGCTGTTATTATAAGAGAATTCAACCAAGTGCAAATGATATTCCCATGACCCGCCAAAATCTAGAATGCATGCTTGCAACAAGTCTTCCAATATGCGGTTCGCCCTCTTAGTCTGGCCATCTGTCTGAGGGTGATAGGCGGTGCTCATATTCAGCTCATTCCCTAGCTCTTCTTGGAAAGCTTACCAGAAATTACTAGCAAATATCGGATCGCGGTCACTGACAATGCTACCGGGAACTCCATGCAGTCTGACAATTTCTCTGAAATAAAGATGTGCCAAACTTCGAGTTGTTTTATTGGATTTGGCAGGGATGAAATGGGCAGCCTTTGTGAAGCAGTCTACAATACCCATATATTGTCATTGCCTTTCCAAGCTCAGGGCAAGCCATCTATAAAGTCCATAGAAATTTCGTCCCACTTCCAACTTGGAACCCCTAGCGGTTGCAACAGACCTGCTAGCTTTTGCTGATCACTTTTGACTTGCTGACAGGTGGGACATCTAGCAACATATATAGAAATGTCTCTCTTCATCGCCTTCCACCAAAAGGTACACTTAACATCGTGGTACATCTTGCTTACTCCTGGATGGATGCTAAGCTTAGATTTGTGACATTAATCCATAACTTCTCTTTTTAGCTCGGGGATATCTGGCACCCATATTCGCCCTTGCAGTCTAATGGTCCCCTTGCTGTCTATTTGGAAGCTTGACGCTTCGCCCTTTCGAACTCGCTCACTAATCATCTGAATAAATCTATCACCTTTTTGGAGAGCATAGATCTTGTCGATCAAGGTAGGGGTAATAATGAGATTAGGAAGGATAAGATTGGCGCTGGCTGTATTCTTCCTGCTGAGAGCATCTGCCACTACATTGGCTTTCCCTAGAGTATATAAGATGTCCAGGTCATAGGGTGCAAGGAATTCGACCCAACACTGCTGCCTCAAGTTCAAATCTCTTTGGGTGAATAAATACTTTAAGGATTTGTGGTCAGTATAGAGCTCGAATTTCTCGCCCAAGAGATAGTGCCTCCATATCTTTAGAGAAAATACAATGGCCATTAGCTTAAGATCATGAGTGGCATAATTCTTCTCATGCGGTTTTAACTGGCGGCTAGCAAATGCGACAACCTTGTCTCTTTGCATTAGCACCGCACCAATTCCTTAAACAGATAAAAGTATAACATGTTAAAATAAGATTTGACATTAGAAAAATGTCACTTCTGACATGTTTATTTAGATGAAAAGAATAACCTTCTCTAGAAGCGGCTGTCCAGACTTTCAGATCCTGATTGCCATCAATAATGGTCAACACAGGAGCAGTGATCAACCTATGTTTCAGCTCTTGGAAAGTTGCCTCACATTCGGGTGTCCAAATGAACTTTATATGTATCTTTGTCAGATTCGTCAATGGAAAAGATAATTTCGAGAAATCCATAATGAATTTCCGATAATAGCCGGCCAGACCTAAGAAACTTTTGTCTTCTGCGGACGTGCTAGGCTGCTTCCAATCTTTGATGGCCGAGATCTTTCCTGGATCTACTGAAATGCCTTCCTTTGATACAACATGTCCAAGGAATTTCACATCTTCTTGCCATAATATGCACTTAGAGAATTTGGCTTTCAACACATTTCTTCGCAACATCTCCAAGAATTCTTTCAGATGCTTTTCGTGTTCAGCAGTGGATTTAGAAAAGATTATAAAATCATCAATGAACACCATCACAAATTTATTTAAAACATCGCGGAAGACTCTATTCATTAGATCAACGAAGTATGTTGGAGCATTGCATAAGCCAAAGGGCATCACTAGCCATTCATAAAATAAGTCCGGTCCTCTGAAAGCTGCCAAAGGCACACATTCCTTGGCAATGCGTAATTGGTGGAAACCTGTAGCTAGGTACATCCTAGAGAATACTCGTGCTCCATTCAAGCGATCTAGCAGGTCATTAGTTTGAGGTAGTGGATATTTATTTTTCAGAGTTTGCTTATTTAGTCATGGTAGTCCACATATAGCCTGAGGGTACGGTCAGACTTTGGGACAAAAACCACTGCTGCACCCCAGCTCGAGAAGCTAGGTTTGATCAGACCCTTCCACAAAAGTTGCTTAGTTTGATTGCTCAGCTCCTCCTTTTCTTTTAGTGACATTCTCTGAATGGGGTGTACAATGGGCCTTGCATTCGGAACTAAGTCAATTTTGAAATCAATTTCTCTGTGCGGAGGTAAGCGGTCTACTTCTTCAAACACATCCGCATAGTCTCTGACGACAGGAATATCCTCAATAGAAGCAGGAGTGACTTCTAGAGAAGACCAAAATTCTTTCCTATCTGTGGTTGAGTCGTGGCATGGTATAGTCATCATATTTCCAAATTTGGTTTTAATTCTGACTACTCTTTCTACGCATAGTACCTCAGCCTCATATTTCGTTAGCCAATCCATTCCAAGTATGATATCATACCTGGAGAAATTCATGATGATTAATTTAAAAGGAAGTTGGAAATAGGCATAAGAAATAGACACTCTACAATACTATTCGAGAATAAGTGAACCTCCTATCGGGTTGTGGGCTCTAATCGGTTCTTTAAGTTTTCTGGGTTTCAACTTAAGCTTTTTAATCATGTCATTAGAAATGAACCTTCTTGGTGCACCAGTATCAAATAAAACTATAATAGGAATGTTTTTAATGTTAAGAGTACCTCCTAAAACATCAGGTTTACCTGCTCCTTCAGAAGAAGCCAGTGCAGCCACTCCGTCATAGACATGTGCCACTTCAGATTTCTTGAGCAGAGGGCAATTTCTGATAAAGTGTCCAGTCTTGTGGCAATTAAAGCATTCCTTTAGGCCACGGGGATTTCGTCCACTACTCTGACTTGGTCCAGACTCGTTCCTTCTTGGTCTCTTCGAGGCTCGGTACTCATAGTCAAAATGCCCCATCTTCTGGCAATTGAAACACTTGACCTTAGATATGTCCCTCTTCTTCTTCTCTTGGGGCTTGGCGGTAGAAGAGCTGCCCGCCTCAGGTTTCTTGTCAGACTCCTTTCTCTTCTTATTGGCTTGATTCTTTTCTCGATCTTATTGAGAACCTTTTTGGTCAATCTCCTCATATCTGCAGGCCATCTCGATCACTTTAGCAAATGGACGCTCAATGTGTGTTGTCACCCTATTATGATTCCTCCTCGCCAGACTATTGATAAACCTCTTATTCTTCTGAAGCGAGTCTTGAAATAACTCAAGGGCATATTTGGAAAGCTCGTCGAATTTCTTTACATACTCAGCAATAGTCATACTTCCCTGTTGGAGGTGGGAAAACTCATCATGAAGGCGTTCAACTTCATGAGGCAGAATAAACTTCTTATTGAATAGCTCTTTAAATTTCTCCCAAGTTACATCAGCTTCATTACCACCAACCATAGCCGTTTCCCACCAAATCTGAGCTTGGTCCTTCATGAACCATGTTGCCATAAATCACTTCCTATGATCTTCTAGTTCCAATCCTCCGAAGATCTTCTCAATTGTCTTAAGCCACATTTGTGCCTCTGTCACCATCTCCTGGCTTGTGAAATGCACGCCTCCTAGATTCTTGATTTTCTTTGCCACCTTGTCCATATCAAAATCACGTGGAGGTGGTGGTGGTGGTGTCTCAACCTCTGGAGTGGCCTGTTCCTGTTCTTGGGCCATAGGAGTCTCATCTCTTACGGGTCCCCTAGCCCCACCTCGGCCTCATGCTATAGTGCGTGTTCTGGTGCTCATTTCCTAATTAGTTTTGTACCATCAAGGAAAGAGTCAAACTAACAGAAATGATAATTTCAAAGGAAAGGTTAAAAGTAGAGACATATGATAAGATGATAAATGAAGTAATGACTAATTAATATGTGCTATTCTGCTGTGCTCATGCTAGGACATTAATAATCCTATCTCTAATGAGCTACTCGTCTTAGAATACTAATGATTCTGTTTAGACGAATTGTTCTAAAAATGTTATACTCTGTAGTTAAGGTTAACCTTTAAATTTGGTACCAACTGTGATGGCCCAAACTTCCGTGATACGAAAGTAAGGATAATCATAGGAGCATAACATAATTAAAACAATAAAAGATCTCAGATAATAGCAAAACATATAAATCATTGCAGCGGAAATTGAAATGTCATCACAACATAACATCACAGATATCAGAGTATGCAGTACAGGATACACTTAGCAAAATAGATGTCTAAAACAAGGAAAGATATAAAGTCTCAATCTCCCAAAATACATCAATGCCCAATATTGTCTCAATGTCTCAAGAAGTAAAAGAAAGATAAATAGAAAAGTTCTTCATCTTCTTTCTCAGCAAGCTCCAGTCCTGAAAATATCCATACCTAGCACCTGTCATTTGGCTGCCCGTGTGGAAAGAGGGCACCCGAGTTTGCAAAGTGAAACAAACTACGATTCAGTCATGGGACTGGTATGAGAAATCTTACAAAACTAACAGTATGGCTAATCACTGGACCACGCCTCTAATGCGGAACGGGTCTACTCCATTAGATTGCCAGTGCATAAGTTTTATAAATTTTAAGTCTAAACAATGTAATGCTTTTTAGAAAATGAAATCATTATAAGACTCATGTCCGATCACACAATGCAACGCAGACCGGAGGATAAAGTTTTACCTTATAATGATCGAAAATGCTTGATACGTAGAAAATAATATTTTTAATATCATTATTAGTGTCTAATATGTATTAAAGTACTTCAAAGTAAATGTATCAATCCTAGACGGCATAGTACCCCATCCTACTATGTCGCCATATATAGGTTAACAATCAAAACCGTAATGTCGTATTCGAGATTTGTTTCCATCTTGAGTCAAGGCTAGGGACAATCTCCTAACAGATTCGAGACACTCTAGCAATGTCTCAAGATCACACTATGGGCAACCCTTTGATACTGCAGGGCCAGTCCACAAATATCGTTAGTGGATTAGTTATGCCTGAACACACACTCCCCGATCCTATTGGACCTATAAATTGGCCATTGGCGACCAATGAATCCAAGGCGCCTCATTCCATCAACCACATAAGCAAAAATGTCGGGCCTTGTAAACACCCAAACACCATTTCTAGCTAGAAAGAAATGTGTGCACTCCCTGCGTTCCCTTGTCCCGTTTTTGACTCTACCAGGATGTGAGGCTCGCAAGGTAACGTAATACACAAAGCTATGCCGAAATAGGCTATGCTTTGATCATCATCCACCGGGCTCTGCTTTTCAACAAAAGCCTCGTTCAATTTCATCTTGGCATGTCAAATTGACAGTTCACACCGTGCTATCGATAGCTACCAATATATAACCTTCGAGCTCATGCGTCTCAAAGAATGGTGTTAAGAAAGAGAATAAATTCTCTACCACCACAGATATATATTAATAGATATCAGTTTAATTACACAGAATGAAATTCAATGTCAGACACACATCCATTTACATGTCCGTTCTGGGTCTGAACGAAACCGGAGTTACCTTATTCCTCGTCCCGTATGTCCAATATGGAAGTGAGGTGCTCGCGTATCCTGTCAATCAACAAGTACGTTCGGACAACTACCACTTTAACCCTTTATTGGTAGCTAGCCAATGTCGGGAATCAGTAGTTATCCTTTCGATGTGAAGATCGCCAGTCTTCAATCGCCGTCTTTAGGATCTTCAATTTAGATCGTCGTATAATCATTTGAACTGAGATTTAGCTCAGTCTTTTCAAATGATTCTTGCATATATATAGTTTAAAATTATTTCATATCGTCAATAGCAATTAATAACGATTAATCGCTATTTTTATTTATATAAAAATAGCCAAATTTATTTAACGATGCTTCGGGTCGATGGACGGCGTTGGCCCCGTTTTTACCAAAATTTGATTTACACATATCTTGAAATCTAACCATTGGATTTTAACAAAACTTATATCGTTGGAAATATCTTCCCAAAGCGGTTCTAGTAGTTCCAGTTTTGGGAAAATCCGACGGTCGGATCTTAAGGTACAATCGTTTGAAGTTACGATTACCGAAACGCGAACTACCGCGCGCGATTCATGTAATTTTAATTTATATTTACGAGCATCACGGCACGCGCTTTGCGCGTGGTACCGGCACGTGCTTCGTGCATGGATTGTTGCTCCTCATATATATAGAATGGGTATCTAGCAAACCTTTCATAGCCGGTTAAATGTTATGGCCTATGGTCAAACAAATGTGCATGCATCCATACCCAAACTATTGGGCTACAAAACTTAAACTATAAGACTATTTGTATCCATATTAGTACAAGTATTAAGCTACAAATTTATATTCACAAATTCACAAAGTTATATTCAAAAATTAATTGATTGATGTTGGGATTATGTGACCAAAAACGTGATTTTTAAACATGTGAATGTATAGTCCAGATTTATCTTTATGTTATGTAATAATGGTCATATTATGTTTATTTTAATTTATTGTGGATCACCTCATTTTGTTGTTTCCCCCTTACCATTTTTGTCTGCATTGATTATTTACCCATTTTTCATTTAATCCCCCCATTCTCTCTCTCTTTTTATATGTTATTCATTTCTATTAATATTTACATATTCTTATTCCTTTTTCCTCACATGCCTATTCTTTGGCCAGTTGCCTAAAATTTTGCATTTGTTGCCTCATTTGATTTAATGTTGAACCTATTAAATTTCTTTATGATAAAAAAGATGCATTATTTAGGTCTATTTTAAAATTGACATTAATTTTGTTAACTTGATTGGAATATTTCAGTTTAAATAGAATTGTACGTTAATTATAATCAACGAGTTATTATATAGTTCACATATGTTTATGTTAATGTAAACGGTAAGTTTTAATAAATTAGTTGTTTGATTTTGGGATTATGTGCTCAAAAAGGCGATATTTAAACATGTGAATTTATAGTGCAGATTTACCATTTTTGTCTACATTGATTTATTTTTGCTTTTTTCATGCTATTTCCCCATGTCTCTCTCTTTCACACCCATTTTCTCCCTCTCTCTATATATATTATTTATTTCTATTTATATTTACATATGCTTATTCATTTTTCCTCACATTCATATTCTTTGGCCAGTTGCCTAAAATTTTGCATTTGTTGCCTCATTTGATTTAATGTTGAACCCATTAAATTCTTTTATGATAAAAAGATGAATAATTTAGGTCTATTTTAAAACCGACATTAATTTTGTTTACTTAATTGGAATCTTTCAGTTCAAAAAGAATTGTACGTTAATTCCAATCAGTGAGTTATTAATATAGAACATATATGTTTATGTTAACGTAAAAGGAAAGTTTTAATAAATTAATTGTTTGATTTTTGGGATTATGTGATCAAAAAGATGATATTTTAAAGTGTGAATTTATAGTTCAGATTTACCATTTTTGTCTGCATTGATTTATTTTGTTTTTTTTATGCTATTTCCCCATGTCCCATAATATATGCCATCTCTAATTCTTGGGTTAGATGGAGTAATTATTGTTAATCCTATTCTTTTGGAATTTGGTAACAATTTGTTAAATTGGCCTATTATGTTGCTGATACTATTTTTTCAAATTCAGTATGATTTTTTTCGAATATTTTAAAGGGTATTTTCGGTAGTTTGCGTGTAGACCAAAAAAGTGTGACACCAAACCTATTCCGATTATTAGTAATATATATATATATATATATAAATCGTTTGGCGATTTCAACTACTTTCAATCAATCACATGTCAGTCAACTATAGTCCATATTCATGTTAAAAATTTGACATATGGTTTTCTAAATCCTTACGAACATGGTAAAAGAGACAAATTGGAAACAAATCATGTTTTTTTCTTTTCTTTTAATGTCTGATTCTTTTCAATGGAAACTAAGTTACATTGAAATTATATTCCCTTAATGTGCACTCTTTTTGTTGAAACCAAATGACAATAAAAACATGATTTTCATTTCTACTATTTTTATTTCACCTAAAATGACAATAAAAATGTGACATTTAAATTTGTTCTTTTATTCCATATAAAATGTCAATAAAAATGTAACATTTAATTCCATTCTTTTTATGGCCTCTAAAATGGAAATTATTCTTTTTATTTCATCTAACGTGACAATAAAAATTCAACATGTAAAATTATTCTTTTATTTCAACTAAAATGACATTAAAAATGTCGCATGTAATTCTATTCTTTTTTATTGTCTCTAATTTGACAATAAAAATAGAACCTTTTAAACTATCATTTTTATTACATCTAAAATGTGAATAAAAATGTAACTTTTGAATCTATACATTTTATTGTCTCTATGTTGACAATAAAATGTTGCTTTTAATTCTATCATTTTTATTACAACTAAAATGTCAATCAAAATGTAACTTTTAATTCTATGCTTTTTATTGTCTCCAATTTGACAATAAAAATATTACTTTTAATTCCATTCTTTTTATTACATCTAAAATGTAAATAAAGATGAAACTTTTAAATTCTATGCTTTTTATTGTCTCAATTTGACAATAATAATATTACTTCAATTCTACCATTTTATTTATAACTAAAATGTAACTAAAAATGTAACTTTTAAATCCTATCTTTTATTGTCTCTAATTTGAAAGTAAAAATGATACTTTTAATTCTGTTTTTTTATTTACATCTAAAATGTAAATAAAAAATGTAACTTCTTAATATATGCTTTTATTAACATCTAAATGCAAATAAAAATGTAGCTTTTAAACTATGTTTTTATTTACATCTAAAAGGCAAATAAAAATGTAACTTTTTGAACTATGTTTTTATTTACATCTAAAATGCAAATAAAAATGTAACTTTTTAAAATATGTTTTTATTTACATCTAAAATGCAAATAAAAATATAACTATTTGAACTATGTTTTTATTTACATCTAAAATGCAAATAAAAATGTAACTTTTTGAACTATGTTTTTATTTGCTTATAAAATACAAATAAAAATGTAACTTTTTGAACTATGTTTTTATTTACAGCAATGCAAATATAAATGTAACTTTTTGAACTATGTTTTTATTTACATCTAAAATGAAAACAAAAATATAGCTTTTTAATCTGTTTTTTTCTTAGTATTAAAATTGTGTATTTTAATGAATTCATGTTTTGATTAAAAACATGAACCAATTTTCTATTTACATTCTTAACATTAAAATTGTATATTTTAAATGAATTCATGTTTTGATTAAAAACATGAACAATTTCTTGTTTACACAAAATTTCATTTTTGGGTGTCACAAGTTCCATAAACAAAAATAAGGATTTTTGTTTAACTAATTTTTCTATTTACCCAAATGTCCATTTTTGCTGCAAGTTTAATTATAACAACAACAAAAAATATTTTTATTGGATTGTAAATTCTAATTAATTCCAACATTAACAAAAGGTGCTATTTTTATCTAATTGCAAAATCCAATTCAATACAACAAAACAAACAAAGTGATATTTTTATGTTGAATTGAAAATTCTAATTCAATTCAACAAAACAAACAAAGTTGTATTTTTATGTTGAATTGAAAAATCTAATTCAATTCAATAAAACAAACAAAGTGATATTTTTATGTTGAATTGAAAATTCTAATTCAATTTAATAAAACTAACAAAGTGATATTTTTATGTTGAATTGAAAATTCTAATTCAATTCAATGAAACAAACAAATTGATATTTTTATGTTGAATTGAAAATTCTAATTCAATTCAATAAAAGAAAATTCAATAAAACAAAAAAGTTGAAATTTTCATGTTGAATTGAAAATTATAATTCAATTCAATAAAACAAAGAAGGTTGAAATTTTCATTGAATTGAAAATTCTAATTCAATCTAATAAATAAAGGTGAAGTTTTTTTATTGAATTGAAATTCTAATTCAATTCAATAAATAAAGGCGAAATTTTTATTTAATTGAAAATTCTAATTCAGTTCAATAAACAAACATAATTTTCATATTTGTTTAATATATGCGATTCAACAAAAATGATTCAACAAAACATTAAACAAAAATGATTTATTCTAATTTATCCATCACATACAGATCTATATTAACAAAATAACTAAACTAACAGATCTATATTAATACATCACAAATCAATAGATCAACCATTCAAAATTTCATAACATCACAGATCTAATTCAATAACATACGTACAACTACTTAAATAGCGAGAAAAATAATTAAATTGATTTAATTATTTAAATCAGAAATCTCACAGTCGTGTGAATCTGAATTATTCGGATCTGAAAATTTGTCCAAAATTTTATCAGCTCAGAATTGATCCTAGTCAGGACAACAACGTAGATCTCGGTTTCACGATCGTACAGGATCTGAAATCGTTCATTTTCGAAGTCGTATGAATTAGTTATGATTTAAATAAGATAGATAATAATTTTAAATCAATTAATTAAATAATTATTTAGAAAATATACCCTTTCTTCTCAAACAGATAACAAGCCGTGGTTTTTCAGAATTGTTCAAATCTTTGATCCGTTTTTTCACGCAACCTGAAGCATGAGAGGGGAATCGGCCGATGCAGCGTCGACAGGGGAGGGGAGGCTCCGCCGCGCGTGGGGTTGATGGCGACCTTGATCGCCTCTGGCGGTCGGAGCGGCGGTCTGAATCCGTGGGGTAATGATGAAATTAGGTTTGTGGAAATTGAGTGGATGAGGAGAATTTAATCGAGGAACAAGGGAGCTTTATCAGCCATTATTTTCAAAAGGGAGGCGACTATACTGTAATGATGAAATTAGGGTTTGTGGAAAAGGACAAAGCATTTTATAATATTTCATTCTAATTTTTGCAAAAAAATCCATAAATTCTAATCAAATCCAATTTCAGTCCAACAGGAGTTGACCACACCCAATAGCCCCCGTTTCGGATCCAATGGGCTAGGTCTCGTCAGCCTAAACTACTGTTTGTTGCCTGAATCTTTAATTTAATATTTAAATCCTTTATTAAATTAATTCAATCGTATATTTAAATTCACCGGGGTCACATACGGACTTAGAAAATTACAGAAAAATTATTTTTGGTTTTTTGACGATACGGTCCTAACAAAATTAATTTTTTCGAATTCTTAGACCATTTGAAAAATGGTCATTTTAAAGTCGATCAAATTTGACTAAAATTGACAAACCACATTTTCTTTCGCCATGCTCACATATTAATTCCAAAAATTTTGGAAAATTAAATTTAGCAATAATTTTATGTTCCGGATCCAACAAAAGTGGTTTCGTCGAAAATGGAGGTCATTTGAAAAATGGCCTTTTATACGGGCTATAAACTATACTGTAGCGATCATCATGAATATTCAACTGGCCACAACTTTTGATTCCCGCTATGAAATTTCGATTTTTCTGATTTGTTGGAAAGATAATTTCAAACAGATTTATATACTTTTGGTTTCACTAAAATCTGCTAAATTTTGAATCTGGTATATGTAGTCAAAGTTTAGGTTTGACTTTTCAAATTACCGTACTATTTCCAATTCCTTTTGAAATCAAAATAAATATATTCGCTCTAACTTCGATTAAAATAAATTTTTAATCGTTATTATTTAAAATAAATTATTTTAACTATTCAAAATTCAATGAAATAGCCAAAATAAAACTTTTAAATTGGTTGGGATTTTCTGGGTTGTTAAAGTATATTTCTGGACCGACCCTACCGCATCCAAGGGTTAACTGCGGTGATCCTGAGACATTTGCTAGAGTGTCTTGAATCGGAGAGGAGCCATCCTTGGCCTCAACTCATGATGGAAACCCAATTTCCAATACGACATTACGGATATGATTATAAACCTATGTATGGCGACATAGTAGGATGGGGTACTATGCCGTCTAGGATTAATACATTTACTTTGAAAGTATTTCTAAAATGATTAGACACTAATAATAACATTAAATATTATTTTATATGAATCTAGCATGTTTGATCATTATAAGGTAAAACTCTATCCTCCAGTTTGCGTTGCATTGTGTGATGGGACTTGAGTCTTGTTATGATTTCATTTTTGTAAAAAGCATTGCATTGTTTTCAAAAGATTTATTTAATTTATGCACTGTCAATCCAATGGAGTAAACCCGTTCCGCGTCAGCGGCATAGTCCTATGATTGTCTTATTATTAGATAAGTTAAGTAAAGATTTCTCGTACCAGTCCCACGACTCACTCGTAGTTTGCTTCACTTGCAAACTCGGGTGCCCTTATTTTTCACACGGCCAGTCAAGTAGCTTATTTTGCAGATATAATGAGCAGGATTCTGGATCGAAGTTTAAAGCCGTATCCAGAGCATTGATAGTCTTCCGCTGCATTGTATTACGTTTATTGTAAATTATCTCCCACTGTAGTTTATTCGATGTACTCTGATGTAACATTATTATGATGTTTACAAAAGTCTTCTATTACTTGTTCTGATCTGTTGTATGCCCAGAGTTAGCGTACGTGGGAATCAAACGGTCTTGGTCGATTTAGCGATCAATTAGATTCAGGCGAAATCTGTGTCGTTACAAATGTCCTTGGAGATTTTCGGCGACCACCACACTTAACAACTTTCCAGTTAATGACTTTAGTCGGTTCCTTACGATTTGAGAGTTAAAAATTAAAGTTTGAAACTGGAGTAAAATGTAAAATAAAAGCTGTTGACTTAGGAATTTAGGGTTATGGGTAGGTTGTTTATATAGAGAAGATTTATATATTTTTTATTATGAAGTGATTAATGATATTTTATTAAAAACGACTAACGATATTTAGATTTATTATATTTTAATTCGTTTGTGCCCGTCGCCATTTTCGATTGATGTTTATTGATTCATATGATCATGTATGAACTCCATTCACGACAAAAATACACATCATACTTTGGTTTGACATTCTGGACCCAAATAAACTTGTTTCATCGAAATCTGAGTTTGTTTGCAAAAATAGAGCTGGTTTAAGTCCAAATTATCGGTTTATTTACATTTTAATATACGTATGCATACAAAATAATTCCGATTAACGCGAAACTTTAAATCTAGTAATAAATAGCCATTACGAATTTAATAAAATTTGTTTTGCTGAAATCCGAGGTCGTTTGAATAATGTCTCTTTTCATGGGTCAAAATTAAATAAAAATAAATTGATTCTAAAACACATCAATATAATAATAATAAATTATTATTATTGGATATATTCGAGAAAAATTTCATATAGCTTCAAAATAAACTACTTTCGATTGAATTTCAAGTTAAAATAATATTAAATATAGTAAAATCCTTTTATTTATTAATAAATTGTTATGGTTTATAAACAATTCCATATTGACCTTTTGAAAATTTGATTTGGATATAACTAAAAATCTACAAGATAAAATCTCGATTTTTCTCTTTTATTAGAAAATTATAATCCAGTTGATTCGAACGAATCTTGTTTCAAAGAATTCCGACCTACATTGGATTCTGTACATCCATTTAAAGTTCAAACGTAAAACTAAGAACTACCACGACGCTGTGAGCTCGTTTATAATTTGAATATAAATTATGCATTCAAACGTTGTTTAATAAATGAATTCGTTAACACAATTTCAATGGAATCAACATTAAATCCTTTTATATTGCCCATCCACATTGTATTACAATCCAACATATTTTGATTATTTCGGAATTAAATTTATTATTTCATTATTTATGTTAAATTAATATTCAAAACCATTGAATTCAAGTTATTTAAATTTCCAATCAATGTTTAAAATAATAAAATAAATTAAATATTTGACCACTAAATATACAGGGTATTACACGCACTAAAGAACTTATAGTAATTAAGCCATGAACAAGACTTTAACTATTATGTATTATAATATTTTATTCGCACTAATTGTCTATACTTGTTTATAAATGGTTTTGGAATACTAATATTGAAATGATTATGGACATTATATTTGATTATGCGATTAATGTGTATTATTATTTATTTGAATACGGAGATTATCGATGCTGGCTTGAAAATGATAATTATGTGATTGATTTTTCATTTTAATATTCCTATTATATATAAGTGATTGTTGGAAATGATATAAGTCATTAACAATAAATAACAACAAAAATATTAATTGGCTTTTGAAGGAATTCTAAAATGCTGCAAACAATATTATAGTAGCATAGAAAAACACTACAGAAAATAAATAAAAAAGATGCAAGTATCACTTCGATGCATTTTTAAGACTCTACCACAAAAACTATTGGTAGGGTTTTTAAAATGCTACAATATGTTCATTTTTGGTTGCGTTTTCTATAATGCAACCAAAACTTTAAGACTTTTAGTTGCAGGTCGTGTAGCAACTTTTATCGAAATGCTACGACAAATTTTAGCGGCGTTTTCAAAATGCTACAAATGGCATTTTCTGATGTAGTGACACTTTCTGAATTATTATATGTTTATATGTAAACCAATACTTACCGAGGCCACAAAAAAATTAAAAACAAATTGGTTGGAATTGTTTTGAACTAGCAATTCAACAATCAACATAGTGTTTTAAAATTAAATGCATTATAGAAACAAATCCTTACGTCTACACTATATCAAAATGACATGTGACTGAGGCTAAAAGAAGGTATAGTAAAATACCATTATATGAAAAAAGCTAAGAGACTAAGTTTTGAACGTTATTATCATAAACAAGCCTTACATGTAAAGCTGACGAATTCTCTACTACAGAGTACAACAAAAGTATAATGTAGTTAAAAATATTAGAAAGAAATTATTTTGAAGTATATTAGGAAAAGAACTACAAATCATCATTCACAATAGTAGCTTATGAATATCAACTAACGGTCTCTAAAAAAGACAATAAATAAAATATTTATATGACTACAGATGTAACACCCCGTATTTTCTATGAACGTATAAGCAACAAATCAGAGAATAATTAAATTATAAAATAAGAATCAAGGGAAATGGGTTGCGCCATTGCATTCGTCTCAAAATTATACTTGGAAACAAGTCCGAGTTTTCGAGAAACGGAGTCCGTATGAGGGAGATATGGCCCTCCGAAGTTTCAGAGAATTTCAGAATCGAAAACAGCTTGAAAATTTGAATTCATAATCCCAGAATAGGCTGGGCGGGAAAATTCCCGCCCACGGACCAGGTCCACCTGCGGGTCGACCATAGTGTCGACTTCCCAGGGGCCAGGTCGACCATAGTGTCGACTTGGGGGGACCTGCCCCCCGAACCCACTTTTTGAACCTGATGCATTCCGATGTATTTAGACTCATTTTCTGCCTGAATTTGTCTGCCTAATCCTATATAAACAGCCCCCTAGCCTCATTTTCTCTACACAATTTCATTATGTCTATATTCTGCCTCTGTTCTAATTAAAAATAAAAATGGCGTCGCTACCCTGCTGGAATCAAAACTTGGACTGATGCATCTTCTTCCAACTTGAATAGAATTATAAGCTAAATCAAATCTCGAATCAAAGTTTAGAGCTACAACAACAATTAAAGAGGAATAATTCAGCATTTCTGCATCAACAACGGTTTATTATCCTTTCTTAAAACCACAAAAGGCAAATATAGTTATTTTCCCCTGTAAACTGTAATTATAATTGTGACATGATTATAAAGCTGAATCTGAGGTTATATACATTCTTATCTGTCAAATCTGTTTTTCTGTGACTATTCTGTACCTCTTCTTTTTTTTGTTCTATAGCCTGGCTACTACGAGCCTGTGCCGAATCTCATAAGAGATTAACGCACGAACGATAAATTTTGGGATAAATAATAATGCATAATTGGACATGAAACTGTTTCCTATGAGACTATTGCCTGTGACTATGATTCATTGACTATGAGACTATTGCCTATGACTATGATTCATGAATATGAGACTATTATCTATGACATTGAATAATAAACTATTGTGATTAGTCGCCCATGACTATTGTGGTTAGTTGCCTATAACTATTGTAGTTAGTTTCTTATGCTTTTTCCCTTAATGATGTTAGATCTCATATTTAGTATGTAACTTTGCTAGTTTATTCCCATTCACTGTTATGTGCATCGAGCCTATAGGGCCATTTCATGAGTATTTAGAGAACTTGTGGAAACATGTTATACAAGGGTTGGGCGTAGCTTAATTAAGTAAATATGGCATAGCAAATATGTTGGCATAATCTGAGTTGGCTATAATAGTGAATGATTTACATTCGTATTAGTCTTGGACATAAATGGTGAACTAGACTATTAAATCTAGTTTTGACATGAACTGTAAATGGGAATACTGAGGCTAAAATTTGGGGCATATATTGTATTATGAATTATGACCTTGATTTAGGCATGTAAGTTTAGGCTAAATTTATGATTAGGCAAGATAGGTAAATAGAGTTTTATATATATATAATCTGCTAAATCTGTTGTCTGCTAAACCTGTTATATTGCCTAATCTGCTAGTTCTGTTATATTGCCTAAACCACTAATTAGATTGAATTGCCTAATCTGCTAATTAGGTTAAATTGCCTTATCTGCTGAATTTGCTAAATAGACTAATCTGCAAGATCTGTTATCTGTTGAATGACGTAATCTATTCGAACTGAAATGCTGAAATTTGAAGTATGTAAATCTTTAGGCTCGATTTTAATTTGAGCAAAATTTGATAATAGAACCTCGAATAATCTGTTGTAACTTGTACAGAAGTTTAATCAATTAAATAAATAGAATTAGTCTTATATCTGAAAAATCTGTATAGAAATGAATTGGCTATGACACGAGGTTAGACTCTGTTTGCGGTAGAAGCCTGCCCGGAACCAATCGGCTTAACCAGCGACCGCAAACTGTCAGTCTAAGGTGAGAGGTCGTAGGCATAACTAAAATATGCTTAGACACGAGGTTAGGTCTGGCTTGTGGCAGAAGTCTGCCCGGAACCGCCCGACATATCCAGTAGCCACAAGCTACCGACCTAATGTGAGAGGTCTGTGCATTAATATTTAATTAATGCAAATCTTGGATAAATATGATGTCTAAAACGTGTTGGGCGGATACAGTTAAACCAATTGGACTAATGACTTTAACAAACCCGTTTCGTGAATCTATAGGCCCAATTACAAAGTTAGACAAATCTGTAAATCTGTTAAATCTGTATATCTGATCCGTTAGTCTGAAAACTTGTCTGATCTGTGAACTAGTTGATCTGAACTCTGTATGTCTGAACTTGTAAACAAGTTAATCTGAAATCTGTTAGTTTGGGGGACACAAGGTTAGGAGGGAAATTACTTGTGTCATCTGTTGTTTGGGACCCATATTAGTCAGTAACCATTTCTGGTATCAAAACTTTGACCCAACAGTAGGTAGGGTCCGGGCTCGCTTACTGAACTAATTATAAGTGGTTCATTCTGATAATGGCGAGGGGTGTTGATGGTGCGTTCCGACCGGGTCATGTGCGTGCATGGATCCCGGTCTGCCTCTGAGGATGTAAGACGCCGTGACATCTGTAAATAGGTCTGTGCCAATTGGTTGTCACTTTAGGGAGTGATACACCCTACTGTGGAGCCGACAGAGGGTATTTATGTATTAGGGAGCCGATCGCTTGGGGTAGGGTTTTAGGGTACACTTGGTTCTATCTGTTTTTGTTGGTAGCGTCTATTTTTGTTGGGTGGAAACCCCTGTCTGTTTCTGCGTGGTACCGTCTGATCGGGTGGTAAAGGTCCGTTTACTAGTGTACACTAATTCTACATTCTGTTTCCGTAGGGATTAATCTGTTTTCGTTTCTGTACCTTCTGTTCGAGTGGTAAAGCCCCATTATTAGCATTCTGTTTCTGTCTGTCTCTATTCGGGTAGTAAAGGCCCATTATTAGCATTATGTTTCTGTCTGTCTCTGTTCAGGTAGTAAAGGCCCACTATTAGCATTCTGTTTCTGTCTATTTCTATTCGGGTGGTAAAGGCCCATTATAAGCATTCTATTTCTGTGGAAATTATTCTGTTCCCATTTCTGCTTCAGTTTAGACATTAGGGTGACACCTAATCCTGTTATACTAGTATTAGTGCAGAGAAATGAAAAGTAATATTATTCTGTTTCTTATGTTTAACATAAGTACATCTGCTGCTCCTGTTACTGTTATCTCTTCCAATTTTATTTGCATGCCATGCTTATTATTATCTGTTCATATGCTGAAAGTCACTGGACTTGCCAGACTTTATGTCTGACCTTGCTTGTTTTCGCCCCTTTTTCTTCCGTTTCCCCGCCCAGGTTTTCCAAGGAGGGAACACTTTAGCTTGATCCGGATTTCCTCTGCATGAAGTACTTAGAGTGCTTAAAGTATGGCTTGACTCCTTGTGGCAGCTTCTGTGGGGATTATGATTTTGTACTCTGATGATTTTCTGAACAAGACTGATATTTACGTACTTGAGTTTTTGGGAAACATGTAACCAAACTGATTTCTGTTTTCCGTTGTAATAAAGTTATAATTTCTCAAGTATTGTTTATCTGTCTTGCAAGTTTCTGTTCTGTCTACTAAAACGCTCTACCAATGTTAAGGCATTCCCTTTGTGAGTGACCTTAACGGAGGTGGGGTGTTACACTTGGTATCAGAGCTGAGGGTTACCAGATTAGATAAAAAGTTTTTCAAAAACTATTTTCAAAAAGGTTTTAAAAGGAAGTATTTTCAAAAATAAAGTTTATTTTGAAAAACATAATCCCCAAAAGCCATGTATCTATCTTTTCCGTTCTCCGTTTTAAATCTTTTTCTTTCATTCCAGCATGCATGGGAATCCTAACTTTCCAGAGGGCGTGCCAATACCTGGCTGGTGCATGAGGTACTTAGAGGCTAGGGCCAACGATGCAGGCCCAGCAGATATTCCTCCTCCAGCTGCAGCGATTCCTCCTCCTCCCCCCTCCTTATGCAATTGTTTTTTCAAAGATCTGTAAATATTTTAGGGCCATGGGTGGAAAGAATTTCAAAGGAACTGAATCATTCGTAGAAGCGAGGAACTGGCTCAAAGAAACTAAGGATCTGTTCGTTATTTTCAAGGTAGACGATAGGCAGAAGGTACAATTGGCGGTATGGTTGCTCAAGGACGAAGCTTCCTATTGGTGGGAAGTCACTAACGCCGAGAGGCCGGTTGAAACATGGATGGATTTCAGAACAAGGTTTGAGACTAAATTCCTCTCGCAAGCTGAACGAAGTCTACAACTGGAAAAGTTCTTATCTCCTAAGCAAGGAAGTATGACGATCAAGGAATACGTCAACCAGGTCAACCAACTGGCCAGGTTCAGACTAGATTTAGTCAACACCCAACATAAAAAGGCTCTCCGCTTTGTTAAAGGATTGAACGAGCCACTACATAGCCTAGCCATGACCCATGTACCCATGGGAGCGACTTACGAGAGATTGGTGGATATAGCACTACTGCACGAAGAAGACGACGACAAGAAAGAGGCAAAGAAGGAAGAACCACAGAACAAGAAAGCATGGCCCAAAAAGGAAACACAAAAGAAGGGTGAAAAGTCTGAAGATAAGAAGGAGAATAAGTGCTTTACTTGTGGAAGCTCGACTCATCTGAACAAGGATTGCAGAAAAAGAAAGGTCACTTGCTTCAACTGTGGTGAGATGGGACACTTCACTAGGGACTGTCCAAAGAAACGAGGGCAAGGGCAGAGGGCAGGACCAACTTCTGGAAGGCAGGCGAACACTCTCGAGGCTAGTGGATAGGATAGAAATAGGAAAACTTTCTGTAGGAGGTTTAATTTCTTTATTGGGTTTTTGAGTTGAAACTCTTTTTTGATTCTGGCATTTCGATTCTGTAATCAGTACTCTGGACTTGAATACTAGTATTGTTTCTGGTTCCGTTGTAGACTCAGACCCATAAGGGTTGTGACTCCTCCAATTGTGATAAGCTGGGTATTTGTGTTGAGCGTTAAGTTGACTATGACGCATACATTCTGGGTTTTTATCATGCTTAGTTTCCTAAGAATCATTTAGTAATCTGCTCTGTACCGGTAATCTGTAAATATCTGAATATTTCTGATAAGGTTGAGATTTCCAGTTTTGACATTGTCTAAAGAGGGAAATCCTCTGGATGTTAATCTGATGTTGATTTCGGTCTTCGGGGTTGATACTTTAGGGAATTTGTCTCTCAACCAAGGTCTAATGGAAACCGAGTTTTTGTTTACTCGCTCCCATCACTTGACTGTATCCTATCAATCAAGTCTTCTACATATAGATAGGAATCCTATGGATGTAAACATGTGTTTGAGACATGTTATGTTTGATGGTTGCAAGTGGATGCAAGTGGTTGCTAGTGGTTGCTCGTGGATGCGTACACACACACTAGGCACTAGATCGGCTCGAAAACACTCTCATACTGCATATGGATTTGTGAGCATTTTCAATTTCTGTGGATGCAAAATGATTGACTCATCACATGGATGTTGCATATGAATGAATGGTTGTCACTCATATAAGGATAATATCAAATAGGAAAATTGCATACATGTTGGACTCATGGCACTAACATAATTCGCATTAAGGAGGTCAACTGAATCAGTGGACTGTCTGATCTTTGCATTAGATAAGGAACATATACACACACTTTTGCATATGTTCATACAACATTTGAAGTTTTCTAAGGACAATGGATGCTTGTGGATGATGGTTGAGTAGATGGATGACTGGATGGTAGGACACATTCTTCTTAACTTGAAGATTTCGGGGACGAAATCCTTTAAGGAGGGGAGAATGTAACACCCTGTATTTTCTGTGAACGTATAAGTAACAAATCAGATAATAATTAAATTATAAAATAAGAATCAAGGGAAACGGGTTGCGCTATTGCATTCGTCTCGAAATTCTACTTGGAAACGAGTCCGAGTTTTCGAGAAACGGAGTCCGTATGAGGGAGATATGGCCCTCCGAAGTTTCAGAGAATTTCAGAATCGAAAACAGCTCGAAAATTCGAATTCAATATCCCAGAAAAGGCTGGGCGGGAAAATTCCGGCCCATGGACCAGATCGACCTGGGGGTCGACCATAGTGTCGACCTCCCAAGGGCCAGGTCGACCATAGTGTCGACCTGGGGGTCGACCTGCCTCCCGAACCCACTTTCTGAACCTGATGCATTCTGATGTATTTAGACTCGTTTTCTGTCCGGATTCGTCTGCCTAATCCTATATAAACAACCCCTAGCCTCATTTTCTCTACGCAATTTCATTCTGTCTATATTCTTCCTCTGTTCTAATTAAAAATAAAAATAACGTTGCTACCCTGCTGGAATCAAAACTTGGACTGATGCATCTTCTTCCGACTTGAATAGAATTAAAAGCTAAATCAAATCTCGAATCAAAGTTTAGAGCTACAACAACAATTAAGGAGGAATAATTCAGCATTTCTACATCAACAACAGTTTATTATCCTTTCTTAAAACCACGAAAGGAAAGTACAGTTATTTTCCGCTATAAACTGTAATTATAATTGTGACATGATTATAAAGCTGAATCTCAGGTTATATACATTCTTATCTGTCAGATCTGTTTTTCTGTGACTATTTTGTACCTCTTCTTCTTTCTGTTCTATAGTCAGGCTACTACGAGCCTACGCCGAATCTCATAAGAGATTAACGCACGAACGATAAATTTTGGGACAAATAATAATGCATAATTGGACATGAAACTGTTGCCTATGAGACTATTGCCTATGACTATGATTCATTGACTATGAGACTATTACCTATGACTATGATTCATGACTATGAGACTATTGCATGTGACATTGAATAAGAAACTATTGTGATTAGTCGCCCATGACTATTGTGGTTAGTTGCCTATAACTATTGTAGTTAGTTTCTTATGCCTATTCCCTTAATGATGTTAGATCTCATATTTAGTATGTAACTTTGCTAGTTTATTCCCATTCACTGTTATGTACATCGAGCCTATAGGGCCATTTCATGAGTATTTAGAGAACTTGTGGAAACATGTTATACGGGGGTTGGGCGTAGCTTAATTAAGTAAATTTTGACATGTTTTAGTCTTGGACATAAATGGTGAACTAGACTATTAAATCTAGTTTTGACATGAACTGTAAATGGGAATATTAAGGCTAAAATTTGAGGCATATATCGTATTATGAATTATGACCTTGATTTAGGCATGTAAGTTTAGGCTAAATATATGATTAGGCAAGATAGGTAAATAGAGTTTTATATATATATAATCTGCTAAATCTGTTATCTGCTAAATCTGTTATACTGCCTAATCTGCTAGTTCTGTTATATTGCCTACACTGCTAATTAGATTGAATTGCCTAATCTGCTAATTATGTTAAATTGCCTTATCTGCTAAATTTGCTAAATAGCCTAATCTGCAAGATCAGATATCTATTGAATGACGTAATCTGTTCGAACTGAAATGCTGAAATTTGAAGTATGTAAATCTGTAGGCTCGATTTAAATTTGAGAAAAACTTGTTAACAGAACCTCGAATAATCTGCTGTAACTTGTAGAGAAGTTTAATCTGTTAAATAAACAAAATTAGTCTGATATCTGTAAAATCTGTATTGAAATGAATTGGCTATGACACGAGGTTAGACTCTGTTTGCAGTAGAAGCCTGCCCGGAACCAACCGGCTTAACCAGCGACCGCAAACTGTCAGTCTAATGTGAGAGGTCGTAGGCATGCTTATACATGAGGTTAGGTCTGGCTTGTGGCAGAAGTCTGCCGGGAACCGCCCGGCATATCCAGTAGCCACAAGCTACCGACCTAATGTGAGAGGTCTGTGCATTAATATTTAATTAATGCAAATCCGGGATAAATATGATGTCTAAAACGTGTTGGGCGGATAGAGTTAAACCAATTGGACTAATGAATTTAACAAACCCGTTTCGTGAATCTGTAGGCCCAATTACAAAGTTAGACAAATCTGTAAATCCGTTAAATCCATATATCTGATCCATTAGTCTGAAAACTTGTCTGATCTGTGAACTAGTAGATCTGAACTCTGTATGTCTGAACTTGTAAGCAAGTTAATATGAAATCTGTTAGTCTGGGGGACACAAGGTTAGGAGGGAAATTATTTGTGTCATCTATTGTTTGGGACCCATACTAGTCAGTAACCCTTTCTGGTATCAAAACTTTGACCCAATAGTAGGTAGGGTTCGGGCACGCTTACTGAACTAATTATAAGTGGTTCATTCTGATAATGGCGAGGGGTGTTGATGGCGCGTTCCAACCGGGTCATGTGCATGCATGGACCCCGGTCTGCCTCTGAGGATGTAAGACGCCGTGGCATCTGTAAATAGGTCTATGCCAATTAGTTATCACTTTAGGGAGTGATACACCCTACCGTGGAGCCGACACAGGGTATTTATGTATTAGGGAGCCGATCGCTTGGGGTAGGGTTTTAGGGTACACTTGGTTCTGTTTGTTCCGGTTGGTACCGTCTGTTTCTGTTGGGTGGAAACACCTGTCTGTTTCTGCGTGGTACCGTCTGATCGGGTGGTAAATGCCCATTTACTAGTGTACACTAATTCTACATTCTGTTTCCGTAGGGACTAATCGGTTTCTGTTTCCGTACCTTCTGTTCGGGTGGTAAAGGTACATTATTAGCATTCTGTTTTTGTCTGTCTCTGTTCGGGAAGTAAAGGCCCATTATTAGCATTCTGTTTCTGTCTCTCTCTGTTCGAGTAGTAAAGGCCCACTATTAGCATTCTGTCTCTGTCTATTTCTGTTCAGGTGGTAAAGGCCCATTACTAGCATTCTGTTTCTGTGGAAATTACTCTGTTCCCGTTTCTACTTCAGTTTAGACTTTAGGGTGAAACCTAATCCTGTTATACTAGTATTAGTGCAGAGAAATGAAAAGTAATATTATTCTGTTTCTTCTGTTTAACCTAAGTACATCTGCTGCTCCTGTTACTGTTATCTCATCCGGTTTTATTTGCATGCCATGATTATTATTATCCGTTATTATGCTGAAAGTCACTGGATTGCCAGACTTTATGTCTGACCTTGCTTGTTTTCGCCCCTTTTTCTTCCGTTTCCCCCCCAGGTTTTCCAAGGAAGAAACACTTTAGCTTGATCCGGATTTCCTCTGCTTGAAGTACTTAGAGTGCTTAAAGTATGGCTTGACTCCTTATGGTAGCTTCTGTGGGGATTATGATTTTGTACTCTGATGATTTTCTGAACAAGACTGATATTTATGTACTTGAGTTTTTGTGAAAGATGTAACCAAACTGATTTCTGTTTTCCGCTGTAATAAAGTTATAATTTCTCAAGTATTGTTTATCTGTCTTGTAAGTTTCTGTTCTGTCTACTAAAATGCTCCACCAAAGCTAAGGCATTCCCTTTGTGAGTGACCTTAACGGAGGTGGGGTGTTACAACATATGATATAGCAAATAAGAAATAAAATAAATCTCATGGTAAATGGAACTCGCCTTAACCATTCCAATTCCATTATCGCACACTAGAGGCTGGATATCATTACCGTCAGCTATTATATATTCACCTTCAACAAAATTAAACAAAAAAATAAATAAAAATAAAAGATTACATTATACTTAAAATTCAAGACATATTTCCCAAACCAGTTAGCCATAATTCTATTCAAAGAATCTGATAAAGGCTAGCATCTAATTCAATTAGTTTAAAAGCTTCCCTCAGGTTTTTATGATGCACGCACTACTAATTACTTATAGGAGACAATTACCATCTCCGTTTCAATTCTCATTCCTGGCTCACATAGCATACAATACAAGCAACTGTTTTAGTTTCAAGTTTTGAGAATAAGATAAATATCAATGTTGACCTCACTTGTTATAGCGTAAATAATACATGGCACTAATTTAAATTGATCATATGTCAATTTCAAGGCCTGCAAAAGACTCTAACTCCAAGTATTAACTTAATGCATTGGTTAGCTCATTTCACATAAGTTGATTAACTTCGTTTGAACTAAATTTGCTACCAAAATGAGAACACAAAATAAAATAAATTATTGTCAAACATTATATCATCCAGTTGAGTTACAAGATTTGCAAGATTTTTGTATTTGATAATAGTTCTTTAAAGTGTACATAATATTATATGCTTTTTACAATGGCATAAATCAAGTGTTTACTGAAATGCAAGTGAAACTAATGTATGTCTAACAATTAAAAAGAATGCATATACTATTAATTAAAACTTACACACATATATATACACAGAGAAAAAATGATACCTTGCATACGCAATGCATATATATAGCTGGTAATAAAAACACTAGCTGCAAAAAAATTTGGGTACTACAAAAGTACTTTGAGATATATTTAATGTTACATTTTATTAATGTGTATAAGTACACAAATGAATTGTTTATCAAAATGTGAAAGAGACTAAGCTACTTAAGGAAGCAATAAGTGGATCAGAAGTAATAAAAATAAAAAAATTAATCAAACAGTTAGACTAAGCATTTTTTTTGTAGATGTGACAAATAAATAGTCAACATAATTACCCCTACATCTCCAAGTCTTTGTAGATCCAGTTATTCCTATATAAGAGCTATGTATTCCTCGGTTTTCTCTTTTAACCTTAATAGCTTGTTTTGTAGATGCACTCTATGTTATTACATAAAAGAAAAAAACAAATTCTAAAATACATCATTTTAGGAATAAAATTATACATAGTTTATGCATATGTCAAAAAAAAACATTTGGAATATAAAAGGTTTGAATTTTTGCATAATGTAATAGATTTTAGAAGACATATAAATGAGAAAAAAATATCATTCACATTCAGGGGGTAAAAAACATGTTAAAACTGGTAAATAATTTTACACTGAATATTCGTTCTGGATCAGAACACTCAAAGCCACACACTCATTGATTAAATTTATGTTAATAGGCTCATTTTTCCATGAAGTTGTTACCTACTCAGAAGTAATTTGTTCATCTTTATGGTCACCATGATGTTGTGTAACCATATTCTAATTTATTACAGAGCAAGATAACAAGGAAACCAAAACAAAGATCCAGATCTAAAAATATCAAAATAATATTAATCTCAACAACCCAATATATGTTCTTAAGGTTATAAACACAATGCAATTTATTAAAATTCTAAAGTCATCTAAAAAAATATATACCTTCAGTCTTCATTCACGAGTTGTGCCATATCTCAGTAGATATATGTAATTAATCTTTGTTCCTATAGAATTGAAGAAGAAATGGTATACGAAAGGAAGAGAAATAGGAGGTATGTCTAAAGAATCGGTAAAAGAAGAAGAAATAACTGGCTAATTTTTAAGCTTTGTTCGATCCGTAGAATCAAAGAAAAAATGGTATACATGAGGAGAATTGGACGGAAATCAAAATCTAATAGAAAAAATTAGGGAACTGCAAAGGCGAAGTAAATGAAAAAGGCGAGCATGAAACATTGTTGCGTGTAAAATTGGCTTCAGAGAGTTTTTTTGCAAGGCTCTTAAAGTAGATAAACTACTCTAATGGTCGGTTTGATTATACTTCACACATTATTTTAATTTTATAATTCAAGATGCTGTACTTTATTGCATAAACATAGTATTAACAAATAATCGTTTTACCACTAAATCACCTATTTTATGGCCTTTCCAATAATAAGTTTTATGCATATGTATGTGGAGCTTCTATTTAGACGTAATTATACACTAATTGAAACACAAAAAATTCAATTGTTGGGTTTTTCTATATTTATATAGAAGATGAAATCATGGGACAATCCAACGGTAGAGATCCATTAAGCCAAGAATTAAGTTTATATTTTTTGTCTAAATATACTTTACTATGCATAAATATCTAGTTTTCAAATTTTATTATTTGAGAATTCTAAAATTTTCATATAACCATCATACTGATAATCAACCTTCATCTTAGAAAGTGAAATTCAATATTTTTAATCATGCTTCATAAAATTATTTTTAGTTGTCTTCACAATAGCCTAAAAAAGATGCTACGGTTTAAAAATTTATCTCACAATTGCAATTAAAACTCCATCTCACAAATGTCTTTAAATATATTTTTTAATTGCATCACTAACATGGAATTATAACTCAAACTTAATGATGCATAATATGCATAATATGTGGTTGTCACAAATATAATTAATTCTGTGTATTGATTAACAAATCGAAAACGTAACATTTGATCAAAATTCATTCAAGTAGGCTGATAAATTATAATAATGTACTTGTCATTTTCTTACATAATATGTGGTTGTGTAACGACCTACATTTTCGACCGCTTCAAGTCGGTAATTAAACCAATTTAATCGCTCGAAACGACAGATTATTATTGCTTATGAAGTCTAATAGAATCAATACACAGAATCATAGAACACAATAATATGCAGTAGAACAATGTTTACATAAATATCGGAAATATACAATATTTTTACACAAGGGAAATACATAAAATTTTAGTTAAAAAAATTTATAGAAATTGTTGAATCAGTGCGCACACGCCTTTACGTGTCTCTAACTTTGTCAACTGAAATCTTTATGTTGCATCAATTGGTCACCCGAGCTTTTATGCAAAACACAAAAACACTTGAGTCAAGATTTACTTTATTCCAATAAATCAACTTCAATAAAAAAACTAATATAATAGTTTACCCTAACCTTTATATTCAATTATAAATCACAAATAAGTATCCAACATAAGCATTCATGCCAGAATATATAATTTAAGCAAAATCATAAAACATCACATCAAGGCACGACATGTTTTTATAAACAAGCAGTTGTACATAACTATGGTATTTCATTTCATGAATGAGTAAAATTAAATGGCAAGTTCAGCAGAACAACAATTATAAGCAAGGATTCGCACGTGATAATTAGGGTGAACTAATATCTCTACAGGCAGGTGACAAATGTTATGGTCAAATTTCTGAATCACGGCCAATGCATACTAATCATTCAAATGTAACGTCTTTCCAAAAAAACAATGAAATGCAAATCCAAAGTGCTCACATTTCAACAAATCATTAAATTCACGGCCAACCAAACCCAAAAAAGTACAATAACCTACTTATACTATTATACTATATTTTCTTTTGATATGGAAACACTTGAAACAAAGTCAATGTGAGGTAAAACTCACCTTGAATGGTAGAAAATAGGTTGCAGGTAGAGGTTGAGGCAGTCAAGCTGGATAGAGGCTAAGGAAGATTAATTAGGATTTTTGCCAATTTTTTTTTTAAAAGTGATAAAAAATTGGTCATCTTAAAATAAAAATTTGGACCTGTTAACATTAGAATCTGAGAAAGTCATAAACATAAAAGTTGTTGCAAATTCATTTCTATTCAATAAAAAAAGAAAACTGGTTTTTGTTAAGATTTGAACGAGATATGACCAAAGCAGTGGCAACCAAATTTCAAAGTCAGAAATCGAAGTCAAAAAATGCATTTGAAAGATTGGCAATTTTGACCTAGAAAAATAAGAAATCTAGAAAAATGTTCAAATAAAAATTCTAGATATTTCAATTTTAAACAATTCAAAAAAAAAATTGAATTCCGACTTTCTAACAGGAAGTTATGACCATTGCAACACAAGTCAAAAATCTGGGGAACCAGAAAATAAAAAGGTCTTTGATTTCTAAGGCAAAAGCGGTCATGGCTTTGGTTTAAGGTTTGTTTAGGTTCGGGTAAGATCAGTGAGGCTGTAGCAAGTCAGAGGAAAAAGGAGAAGGGATTTTAGAATATTAGGGATTTGGATTTTAGAGAGGAGATGAGAAGAGAGAGGAATATTGGATTTGTTTGCCTTGATATCTTCCTTCATTTGCAAACAGATTTTAGGGAAAATTTTCTCCGTGAATTTTTGAGATGTAGATCTAGATTGAAAAAGGAAGAAGAAGGAGAATGAGAGTTTTCTAAAAGGGAGAATGAGAAATAAAAAGAGATATACATGATTCTTTTTTTCTGCCTAAGAATGACAGTTAGCAAATATTTATTGTCAATTAATAAGAGTCCCCACAAATTAATTTCACCTACTCTAACCTTAAGAAAGATGTAGATTACTTTCAGACAAGTATACATATAACAGACATTGTCCTTTTTATACTTACAAATGCGAGTTCAAGACAAACGAAATTAAATTTCAATAAACTAAAAAAAGATGAATGCTCAGAATTCAATATATAGATTAATAAAAAAGAAGATGAATTCAAATTTTGGAATTTTTACAAAATTCAAATTTAACCAAAATTGACACAAAATTAACTTTTTTGGAAAATTTAATATTTCAATAGATTTGGAACGTCAATATATATTCATTAATGCAAATATACTATTTAATTTTTTTATAAACTTACATAAATTTAATTACACTATTTTGAATCAGTTAAACAGTTACATTTTTATTTGACAATTGTTCAATTTAATTGTTTAGTGTTACATATTATTGTTCATCTGCAAAATAAATTCATTTATTTCATTCAATTCCAAATAAATGGAGTTTTAAATATTAAAATTAAAATTCAGTCAAATTATTAATTTCGAACGTATTTAAAAATTGAGGTTGTTACAATCTCCCCCAATCAAATCTTTTCATCCTCGAAAAGGAGAGGTTGTCAAAATCATACTTATGGATATAACAAAAATATTCTTACTTATACAAATTTTACTAAGTTTGGAGAAAAATAAATTATAGGATAATAAATTCGTAAATTCTTCCTTACATTATTAATCAAATTCATTTATTATAAATTTATTTATTAAATTCATATTTTTTTATTTCAAACAATTTTATTAAAGTTCGTATTTTCTTTTTGTCACAACTTAAATTATTTGTAACAAAACTTAAATTTTGAAAATATGAATCTCATGTTTGAAAATAAATTTTGAAATAAGAAATAAGCATTTTATTGAAAATCCAAAGTTGTTGTATTTCTTAAGGCATTCATAACTTTTCTTTCTTAGTTTATGATGTTGAAGTTATATAAATTTACTACGACAACCCAAACCCCGTAGGCACGAAAGCAAGGATAATCAATGGAATATAACACATAAATATAACATGCAATGACCCATAAATTATTAGTGAAATCATTTTAATTTTGTTTAAGCTGAATTTAACGGGAATTAGTAGGGTTTCTGGTCTATGTGCATGTGTGTGTGTGCACGCACATGTGTACAACAGGGTCATGCACAAGGCAGAACCTTGAATTCCAAGAAATTTTTATGGCATGCATATTATTATTTTGAACTAAATTAAAGTGATTTGGTTAGTAAGCAATGTAGCTAAGGGTCTAAAGTACATGTACATGTATATAGAAAGATAAGTGGCACAAGTTTAAATATGTGCATGGATAGATATAGAAAGGATGTTATTGTACCCAATTTGTTATTTTGTCATGACATGGTAGGAAGGGGGAAAATGATTTTAAATGAAAACAGTTTCCCTTTATTCCTGAAAAGCAATTCAGTTTGGTCTAGTAGGTTTTTCACCCCGAGCATTAAATAGAAAATGAGGCAAAAATAAGATGGATAGAATTCACACATTTGGTATGATTTGTTGAGGGTAAAACTAACTTTAGGAAAACCAAAACCCTAGGGATTGAAACAATATAAGTAAGGGGTATACAGGTATAATTTGTTTGCTTAGAAAACTAAGAGAAAATTCACCTATCATATTTGAACACAAGGGAGCAAGGCTTGGGGAATAAGGCAAGGTTTTCTGGTTTTTAGCTTCGAACATGAAGGTTTTTGGTGAGCAATCTCATTCATAATGCCTGGCAACAATTTCTAAAATAAAGAGGCAGCCAATATCTTTTATATCTAGTATATTTTGATTTCTAAATCATCAGTTAAGTCCTCTGTTTATCCTTTTGTATGGATTTATTATACATTGTATGATTTTAGTAACAAGGGTTTAAGCACAATGTTCAAATGTATGTAAACTACTCTGATTTATTGAATGAAAGTGTTTTGCAGCCTCTGTAACGACCCGTATTTTTACGGGTAATAATTAATCTATTTAATTTTTGAAATAGTGAAAATGGTTGTTTAATTAAATTATATTGAATTTTTAATTAATATAAGTAATAGAATAATATATTTAATTTCTGAAATAATCAGAAATAGTGAATTGACAATATAATGTGAACTGGACAATTCAAAGTATTTAATTCAGCTTATAATTGAATTAGAATGACGAATATATTATATAAACGAAGTTTGAACGTACAATTATATTATAATTAAAATCGAGCTTGAAATGGCGCGATAGTTCGCTATTTGGCGATTTGAACTTCAACTGAATGTACAAGGTTCGTTTTAAATCGGATTTCTGTGAAATAAGAAACGTATGGAGCTGGTGAAGTATATTTTTCTGGTGGAAGAGAAAAATCGGGATTTCATTGTGTAGATTTTGATTTATGTCCAAATCAAATTTTAGAAAAGTCGCTATGGAATTCCTTTATAATTTATACCGATATATATAAGGAATTTCAATATTAATTTGAATATCGATTTAACCGGGATTTGAATATCAAGTTGTAAATCTCAGTGGAGCTGTATGATATTCTATTGTGAATATATACACAATATTATTTATTTTTAAATATTAAAATTAATTATTTTTAAATATATTTATATATTTAAATGGGTTATTTAGAGCATTAAAAATAGCCAATTTTTCAAACGACCTCAGAATTCGACGAAACTAATTTCGTTGGATCCGCAATGTTAAATTATTGCTAGATTTCAATTTCCGTGATTTTTGAAGTCAGTATGTGGCCGTACGGGATTTTAATGTGAAGAACAGTCATCATTTTGACAGTTAAAAATACGTTATGTGAGCAAACAAAGTCAGAATTCGATGAAACCAGCTTTGTTGGGATCGTAATGTCGAACTGTAGCTGCATGTCCAGTTTCGTGATTTTCGGATACCATATGTGATCACGGGAATTTTTGAGGACAAATAAAAGTAACATTTTCTTAAAATAAAATATAATAATCGAATAAAGAAATATTAAAATCCTCTTATAAAATACTCTTAACTATTCCTAAACCTAAGACTCCAAACATTTTTCCGCCGCTAGTATTGTTCAGGAAATCGTGAGCAACCATGAAAAATCCTCCTTCAAAAATCAAAAGAAATTCAAATAAAATTTTATAAATCTCAATACATGGATATTTAGATTCAGTGTAAGATCCTCTTCAAACCTATATCCATTTCATTGAGTGCGGTTTCGATTTACAGAACTCGAAGCCAACACAGCATCTTCTTGGGTTAGCTATATTCGTGATTTGTTGGCGTTGTTTGGGAATTTAAAGGACGGATGGATGTTTAGGGTGATGAGCAGCAATTTATGGCGAGATTTTGGTGATTTCCAAAACAAAAAGTGTCGATAGTTTCAGGCTTGGATACCATGGACCTGTGCGACACGATGGAGAGGGGATGACCGAGCTGGTTGTAGTTAATACGAGAGGAGAGAGCTAGAGTAGTGAAGGGAGTAGGTGGCATTGGTCTTTGATTTCGGGAATAGATGATGGAGGAATGGTGTTTTGAGTTTCGGTAATGGCCTTCAAAGATGGGAGCGACGGGTTGTACTGGAGTTTGGGAAGAAAGGGGGAAGGCGGGTCGGGTGTAGAGAAGTGGGTTTGGGCCTTGTTAACGTGGTGAGCCCGGTGGGAAAATATAATTTAGTTTAAAGTTTTATTTAAATCTAAATAGTGTATTAAGTTTAAAAATTCATAACTCTCTCGTACGATATCAGAATCAAGCGAAACAAGACCCATTGGGATCGTATGGACGGACACTACACGATGAAACTGACTGGAAGTCCATCGGAGCTCGTTACAATTTATGGCAAAATAAATTGTCCGTCTGAATCAACAGACGCAATTCGTTTTAACGGTTAACGCGAAATGTGAGTAAAACTCACTAACTCTGCTTAGTTTATATTTTTATAAACTGTACTTAATTTTTTGATAGAAAATGATCGATTGCTGTGTACTGATTGTTTGGACTGTTAAATAGATTTGATTGAAAACATATATATAGTTATATATATATATATATATATATATATAAATCGACAATCAAATATTGAATCCTGTTATCAGAATATTTCATGTTAAGATGAAAGTGATGTTATTTATGTTGTTTAACATATGTGGATGCAGGGAAACAGGTCGGAGGAATCCCTGGATTCCTCAACATTTATTTTACTGTTTTCATATATGGTGATATATGATGTGATATATAATATGTTCTTGATTATGTGTGCTTGAATGATATCGATCAATGTTATTTGGTATTTTAATACCGTAAGAAATACTGGGTGTAAAAAGGGGATTTTCAAAGTATATTTTGAAAATAATTTATTTATATAAAATCGACGGATTTTACATATAAAAGGAAAAAGGATTTTATATAAGGAAATAATTATAAAATCAAAAGAGAAATATAAAGGAATATATTTGTAAAACAAATATATTTGTAAACTAATATAAAGGAAATATATTTGTAAAACAAATATAAAGGAAATATATTTGTAAAACAAATATAGTGGAAATTATTTGTAAAACAAATATAAAGGGAATATATTTGCAAAACAAATACAAAGGAAGATATTTGCAAAACAAATAGAAAGAGAAATATTTGTAAAACATTTACAAATAGAATTTAAAAGGAAATATTTGTAAAACATTTAGAAATTGATTAAATGGAAATATTTATTTATTGGAAATAAATAGAATGTTATAAATGAGATATTTAGTTGTTAAATAAATAGAAAAGATAAAAGAAATATTTATTCGTTAAATAAATAGAATTGAAAAGGGAATAGGTATTTGTTAAGTAAACAAATAGAAAAGAAATAATTCAAGGGAGATAATCCAAAGGAGATAAAGGAATAATTCAAGGGAGATAATCCAAAGGAGATAATCCAAAGGAGACAAAGGAGATAATCCAAAGAAGATAATTCAAAGGAGATAATTCAAAAGGAAATGATTCGAAGGAGTTAATTCAAAAGAGTAAATCGAAATGAGTTAATCGAATATTAGTTATTCGATTAGAGTTAATCAATTAGAATTAAACAGTTAGAGTTAACCAGTCAGAGTTAATCAGTTAGAATTAATCAGTTAGAGTTAACCATTCAGAGTTATTTAGTTAGAATTAATCAGTTAGAGTCAACCAGTCTGAGTTAATCAGTTAGAATTAATCAGTTAGAGTTAACCAGGTAGAGTTAATCAGTTAGAGTTATTCAGTTATAGTTAACCAATGAGAATTAGAGTTATCCAGTTGGAGTTAACCAGTTAGAGTTAT
Organism: Allium sativum; assembly: GCA_030737875.1. Lineage (NCBI taxonomy): Eukaryota > Viridiplantae > Streptophyta > Magnoliopsida > Asparagales > Amaryllidaceae > Allium > Allium sativum. The sequence continues at coordinate 60,615,001 of CM060924.1, forward strand.
TAAAATGGAGTTAATCGAGTAAAGTTATCGAATATAGTGTATTCGAGAGAAGAGTAATCGAATATAGTTTGTTCGAGAGAGGAGTTATCGAATATTGGTTATTCGAAGAAGAGTTATCGAATATTGGTTATTCGGAAGGAGTTAATCGAATATAGTTATTCGAAAAGAATTAAAGGAGTTATCAAATCTAGTTATTTGAAAGGAGTAAATCGAATATAGTTTATTCGAATAGAATTGAAGGAGTTAATCGAATATTGGTTATTGGGAAGGAGTTAATCGAATATAGGTTATTCGGAAGGAGTTAATCGAATATAGTTATTCGAATAGAATTAAAGGAGTTAATCGAATATTGGTTATTCGGAAAGAGTTAATCAAATATAGTTATTCGAATAGAATTAAAGGAGTTAATCGAATATAGTTATTCGAATAGAATTAAGGGAGGTAATCGAATATAGTTATTCGAATAGAATTAAAGGATTTAATCGAATATAGTCATTCGAATAGTGTTAAAGGAGTTATCGAATAAGAGTTAATCAAAAGGAGTTATGTGAAAAGAGTTAATCAAATAGAGTTAATCGATTAGAGTTAATCTAATAGAGTTAATTGATAAGAGTTAATTGAATAGAGTTAATCAATCATAGTTTATTCGAAGAAAGGTTTTCGAATCTAGTTATTCGTAAGAGAGAGTATCGAATATAGTTATTCGAAGGGAGGAGTTATCGAATAGAGATTATTCGAAAGAGAGTTATGTAAGGAAGATTGTTAAACGTTTAAAAGATAAACTTTGACTATTTCGAAGTTAAAACGATGTTCGGTTAAGATCTGAGAGGTAATTATACGCTAACTTGATTGACTTCCTTCTTAACTAAGGAATGGTAAGGTTTGATAGTGAATGATGGTTAAGTGAATTTAGTAAAATGGTTTGAGTTGGCATAACGATGTTTTATTTAAACATCTGTTTAAATCCAATGAAGGAGCTTTGGAAATGTTTTCCAAAAAAGAATCAAAAATGTTTTCTAACATAGAAAACAAGAAATGGAAATGTTTTCCATTGTTAATAACGTATATTTTCTAAATTTAGAAAATAAGAAATGTTGAATATAGGGAAACAGGAGATGAAAAAAATGAATAAGTTAAATAGGGAGATAAATGTTCAATGATGATTGATCAATATAATTTCCAATTGGAAATAATATTGTTGTTTGCACACTTGTTCTCTTTAATAGTTAACTCACCGACTATCGAAGTTTTTGGCAATTTTAACGTTGTTAATATGGAGAGACCGGTTGGATTATTATCAGAAGAACCATTCTATATTGGCATAAGCGTTGCGAATCATATATGCCAATGATAATTGAAGACGGATTCAAGTGCAAGGGCTATTGTATAAATCTTAGGTAAAGATTGCCTAAGATGGTTGTACTGAATAGTGCCATCGGTTTGTCCTGTCCTAGGATGACCTGTATGGAAGAATGTCCGACAGGGTATATTTAATAGATCACGTAAGTTAATCTCTTCAAACGTATTCAAGTTTGGTGGTAGAGGAATTCGTTTCTCTTAGCTGTATACCCGTGTTATTTTTGGGGAAATCAATTTGTGATTTGGCGGGTATGACGATGTGACACTCAAAGTGAATAAATGTGTGTTTTGTCATAGATAAGCGTGGCCTTTAGCCTCACATCCAGAAATGAAAAAAATTGGGTAGGCATCATGGCTGTGTCGGTTGCACCTCTTAAGGTGTATAATCACCTGATCTAGAGTTTCATTTACTTCTAAAAATCTATTGTCGATGTTGTCCCATTCGGGAAACGATTGCTGATCCCAACCGTTGGTGATGTACATTCGATACAATCAAGCGAAATGAGTGGTCGGTCATGTGTGGTCGGGTTGCAAGATGTTCTTGTTGAATCCAGTGTATTCCTCTCTAGAGGTACACTAGCGAAAGGTGGTTCCATGTAACGACCCGGAAAATCTGAACCAATTTTAAAAAATTTAATTGGCTAAATTAGTGGATTTTAAATATTTAAAATAAATATTTCAAATAATAGCAATGAAAAGTGAGTTTGAATCGACGCTTGAAAACGAATATAATTAATTCTAATTATAAACAAGGCCTGAAATGGCGCGGTAGTTTCAAAATTTGAATTCAAACTTTGACTGACTGTACCGGGTGCAAAACAAAACGGATTTGAGTGAAACCAAAAATATTTAAATCTGTTAGTGAATACCTCTCTAACGAATCTGAACAATCGAAGTTTCATAGCGGGAAGAAAAAGTTATGGCCAAATGAATTTTCAGAAAGGTCGCTATGGAATTTATATAGCCCGTGAAATTGGCCATTTTGCAAACGACCTCGGAATTCGACGAAACCACTTTTGTTGGATCTGGGATGTGAAGTTATTGCTAGGTTTCAAATTTCATAATTTTTGAAGCTTGTGAAATGGGCCTTTTTGCTGACGGTCTCAGAATTCGACGAAACTATTTTTGTTGGGACTGTATCGTCAAAACATAGCTGGATTTATTTTTCTGGAATTTTTCGAATCAGTTTGTGGCCCTGGCAAATTGAAATGTACGTTCAAATTTAATATTGAATGTTTTATATTTTAATTTGAAGGAAAACCAAATAAAACATTCGAATAGGCCTACGAAACATATCCCACTGTGTTTGGAATGGGGGTAAAACGCTAGGGATGATAGTCGTTGGGTTTAAAAAGGAGTTCATTTGTGAAAACCCTAATTTTTTGAAATATATATATTCCGGCCAATCAGATTTTTTATAAAAAAAAAACTCTTTCTCTCTCCCTGACGTCAACGGCGGAAACCTTCACGTTTCTTCCTCCCTCGATTCCTCCTCCTACACGCAATAAAAACCCATGCCCTAGTTGAAGTTTTTGTAGATCATCTCGAGAACTTCAAATCCATATAGGGATTGTAATTTATCGCTCAGTATTTTGGGAGATCGGGCGCCACGAAGTTTGCCTCTTTGAAGCACCGCCGGAGCACCATCTCCTCGTCGATCAGGATCGGACCCCCAGGCGTAGGCGCGACACTCCAGCCCCCTCGACGTGGTGTACTTCGATCTGGGCCAAGGGCTACGGATTGGGAGAAAACCTAAAACCTAGTTTTGAATGAGGAATAGAGGTATACGGCAATGAAAATTTTCAACTATTTTAATACCTTTAAACCGTTGCAAACTTTGAAAAATCATATCTTTTTCATGTGTTGACAAAATTCAGTGAAACAAGAGATAATGGACTCGTGTGGACGTCTTCTACCTTATATAAGAGACCACATATTTTTCTGAGCCTTCTGCTATTTTTGGTGGAGTGGTACCTAATGTGAGATTTCTAATTTATAAATGATATAGAAAACGACGATGTATAAATTATATAGTCGATGTATGAGTTATATAAGCGTTGTACACCTCTTGTATAAGCGTTGTGTTGTACGTTCGATGTATATGTTGTATATGCGTTGTAAAAATTATATACGTGTTGAAATAGAAGTGAAATGCTATATATATATATATATATATATATATATATATACGCCCCTCGTCCACAAACCATGGACGATATTTATTGGTTGTGATTGGTGTGAAAATTGATTGATCGTGTGGTTGATTGAAATTATTTGTGGTTGAAATTGACTGATTGTGGTTGAAAAATACCCGTTTGTGGTTGAGAAATATTTGGTTGAAACCACATAGGATTAGTTTTGTGGAAATGAAATAAATATACATGCCACCTGCATGCGAACTAGATGTACGAATCCCCATTGTCAAAAACCGTGAGGTTTTAAGGTAGAGCGAGGAGCCGTACTAGGGATGGTCCCGGTTTTAACTACCCTGCCGTTATGCTGCCGAAATTTTGAATAATATTCATGTGTTAGAATTATTTTCATTTGTTGAAACTATATTTATTCGTTGAATAGAAAACCTTCATGTGTTGAATCGATATTCATTCGTTGGATAGAAATTCATGTGTTGAATGGAATTCGTGTTTTAAATATAAAAATCACCTTTTTATCTATATATATAAACTATAGAAAACCTTCATGTGTTGAATCGATATTCATTCGTTGGATAGAAATTCATGTGTTGAATGGTATTCGTGTTATAAATATAAAAATCACCTTTTTATCTATATATATAAACTATAGAAAACCTTCATGTGTTGAATCGATATTCATTCGTTGGATAGAAATTCATGTGTTGAATGGTATTCGTGTTTTAAATATAAAAATCACCTTTTTATCTATATATATAAACTATAGAAAAACTTCGTGTGTTGAATCGATACTCATTCGTTGAATTGAAGTTCATGTGTTGAATGGTATACATATTTTGAAATAAATTGTTATATAATAAAAATCACATTTTTTTATCATCTATATGAACTATATAAAACAATCATATTTTAAAATAAATAGTTTTATAATAAAAATCCTATTGTTATTACCTATATGAACTATATAAAATAATAGTGTTTTGAAATGAATTGTTTTACAATAAAAATCACATTTTATTATATAGATGAATTGTTAAAAATAGTGAAGTGTTGAAAAAGAAGATAGTTAGATGAAAATATCATTTTTATCAAATGTATGAAAAAATATAGTTTTGAAATCGAAGAATCGATATATATATATATATATATATATATATATATATATAGAGAATTAAAATATATCGAATAACGACGCTGCAGTTCGTATTTTGAAACCGTGATTTCAAACGATTATACCGGGAGATCCGACTATCGGATTTTCCTGAAACCGCAAACGTTGGGTTCGCTTTGGAAATATCTTTCCAACGGCGCCAACTTTGTAAAAATCCAACGGTTGGATTGTCTGGAATGTTTAATTCAAATCTGAAGAAAAACAGCGCCAGAATCGATTATATTTATATATATATATATATATATATATATATATATATATATAATTATGTTTAATCGAATAACGACGCTGTAGTTTGTATTTTGAAATCGAAACTTCAAACGATTGTAACGGGAGATCCGACCGTCGGATTTTCCCGAAACTGGAGCCGTTGGATTGGTTTTGAAAAGATCTTTCTAATGATGTAAATTTTTTAAAGATCCAACGGTTAGATTTTCAGATATGTGTAAATCAAATCTGAAGAAAAACAGCGCCACGGCCGTGTTATGGCCCGAAGCGTCATTTTGAATAAATTGCCTATTTTAAAATAAATAAAAATAGCGATAAATCATTATAAAATATTATAAACGATATGGATGTGAAATTTTGAAATTAACTGAAGGTTGGCTAAGTTGAATGGTTTCCTGGGTGTTGATCTAATGTTGGTTTCGGCCTTCGGGGTTAATATTTGGGGAATCGTTCTCTTACTGATTGACGATTAGTGACTAATGAATTGAAATGATGCGTAGTAGTGTTTGTGTAGCACTTGTTTATTATATACACGAGTTGCTCAGAATGACCGGGTTAATCCCATTCTGAATAACTGAATCGACGATAAGAAATCGAAGATGAAGACGGTGTTCGAAGACCGGAGATCTTCACCTCGTTTGGATGGTAACTGAGGTCCTGATTGGGAGGCATCCCGAAATACAGATAATGAGGGGTGATAGTCCAGACGTACGTGGTGATCGATGGGTTTGCGAGGTATATATTGCCTCCGGTTTCGTTCAGACCCAGAACGGACTTGCAAATGGACAGTGTGTCTGACATTGGAATTTATTCTGTGTGTTTGATAGCTATCAGTTGCATGGTGTGAATTGCCTGTGTGGCAGGCTAAGATGCAGTGATCAGGGTTTCTGTTGAAAAGCAAAGTCTTATGGTAATGATCAAAGCCCCGCATGTGTGGCGTAGCTTTGTGTATAATGTAAATTCGCGAGCCTCACACCCCGGTATGAACCAGAAACGGGAGAGGACATCAGGGAGGGCCTGCGTTTCTTCCGAGCTAGAAGTGGCATCAGTGGTTTTACATGCCCTGACGAGTTTGACTTATGTGTTTGTTGCTGTTGCGAGGCGCCTCGGATATATCGGTTGATCCGGGACCGATGGAGTCATTCGTTGACTCACTTACGCCCCAAAGGGCGGAGAAACGTGGTGTTCAGGCATTTTAATCCACTCCGTGTGGACCGGCCCTGACGATCCAAGGGTCGATGCGTTCTGATCCTGAGACTCGGGCTAGGCAGTCTCGAAGTCGGTAAGGACTATCTTTTGCCTTGGTTCATGACGGAAATCCAATTTCCAAATATGTGACTGTGCGGTTTTGATTGTATACCTATATATGCCGACATAGTGGTATGGGGCATTAATGCCGTCTTTGATTGATAATTATGATTTGAAATTGTTTTTAAAACATATAACACTAGCAATAATATGAAATGCTTTTGTTTTATTCGTATCAAGCATATTTTGGCCGTTATAAGGTAAAAACTCTATCCTCCGGTTTGCGTTGCATTGTGTGATGGGAACTGATAATGGCTTCATTTTTATAAAAAGAATTGCGATGTTTAAAATAATGATTTTTTTTAAAGCATTGGCAATCCAATGGAGTAAACCCGTTCCACGAAAGTGGCGTGGTCCTGTGATTAGCCATATTTTAAATGTGTTGAGTAGATTTCTCATACCAGTCCCATGACTGACTCGTAGTTTGTTTCACATTCAAACTCGGGTGCCCATTTTTCTACACGAGCAGCCTTGTATTCAGGTTTTAGCTGGCTCTTTCTGGATAGCTGGAGCTGAAGATGGATTCTATTATTTATCTCTTTTTATGCTGTTCAGCTCCTATTGTACATTATGTTTGTTTTCCGCTGTTGCCATATATGTATAGCTGAACTGTATTTGTACTAAGTATGATCCTGTATACTATGTAACTCTGATGATTACTTTTATCCAGTGTATTCTATTGTTCATTATCTGGTGTAATTATTTAATTCTGTTCTGTTATTATCTGTTTCTGTGTTATATTCCATGGATTACCCTTGCCGCCGTCCGTACGGGGTTTGGGGTCGTCTCATTTGGTATCAGAGCTTTGGTTAAGCTTAGTTCTAGAATATAACATATGAACGAACTCGTCAGAATAGAACCAGTAGTGTTCTAGGACGGGTAACTCTATACAGATAGGATCAGTAATATCCTAGTATGAGTAAAGCAGAATGAAATACACCCCAGTAGACACATTTACATTCAAGTATTTGTCACTATATTTTGAAATATCTTTTCTGTTGACCTGACACTTTGTCTGCTAATTGCAGATGCACTAGAAAATAAGTGATAGGAACAGAATAAATAATCGTATGGCTCGACCTGCTAATGAGCCAGTTGTGCTCCCACATCCAGAATCAGATATAGAAGTCCTATTCAAGAGATTTCGAAATCTGGGTGGATCGCCATTCTTAGGCAAAGAGTCCATTATGGAAACACAAGCATGGATTCATTCTGCAGAGAAAATCTTCGAGGGTTTAAAGCTGAGAGACGATTAGAAAAAATTACTGGCGTCTTGGGCACTCAAAGAAGAAGCTTTGTTTTGGTGGGATTCAGTTATTAAAGATAATCCAGAAGGTGATATCACCTGGGACAGATTCAAAGTGAATTTCCTAGAAAGATTTACTCCTCCCGAAGCAACCAAGCGATTATGTGATGAATTTTCTTATCTGATACAAGGTGATATGACCATCCCAGAATATCATAAGAAATTCAACGAACTTTCTCACTTTTCTCCTCATCTGATTTAAGATACAAAGAGGAAGAATTTGAGATTTATTCATGGCCTGCAAAGAAAATATCAGAATAGTGTGATGAGGAATGTGAAGCTCCCCTTTTCTGAAATGATATACATGGCTTACCAGTACGAAGATCTAGACAAGAAAGGTATGTTACAGTACGAAGAGGAAGTCAGCTCTAGTAATAAAATTGAGTCTGAAACTGATCGTCCTGAGGCCAGTACGATGTCTGAGATTGGTAAGAAGTCCAGTGCCAAGAGGAAAAGGGCTAAATCTAAGAAGGAACCAGTAACAACTGCCACATGCTCTAACTGCAATAAACAGGGGCATCTGACCAGGAAGTGTAAAACCTCGAAGAAACGAAAAAAGAGGTTTGAACCCGATAACCAGTTTCGAGAGAATAGAAAATGCTGTCAATGCCATCGGATTGGCCATCTTGAAAAGGATTGCAGGCAATTTAGGGAATCCAAAGCAGTGCATGTAAATGAAGTGGCAGAAGTGCCTACATCTTCGTTTGCTCAGGAAAGGTCTGATGTTTTAGAAGGCACGCTCAATGTCAAGACCATTCCAGTTAAAGTACTTTTTGATACTGGCGCGTCACGAAGCTTTATTGCAAAGAGTGCAGTCAAGTAGTTGGATTTGAAATTGAAGAAGCTCAAAGAACTAATGACTGTCCAAAATCCAGTTGGGGGTTCCATCGATCTCAGTTGGGTTTGTGGGGTGCCTGTCTCTTTTTCCTGCTATAAATTCCCTACTATCTCTATCGTCATGAATTTTAATGAATTCAATGGGATTGGATTGGCTAACCAAATATGAAGCAGAGGTTAGATGCGCCGAGAGAGTTGTTAGGGCTAAGATTAAATCAGGAAATTATATAACCATACCGTGTGAAGGTCAGAAATCTAATAGAAAAGACTTCTGGGCAGCTCTCGATGTTTCCCCAGCCCAAATAGAAAATATCCCTGAAGTTACAGAGAATATTCCCGACCTCATAAAAGATATTCCTATCGTCTAGAACTATGCGGATGTGTTTGAAGAAGTTGTTCGCTTACCTCCGCAGAGAGAAATTGATTTCAAAATTGCTTTAGTTCCAAATGCAAGGTCGGTAGTTCACGCTATTCGAAGAATGTCCTTGAAAGAGAAAGATGAACTTGACAATCAAACAAGATAGCTAGTATGGAAGGGTCTGATCAGGCCTAGTTTCTCTGATTGGGGAGCAGCAGTGGTGTTTGTCCCAAAATCTGACGGTACTCTACGGCTATGTGTGGATTATCGTGATTTGAACAAGCAGACCATAAAGAACAAATATCCATTGCCGCGAATCGATGACTTATTGGATCGTCTGAATGGAGCACAGGTATTTTCAAGGATGGACCTAGCTACAGGCTTCCATCAGGTTCATGTTGCCGAAGAGTGTGTTCCAATGACAGCATTCAGAGGTCCAGACTTATTCTACGAGTGGTTAGTAATGCTGCTAGGCTTATGTAACGCTCCAGCATACTTTGTCGATTTGATGAATAGAGTGTTCAGAGGAGTTTTGAATAAATTTGTTCTGGTTTTTATTGACGATATTCTAATCTTCTCTAAATCAAAGGCCGAACATGAAAAACATTTGGAACAGGTTCTGGAAATCCTCAAAAGGAATGTATTAAAATCCAAACTATCCAAATGTATATTCTGGCAAAATGAAGTGAAATTTCCAGGCCACGTCGTATCGAAAGAAGGAATTGCTGTGGATCCAAGTAAAATCACGGCTATTCAAAACTGGAAACAACCTAGTACTCCTACAGAGGTTCGCAGTTTTCTTGGATTGGCTAGTTATTACCGGAAGTTCATTAAAAACTTTTCAAAGATATCTAGTCACTTAACGAAGCTTACAAAGAAGCACTCTAAATTCAAATGGACTCCAGAAAGTGAAGAGGCTTTTGAAGAGCTAAAGTTAAGATTAACGACAACTCCAGTGTTAACCATCATCGACGGCAATCAGGATTTAAAAGTCGGGACAGATGCTTCTAGAGAAGGCCTTGGCGCAGTGTTAATGCAAAGAGGTCAAGTGATAGCTTATGCTAGCCGTCAGTTGAAGCCGCATGAGAAAAACTACGTAAGTCAAGGTCTTGAGTTATTGGCTATAGTATTCGCCTTGAAAATCTGGAGACACTATCTTCTGGGTGAGAGATTTGAAATGTTTACAGATCACCAATCGCTAAAGTATCTATTCACCCAGAAAGACTTGAATCTGAGGCAGCAACGTTGGTTAGAGTTCCTTGCAACATACGATTTTGAAATTATATACACTCCAGGGAAAGCCAATGTCGTGGCCGATGCGCCGAGTCGACAGAATGTAATGATCGCCAGGTTTGTTATTACGACTTCCTTGATTGACAAAATATCAATTCTTCAGAAGGATGATAACTTTATTAAGGATATGATCAAAAGGATTCAGAAAGGCGAACCCTCGTGTTTTCAAATAGATAACGATGGAATCCTGAGATTGAAAGTAAGGATTTGTGTTCCTGGCATTCCCGAGTTCAAAAGGGAAGTGTTAGACGAGTGTCACAAGTTCAAGCTGAGAATCCACCCTGGTGTGGCCAAAATGTACAACGATCTTAAGCGGACATTCTGGTGGAAGGCTATGAAAAGAGACATTTCAATATATTTTAGCCGATGCCCTACTTGCCAGCTAGTCAAAAGTGACCAACAGAAACTGGCTGGATTGTTACAACCGCTGGATGTTCCTGGCTGGAAGTGGAAACATATTTCCATGGACTTCATAGATGGTTTGCCAAGAACCAGGAAAGGAAATGACAGTATTTAGGTGATCTTAGATCGCTTTATGAAGACCGCCCATTTCATACCTGTCAGATCAAATAGATCTGCTCAGAGTCTGGCGCAAATATATTTCAAGGAAATAGTTAGATTACATGGAGTTCCGCTCAGTATAGTCAGTGATAGAGATAAAATATTTACTAGTAAATTCTGGGAGGCATTTCAAGTAGAGCTGGGAACAAAACTGAACTTGAGCACCGCCTATCATTCTCAGACAGATGGTCAGACTGAGAGGGTGAATCGTATTTTAGAAGATCTATTACGGGCTTGTGTTCTAGATTTCGGCAGATCATGGGAAGACCATCTGCATTTGGCTGAATTCTCTTATAACAACAGCTACCAGGCGAGCCTCACAATGTCACCATTCGAAGCATTATATGGTAGACCATGCTGATACCCTGCTTGTTGGGTCGAACACGGTAATAGACTTGTATTGGGACCCGATATGATCCGAGAAGCAGCCGACAAAGTCGATTTTATTAAGAAACGATTACTGGCCGTTCAAAGCCAACAAAAGAGTTATGCCGATAGAAGAAGAAGAGATATATCGTTTACAGTTGGCGACTATGTATATTTGAAAGTATCGCCGACGAGAGGAGTTATCTGGTTCGGTAAAACTGGGAAGTTGACGCTCAAATTCATTGGTCCATTTCCTATTCTTGAACGGATTGGAACTCTCGCTTATAGGGTTAAATTGCCTGATTGGTTGCCTGGAGTTCATGATGTATTTCACATATCTCAACTTCGAAAGCACGTTCATGATCCAGACTTGATCGTGGAAGAAGCAGCGCAACAGGATATTGAAATTACTCCAGAATTGGCTGTGAGAAGAGAGCCGTTAAAGATCATCGGCAAAGAAACCAAAGAGCTGAGGAACAAGAAGGTTCACTTAGTCAAAGTGCAACGGAGTGGAGATCCGCGAGATTGTACTTGGGAAACTGAGGAGAGCATTCAGAAAGCCTATCCCAGATGCCGAGTGGATATATCTGATTGACTCCGGTGCAAGGTACATTTACCATACTTTGTATTACCAATTAGTCCTCTACTTTGTAGTTAATTTCTTTCCATGGATGTGCACTTTTAATTCTATAGTCTGAATGATTTTAAAAGAGTATAGAAATTGATTAGTATGTTTTTGAAAAGTTAAAAACAATTTGATTGTTGTTTGTGTTGTGTGATAGTAGATTTGATTAATTAAAATTATTAAAACGATAGTTAATTTAATCAATAAGAGAATAAGGGTAGAATTTATTCGTTTAAATCACACATTGAACTGATTAGAAAATAGATAGAAATATATACATGTGCATTATATATGTTTGAACAGGTAAATGGATAGCTGTTGAGTAAAGATTTTATTTGCGTGCCCGACAAATAGGTAAACCTTAATGAGTTGGATACGAAATATTATTATATCAACTCCTATGAATGCCATTGGATGCGGAGTGCTGGTTGTTCTATGTGAAATAATAAACATCGCCATAGGATAGTAACAATTAATTTTGAACTACATTACATGGCATACTTCTGAAGATAGGCATACTTCATCATATACCACATAAGCATTTGGAGCTTGTGTGACAAGGTGGAAGATTTACCATATGAGCGAGAGGCTTGTATGGCGATGACTATATTTTACAGGTTGAACTGATGACTGATATGGACTATTTAAATTGTAACGATAAAATTGCCAGATTAATAAAAAACCCACACGGGTCTGGAGTTGACAATAATCACGTCGCTCTAGTCATTAGATACGGCACATGGATTATTTATTTCCCACACGGGACGAGGTGACGAGGATTTATCCTCTGGAGCAATTAAAATACACACTCCCTCAGGCTTTGACGGGGTGACGAGAATTTATTCTCTGGAGTTATTATCTATACACGCTCCCCTGTAAACACCAGAATATATCACTATAAATATGTGTATGCTTATTAGGATTTATTGGGTACCTAATACGGCAGAATAAATTTCCAAACCTCTCCCCGTACAAAGGAGGTTATGGCGAAATTTTTCGAAAATTCCGGGTGCTTGCCAAATTTTTGAAGAATTTGAAAATTCTCAAAAACAAAAAAGTTGGAGAATGGAAGTCGGATTGAATGTAGAGTTGATTAATCAAACCACTTTCGAATGTGATATTTCTAATTTATAAACGATATGGAAAACGATGATGTATAAATTATATAGTCGATGTATGAGTTATATAAGCGTTTTACACCTCTTGTATAAGCGTTGTATAAGTTGTACGTTCGATGTAAAAGTTGTATATGCGTTATAAAAATTATATATGTGTTGAAATAGAAGTGAAATGCTATATATATATATATATACGCCCCTCGTCCACAAACCATGGACGATATTTATTGGTTGTGATTGGTGTGAAAATTGATTGATAGCGAATGGTTGATTGAAATTATTTGTGGTTGAAATTGATTGATTGTGGTTGAAAAAAACCCGTTTGTGGTTGAGAAATATTTGGTTGAAACCACATAGGATTAGTTTGTGGAAATGAAATAAATATACATGCCGCCTGCGTGCGAACTAGATGCGTAAATCCCCATTGTCAAAAACCGCGAGGTTTTAAGGTAGAGCGAGGAGCCGTACTAGGGACGGTCCCGGTTTTAACTACCCTGCCGTTATGCTGCCGAAATTTTGAATAATATTCATGTGTTAGAATTATTTTCATTTGTTGAAACTACATTTATTCGTTGAATAGAAAACCTTCATGTGTTGAATCGATATTCATTCGTTGGATAGAAATTCATGTGTTGAATGGTATTCATGTTTTAAATATAAAAATCACCTTTTTGTCTATATATATAAACTATAGAAAACCTTCATGTGTTGAATTGATATTCATTTGTTGGATAGAAATTCATGTGTTGAATGGTATTCATGTTTTAAATATAAAAATCACCTTTTTATATATATATATAAACTATAGAAAACCTTCATGTGTTGAATCGATATTCAATCGTTGGATAGAAATTTATGTGTTGAATGGTATTCGTGTTTTAAATATAAAAATCACCTTTATATATATATATATATAAACTATAGAAAACCTTCATGTGTTGAATCGATATTCATTCATTGAATTGAAATTCATGTGTTGAATGGTATACATATTTTGAAATAAATTGTTTTATAATAAAAATCACATTTTTTTACCATCTATATGAACTATATAAAATAATCATATTTTGAAATAAATAGTTTTATAATAAAAATCCTATTTTTATTACCTATATGAACTATATAAAATAATAGTGTTTTGAATTGAATTGTTTTACAATAAAAATCACATTTTATTATATAGATGAATTGTTAAAAATAGTGAAGTGTTGAAATAGAAGATAGTTAGATGAAAATATCATTTTTATCAAATGTATGAAAAGAATATTGTTTTGAAATTGAAGAATCGGTATATATATATAAATAGAATTGAAATATATCGAATAATGATGCTGCAGTTCGTATTTTGAAACTGTGATTTCAAACGATTATACCGGGAGATCCGACCATCGGATTTTCCAGAAACCGCAACCGTTGGGTTCGCTTTGGAAATATCTTTCCAACGGCACCAACTTTGTAAAAATCCAACGGTTGGATTGTCTGGAATGTTTAATTCAAATCTGAAGAAAAACAGCGCTAGAATCGATTATATATATATATATAATTATATTTAATCGAATAACGATGCTGTAGTTCGTATTTTGAAATCGAAACTTCAAACGATTATACTGGGAGATCTGACCGTTGGATTTTCCCGAAACTGGAACCGTTGGATTCGTTTTGAAAAGAACTTTCTATTGATGTAAATTTTTTGAAGATCTAACGGTTAGATTTTCAGATATGTGTAAATCAAATCTGAAGAAAAATAGCGCCACGGCCGCGTTATGGCTCTTAGCGTCGTTTTGAATAAATTGGCTATTTTAAAATAAATAAAAATAGCGATAAATCGTTATAAAATATTATAAATGATACGGATGTGAAATTTAGAAATTAACTGAAGGTTGGCTAAGTCGAATGGTTTCCTGGGTGTTGATCTGATGTTGGTTTCGGCCTTCGGGGTTAATATTTGGGGAATAGTACTCTTACTGATTGACGGTTAGTGACAAATGAATTGAAATGATGCGTATTAGTGTTTGTGTAGCACTTGTTTATTATATACGCGAGTTGCTCAGAAATACCGGGTTAATCCCATTCTGAATAACTGAATCGACGATAAGAAATCGAAGATGAAGACAGTGGTCGAAGACCGGAGATCTTCACCTCATTTGGATGGTAACCGAGGTCCTGAATGGGAGGCATCCCGAAATATGGATAATGAGTGGTGATCATACATACATACGTGGTGATCGATGGGTTTGCGAGGTATATAGTGCCTCCGGTTTCGTTCAAACCCAGAACGGACTTGCAAATGGACAGTGTGTCTGACATTGGAATTTATTCTGTGTGATTGATAGCTATCAATTGCACGGTGTGAATTGCCTATGTGGCATGTTAAGATGCAGTGATTGGGGCTTTTGTTGAAAAGCAAAGTCTTGTGGTGATGATCAAAGCCCCGCCTGTGTGGAGTAGCTTTGGGTATAACGTAAATTCGCGAGCCTCACACCCCGGTATGAACTAGAAACGAGAGAGGACATCAGGGAGGGCCTGCCTTTCTTCCTAGCTAGAAGTGGCGTCAGTGGTTTTACACGCCCTGACGAGTTTGACTTATGTGGTTGTTGATGTTGCGAGGTGTGTCGGATATATCGGTCGATCCGGGACCGATGGAGTCATTCGTTGACTCACTTACGCCCCAAAGGGCGGAGAAACGTAGTGTTCAGGAATTTTAATCCACTCCGTGTGGACCGGCCCTGACGATCCAAGGATCGATGCGTTCTGATCCTGAGACTCGGGCTAGGCAGTCTCGAAGTCGGTAAGGACTATCTTTTGCCTTGGTTCATGATGGAAATCCAATTTCCAAATACGTGACTGTGCGGTTTTGATTGTATACCTATATATGGCGACATAGTGGTATGGGGCATTAATGCCGTATATGATTGATAGTTATGATTTGAAATTGTTTTTAAAACATATAACACTAGCAATAATATCAAATGCTTTTGTTTTATTCGTATCAAGTATATTTTGGCCGTTATAAGGTAAAAAATCTATCATCCGGTTTGCGTTGCATTGTGTGATGGGAACTGAGTCTTATAATGGCTTCATTTTTATGAAAAGCATTGCGATGTTTAAAAGAATGATTTGTTTTAAAGCACTGGCAATCCAATGGAGTAAACCCGTTCCACGAAAGTGGCGTGGTCCTATGATTAGCCATATTTTAAATGTGTTGAGTAGATTTCTCATACCAGTCCCATGACTGACTCGTAGTTTGTTTCACTTTCAAACTCGGGTGCCCCTTTTTCTACACAGGTAGCCTTGTATTCAGGTTTTAGCTGGCTCTTTCTGGATAGCTGGAGCTGAATATGGATTTTATTATTTATCTCTTTTTATGCTGTTCAGCTCCTATTGTACATTATGTTTATTTTCCGCTGTTGACATGTATGTATAGCTGAACTTTATTTGTACTAAGTATGATCCTGTATACTGTGTAACTCTGATGATTAATTTTATCCAGTATATTCTATTGTTCATTATCTGGTGTATTTATTTAATTCTGTTCTGTTATTATCTGTTTCTGTGTTATATTCCAAGGACTACCCTTGTCGCCGTCCGTATGGGGTTTTGGGGTCGTCTCATTCCATACCTTGTCATAGTTGGAAATCCATTACCCAATACGTGCTTGCGGTTTTGATTGTATACTATATGTAGAACGTGAGATGAAAGCGTTTTTGCTGGATGATTATTATATTGTGGTGGATAGTCATTATTATAATATCAAAAGGTTCTTGATATAAAGATATTTTGGATTCTCATAAGGGAAAAACCTATTCCGTTATATAGCGTGGTCTTATGAGATATCATTTACTTGCTCAAACTGTTTTAAATTGTTTTACTCATATCAGTCCTATGACTGACCCGGAGTTTATCTTGGTTTGTTTTCCCTAAACTCCTGGGTGCCCAATTTTGTACGGGCAGTCAAGTAGTCGGGATTTACATATATACTGGAAGAGCTTGGAGCAGGAGGCTTCAGGATTATATAGCTATAGTTATTTCCGCTGTGTTGTAAGTGTTGTCCTATGATAATGTTATTGTATACATATACTGATTTTATTTCAAGGATATGTTATCTATTATATGTTGTTCGTTCCGCTGTGAGGTTCGTGTTACTCTGATGTTGTATGTTCTTCTTCTTCTGCTATTCTAAGTTTCTAACTTATAAATTCTCACCCTCTAATTTCTTTCATTAACTACCGGTATTTTTCGATGTTTGGTTAGTCGTCATTGAGTTTATGGTGATAACCAAAGTCGTCAAAAATCGGTTCGTTACATTTGGTATCAGAGCTTAAGGCTAAGTTATTACCTTGGCTCTGTGCCGTGACTCAGTAGAGATGGGGTTAGTAATACCCTTTATTGAGTTTGAGTGTATATATACGAGCGCGCATTTGTTATTCAATATAAAATGGTTTTATATTGTGGTGATTTATTGGTTGAGTTCTTTATTTGTTCTGGTCGATCAGTTTGATCCACCGTATCGGTAGGGGTTTATAAACACTCGAATACGATGAACTGACATAGTATGTTTTGAAAAGAGGGTAAACGAAATAAATTTACCCAAATATATTTTGATATTAAGAATATATATATATTGGAAATATAGTATATTGAATGTGTTAGTTGTAATTATAATTGAAGAAGATTATAATTGGAATGGTTATGTAAATAACCAATCAGAATTCATATGAATATAATATATGAAATAAGATAAAGTAAATCTGAAATTAGAATCAGAATTGGAATTAAAAGTTGGAGAAGTGTTTGTAAATGGAATTGGATTAAATATACGTGAATTTTAAATCCTGGGAGATTTTAAATTGTTTTACAAGCATTGAAAATGGTATTTTGAATTGATTTCAAAATGGAAATGTTTAGAAATGGTTTTGAAAAGTGATATAGTATTGAACTCACTTCGATCACTGGATAATAAATTCTGATGATGATAGCTGCATCATCAGTGTTCATTTTTGAGTTGCTAAGTGACGGATTACTACCAAAGATTTGTTTTTGAATTGTTTGAGAAAATCAAGTTAGTTTGGATTTTGAAAAGAAGCATTTGAATTTAGAAAAAAACTAAGTGGTTTAAAACTCTCAGGAAGGATTGTTTGATTTGAAAACAAATTAAATTAGAATTTGTAAAAGCAAATGGGAATGGAAATAATGCCAGTTAAGTGGTAAGTGGAATTGGATTGGTTTAGAATGGTATCGAGACAAGTTGGATTTGTGAGATTTGAATCCGAAATGGTATTGGATTGATGAGTAAATAAGTTGAAAATCGAGAATGAAACTTTGGTTTGAAATGAAATTCGACTTAGGAATAAGCGAGTGGTTGGATTTGTGGATAAGAACTGATTGGAGTTCGATTGTGATGGCATTGGTATCTGCTGAATTGGCAGCAGATGGAAACGATATATTAATATGCCCGACAAAAAGGTACAAGTTTATTTGTATATGAGTTTGGTGTTTTATGAGCCTATTTGAAAAGCCGCTTGGTGTCTTGATTTTCTTTTGGGTGGGAGATGGCCCAGGGAGGCGAGTTGGAGTTTGACCTATTGACTAGTACGAAGGAGGTGCTGGCAAAATTTTCCGAAAAGTTAAGGTGTTAGAAAATTTTTAGGATTTTTGAAAATTTTCATTGATAAGGATTAATTGACATTTTAATTGAAATTAAATTGGTTTAGCGAAACTGAAATTAAGAAGTAAAGAAATAATTTGTAACCCAGTTGATAGGGTTTGTTTTCTACCTTAGCAATTTCGAGGACGAAATTATTTTAATTGGGGAAGAATGTAACGACCCGTATTTTTACAGGTAGTAATTAATCTATTTAATTATTGAAATAGTGAAAATGGTTGTTTAATAAAGTTATATTGAATATTTAATTAATATAAATAATAGAATAATATATTTAATTTCTGAAGTAATCAGAAATAGTGAATTGACAATATAATGTGAACTGGACAATTCAAAGTATTTAACTCAGCCTAGAATTGAATTAGAATGACGAATATATTATATAAACAAAGTTTGAACATATAATTATATTATAATTAAAATCGAACTCGAAATGGCGTGACAGTTCGCTATTTAGCGATTTGAACTTCAACTGAATGTACAGGGTTCGTTTTAAATCGGATTTCTATGAAACAAGAAATGTATGGAGCTGGTGAAGTATATTTTTCTGGTGGAAGAGAAAAATAGGGATTTCATTGTGTAGATTTTGATTTATGTCCAAATCAAATTTTTGAAAAGTCACTATGGAATTCCTTTATAATTTATAACGATATATATAAGGAATTTCAATATAAATTTGAATATCGATTTAACCGGGATTTAAATATCGAGTTGTAAATCTTAGTGGAGCTGTATGATATTCTATTGTGAATATATACACGATAATATTTATTTTTAAATATTAAAATTAATTATTTTTAAACATATTTATATATTTAAATGGGTTATTTAGAGCTTTAAAAATAGCCAGTTTTTCAAACAACCTCAGAATTCGACGAAACTAATTTTGTTGGATCCGTAATATTATATTATTGCTAGATTTCAATTTCCGTGATTTTTGAAGTCAGTATGTGGTCATATGGGATTTTAATGTGAAGAATAGTAAGTATTTTGACAGTTAAAAATACGCCATGTGAGCAAACGAAGTCGAAATTCGACGAAACCAGTTTCGTTGGGACCGTAATGTCGAACTGTAGCTGCATGTCCAGTTTCGTGATTTTTGGGTATCATATGTGATCACACGAATTCTAGAGGACAAATAAAAGTAACATTTGCTTAAAATAAAATATGTTAATCTAATAAAGAAATATTAAAATCCTCCTATAAAATACCCTTAACTGTTCCTAAAGCTAAAACTCCCAACGTTTTTCTACTGCTAGTATTGTTCAGGAAAACGTGAGCAAACATGAAAAATCCTCCTTTAAAAATCAAAAGAAATTCAAATAAAGTTTTATAAATCTTCATACATGGATATTTTGATTCAGTGTACGATCCTCTTCAAACCTATATCCATTTCATTGAGTGCGGTTTCGATTTACAGAACTCGAAACCAACACAGCGTCTTCTAGGGTTAGCTAATTTCGAGATTAGTTGGCGTTGGTTGGGAATTTACAGGACGGATTCATGTTTAGGGTGATGAGCAGCAATTTATGGCGAGATTTTGGTGAGTTCCAAAACAAAAAGTGTCGATAGTTTCAGGCTTGGATACCGTGGACCTATGCGACGTGATGGAGAGGGAATGACCGAGCTGGTTATAGTTAATACGAGAGGAGATAGCTCGAGTAGCGAAGGGAGTTGGTGGCATTGGTCTTTGATTTCACGAAAAGGTGATGGAGGAATGGAGTTTTTAGTTTCGGTAATGGCCTTCAAAGACGGGAGCGACGGGTTTTACTGGAGTTTGGGAAGAAAGGGGGAAGGCGGGTCGGGTGTAGAGAAGTGGGTTTGGGCCTTGTTAATATGGTGAGCCAGTTGGGAAAATATAATTTAGTTTAAAGTTTTATTTAAATTAAAATAGTGTATTAAGTTTAAAAATTCATAACTCTCTCGTACGATATCAGAATCAAGCAAAATAAGATCCGTTGGGATCGTATGGACGGACACTACACGATGGAACTGACTGGAAGTCCATCGGAGCTCGTTACAATTTATGGAAAAATAAATTGTCTGTCTTAATCAACAGACGCAAATCATTTTAATGGTTAACGCGAAATGTGAGTAAAACTCACTAACGCTGCTCAGTTTATATTTTTATAAACTGTACTTTATTTTTTAATAGATAATGATCGATTGCTGTGTACTGATTGTTTGGACTATTAAATAGATTTGATTGAAAACGTAGATATTGTTATACATATATAAATCGACAATCAAGTATTGAATTCTGTTATCAGAATATTTCATGTTAAGATGAAAGTGATGTTATTTATGTTGTTTAACATCTGTTGATGCAGGGAAACAGGTTGGAGGAATTCAACTGGATCCCTCAACATTAATTTTACTGTTTTCATATATGGTGATATATGATGTGATATATAATCTATTGTTGATTATGAGTATTTGAATGATATCGATTAATGTTATTTGGTATTTTAATGCCGTAAGAAATACTGGGTGTAAAAAGGGGATTTTCAAAGTATATTTTGAAAATAATTTATATATATAAAATCGATGGATTTTATATATAAAAGGAAAAAGGATTTTATATAAGGAAATAATTATAAAATCAAAAGAAAAATATAAAGGAATATATTTGTAAAACAAATATAAAGAAATATATTTGTAAAACAAATATAAAGGAAATATATTTGTAAAACAAATATAAAGCAAATTATTTGTAAAACAAATATAAAGGGAATATATTTGTAAAACAAATACAAAGGAAGATATTTGCAAAACAAATAGAAAGAGAAATATTTGTAAAACATTTACAAGTTGAATTTTAAAGGAAATATTTGTAAAACATTTACAAATAGATTAAATGGAAATATTTATTTATAGGAAATAAATAGAATGTTATAAATGAGATATTTAGTTGTTAAATAAATAGAAAAGATAAAAGAAATATTTATTTGTTAAATAAATAGAATTGAAAAGGGAATAGTTATTTGTTAAGTAAACAAATAAAAAAGGAATAATTCAAGGGATATAATCCTAGGGAGATAATCCAAAGGAGATAATTCAAAGGAGATAATTTAAAAGGAAATGATTCAAAGGAGTTAATTCAAAAGAGTAAATCGAAATGAGTTAATCGAATATTAGTTATTCGGTTAGAGTTAATCAGTTAGAATTAATCAGTTAGAGTTAACCAGTCAGAGTTAATCAGTTAGAATTAACGAGTTAGAGTTAACCAGTCAGAGTTAATCAGTTAGAATTAATCAGTTAGAGTTAACTAGTCAGAGTTAATCAGTTAGAATTATTCAGTTAGAGTTAACCAGGCAGAGTTAATCAGTTAGAGTTATTCAGTTAGAGTTAACCAGTGAGAATTAGAGTTAACCAGTTGGAGTTAACCAGTTAGAGTTATTCAAATGAAGTTAATCGAGTAGAGTTATCGAATATAGTGTATTCAAGATAAGAGTAATCGAATATAGTTTATTCGAGAGAAGAGTAATCGATTATAGTTTATTCGAGAGAGGAGTTATCGAATATTGGTTATTCGAAGAGGAGTTATCGAATATTGGTTATTCGGAAGGAGTTAATCGAATATAGTTATTCGAACAGAATTAAAGGAGTTATCAAATCTAGTTATTTGAAAGGAGTAAATCGAAAATAGTTTATTCGAATAGAATTGAAGGAGTTAATCGAATATTTGTTATTCGGAAGGAGTTAATCGAATATAGTTTTTCGAATAGAATTAAAGGAGTTAATCGAATATTGTTATTCGGAAGGAGTTAATCGAATATAGTTATTAGAATAGAATTAAAGGAGTTAATCGAATATAGTTATTCGAATAGAATTAAAGGAGTTAATAGAATATAGTTATTCGAATAGAATTAAAGGAGTTAATCGAATATAGTCATTCGAATAGAGTTAAAGGAGTTATCGAATAAGAGTTAATCAAAAGGAGTTAAGTGAAAAGAGTTAATCAAATAGAGTTAATCGATTAGAGTTAATCCAATAGAGTTAATCCAATAGTTTTCCGTCATGAACCAAGGCAAAAGATAGTCCTTACCGAATTCGTGACTCTCTAGCCCGAGCCACAGGACCCAGACTCAGGTGGGCCCTTGGAGTGATAGGGCCGGTCCACCGATGTGGATTAAAATGCCTGAACAATACGTTTCCCCGCCCTTTGGGGCGTAAACGCGCCAACGAATGACTCCATCGGACCCGGATCGTCCGATCAAACCGAGGCGCCTCGCAACAGCAACAACCACATAGGTGAAAAGTATATAAATGTCAGGGCTGGTAGGTCACTGACACCACCCTAGCTAGAAAGAAACGCATGTCCTCCCTGAGGTCCTTCCTCCCGTTTTAGGTTCATACCGGGGTGTGAGGCTCGCGAATTCACGTTATACACAAAGCTACGCCACACAGGCGGTGCTTTGATCATCACCACAAGACTTTTCTTTTCAACAGAAGCCCTGATCACTGCATCTTAGCATGCCACACAGTCAATTCATGTCATGCGACTGATGTCCATCGATATACAACCTCTGAGCTCGTGCGTCTCAGAGAAGGGCGTTAAGCAAAAGAATAAATTCTCCGCCGCCAAACAGATGTATATTTAACAGAAATCAATCAACACAGAATAAACTCCAATGTCAGACACACAGTCCATTTACAAGTCCGTTCTAGGTCTGAACGAAACTGGAGGCACTAAATACCTCGCAAACCCTTCGATCACCACGTACGTCTGGACGATCACCACTCATTATCCATATTTCGGGATGCCTCCCAATCAGGACCTCGGTTACCATCCAAACGAGGTGAAGATCTCCGGTCTTCGACCACCGTCTTCATCTTCGAATTTCAATCGTCGGTCAATTATTCGAAATGAGAATTAACTCGGCCTTTTCAAATAATTCACGTATATTTAGAATTTCAAATCAATTTATTTCAATGGTTAAATTATTCGACAACACCAATATTGTTCTTTAATGTAATTTTCACACCAAACACATTCAACCATCCAATACAACATAAATCGAGCAAATTCAGTTTATTTCCATTCCATATCGCTTATGATATTTTATAACTTTTTATCGCTATTTTTATTTAATTTAAAATAGCTAATTTATTCAAAACGACGCTTCGGGCCATAAAGCGGCCATGGCGCTGTTTTTCTTCAGATTTGATTTACACATATCTGAAAATCTAACCGTTGGATCTTCACAAAATTTACATCATTAGAAAGGTCTTTTCAAAACGAATCCAACGGTTCCAGTTTCGGGAAAATCCGACGGTCGGATCTCCCGGTACAATCGTTTGAAGTTTCGATTTCAAAATACGAACTACAGCATCGTTATTCGATTAAATATATAATTATATTTATATATATATAAATATAATCGCTTCTTGCGCTGTTTTTCATCAGATTTGATTTAAACATTCCAGACAATCCAACCGTTGGATTTTTGCAAGGTTGGTGCCGTTGGGAAGATATTTCCAAGGCGAACCCGACGGTTGAGGTTTCGGGAAAATCCAATGGTCGGATCTCCCGTACTAGTTGTTTGAAATCACCGTTTCAAAATACGAACTGCACGGCCTCGTTTCGTTTTAATTTTATTTATATTTATATATTTATATAAATATAGTTCATTCAATGATTTCTATATCGTTTTCACTTCAAATATTTTTCTAACACCTTAAAATTTTGGAAAATTTCGCCATAACCTCCCCTGCACCGGGAGCATCGGGAAATCGCAAATAGCTTTCCCGGTCGTTCTAATCTCAAAAAGAAAGAGAAAAAGCCAAGCAGCTAGCCAACAGGCTCATAAAATCATCACCCAAACAAAGCAGTAAATGTGTACCTATTTGTCGGGCACAAAATTTTATTCCTCTTCTCTAGCCCCTTTACTATAACCTGTTCAATGAATATGCATGTACATATGTATACAGTTTTTATCATTTATCATTTTCTATTCAACTTCACATTTGATTTCTATTTGGTTTAAAAACACCATTCATTCTAATGTTACATAAATAGGTGCAAATCATTTCATTAGCTAATTAATGAATATTTCATCTCATATATGTTTATTTTGAACAAGTGGCTATTTTTAACACTTCACATTTTAACGGTTTATGCATACAATAAAAATGTAATTTTTATTGTAAAATAATTCATTTCAAAACACTATTTTTCTATATAGTTCATATAGGTGGCAAAAATAGGATTTTTATCATAAAACAATTTCTTTCAAAACGAGATTATTTTATACAGTTCATATAGTCGATAAAAGGTGATTTCTATTATCAAACAATTTATTTCAAAATATGAATACCATTCAACACATTAATTTCTAATCAACGAATGAATATCAATTCAACACAATGAACGTTTTCTATAGTTTCTATATATAGATAAAAGGTGAATTTTATTATCGAACAATTTATTTCAAAATATGAATACCATTCAACACATGAATTTCTAATCAACGAATGAATATCAATTCAACACATGAATGTTTTCTATAGTTTCTATATATAGATAAAAGGTGAATTTTATTATCGAACAATTTATTTCAAAATATGAATACCATTCAACACATGAATTTCTAATCAACGAATGACTATCAATTCAACACATGAATGTTTTCTATAGTTTCTATATATAGATAAAAGGTGAATTTTATTATCGAACAATTTATTTCAAAATATGAATACCATTCAACACATGAATTTCTAATCAACGAATGAATATCAATTCAACACATGAATGTTTTCTATAGTTTCTATATATAGATAAAAGGTGATTTTTATTATCAAACAATTTATTTCAAAATATGAATACCATTCAACACATGAATTTCTAATCAACGAATGAATATCAATTCAACACATGAATGTTTTCTATAGTTTCTATATATAGATAAAGGGTGATTTTTATTATCAAACAATTTATTTCAAAATATGAATACCATTCAACACATGAATTTCTAATCAACGAATGAATATCAATTCAACACATGAATGTTTTCTATAGTTTCTATATATAGATAAAAGGTGATTTTTATTATCAAACAATTTATTTCAAAATATGAATACCATTCAACACATGAATTTCTAATCAACGAATGAATATCAATTCAACACATGAATGTTTTCTATTCAATGAATAAATATAGTTTAAGCAGATGAAAATAATTCAAACACACGAATATTATTCAAAATTTCGGCAGCATAACGGCAGGGTAGTTAAAACCGGGACCGTCCCTAGTACGGCTCCTCGCTCTACCTTAAAACCTCGCGGTTTTTGACAATGGGGATCATGCATCTAGTTCGCACGCAGGCGGCATGTATATATTTATTTTATTTCCACAAACTAATCCTATGTGGTTTCAACCAAATATTTCTCAACCACAAATGGGTATTTTTCAACCTCAATCAATCAATATCAACCACAAACAATCCCAAACAATCAATCGCTATCAATCAATTTTCACAACAATTTCAACCAATAAATATCGTCCATGGTTTGTGGACGAGGGGGCGTATATATATATATATATATAAATATTTATATATAGCAATTCACTTTTATTTCCACACATATATATATATAGAAAAAGAAATTGAAGAGTGAGAAATTCTTACCAATAGCTATCCAATACTACGACTCTTCCTTTATATAAATCTTCGCCAATTTCGCCTTTTGTCGCTTTCGTTGCCCGTATTCTCTACATATGTAAAAATCGAATTTTTACTATGTTATTCAATATATAAAAATCGAATTTTATTACGCTATTCAATATATAAAAATCGAATTTTATTATGTTATTCAATATATAAAAATCGAATTTCAAAAATATAAATTCCGCCTTTTCAAAAATAAAGATTATATTTTTAATATTCCTATGATGTAAAGATTATAATTTTTTATTACTTTAAAAATATAAAGATCATATCTTACTTCTTCTACTTAATAAAAATTCCGTCTTTTCTATTTTAAAAATATGATCTTTTCTATTCTAAAAAAAAATATCTGATCTTTATCTTTTTAAAGTTATAATCTTTTTCTATTTAGAATTCAAATCTTTTTTTTTATTTAAAGTTCGAATCTTTTTCTATTTTAAATCTTAAAATAAAATCAGTTTTTAAATGCTTTATAAAAAAAACAGTTTTACATCCTTTTCAAAATTCAGTTTTAAACCCTTTTTATAAAATCAGTTTTATCCTAATTAAAAAAAATCAGTTTTAAAATAAAATAAAACAAAATAAAGTAAAAACAAATACTTCAACTGCGAAGAAGGGGGGGTTGACAGCCAAGCTCGGCGGTCTTCGGTAGTGGCGTCTCGAACGGGGATCGCGGATTTAGGGTGTCGCGATGGCTTCGGGGGGGGGGGGGGGGTCGGATTGAAAGAGGAGGAGGAGCGAGAGCAAGGAAGAGGGGGGAGAAGATCGGAGGGCGCGGTGGAGGTATGGTCGACGGTGAAGGCGGGCGGCTGCTGCTGTTGCTTTCTTCTTCTTCTTTTTTTCGAACGAGAATGAATGTGAGGAGAGAGAGAGAAAAAAAGGGTTTATATAAATATTTATTATTATTAAATTTCTATTTAAAAGTTGACTTTTTATTCGAAGTCGAAATGGGACCCCACCGACTGTCGTCCTAGCGTTCTACCCCCATTTCGAACCCAATGGGATATGTATCGCAAGCTGATTCGATCGTTATAATCAGTTTCCGTTGAATTTACATCTAAATTACTATATTGAATTTTAAACGTACGTTTCAAATTACCGGGGTCACATACTAACTAGAAAAATTCCAGAAAAATATTTTCTAGCTTCGTATTGACGATACGGTCCTAACAAAACAAGTTTCGTCGAATTCTGAGACCGTTTGAAAAATGGCCAATTTCCAGTCGATTTAAATCAACTGAAACTGGTCAAACGCGTTTTCCTTTGCCACGCTCACATATTGATTCGAAAAATTATGAAATTTGAAACCTAACAATAACTTGACCCTGCGGATCCAACAAAAGTGGTTTCGTCGAAATCCGAGGTCATTTGCAAAATGTCCATTTTTAAGGGCCTGAATTCCATAGCGACTATTCAGAATTTTCAACTGGACATATCTTTTGAATCCCGCTATCAAATTTCGATTTGTCAGATTCGTTGGAAAGATATTATCAATTAGATCCTAATGTTTTTTGGTTTCACTAAAATCGGATTGTTTTGCACCCGGTACAGTCCGACAAAGTTTGAATTCAATTTTTGAAACTGCCACGCCATTTCAGGCCTTGTTTATAATTATAATTAATTATATTCGTTTTCAAATCTCGATTCAAACTCAGTTTTCATCGCCTTATTTAAAATATTTATTTTAAATATTTAAAATCCCTTATTTTAGCCAATTTAAAAATTTTAAATTGTTCAGATTTTCTGGGTCGTTACAATCTCCCCACTTAAAACTTTTCGTCCCCGAAAAGGAATAAAGTCGAAAGTGGTTTGATAAATCTACAATCACACAACACAACAACCAATCCAATTGTTTTTAACCTTTTTAACTTTTCAAATATATATCTTTTATATATTAAAAAAAATTATATTTCTAAAACCAGACTATATATATATAATCACAAATACGTTATTTAAAGACATATTACCCTCGACTCGTTCTGGGGCACTTCTGACCCCATCTCTAACGAGTTGTTCTGATTCTGCTATACTCATACTAGGATATTGCTGATCCTATCTGTATTGAGTTACCCGTCCTAGAACACTACTGGTTCTATTTCTGACGAGTTCGTTCAAATGTTATATTCCAGAACTAAGCTTAACCAAAGCTCTGATACCACGTTGAGACGACCCGAAATCCCGTTCTGACGGAAACAAGGGTTATCTTTGGAATATAACACAGAAACAGGAAATAGCAGAACAAAATTAAATAAATACACCAGATAATGAACAATAAAATATACTGGATAAAAGTAATCATCAGAGTTACACAGTATACAGGATCTTACTTAGTACAAATACAGTTCAGCTATACATAAATGTCTACAGCGGAAATAAACAAAATATGTACAATAGGAGCTGAACAACATAAAAAGAAATAAATGATAGAATCCATCTTCAGCTCTAGCTATCCAGAAAAAGAACCAACTAAACCTGAATACAAGGCTGCCCGTGTAGAAAAAGGGGCACCCCAGTTTGAAAGTGAAACAAACTACGAGTCAGTCATGGGACTGGTATGAGAAATCCACTCAACACATATATAATCGGCTAATCACAGGACCACGCCACTTTCGTGGAACGGGTTTACTCCATTGGATTGCCCGTGCTTTAGAACAAATCTTTTTTTTTAAACAACGCTATGCTTTTATAAAAATGAAGCCGTTATAAGACTCAGTTCCCGTCACACAATGCAACGCAAACCGGAGGATAGAGTTTTACCTTATAATGGCCAAAACATGATTGATACGAATAAAACAAAAGGATTTGATATTACGACTAGTGTTTATATGTTTCAAAAACAATTTCAATCATAACTATCAATCATAGACGGCATGGGTACCATATATCATGTCGCCATATATATATATATACAATCAAAACCGCACGATGTCGTATTTGGAAATTGGTTTTCCGTCATGAACCAAGGCAAAAGATAGTCCTTACCGAATTCGTGACTCTCTAGCCCGAGCCACAGGACCCAGACTCAGGTGGGCCCTTGGAGCGACAGGGCCGGTCCACCGATGTGGATTAATGAAACGATCCGTAACTTCCCCGTAAAGGAAAGCGTCGATAGTTCGAGAACAAGCCACAACAGAACGCATACAGAAGAACATTCCATTGTATATTACAACAATGCATCAAATTACAAGAATATACAGAGTATAAATGAATATTACACAGAAATATCAGAGATTTAAATTACATTTAAATATGTAGCAGCGGAAAATAATACAATACACAACTAGAAGAAGATATGCGGATACAAAGCTTTCCGGATATCGTTCCAGCTGTAAACCAGGATCCTGTGAATATAAATCTGCAAAACCAAAACTACTAGCTGCCCGTGTCAAAATAGGGGCACCCAGAGTTTAGGTTAAAACAATAAACTCCAGGTCAGTCATGTGACTGGTGTGAGAACTAAAACAGTTAATCTTTATTTTAAAACATTAGGTAAATCAAGGGACCACGCCGTATAACACGGAACGGGTTTCCTCCCAAGAATACCAGTGCATAAAACAAACAGCACAATGCTAAATAAAGAAAAATGAAGCTGTTATAAGACCCAGGTCCCATCACACAATGCAACGCAGCCGAGGATAGGGTTTTCCCTTATAACAGCCAAAGAATGCTTGATACGTT
This sequence comes from Allium sativum, assembly GCA_030737875.1. Taxonomy (NCBI): domain Eukaryota; kingdom Viridiplantae; phylum Streptophyta; class Magnoliopsida; order Asparagales; family Amaryllidaceae; genus Allium; species Allium sativum. The sequence goes on from CM060924.1 coordinate 60,644,692, forward strand.
TAAAACAAATCATTTGATACTATTATCAGTTGCATAGTGTATAAAACCACTTCAAATCATAAGTATCAATCATAGGCGACATGAGCGATCAAATGCCACTATGTCGCCATATATAGGTTTACAAATAAAACCGCAAATGTCACGTATTTGGAAATTGGATTTCCGTCTATGACCGAGGCAAAAGATAGTCCTCAACCGATTCGTGACTCTCTAGCCCGAGCCACAGGATCAGAACGCATCAACCCTTTAGATCGTCAGGGCCGGTCCACCGATGTGGATTATTATGCCTGAACACTACGCTTCCCCACCCTATGGGGTGTAAGTCTGGTCCGTCTGCCGGCCAGAATGCATCGGCCGAAACCGATATAACCGAGGCGCCTCGCAACAGCAACAACCACATAAGTCAAACTCGTCAGGGCGTGTAAAACCACTGACGCCACTTCTAGCTAGAAAGAAACGCAAGTCCTCCCTGAGGTCCGTCTCCCGTTTTTGGTTCATACCGGGTGTGAAACACGCGAAGTTAACGTTACACAAAGCTACGCCACAAAGGCCGTGCTTTGATCATCACCACAAGACTTTGCTTTTCAACAGAAGCCTCGATCAATTGCCACTTAGGCATGCACACAGGCAATTCACTCCATGCGTTTGATATCCATCAATATATAACCCCTGAGCTCGTACGTCTCAGAGAAGGGCGTTAAGCAAGAGAATAAATTCTCCGCCGCCAAACAGAGATATATTTAATAGAAATCAATCACACAGACTAAAATCCAATGTCAGACACACAGTCCATTTACAAGTCCGTTCTGGGGCTGAACGAAACCGGAGGCACCTAGTACCGCGCATATCCATCGAACTCCAAGTACGTCCGGACGATCACAAACTGTTTCCATCTTCTTGGGTGTACAGCCCAATCAAGATCATCAGTAATCACCCAAACGACGTGAAGACTTCTGGTCTTCGACCACCGTCTTCATCTTCGACACCACGTCGAATCAGTTATTCAGAATGGGATAAACCCGGTCTTTCTGAATAACTCGCGTATATATTATAAAAGTGTTACACAAACACAACATACGCCTCATTCCAATTCAGAATATTCTTTTATTCAAAATTTCCTATACTTTGGGAAAAGTTCCCATTAATTTTATCCAAGATAAATTCTTTAAATTTATTCTTTAATCTCCTTTGAATATCAATTCAAACTAGTCGGGATTAGCGAACCACACCGAAGTAATCATTTATTTTATTTCCCAATCCCAACCTATTCATCCCATGAAGTAAAACTGGTCATACTTCATATCTAACACCACGGTGTTATCGGTAATTCAATTACCATTTCACGTTCAAATCTAATTAAAGATTTAACCATCGCCTGGAGCAAAACTGGTGATACTCCATTTTCGATCATTTCAATCTAATTAAAGATTCATTAAAACTCCACTTAGTTTTAATCTTAACTGGGTTAAAGAATCAGTGTCATTTAAAACACGGTTCACGATAAACTCAAAATCACATTCCATTAATTATCGGGTTAAAGAACAAGTGTTATTTAAAACACTGTTCACGATAAACCCAAAAATCAATACCAATCCAATTCCAATTAAATATCGTTTAATTGGTACACTTCATTAAATCTAAATAAAAAGATTTAATTTTTTTTCTCAACTGGGTTCAGGAACAGTGTTAGTGAAGACACCATTCACGACAAACCCAAATCACATTTGATATTCAATACAAGGCTCTGAATAGAAAATATATCGGCTTATATTCAATATCAAACTCTACGACTAACAAATGTCGTATTGGAAATAACGATATAAATATATATCTTTCAAATTTCCATAACAACATCTGTATAATCACGAATTCCAACATCGAAATATTCCGAAGACAATTTCGATTCAAATCCACTCCAATGCAATCATTGGAAATTTTGGTTATTTTCAAACCCTTTTCAAATTCAATTTATTTATTTAAAAATAAATAGAATTATAATTCTAGTTCAAACCTAGTTCATTTCGATAAAAATCTATTTTTATCTTTTCAAATATGGAGTTTTTCATCCCAAATCTTCACAAATCATTTCTTATTATTTTACACAAATTATTACTATTTTTAATAATTTTATCAAGGCCCGTACAGTCGATTTCCATCAATGGCCATCGAACTGCACTTACAGCGACCTTTTTCAAATTTGATTTGGACGTAACTCCAAATCCAACCGTTAGATTTCAAATTTCTAATATTCATTAGAAAGCTCTTTTCGATACGAACCCAACGGTTCCGGTTTTAGGAGAATCCGACGGTCGGATCTCCCGAAATGTCCGTTTGAAATCAATGGTCGAAATTCGCGAACTGCCGCGGCGCGGGCGCGTTCTATTCAGGCCATTATATTATATATATAATATATATAATATATACTTCGTCGATTTCTATTTAAAACGAATTATATAAATAGTTTTAAAATTCGTTTCAAAATCTATTTCAACTTCCATTTCAATTCAAAGCAAAATTGAATTCTTCTTTATAAATTCGTTTTAAAATTCATTTCTATTCAATTCAAATTTCAATTCAATTTGAATTCATTTTCAATTCAATTCATTTCGAAATCGTTTTCAATTCATTTCATTTCGAAATCGTTTTCAATTCATTTCATTTCGAAATCGTTTTCAATTCATTTCATTTTGAAATCGTTTTCAATTCATTTCATTTCGAAATCGTCTTCAATTCAATTCATTTCGAAATCATCGATTTCGAAATCACTTTTCAATATTCATTTTAAAATGAATAAAATCGATATAAATATCGTTCACGTCAAAATGGCGTCAATCTAATCATCACGGCTTCACATATTTCTATTTTCAAATATTCTATTTCAAATATTTCCTATTATCAAAATATTTGTTATTATCAAAATATTCTTTATTTTCACGATTGGAATGAGGCCCAATCAATTACCATATAAAGTTAATTATATGGATTCCATACAACACATGTATATAATATCATTGAAAAATAATCAACCATCAACCAAAGTGCACTACACTGTATAAGCATCAAATATAGATATCTAACGCTTATAACAGCCTGTCAATCGATCGATCGACATATTCAATCAATCAGGATGAGTGAACTTCAAATTTCATCCCAACACCCGTGTGGGGTTTCAAACAAACAAACACAGATTTTATTTGTGCAGTTGGGCGATGTATAAAATTTATCGACCCAATCAATGTCATTCAAATAGGTGTACATAAACAAACCGTCCGGTTTGCAAATGAATATTTTATTTTGTTCACTTCACGTTAAAATTATATTTTTAACGATAAAACATTTTTTTTCAACCTATGAATTTCTATTCAATTCATTTACACAATAAAATGATATTTTTATTTTCTAACATATTTTAGAAATTTCGGCGGCATAACGGCACGATACTAGAAACGGGACAAGGCCTAGCCTTATCCCCGGTCCAGTGAAGGCCCACGCCATTCACACATCAATCAAAATCACCAAACAACCAAATTCAAATCAAATCATATAACTAATCTATGCAACCAAACAAACAAGTCCATGGTCTGTGGACGATTGTGTCGGGTGCTACTAAGCACCGTCTGCATCCTAGTATATATATATATATATATAGAAATGAAATTGAAAGGTGAGAAATTCTCACCGATAGCTATCCTAGCTCCACGGCTCTTCATTGATAGAAACCTTCATTGCTATCGCATCTTCGCTATCTTCTTTGCCCGTAGCCACTACATATATAAAAATCACATTTTTACTACGCTATTCGATATATAAAAATCAAATTTTTCTTTCGTTGTTCAATATATAAAATCGAATTTTTACTTCGCTATTCGATATATAAAAATCGAATTTTTATTTCGCTATTCAATATATAAAATCGAATTTTTATTTCGCTATTCAATATATAAAAATCGAATTTTTATTTCGCTATTCAATATATAAAAATCGAATTTTTATTTCGCTATTCAATATATAAAAATCGAATTTTTATTTTTGTCTTATAAAAATTCCATCTTTACTTCTATTCTAAACAAAGTATATTTTCTATATTTTTAAAACGAATGTCTTTATACTTTTAAAATCGAAGTTTTTATACTTTTAAAACCGACATCTTCATGACTCAGAAAATAAATTTAATGCAAATATATATATATAAAACTGAGAATAAACAAGGCAAATATATATTTTTAAAACAATTAATATGATAAAAACTGAAAGAAATTACCTTTAATTACAGTGTCAAGGGGATTACCCTTTATTTTCCAACAAATTGCGTGAAATAAAAATAAATAAGTAAAAAGAAAAAAAAGAAAAAAAAAGCTTACAGCTGAAATTGAAGGCGGGGGGGGGGGGGGGGGAGGGTGCGGCTTCTTCGAGCTGGAGGAGGGGACGGGAATGGGGGTGCGCGCTGGCTGAGGCGGAGCTGCGGGGAGGCGGGTGGCGGCGGCTTTCGGTGGCTCCGGTGGTGAATTGTGGGGCGCAGTTTGGGGAAAAGGGGTGCGGTGGTCGCGAGGGGATCAAGGAGGGGGGGGGGGGGAAAGAAGAAGAGGGGGTGTGGCGCTGGGGCGCCGCCGCTTGAGGGGGGCGTCGATCGCCTGGCGCGATCCCCCTTTTGTTTTTTGTTTTTTTTTTCTCTGTTGAAATTATTTAGAACGGGGGGGGGGGGGCAGATAAGTTATAGAGGGAAGGGTTTATTTTTTTATTATTTTATTTTAATTATTTTATTTGCAAATAGTTGACTTTTACATACGACCTCGAAACAAGGTCCACCGCCTATCGTCCATAGCGTTCTACCCCCATTCCGAGCACAATGGGATATGTATCGTAGGCTGATTCGACTATTTGAATCCGTTTCTATTAAATTTACATTTAAATCACTTTATTGAATTTTAAACGTACATTTCAAATTACCGGGGTCACATACTAACTAGAAAAATTCCCGAAAAATATTTTCTAGCTTCGTATTAACGATACGGTCCTAACAAAACTAGTTTCGTTGAATTCTGACTCCGTTTGAAAAATGGCCAATTTCCAGTCGATTAAAATCAACTGAAACTGGTCAAATGTGTTTTCCTTTGCCACGCTCACATATTGATTCGAAAATTATGAAATTTGGAATCTAGCAATAACTTAACATCACGGACCCAACAAAACTGGTTTCGTCGAAATCCGAGGTCGTTTGCAAAATTGCTATTTTTAAGGGCCTTATATATATAAAAATATATATAAATTCCACAGCGACTATTTCTAATTTTAAACTGGACATATCTTATCATTTCTAAGATGAAATCTCAGTTTGTTAACTTCGTTACAAAGATATAGTTATACAGATTCAAATATTTCTTGTTTCGTTCAATTCTGACTTATATTGAATTCTGTATATTCATTTGAAATTAGAAATCGAATTTTCGAAATACCGCGATATTTTCAATTCCTTTTATAATTATATATAAATATTTATATTCTAACGACGACGCGTATAAATATATACGTCGAATTATATTCAAAATAAATTTCTCGTCGATATTATTTAAAATAATTCATTTTAAATAATCAAAATTCGCTAGAATTGCCAAAATAAAAATTTTAAACTGGCCCAGATTTTCCGGGTTATTACAATCTCCCCACTTAAAACTTTTCGTCCCCGAAAAGGAACAAAGTCGAAAGTGGTTTGATTAATAAGCTCTACACTCGATCTGGCTTCCATTCTCCAACTCTTTAGTTTCTGAGAATTTTCAAAATTTCAAAAATTTGGCTAACACCATAAATTTTCGAAAAATTTCGCCATAACCTCCCCTGCACCGGGAGCATCGGGGAATTTCAAATAGCTTCCCTGGTCCTTCAGATCTCAAAAAGAAAAAGAAAAAGCCAAGCGGCTAGCCATAGGCTCATAAAATCATCATCACCCAAACAAACGGTAAATTATGTAGTAAACATGTACCTATTTGTCGGGCAAACAAATTTTATTCTCTGCTCTAGCCTCCTTGCTATGACCTGTTCAATGATATACATGTATATGCAAGCAGATGCGACCAATTTTCAATACAATTCAATATTTGATTCAATTAGGCATAATAGTTCAAAATTAGCAAACAAATAAACAAACAACACAAACATCAATCAATTATTGAATTAGAGTTTCAAATTCACAATTTTAATACATATACAAAAACCATGTTTTTGATGCCAAATCACAACAATGTATTCTAGCTATATTAGTTTTGGTTCTCACACCAGTCTAATGGAAATATATAGAAAATCACACCTTCGAAACTCGAACATAAATGTTGATGATGCGATCGCTATCATCAATATCATCTTCGGGCGACTAGAGTGTGTTGCTATATCTATCCAATATATTAAAATTTCAAATACACGTGGATCAGACGTATACGAAAAATCTTTATATACTGGACTGTCCAACTCAATATAAATAGATAATCAAATACGAATAATTGATTTAAATTTTCAAAACAAAAATTTGTTTTCACTTTCAAAATATACTCTTCACACTCGTTCTAGGATACTACGGATCCCATCTCTAACGAGTCATTCTCGATGGATATTACTAATCCAATATCTGATGAATTCTTTCGTATGGTTCTAATGTGCCTTTTTCTCTGAGCTTGGTAAACCAAAGCTCTGATACCAAATGAAATGATCCGTAACTTCCCCGTAAAGGAAAGCGTCGGATAGTTCGAGAACAAGCCACAACAGAACGCATACAGAAGAACATTCCATTGTATATTACAACAATGCATCAGATTACAAGAATATACAGAGTATAAATGAATATTACACAGAAATATCAGAGATTTAAATTACATTTAAATACGTAGCAGCCGAAAATAATACAATACACAACTAGAAGAAGATATGCGGATACAAAGCTTTCCGGATATCGTTCCAGCTGTAAACCAGGATCCTGTGAATATAAATCTGCAAAACCAAAACTATTAGCTGCCCGTGTCAAAATAAGGGCACCCAGAGTTTAGGTTAAAACAATAAACTCCAGGTCAGTCATGTGACTGGTGTGAGAACTAAAACAGTTAATCTTTATTTTAAAACATTAGGTAAATCAAGGGACCACGCCGTATAACACGGAACGGGTTTCCTCCCAAGAATACCAGTGCATAAAACAAACAGCGCAATGATAAATAAAGAAAAATGAAGCTGTTATAAGACCCAGGTCCCATCACACAACGCAACGCAGCCGAGGATAGGGTTTTCCCTTATAACAGCCAAAGAATGCTTGATACGTTTAAAACAAATCATTTGATACTATTATCAGTGCATAGTGTATAAAACCACTTCAAATCATAAGTATCAATCATAGGCGACATGAGCGTCCCATGCCACTATGTCGCCATATATAGGTTTACAAATAAAACCGCAAATGTCACGTATTTGGAAATTGGATTTCGTCTATGAACCGAGGCAAAAGATAGTCCTCAACGATTCGTGACTCTCTAGCCCGAGCCACAGGATCAGAACACATCAACCCTTTAGATCGTCAGGGCCGGTCCACCGATGTGGATTATTATGCCTGAACACTACGCTTCCCCACCCTATGGGGTGTAAGTCTGGTCCGTCTGCCGGCCAGAATGCATCGGCCGAAACCGATATAACCGAGGCGCCTCGCAACAGCAACAACCACATAAGTCAAACTCGTCAAGGCGTGTAAAACCACTGACGCCACTTCTAGCTAGAAAGAAACGCAAGTCCTCCCTAAGGTCCGTCTCCCGTTTTGGTTCATACCGGGTGTGAAACACGCGAAGTAAACGTTACACAAAGCTACGCCACAAAGGCCGTGCTTTGATCATCACCACAAGACTTTGCTTTTCAACAGAAGCCTCGATCAATTGCAACTTAGGCATGCCACACAGGCAATTCACTCCATGCGTTTGATATCCATCATTATATAACCCCTGAGCTCGTACGTCTCAGAGAAGGGCGTTAAGCAAGAGAATAAATTCTCCGCCGCCAAACAGATATATATTTAATAGAAATCAATCACACAGACTAAATCCAATGTCAGACACACAGTCCATTTACAAGTCCGTTCTGGGGCTGAACGAAACCGGAGGCACCTAGTACCTCGCATATCCATCGATCTCCAAGTACGTCTGGACGATCACAAACTGTTTCCATCTTCTTGGGTGTACAACCCAATCAAGATCATCAGTAATCACCCAAACGACGTGTAGACTTCTGGTCTTCGACCACCGTCTTCATCTTCGACACCACGTCGAATCAGTTATTCAGAATGGGATAAACCCGGTCTTTCTGAATAACTCGCGTATATATTATAAAAGTGTACACAAACACAACATACGCCTCATTCCAATTCAGAATATTCTTTTATTCAAAATTTCCTATACTTTGGGAAAAGTTCCCATTAATTTTATCCAAGATAAATTCTTTAAATTTATCTTTAATCTCCTTTGAATATCAATTCAAACTAGTCGGGATTAGCGAACCACACCGAAGTAATCATTTATTTTATTTCCCAATCCCAACCTATTCATCCCATGAAGTAAAACTGGTCATACTTCATATCTAACACCACGGTGTTATCGGTAAATTCAATTACCATTTCACGTTCAAATCTAATTAAAGATTTAACCATCGCCTGGAGCAAAACTGGTGATACTCCATTTTCGATCATTTCAATCTAATTAAAGATTCATTAATACTCCACTTAGTTTTAATCTTTAACTGGGTTAAAGAATCAGTGTCATTTAAAACACGGTTCACGATAAACCCAAAATCACATTCCATTAATTATCGGGTTAAAGAACAAGTGTTATTTAAAACACTGTTCACGATAAACCCAAAAATCAATACCAATCCAATTCCAATTAAATATCGTTTAATTGGTACACTTCATTAAATCTAAATAAAAAGATTTAATTTTTTTTTCTCAACTGGGTTCAGGAACAGTGTTAGTGAAGACACCTTTCACGACAAACCTAAATCACATTTGATATTCAATACAAGGCTCTGAATAGAAAATATATCGGCTTATATTCAATATCAAACTCTACGACTAACAAATGTCGTATTGGAAATAACGATATAAATATATATCTTTCAAATTTCCATAACAACATCTGTATAATCATGAATTCCAACATCGAAATATTCCGAAGACAATTTCGATTCAAATCCACTCCAATGCAATCATTGGAAATTTTGGTTATTTTCAAAACCCTTTTCAAATTCAATTTATTTATTTAAAAATAAATAGAATTATAATTCTAGTTCAAAACTAGTTCATTTCGATAAAAATCTATTTTTATCTTTTCAAATATGGAGTTTTTCATCCTAAATCTTCACAAATCATTTCTTATGATTTTACACAAATTATTACTATTTTTAATAATTTTATCAAGGCCCGTACAGTCGATTTCCATCAATGGCCATCGAACTGCACTTACAGCGACCTTTTTCAAATTTGATTTGGACGTAACTCCAAATCCAACTGTTAGATTTCAAATTTCTAATATTCATTAGAAAGCTCTTTTCGATACGAACCCAACGGTTCCGGTTTTAGGAGAATCCGACGGTCGGATCTCCCGAAATGTCCGTTTGAAATCAATGGTCGAAATTCGCGAACTGCCGCGGCGCGGCGCGTTCTATTCAGGCCATTATATTATATATATAATATATATAATATATACTTCGTCGATTTCTATTTAAAACGAATTATATAAATAGTTTTAAAATTCGTTTCAAAATCTATTTCAACTTCCATTTCAATTCAAAGCAAAATTGAATTCTTCTTTATAAATTCGTTTTAAAATTCATTTCTATTCAATTCAAATTTCAATTCAATTTGAATTCATTTTCAATTCATTTCGAAATTGTTTTCAATTCATTTCATTTCGAAATCGTTTTCAATTCATTTCATTTCGAAATCGTTTTCAATTCATTTCATTTCGAAATCGTTTTCAATTCATTTCATTTCGAAATCGTTTTCAATTCATTTCATTTCGAAATCGTTTTCAATTCATTTCATTTCGAAATCGTCTTCAATTCAATTCATTTTGAAATCGTCGATTTCGAAATCACTTTTCAATATTCATTTTAAAATGAATAAAATCGATATAAATATCGTTCACGTCAAAATGGCGTCAATCTAATCATCACGGCTTCACATATTTCTATTTTCAAATATTCTATTTCAAATATTTCCTATTATCAAAATATTTGTTATTATCAAATATTCTTTATTTTCACGATTGGAATGAGGCCCAATCAATTACCATATAAAGTTAATTATATGGATTCCATACAACACATGTATATAATATCATTGAAAAATAATCAACCATCAACCAAAGTGCACTACACTATATAAGCATCAAATATAGATATCTAACGCTTATAACAGCCTGTCAATCGATCGATCGACATATTCAATCAATCAGGATGAGTGAACTTCAAATTTCATCCCAACACCCGTGTGGGGTTTCAAACAAACAAACACAGATTTTATTTGTGCAGTTGGGCGATGTATAAAATTTATCGACCCAATCAATGTCATTCAAATAGGTGTACATAAACAAACCGTCCGGTTTGCAAATGAATATTTTATTTTGTTCACTTCACGTTAAAATTATATTTTTAACGATAAAACATTTTTTTTCAACCTATGAATTTCTATTCAATTCATTTACACAATAAAATGATATTTTTATTTTCTAACATATTTTAGAAAATTTCGGCGGCATAACGGCACGATACTAGAAACGGGACAAGCCTAGCCTTATCCCCGGTCTAGTGAAGGCCCACGCCATTCACACATCAATCAAAATCACCAAACAACCAAATTCAAATCAAATCATATAACTAATCTATGCAAACAAACAAACAAGTCCATGGTCTGTGGACGATTGTGTCGGGTGCTACTAAGCACCGTCTGCATCCTAGTATATATATACAAATAGAAATGAAATTGAAAGGTGAGAAATTCTCACCGATAGCTATCCTAGCTCCACGGCTCTTCATTGATAGAAATCTTCATTGCTATCGCATCTTCGCTATCTTCTTTGCCCGTAGCCACTACATATATAAAAATCACATTTTTACTACGCTATTCGATATATAAAAATCAAATTTTTCTTTCGTTGTTCAATATATAAAAATCGAATTTTTACTTCGCTATTCAATATATAAAAATCGAATTTTTATTTCGCTATTCAATATATAAAAATCGAATTTTATTTCGCTATTCAATATATAAAAATCGAATTTTTATTTCGCTATTCAATATATAAAATCGAATTTTTATTTCGCTATTCAATATATAAAAATCGAATTTTTATTTCGCTATTCAATATATAAAAATCGAATTTTTATTTTTGTCTTATAAAAATTCTATCTTTACTTCTATTCTAAACAAAGTATATTTTCTATATTTTTAAAACGAATGTCTTTATACTTTTAAAATCGAAGTTTTTATACTTTTAAAACCGACATCTTCATAACTCAGAAAATAAATTTAATGCAAATATATATATATAAAACTGAGAATAAACAAGGCAAATATATATTTTTAAAACAATTAATATGATAAAAACTGAAAGAAATTACTTTTAATTACAGTGTCAAGGGGATTACCCTTTATTTTCCAAACAAATTGCATGAAATAAAAATAAATAAGTAAAAAGAAAAAAAAAGCTTACAGCTGAAATCGAAGGCGGGGGGGGGGGGGGGGGGGTGCGGCTTCTTCGAGCTGGAGGAGGGGACGGGAATGGGGGTGCGCGCTGGCTGAGGCGGAGCTGCGGGGAGGCGGGTGGCGGCGGCTTTCGGTGGCTCCGGTGGTGGAATTGTGGGGCGCGGTTTGGGGAAAAGGGGTGCGGTGGTCGCGAGGGGATCAAGGAGGGGGGGGGAAGAAGAAGAGGGGGTGTGGCGCTGGGGCGCCGCCGCTTGAGGGGGGCGTCGATCGCCTGGCGCGATCCCCCTTTTTTTTTTTTTCTCTGTTGAAATTATTTAGAACGGGGGGGGGGGGGGAGGGGGGGCAGATAAGTTATTGAGGGAAGGGTTTATTTTTTTATTATTTTATTTTAATTATTTTATTTCCAAATAGTTGACTTTTACATACGACCTCGAAACGAGGTCCACCGCCTATCGTCCATAGCGTTCTACCCCCATTCCGAGCACAATGGGATATGTATCGTAGGCTGATTCGACTGTTTGAATCCGTTTCTATTAAATTTACATTTAAATCACTTTATTGAATTTTAATCGTACATTTCAAATTACCGGGGTCACATACTAACTAGAAAAATCCCCGAAAAATATTTTCTAGCTTCGTATTAACGATACGGTCCTAACAAAACTAGTTTCGTTGAATTCTGACTCCGTTTGAAAATGGCCAATTTCCAGTCGATTAAAATCAACTGAAACTGGTCAAACGCGTTTTCCTTTGCCACGCTCACATATTGATTCGAAAAATTATGAAATTTGGAATCTAGCAATAACTTAACATCACGGACCCAACAAAACTGGTTTCGTCGAAATCCGAGGTCGTTTGCAAAATTGCTATTTTTAAGGGCCTTATATATATATATATATATAAATATATATAAATTCCACAGCGACTATTTCTAATTTTAAACTGGACATATCTTATCATTTCTAAGATGAAATCTCAGTTTGTTAACTTCGTTACAAAGATATAGTTATACATATTCAAATATTTCTTGTTTCGTTCAATTCTGACTTATATTGAATTCTGTATATTCATTTGAAATTAGAAATCGAATTTTCGAACTACCGCGCCATTTTCAATTCCTTTTATAATTATATATAAATATTTATATTCTAACGACGACGCGTATAAATATATACGTCGAATTATATTCAAAATAAATTTCTCGTCGATATTATTTAAAATAATTCATTTTAAATAATCAAAATTCGCTAGAATTGCCAAAATAAAAATTTTAAACTGGCCCAGATTTTCCGGGTTATTACAATTAAAATGCCTGAACAATACGTTTCCCCGCCCTTTGGGGCGTAAACGAGCCAACGAATGACTCCATCGGACCCGGATCGTCCGATCAAACCGAGGCGCCTCGCAACAGCAACAACCACATAGGTGAAAAGTATATAAATGTCAGGGCTGGTAGGTCACTAACACCACCCTAGCTAGAAAGAAACGCATGTCCTCCCTGAGGTCCTTCCTCCCGTTTTAGGTTCATACCGGGGTGTGAGGCTCGCGAATTCACGTTATACACAAAGCTACGCCACACAGGCGGTGCTTTGATCATCACCACAAGACTTTGCTTTTCAACAGAAGCCCTGATCACTGCATCTTAGCATGCCACACAGGCAATTCATGTCATGCGACTGATGTCCATCGATATACAACCTCTGAGCTCGTGCGTCTCAGAGAAGGGCGTTAAGCAAAAGAATAAATTCTCCGCCGCCAAACAGATGTATATTTAACAGAAATCAATCAACACAGAATAAACTCCAATGTCAGACACACAGTCCATTTACAAGTCCGTTCTGGGTCTGAACGAAACCGGAGGCACTAAATACCTTGCAAACCCTTCGATCACCACGTACGTCTGGACGATCACCACTCATTATCCATATTTCGGGATGCCTCCCAATCAGGACCTTGGTTACCATCCAAACGAGGTGAAGATCTCCGGTCTTCGACCACCGTCTTCATCTTCGAATTTCAATCGTCGGTCAATTATTCGAAATGAGAATTAACTCGGCCTTTTCAAATAATTCACGTATATTTAGAATTTCAAATCAATTTATTTCAATGGTTAAATTATTCGACAACACCAATATTGTTCTTTAATGTAATTTTCACACCAAACACATTCAACCATCCAATACAACATAAATCGAGCAAATTCAGTTTATTTCCATTCCATATCGCTTATGATATTTTATAACTTTTTATCGCTATTTTTATTTAATTTAAAATAGCTAATTTATTCAAAACGACGCTTCGGGCCATAAAGCGGCCGTGGCGCTGTTTTTCTTCAGATTTGATTTACACATATCTGAAAATCTAACCGTTGGATCTTCACAAAATTTACATCATTAGAAAGGTCTTTTCAAAACGAATCCAACGGTTCCAGTTTCGGGAAAATCCGATGGTCGGATCTCCCGGTACAATCGTTTGAAGTTTCGATTTCAAAATACGAACTACAGTGTCGTTATTCGATTAAATATATAATTATATTTATATATATATAAATATAATCGCTTCTGGCGCTGTTTTTCATCAGATTTGATTTAAACATTACAGACAATCCAACCGTTGGATTTTTGCAAGGTTGGTGCCGTTGGGAAGATATTTCCAAGGCGAACCCGACGGTTGAGGTTTCGGGAAAATCCAATGGTCGGATCTCCCGTACTAGTTGTTTGAAATCACGGTTTCAAAATACGAACTGCACGGCCTCGTTTCGTTTTAATTTTATTTATATTTATATATTTATATAAATATAGTTCATTCAATGATTTCTATATCGTTTTCACTTCAAATATTTTTCTAACACCTTAAAATTTTGGAAAATTTCGCCATAACCTCCCCTGCACCGGGAGCATCGGGAAATCGCAAATAGCTTTCCCGGTCCTTCTAATCTCAAAAAGAAAGAGAAAAAGCCAAGCGGCTAGCCAAGCGGCTAGCCAACAGGCTCATAAAATCATCACCCAAACAAAGCAGTAAATGTGTACCTATTTGTCGGGCACAAAATTTTATTCCTCTTCTCTAGCCCCTTTGCTATAACCTGTTCAATGAATATGCATGTACATATGTATACAGTTTTTATCATTTATCATTTTCTATTCAACTTCACATTTGATTTCTATTTGGTTTAAAAACACCATTCATTCTAATGTTACATAAAAAGGTGCAAATCATTTCATTAGCTAATAAATGAATATTTCATCTCATATATGTTTATTTTGAACAAGTGGCTATTTTTAACACTTCACATTTTAACGGTTTATGCATACAATAAAAATGTATTTTTTATTGTAAAACAATTCATTTCAAAACACTATTTTTCTATATAGTTCATATAGGTGGCAAAAATAGGATTTTTATCATAAAACAATTTCTTTCAAAACGAGATTATTTTATACAGTTCATATAGTCGATAAAAGGTGATTTCTATTATCAAACAATTTATTTCAAAATATGAATACCATTCAACACATGAATTTCTAATCAACGAATGAATATCAATTCAACACATGAACGTTTTCTATAGTTTCTATATATAGATAAAAGGTGAATTTTATTATCGAACAATTTATTTCAAAATATGAATACCATTCAACACATGAATTTCTAATCAACGAATGAATATCAATTCAACAAATGAATGTTTTCTATAGTTTCTATATATAGATAAAAGGTGAATTTTATTATCGAACAATTTATTTCAAAATATGAATACCATTCAACACATGAATTTCTAATCAACGAATGAATATCAATTCAACACATGAATGTTTTCTATAGTTTCTATATATAGATAAAAGGTGAATTTTATTATCGAACAATTTATTTCAAAATATGAATACCATTCAACACATGAATTTCTAATTAACGAATGAATATCAATTCAACACATGAATGTTTTCTATAGTTTCTATATATAGATAAAAGGTGATTTTTATTATCAAACAATTTATTTCAAAATATGAATACCATTCAACACATGAATTTCTAATCAACGAATGAATATCAATTCAACACATGAATGTTTTCTATAGTTTCTATATATAGATAAAGGGTGATTTTTATTATCAAACAATTTATTTCAAAATATGAATACCATTCAACACATGAATTTCTAATCAACGAATGAATATCAATTCAACACATGAATGTTTTCTATAGTTTCTATATATAGATAAAAGGTGATTTTTATTATCAAACAATTTATTTCAAAATATGAATACCATTCAACACATGAATTTCTAATCAACGAATGAATATCAATTCAACACATGAATGTTTTCTATTCAATGAATAAATATAGTTTAAGAAGATGAAAATAATTCAAACATACGAATATTATTCAAAATTTCGGCAGCATAACGGCAGGGTAGTTAAAACCGGGACCGTCCCTAGTACGGCTCCTCGCTCTACCTTAAAACCTCGCGGTTTTTGACAATGGGGATCATGCATCTAGTTCGCACGCAGGCGGCATGTATATATTTATTTTATTTCCACAAACTAATCCTATGTGGTTTCAACCAAATATTTCTCAACCACAAATGGGTATTTTTCAACCTCAATCAATCAATATCAACCACAAACAATCCCAAACAATCATTCGCTATCAATCAATTTTCACAGCAATTTCAACCAATAAATATCGTCCATGGTTTGTGGACGAGGGGGCGTATATATATATATATAAATATTTATATATAGCAATTCACTTTTATTTCCACACACATATATATATATAGAAAAAGAAATTGAAGAGTCAGAAATTCTCACCAATAGCTATCCAATACTACGACTCTTCCTTTATATAAATCTTCGCCAATTTCGCCTTTTGTCGCTTTCGTTGCCCGTATTCTCTACATATGTAAAAATCGAATTTTTACTATGTTATTCAATATATAAAAATCGAATTTTATTATGCTATTCAATATATAAAAATCGAATTTTATTATGTTATTCAATATATAATAATCGAATTTCAAAAATATAAATTCCGCCTTTTCAAAAATAAAGATTATATTTTTAATATTCCTATGATGTAAAGATTATATTTTTTTATTACTTTAAAAATATAAAGATCATATCTTACTTCTTCTACTTAATAAAAATTCCGTCTTTTCTATTTTAAAAATATGATCTTTTCTATTCTAAAAAAAAAATTCTGATCTTTATCTTTTTAAAGTTATAATCTTTTTCTATTTAAAATTCAAATCTTTTTTTCTATTTAAAGTTCGAATCTTTTTCTATTTTAAATCTTAAAATAAAATCAGTTTTTAAATGGTTTTAAAAAAAAACAGTTTTACATCCTTTTCAAAATTCAGTTTTAAACCCTTTTTATAAAATCAGTTTTATCCTAATTAAAAAAATCAGTTTTAAAATAAAATAAAACAAAATAAAGTAAAAACAACTTACTTCAACTGCGAAGAAGGGGGGGTTGACAGCCAAGCTCGGCGGTCTTCGGTGGTGGCGTCTCGAACGGGGCTCGCGGATTTAGGGTGTCGCGATGGCTTCGGGGGGGGGTCGGATTGAAGGAGGAGGAGGGAGCGAGAGCAAGGAAGAGGGGGGAGAAGATCGGAGGGCGCGGTGGAGGTATGGTCGATGGTGAAGGCGGGCGGCTGCTGCTGTTGCTTTCTTCTTCTTCTTTTTTTTCGAACGAGAATGAATGTGAGGAGTGAGAGAGAGAAAAAAGGGTTTATATAAATATTTATTATTATTAAATTTCTATTTAAAAGTTGACTTTTTATTCGAAGTCGAAATGGGACCCACCGACTGTCGTCCCTAGCGTTCTACCCCCATTTCGAACAGAATGGGATATGTATCGCAAGCTGATTCGATCTTTATCACCAGTTTCCGTTGAATTTACATCTAAATTACTATATTGAATTTTAAACGTACTTTTCAAATTACCGGGGTCACATACTAACTAGAAAAATTCCAGAAAAATATTTTCTAGCTTCGTATTGACGATACGGTCCTAACAAAACTAGTTTCGTCGAATTCTGAGACCGTTTGAAAAATGGCCAATTTCCAGTCGATTAAAATCAACTGAAACTGGTCAAACGCGTTTTCGTTTGCCATGCTCACATATTGATTCGAAAAATTATGAAATTTGAAAGCTAACAATAACTTGACCCTGCGGATCCAACAAAAGTGGTTTCGTCGAAATCCGAGGTCATTTGCAAAATGTCCATTTTTAAGGGCCTGAATTCCATAGCGACTATTCAGAATTTTCAACTGGACATATCTTTTGATTCTCGCTATCAAATTTCGATTTGTCAGATTCGTTGGAAAGATATTATCAATTAGATCCTAATGTTTTTGGTTTCACTAAAATCCGGATTGTTTTGCACCCGGTACAGTCCGACAAAGTTTGTATTCAATTTTTGAAACTGCCACGCCATTTCAGGCCTTGTTTATAATTATAATTAATTATATTCGTTTTCAATTGTCGATTCAAACTCAGTTTTCATCGCCTTTATTTAAAATATTTATTTTAAATATTTAAAATCCCTTATTTTAGCCAATTTAAAAATTTTAAATTGGTTCAGATTTTCTGGGTCGTTACACATTTTGACGTAAATATTATTCATATCGATTTTATTCATTTTTATAACGAATATAGAAAAGAAAGTGATTTCAAAATATAACGTTTTGAAAATATTATCATTTGTATATCGATGATGTGGAATATTAAATTTTGATTAGAAATTGAATATGAAGTTGAAATAGTTTCGAAAACGAATTTAAAACGATTTATAAAATACGTTTTGAAAGGAAATCGATGAAACATATAATATATATATATATATATATATATATATAATGGCCTGCGTAGAACGCGTCGCGCCGCGGTAGTTCATGAATTTCGACCATTGACTTCGAATGTATACTATGGGAGATCCGACCGTCGGATTCTCCTGAAACCTGAACTGTTGGGTTCATATCGAAAAGAGCTTTCTAACGAGTATTATAGATTTGAAATCTAATGGTTGGATTTGGAATTATGTCCAAATCAATTTTGGAAAAGGTCGCTGTAAGTGCAGTTCGATGGCCGTGGATGGAAATCGACTGTATGGACCTTGATAAAATTATTAAAAATAGTAATAATTTGTGTAAAATCATAAGAAATGATTTGGGAAGAATTGGGATGAAAAACTCCATATTTGAAAGGATAAAAGTAGATTTTTTCGAAACGAACTAGTTTTGAACTAGAATAATAATTTATATATTTTTAAAATAAATAAATTGGATTTGAAATGGTTTTGAAAATAACCAGAAATTTACAATAATTGAATTGGAGTGGATTTGAATCGAAATCATCCTCGGAATAGTTCGATGTTGGATTTCGTGATTATACAGATGTTGTTATGGAAATTTGAAAGATATATATATCGTTATTTCCAATACGATATTTGTTGGTTTCAGAATTTGATATTGAATATAAGCCGATATATTTTCTATTCAGAGCCTTGTGTTTAATATCAAATGGGATTTTGGGTTGTCGTGAACGGTATCTTTAATTCTTAAACCCGAATGAGGTTAAGAAAATTAAGAACTAACTAGGGATCAGTTAAGTTGGATGGTTTCTTGGATATTGATCTGATGTTCGTTTCGGCCCTCAGGGTTAATATTTTAGGGAACTGTCTTCTTACTAATTTACAGTTAGGGACTGATTGAAATGTGATGTGATTTTGGGGATTATCGTGAACCGTGTTTTAAATGACATTGGTTCTTTAACCCAGTTAAAGATTAAAACTAAGGGGAGTTTTAATGAATCTTTAATTAGATTGAAATGATCGAGAATGGAGTATCACCAGTTTTGCTCCAAGCGATAGTTAAATATTTAACTGGATTTGAACGTGAAATGGCAATTAACTTTACCGATAACATCGTGCTGTTAAGTATGGAGTATTACTAGTTTTGCTCCTTGGAATGAATAGGTTGGGATTGGGAAATAAAATAAATAATTACTATGGTATGGTTCGCTAATCCCGACTAGTTTGAAGTGATATTCAAAGGAAGATTAAAGAATAAATTTAAAAGAATTTATCTTTGATAAAATTAATGGGAATCTTTCCCTAAGAATGTGAAATTTAGAAACTAACTGTAGGTTAGCTAAGAATAATGGTTTCCTGGGTATTGATCTGATGTTGGTTTCGGCCTTCGGGGTTAATGTTTGGGGAATTATTCTCTTGCTAATTTACGGTTAGTGACTGATGAATTAGAATGAGGTGTATGTTGTGTTTGTGTAACACTTGTTTATTATATACGTGAGTTATTCAGAAAGACCGGGTTTATCCCATTCTGAATAACTGATTCGATGATGAGTCGAAGATGAAGACGGTGGTTCAAGGACGGAGGTCATCACATCATTTGGACAATTACTGGTGATCTTGATTAGGCCGTACACCCAAGAGGAGGGAATCAGTTGGAGATCGTCCAGATGTACTTGGATATCTATAGATATGCGAGGTACAAGGTGCCTCCAGTTTCGTTCAGACCCAGAACGGACTTGTAAATGGATTGTGTGTCTGACATTGGATATCATTCTGTATGATTGATGGATATCGGTTGCATGGTGTGGTCTGCCTGTGTGGCATGCTAAGATGCAAATGATCAAGGCTTCTGTTGAAAAGCAGAGTCTTGTGGTTGATGATCAAAGCACAGCCTGTATGGCACAACTTTGTGTAGCTTTAATTCGCGAGCCTCACACCCGGTTGTGAACTAGAAACGGGAGAGGACCTCAGGGAGGGCATGCGTTTCCTTCTAGCTAGAAGTGGCATCAGTGGCTTTACATGCCCTGACGAGTTTGACTTATGTGGTTGTTTCTGTTGCGAGGCGCCTCGGATATATCGGTGACTGTGTGGAGCCGATGGAGTCACTCGTTCGCTCATTTACGCCCCCATAGGGCGAGGAAACGTATTGTCCAGGGTTTAATTTTAATCCACATCGAGTGGACCGGCCCTGAAGCTCCAAGGGTCGATGCTCTCTGTCCCTGAGACTCGGGCTAGAAAGTCTCGAATCGGTAGAGTACGATCCCTTGCCTCGGTTCACAGATGGAAATCCAACTTCCAATACGTGACTTTGCGATTTTATTTGTAGAGCCTAGTGTGGCGACATAGTGGTATGGGGCACTTATGTCTATGATTGATACTTATGATTGAAATTGTTTTATACACTATGCACTTATAATAGTATCAAATGATTTGTTTTTAGCGTATCAAGCATTCTTTGGCTATTATAAGCTGAAAACTCTATCCTCCGGCTTGTGTTGCATTGTGTGATGGGACCTGGGTCTTATAATAGCTTCATTGTTCTTTATTTAGCATTGCGCTGTTGTTTTATGCACTGGTATTCTTGGGAGGAATCCCGTTCCGTGGCGTGGTCCCTTGATTTACCTAACTTGAAAATAAAGATTAATAACTATTTTAGTTCTCACACCAGTCCCATGACTGACCTGGAGTTTATTGTTTTAACCTAAACTCTGGGTGCCCTTGTTTTGACATGGAGGGCTAGTAGTTTTGGTTTTGCATATATTCACAGGATCCTG
Organism: Allium sativum; assembly: GCA_030737875.1. Taxonomy (NCBI): domain Eukaryota; kingdom Viridiplantae; phylum Streptophyta; class Magnoliopsida; order Asparagales; family Amaryllidaceae; genus Allium; species Allium sativum. The sequence goes on from CM060924.1 coordinate 60,666,000, forward strand.
ATTTACAGCTGGAACGATACTCGGAAAGCTCTGTATCCGTGTATTACTTCTAGTTGTGTATTGTATTATTTTCCGCTGCTATGTAATGTATTGTAATCTCTGATATTTCTCTGATGTATGATATTTATTCATACTCTGTACATTCTTGTTTCTGATGGAATTGTTGTATATACAATGAAATGTTTTTCTATTTGCGTTCCGATGTTTGTTGCTCTCGAAGTATCCAGGTTTTCCTTACCGGGGAAGTTACAAGTTTTTACATTAGGTATCAGAGCTTTGGTCTACAGAGCTCGGAGAACAAGACAGATTAAAACCATATGAAAGAATTCATCAGATATTGGATTAGTAATATCCAATGGGAATGACTCGTTAGAGATGGGATCAGTTGTTTCCTAGAACAAGTGTGAGGAGTAAATTTTTAAAATGAAAACGAATTTTGTTTTGAAAATTTAAACCTTATTCAACATATTTGAATATTTATTTCTATTGATTTGGACAATCAACTATATAAAGAATTTGCGTATACGTCTTATCCGCGTGTATTTGAAGTTTTAGTATACTGGATAGATATAGAATCATACTCTAGTCGCTCGAAGAGGATTCTGATGATCGATCGAGCATCGTTAGAATTTATTTTCGTGTTTCGAAAGTGGGATTTCTATATGATTCCAATTGACTGGTGTGAGAACCAAAATTAGATAGGGCTTATTGTTGTGATTTGGCATCAAAAATCTGATTTTTTGACTATGTATCCAAATTATGAATTTGAAAAGCTAATCAACTAATTGATTGTTGGTTGTGTTGTTTGATTAATTAAAATGTTGAACCTATAGCCAAATTGGACCAAATAGTGAATTGTATTGAAAATTAGTCGCATTTGCATACATATACATGTACTTACATTGAACAGGTAATAGCAAGGAGGCTAGAAAAGAGGAATAAAATTGTTAGCCCGACAAATAGGTACATATTTATTGTATTTCTTTGGGTTTGGATGATTTTATGAGCCGATTGGCTAGCCGCTTGGCTATTTCTTTTTCTTTTTGGATTGACGTGAGCCATGGGAGGCTATTTGAAATATCCTGAAGTCCCCGGTGCAGGGGAGGTTATGGCGAAATTTTTTGAAAATTTAGGGTGTTAGCCAAATTTTTGAAAAATTTGAAAAGTTCTTAGAAACTGAAAAGTTGAAGAACTTAAGCTGTAAAGAAAATAATGAAACTTGAGTTAATTAGTTAAACAACTTTCGGCTTCGTTCCTTTTTGGGGATGAAAAGTTTTAAGTGGGGGAGATTGTAATAACCTGGAAATCTGAGGCAATTTAAAACTTTTATTTTGGCAATTTGTATGAATTTTGAATATTTAAAATGAATTATTTTAAATAATAACGACGAGACATTTATTTCGAATAGAATTAGAATGTATATATTTATATAGATCGTCGTTAGAATATAAATATTTGTTTTAAATTATAAGAGGAATTGAAAAATGGCGCAGTAGTTTGAAATTTCGATTTCAAAGTTCAAATGAATGTACAGGATTCAAAATAAACCGGATTTTAGTGAAACCAAAAACATTAGAATCTATTTGAGAATATCTTTCCAACGAATCCGAAAAATTGAGATTTCATTGCGGGAATCAAAAGTTATGCCCAGTTGAAATTTCAGAATAGTCGCTATGGAATTCTGGCCCTTAAAAATGGAAATTTTACAAACGACCTCGGTTTTCGATGAAACCACTTTTGTTGGATCCGTGATGTCAAGTTATTGTTAGGTTTCAAAATTCGTAATTTTCTAAATCAATATGTGAGCGTGGCGAAGTAAAACGTGTTTGGACAGTTTAAGTCAATTTCGATTGACCTGAAAATGGCCATTTTTCAAACGGTCACAGAGTTCGATGAAAATAGTTTTGTTAGGACCATATCGTCAATAAGAAGCTAGAAAATATTTTTCGGGAATTTTTAAAGTGCGTACGTGGCCCCGGTAAATTGAAATGTACATTTAAAATTCAATATATAGATTTATATTTTAATTTCAATGGAGACTAATCGAAACGTTACAATTGGCTTACGAAAAATATCACATTGTGTTCGGAATGGGGGTAATTAGCTAGTGATGACAGTCGTTGGATTCGATTTGAACTTAGTAACAACAAGCAAGCATTTTTCGAATTAAATAATATTTAAATAAATATATATTTATAAATTATCTTCATAAAACTCGGAGAAGGTCAGCCGCCCTCTTCCTTTCCATCGATGGACCAAATGCTCCGAAAAAGAAATCCAGACCACTTTCGATCCGCGCAATAAAATCTCGTACTCCAATTACAAAGACTGATCTACTCTCTTCCCTCTATCAATCCAAACCTGATTCATGTGTTATCGTGGAGCGTGGAGCACGAACGTCGAGCTCCAGCATGCTCCGATCGAACCCATATCGGAGGCGCCAGAGATCACCGAGCTCGTCGAGCTCTTTGGAGGTGAAAGGCGATGGCTGGCTCTCTAGCGGGGCGCATCCGATGAACTTCCGGGGGTCAAGGTCGATGGCGGTGGTGGAACCCTAATTCGAGCTAATGAGTTCGATGGCGTCCTGGTTCAATGAGAAGATACGGTGAGTTGATACCTTTTTATTTTTATTTATTTATTGTTTATTTTAGTTTAGCTAATTTGATTTAAATAATATAGTGTAAAATCAGTTTTTTTAAAAAAAAGTTTGAAATAAAAATATGGATATATATATAACATGGATTTTAAAAATAAAAATAATAATATATATATCACAAATTTGTTTTAAGCATTGATTGAAAAATATGCCTGGTTCTTAAAAATATAAATAGCTTTAATAAAAGTATGGTTTTTATAATTAATCTATAAATTTGGTAAAATAGTAGTAAGTGATTTTTATATGTAATAACACTGAATAAAAATGTGATTTTTATGTGGAGCATCATTGAATAAAGAACAATAATAAAAATCTGATTTTCTAAATATAATTTGCTTTGTCTTTTAAAATATACTTTGCTTTGAAAATAAAATATACTTTGTTTTGAAAATACAATATACTTTGGTTTGAAAATTAAATAGAGAGCAGAATAAAAAAAATATGATTTTCATTATAATCATAGCAGAATAAAAATATGATTTTTATTTATATGAAATAGCAATAAAAATGTGATTTTGATATGAATTCTCTTTATATAAAAATGCGATTTTTATGTAAGAATTAGCATTATAAAAATATTGAAAGCTGAATTATAAAAATATAATTTTTATATTATAAACATCAGCATAAAAATATGATTTTTATGCATGAAGTAACAGTATAAAAATGTGAATTTTTACTATCGACTACGTGAAACAGATGGCAATGGAACGAACCGAAAGCAAAACGGAATTCAAACCGTTCAGAAATAAAGAATGGCGGAGTGGAACCCTAAGGTGAGAACTCCTCACTTTTATTATATTTTCTAGTTTGAAATATATACTAGGATGTAGACGGTGCTTAGCAGCACCTGACACCCGTCGTCCACACACCATGGACGACTTGTTTGTTTGATTGATTGTGTTGTGAAATTTGACTGTTGATCGTGTTGAAATAAAATATATATTCATGTGTTGAAATAAAATATATATTCATGTGTTGAAGTAAAATAAATATTCATTTAGAAATCGAACGATTTGTTTACGTACACCGATTTGACTAATATTGATTAGGACGTTAAATTTTACGCATCTCCCAACCACACAAATAAAATCTGTTTTTGTTGATTTGAAACCCCACACGGGTATTGGGATGAGATTTGACGAACACTAATCACGATTGTTTAGTTGTATGTCAATCGATGGATTGACAGACTATGTAAGCATTAATTATTGATATTTAATGCTTATGCAGTTGTGTGGTGCACTCTGGATGATGGTTGATTATTTATCGTTGCGGTTATATACGTGTGTTGTATAGAATCCACATAATTAACACTATATGGTAATTGATTGGGCCTCATTCCAATTTGGAAAATAAGAAATATAAATTCATGTGTTGAATAGAAATATAGATTCATGTGTTGAATAGAAAATATTCATCTGTTGAATAGAATAATGAAGTTACTGAGATATATAAAAGCCGTGTTGATTAGATTTATTCCATTTTGACGTTAACGATATTCATATCAATTTTATTCATTTTTATAATGAATATAGAAAAGAAAGTGATTTCAAAATATAACGTTTTGAAAATATTATCATTTGTATATCGATGATGTGGAATATTCTATTTTGATTAGAAATTGAATATGAAGTTGAAATCGTTTCAAAAACGAATTTAAAACGATTTATAAAATACATTTTGAAAGGAAATCGACGAAATATATATAATATATATAATGGCCTGAATAGAACGCGCCGCGCCGCGGCAGTTCGCGAATTTCGACCATTGACTTCGAATGGATATTACGGGAGATCCGACCGTCGGATTCTCCTGAAACCGGAAACGTTGGGTTCGTATCAAAAAGAGCTTTCTAACATGTATTATAGATTTGAAATATAATGGTTGGATTTGGAAATATGTCCAAATCTATTTTGGAAAAGGTTGTAGTAAGTGCAGTTCGATGGCCGTGGATGGAAATCGACTATACGGGCCTTGATAAAATTATTAAAAATAGTAATAATTAGTGTGAAATCATAAGAAATGATTTGGGAAGAATTGGGATGAAAAACTCCATATTTGAAAAGATAAAAGTAGATTTTTATCGAAATGAACTAGTTTTGAACTAGAATAATAATTTATTTATTTTTAAAATAAATAAATTGGATTTAAAATGGTTTGAAAATAACTAGAAATTTCCAATAATTGAATTGGAATGGATTTGAATCGAAATCATCCTCGGAATAGTTTGATGTTGGATTTCGTGATTATACAGATGTTGTTTTGGAAATTTGAAATATATATATCGTTCTTTCCAATACGATATTTGTTGGTTTTAGAATTTGATATTGAATATAAGCCAACATATTTTCTATTCAGAGCCTTGTGCTTAATATCGAATGGGAATTTGGGTTGTCGTGAACGGTATCTTTAATAATACTGTTCTTAAACCGAAATGGAGTTAAGAAAATTAAGAACTAACTGGGGATCAGTTAAGTTGGATGGTTTCTTGGATATTGATCTGATGTTGGTTTCGGCCTTCGGGGTTAATATTTTAGGGAACTGTCCTCTTACTAATTTACAGTTAGGGACTGATTGAAATGTGATGTGATTTTGGGGTTTGTCGTGAACCGTGTTTTAAATGACATCGGTTCTTTAACCCTGTTAAAGATTAAAACTAAGGGGAGTTTTAATGAATCTTTAATTAGATTGAAATGATCGAGAATGGAGTATCATCAGTTTTGCTCTAAGCGATAGTTAAATCTTTAACTAGATTTGAACGTGAAATGGTAATTAACTTAAACGATAACACCGTGGTGTTAAATATGGAGTATCACCAGTTTTATTCCTTGGGATGAATAGGTTGGGATTGGGAAATAAAATAAATAATCACTTCGGTGTGGTTCGCTAATCCCGACTAGTTTGAAGTGATATTTAAAGGAAGATTAAAGAATAAATTTAAAAGAATTTATCTTTGATAAAATTAATGGGAACCTTTCCCTAAGAATGTGAAATTTAGAAACTAACTGTAGGTTAGCTAATAAGAATGGTTTCCTGGGTATTGATCTGATGTTGGTTTCGGCCTTCGGGGTTAATGTTTGTTGAATTATTCTCTTGCTAATTTACGGTTAGTGATTGATGAATTGGAATGAGGCGTATGTTGTGTTTGTGTAACACTTGTTTATTATATACGCGAGTTATTCAGAAAGACCAGGTTTATCCCATTCTGAATAACTGATTCGACGATGAGTTGAAGATGAAGACGGTGGTTGAAGACCGGAGGTCTTCACATCGTTTGGATAATTACTGATGATCCTGATTGGGCCGTACACCCAAGAGGAGGGAATCAGTTGGTGATCGTCCAAACGTACTTGGAGATCGATGGATATGCGAGGTACAAGGTGCCTCCGGTTTCGTTCAGACCCAGAACGGACTTGTAAATGGACTGTGTGTCCGACATTGGATATCATTGTGTGTGATTGATGGATATCGGTTGCATGAAGTGGTCTGCCTGTGTGGCATGCTAAGATGTAAATGATCAAGGCTTCTGTTGAAAAGCAGAGTCTTATGGTTGATGATCAAAGTACAGACTGTGTGGCACAGCTTTGTCCAGCGTTAATTCGCAATCCTCACACCCTGGTTGTGAACCAGAAATGGGAGAGGACCTCAGGGAGGGCATGCGTTTCCTTCTAGCTAGAAGTGGCGTCAGTGGTTTTACACGCGTTGACGAGTTTGACTTATGTGGTTGTTGCTGTTGCGAGGTGCCTCGGATATATCGGTGACTGTGTGGAGCCGATGGAGTCATTCTTTGGCTCGTTTACGTCCCATAGGGCGGGGAAATGTATTGTCCAGTGTTTAAGTTTAATCCACATCGGGTGGACCGGCCCTGACGCTCCATGGGTCGATGCGTTCTGTCCCTGAGACTCGGGCTAGACAATCTCGAATCTGTAGAGGACGATCCCTTATCTCGGTTCACAGATGGAAATCCAACTTCCAATACGTGACTTTGCGGTTTTATTTGTAGAGCCAAGTATGGCGACATAGTGGTATGGGGCAGTTATGTCGTCTATGATTGATACTTATGATTGAAATTTTTTTATACAGTATGCACTTGTAATAGTATCAAATAATTTGTTTTTAGCGTATCAAGCATTCTTTGGCTATTATAAGGTAAAAACCCTATCCTCCGGCTTGTGTTGCATTGTGTGATGGGACCTAGGTCTTCTAATAGCTTCATTGTTCTTTATTTAGCATTGCACTGTTGTTTTATGCACTGGTATTCTTGGAAGGAAACCCGTTCCGTGTTATACGGCGTGGTCCCTTGATTTACCTAACTTTAAAATAAAGATTAATAACTGTTTTAGTTCTCATACTAGTCCCATGACTGACCTGGAGTTTATTGTTTTAACCTAAACTCTGGGTGCCCTTATTTTGACACGGGCAGCTAGTAGTTTTGGTTTTGCAGATTTATATTCACAAGATCCTAATTTACAGCTGGAACGATACTCGAAAAGCTCTGTATCCGTGTATTACTTCTAGTTGTATATTGTATTATTTTTCGTTGCTATGTAATGTATTGTAATCTCTGATATTTCTCTGATGTATAATATTTATTCATACTCTATATATTCTTGTATTCTAATGGAATTGTTGTATATACAATGAAATGTTCTCCTGTTTTCGTTCCGATGTATGTTGCTCTCGAAGTATCCGGGCTTTCCCTACTGGGGAAGTTACGGGTTTTTACAATCGCTTGGAGCAAAACTGGTGATACTCCATTCTCGATCATTTCCTGAATTTGATAATTTAAATTATCACATTCATATTTAAATCTAAATAAAGATTTATTAAAACTCCATTTAGTTTTAATATTCCCAAAAATCATCACATAATGATTTTCTTCAAAGTTAAGAAATTAATCTTATCTTTAATTGGGTAAAAGAACTAATATCATTTAAAACAAAGCTCACAATAAACCCAAAATCTCATTCCATTAACAATGGAATCTTCACGGAAAACGAATCAATATATATAATCGATACAAACTTCCATATCAACCGATAATATAAATGGAATAAAGGCAAAGCCTTTTAAATTACATATATATTAACAGTCTTCCTCTACAGAAGCTCACTTCGATTATTACCAAATCGAATTCCATTCAATTCAAATTTAATATGTTAGATTGGAAAACTTTACTTTGGAAAATCTCCTTTAAATCTTAACAAAAGATCTATAAATTCCAAATCACATTTCACTGTAAATCGGGTTAAAGAACGAATGTCATTAAAAAAACACAATTCACGATAAACCCAATTCACCATTTCATTTTATTCCAATTGTTAAACATAATTGGAAACTCTAACAATCTTAATTAAAAGATTTATTCTCTTCACGCGGGGTTCAAGAACAGTGTTATTGAAGACACCATTTGCGACAAACCCAAAATCCCATTTAATGTTAAATACAAGGCTCTGAATAGAAAATATATCGGCTTATATTCAATATCAAATTCTACAACCAACAAATATCGTATTTGAAATAACGATATAAATATATCTTTCAAATTCCCATAATAATATATGTATAATCACGAAATCCAACATTAAAATATTCCAAAGACAATTTCGATTCAAATCCATTCTAATATATATATTGGAAATCCTGGTTATTTTTAAAACCATTTCAAATCTAGTTAATAACTAGTTCATTTTGATAAAAATATATTTTTATCTTTTCAAATATGGAATTTTTCATCCCAATTCTTTCCAAATCATTTATTATGATTTTACACAAATTATTGATATTTTTAATAATTTTATCAAGGCCCGTACAGTCGATTTCCACAAATGGCGGTCGAACTGCACTTACAGCGACCTTTTCCAAATTTGATTTGGACATAATTCAATATCCAGTCGTTAAATTTCAAATTTCTTTTATTCGTTAGAAAGATCTTTTTGATACAAACCCAATGGTTCCTGTTTTAGGAGAATCCGACGGTCGGATCTCCCGTAATGTCCATTCGAAGTCAATGGTCGAAATTCGCGAAAGGCAGCGGCGCGGCGCGTTCTATTCAGGCCATTATATTATATATATAATATATTTTTCATCGATTTTCATTTAAAACGTATTTTATAAATCGTTTATAAATTCGTTTTAAATTCATTTTAAAATGTTTTCAATTCCATTTCAAATTTCAAATCAAATTTGAATATTCCTTAAAAATTCGTTTTAAATTCATTTTAAAACGATTTTCAATTTCATTTCAAATTTCAAATCAAATTTGAATATTCCTTAACAAATTCATTTTAAATTCATTTTAAAACGAATTCAATTTCATTTCAAATCAAATTTGAATATTCCTTAACAAATTCGTTTTAAATTAATTTTAAAACGATTTCAATTTCATTTCAAATTTCAAATCAAATTTGAATATTCGATAACAATTTCGTTTTAATTTCATTTTAAAACGATTTCACTTTCATTTCAAATCAAATTTGAATATTCCTTAACAAAATTATGTTAATTTCATTTTAAAACGATTTCAATTTCATTTCAAATTTCAAATCAAATTTGAATATTCGATATCATTTTAATATTAAAATGATAATATTTTCAAAACATCAAATTTTGAAATCACTTTATGATATTCATTATAAAATGAATAAAATCGGCAAGATTCCCGTTCGTCTTAAAATGGCGTTTAACTACTTAACACGGCTTCACATTTCAATATTCACTGAGTATTATTTTAAAATATTCGTTAATTATGAACTGGAATCAAACACAGTCAATTACCATATAATTTTACTTATATGGATTTCATACACACATGTACACAACAATAGTCAAACACAGTCTACCATCATCCAGTGTGCATTACACAAAAGCATAAGCGTTAAATATAAATAATTAACGCTTACAACAGCCTGTCAACCCATCGATTGACATATTTCTAAACAATTGGGATTAGTGTACGTCAAATATCATCCCAGTACCCGTGTGGGGTTTCAATCAACAAACACAGATTTTTATTTGTACAGTTGGGCGATGTGTAAAATATATCGTCCCAATCAATATCAGTCAAATATGTGTACGTAAACAAATCTTCCGATTTGTAAATGAATATTTATTTTATTCATATACACGTTAAAAATTATATTTTTAACTATAAAATATTTTTTCAACACATGAGTATTATTTTCAACACATGACTATTTTATATTCCATTCTACATCACAACCAATTTTCACAACACATCATAATCAATTTTCACAACACATCACAATCAAACAATTCATCCATGGTCTGTGGACGACGGGGAGCATTTCATATATGCAGTAATAAAACAAACCACTGTACAAGAAATTATAGTGAGGAGTTCTCACCTTTGGGATCAACTCCTCCAGTCCTATTTCTGAATTTCTGAACTGTTCGGGTTCGTTTCCCGTGTGTTGTGTTCTTTACCGTAATCCAAACATAATCTGTTTCACACGATTTTTATATTAAAAATCATATTTTTAACCAATGATATTTATATATTTAATAATCACCTTTTTTATTTCAATGCCATATATTTAAAAATCACATCTTCGTTTAAATGTTTGTATTATAAAGTTCACATTTTTATAACGATGCTTATATTATAAAAATTATGTTATTATATCGCTTTTCATATAATAAAAATCATATTTTTATATCGCTATTTCGTTTTCGAAAATCACATTTTTTCATGTCATTCATATAATAAAAATCACATTTTTATATGATGTTCACATAAATAAAAATCATATATTTTTTTCAATGCTTTTATGTATATAAAAATCATACTTTTACAATGCTTGTTTATTTAATAAAAATCTGATTTTTAAACCAATTTCATTTATATAAAATTCGTATTTTTAGTCACATAAATAAAAAAACCTCACTTATTTTTGGTCACTAAATCCCATATCGAAGCACCACATATCCACGGTCTTCATCTTCTAGGATTTCCACAGGGTTTTCCGTCGAAGGGGCCCCAAAACGATGTTGAGGTGGTGGGGTGGTCCACAGGGGGTCCGGGATGGTACTGGTGGTTGGCGGCTGACCGTGGGTGGTTGGAGTGAGGCCACGGTGGACTGGAAAGGGACGGTAGTGGGTTTGGCGACGTGGGGCTTGGGGAGGGGAGAGAAAGAGGCAGATGAGGCAGGGTGACCGGAGAAGGAGGGCGCGCGGCGTTGGGTGGCCGGAGGTGGCCTGACGGTGGCGTGCGACGGTGGTTTGGGTGAGATCGGTTTTCCAATTTTTTTTAAAACTAATGACGGGTCTGAAGGAGATAAAGGGGGGATAGGGTTTAGGAATTAATATATATATATATATATATTATAATTTACTAATATTTTATTCCATGAAAGTTGACTTTACATTTGAACTCTAACGAGGCCCAACGACTGCCACCCCTAACTAATTACCCCCATTCCAAACAAAATGGGATATGTATTGTAACCTAATTCGGCTGTTACGTTCAATTTCTGCTAAATTTAAATTATAGATCATTATATTTTAAATTCAAATGCACATTTTAATTCAACGGGGCCACATACCGACTATAAAAATTCAAGAAAAAGAAATTTGGCTATGTTTTGATGATATGGTCCTAACAAAACTAATTTCGTCGAATTTGGAGACAGCTTGAAAAACGGTCATTTTCCAGTCGATTAAATTCAAACTGAATTGACCAAACACGTTTAAATTCACCACGCTCACATATTGATTCCAAAAATTATGAAAATTGGAATCTAGCAATAATTTGACATTCCAGATCCAACGAAAGTGGTCTCGTCGAAAACGGAGGTCGTTCGCAAAATCGCTATTTTTAAGGGCTATATTTTCCATAGCAACTATTCTGAATTTTCAACTAGGCATAACTTTTTATTCCTGCTATGAAATATGGATTTTTCACATTCGTTGGAAAGATATTTTCAAATAGATTCAAATAATTCTAGTGTCACTAAAATCTAGTTTATTTTGAATCCTGTACATTCATTTGAAATTTGAAATCGAATTTTTGAACTACCACACCATTTCCAATTCCTTTTATAATTAAAATAAATATTTATATTCTAATTTCGATTTAAATAAATATATATGTTCTAATTCTATTCAAAATAAATTTCTAGTCGTAATTAATTAAAATAAATCATTTTAAATATTCAAAATTCATTTCAATTGCCAAAATAAAAATTGTAAATTGGTTCTGATTTTCAAGGTTGTTATTCTCCCACTTAAAATCATTTCGTCCTCGAAAAGGAACGAAGTTGAAAGTTGTTTTACAAACCAACTCAACTTTCATTCTTCAACTTTTTAGTTTCTAAGAATTTTCCAATTCTTCCTAAATTTTTGAAAAAATTCGCTAACCCCCTAAATTTTTGAAAAATTTCGCCATAACCTCCTTTGTACGGGGAGACATTTAAAACCTCAACTAGATAATCAGGCCCCTCGTCCATCCAAAAGAAAAAGAAAACGCCAAGCGGCCAGCCTTAGGCTCATATATCTTTAAAAGTAAAAGAAAATGCCAAGCGGCCAACCTTAGGCTCATAAATCTTTAAAAGAAAAAGAAAATGCCAAGCGGCCAGCCTTAGGCTCATAAATCTTTATAAGAAAAAAAATTAGTAAATATGTACCTATTTGTCAGGCATACAATTTTATTCGTCCTCTTAGTTTCCGTGTTATGACCTGTTCATTATATACATGTATAGATTCCAATCAATTTTCAATTTGGCTAAATTTGCCTTTCATTCACATGTTAGTTTAATAAATAATCAAACAACACAATCAACAATCAATTAGTTAGTTAACGTTTCAAACACGTAACTTTAATCCATAGTCAAAAATCATATTTTTAATGCCAATTCACAACAACTAACCCTATCTAGTTTGGTTCTCACACCAGTCAATTAGAAATATATAGAGATCCCACTTTCGAAACTCAAACATAAATACCGATGATGTACGTACTATCATCTGTATCATCCCCGGGCGACTAAGTGTGATTCCATATCTACCCAGCATATTTGAGACTTTGAATATACGTTCATGACACTTACATGCAAAATCTTCATAAACTCGATTGTCCAAATTCAAAATAAAATAATATACTCCAGTACGTATAATTGGGTTTAAATCATCAAAACAAAATTTGGTTTTAATTTTTATTTTAAAAATAAAACTCTTCACACTCGTTCTAGGATACTACTGATCCTATCTCTAACGAATCATTCTCATTGGATATTATTAATCCAATCTCTGATGAATTCTTTCATTTGGTTCTAATGTGTTCTATTCTCGAGCTTTGTAAACCAAGGCTCCGATACCAAACTGACACGACCCAAACTTCCCCATAACGGAAAGCCCGGATTGAGTTGAAAACACGACAAATCAGAACACAAACCGAGGAACATTTCATTGCTTATTACAACAATTTACATCAGAGTACAAAAATATACAGAGTATGAACAAATAATACACATTTGATAAATATCAGAGATTTACAAATTACAATGCAGCGGAAAATAATACAAAACACAAATGAAAGAGATACATGGATACAGAGCTTTCCGAATATCATTCCAGCTATAAACCAGGATCCTGTGAATATAAATCTGCAAAACCAAACTACTAGCTGCCCGTGTGGAAAATAGGGGCACCCAGAGTTTAGGTTAAAACAATAAACTCCATGTCAATCATGTGACTGGTGCGAGAAAAAAACATTTATTTAAAAATTTACTTTAAAATTAGATATATCAAGGGACCACGCCGTATAACACGGAACGGGTTTTCTCCCAAGAATACCAGTGCTTATAAGAAAACAGCGCAATGCTTTTTGGAAAAATGAAGCTATTATAAGACCCAGGTCGCATCACACAATGTAACATAAGCCGACGGATAGGGTTTTCCCTTATAATAGCCAAACATGCTTGGTACGCCCAAAACAAATCATTTGATACTATTATAAGTGCATAGTGTATAAAACAACTTTGAATATAAATGTATCAATCCTAGACGGCATGGGTACCATCTATCATGTCGCCAATACTAGGCTCTACAATCAAAACCGCAAATGTCATGTATTGGAAGTTGTATTTCCGTCTGTGAACCAAGGCAAGGGATCATCCTTCCCGCTTCAAGACTCTCTAGCCTGAGCCTCAGGAACAACCGCAACTGCACCTTGGATCGTTAGGGCAGTTCCACACGGAGTGGATTAAAATGTCTAAACAATGCGTTTCCCCGCCCTATAGGGCGTAAACTGGTCATATATCGACCAAATCATCCGTCGGCACCGCAGTGACCAATATAACCGAAGCGCCTCGCTTTCCATCATCCACATAAGTAAAAACGTCTGGGCTTGCAAAACGCAGACACAACTCCTAGCTAGAAAGAAACACATGTCCTCCTTGATGTCCTCTCCCGTTTTTGGTTCACACTGGGGTGTGAGGCTCGCAAATTAACGCTATACAAAAAGCTAAGCTATATTAAAGCGATGCTTTGATCATCAACCACAAAGACTCTGCTTTTCAACATAAGCCTTCATTATTTGCATCTCATCATGCCACACAGGCATTTCATGCTATGCAACCGATGTCTATCAATCACAAAGAATGAAATCCGATGTCAGACACACATCCATTTACAAGTTCGTTTTGGGTCTGAACGAAACCGGAGGCACCTTATTCCTCGTCCTATATGTCCAATACAGGAGAGAGGTCCTCGCATATCCGGTCGATCTCCATGTACGTCTTAACAATCACCACTTATAACCTCGTCTTGGAGGTATAGCCCAATCAAGAAATCGGTAATCATCCAAATGATGTGAAGACCTCCGGTCTTCAACCACCGTCTTCATCCTCGACATATCGTCGAATTAGTTACTCAGAATGGGATAAACCCGGTCTTTCTGAATAACTTGCGTATATAATAAACAAGTGCTATAAAACACAACATACGCCTCATTCTAATCTAGAATATTCCTTTATTCAAATATTCTTATCCTTTGGGAAAGGTTCCCATTAATTTTATCAAAGATAAATTATTTAAATTTATTCTTTAATCTTCCTTTGGATATCAATTCAAACCAAATTAAGGTTTATCCAAACTAGCCGGGATTAGCGAACCTTACTGAAGTAATCATTTGTTTTATTTCCCAATCCCAACCTATTCATCCCATGGAGAAAAACTAGTAATACTCCATATCTAACACTACGGTGTTGTCGGTAAATATGAATTACCATTTCACATTCAAATCTATTTAAAGATTTAACTATCGCTTGGAGCAAAACTGGTTAGACTCCATTCTCGATCATTTCCTGAATTTGTTAATTTAAATTATCACATTCATATTTCAATCTAATTAAAGATTCATTAAAAGTACATTTAGTTTTAATCTTCCCAAAAATCATTGCTTAATGATTTTCTTCAAAGTTAAGAAATTTATCTTATCTTTAACTAAGTTAAAGAACTAATGTCATTTAAAAAATAGCTCACGATAAACCCAAAATCTCATTCCATTAACAATGGAATCTTCACGGAAAACAGATCAATATATATAATCGATATAAACTTCCATATCCAACAAATAATATAAATGGAATAACGACAAAGACTTTTAAATTCCATATATATTAACAGTCTTACTCTACAGAAGCTCACTTCGATTATTACCAAATCGAATTCCATTCAATTCCAATTTAATATGTTAAATTGGAAAACTTTACTTTGGTAAATCTCCTTTAAATCTTAACAAAAGATTTATAAATTCCAAATCACATTTCACTGTAAATCAGGTTAAAGAACGAATGACGTTAAAAAAACACAGTTCACGATAAACCCAATTCACATTCCATTTTATTCCAATTATTAAATATACTTGGAAACTCTAACAATCTTAATTAAAAGATTTATTATCTTCACATGGGGTTCAAGAACAGTGTTACTGAAGACAACGTTCACGACAAACCCAAAATCCCATTTGATATTAAATACAAGGCTCTGAATAGAAGATATATCGGCTTATATTCAATATCAAATTCAACAACCAACAAATATCGTATTGGAAATAACAATATAAATATATCTTTCAAATTTCCATAACAATATCTGTATAACCACGAAATCCAATATCGAAATATTCCGAAGACAATTTCGATTCAAATCCATTCCAATATATATATATATATATATATATATATATATATATATATTGGAAATCCTGGTTATTTTTAGACCATTTCAAATCTAGTTAATAACTAGTTCATTTTGATAAAAATATATTTTTATCTTTCCAAATATGGAATTTTTCATCCCAATTCTGTCCAAATCATTTATTATGGTTTTACACAATTTATTGATATTTTTAATAATTTTATCAAGGCCCGTATAGTTGATTTCCATAAACGGCCATCGAACTGCACTTACAACGACCTTTTCCAAATTTGATTTGGACATAATTCCAAATCCAGCCGTTAGATTTCAAATTTCTTGTATTCGTTAGAAAGCTATTTTCGATACAAACCCAACGGTTCCTGTTTTAGGAGAATCCGACGGTCGGATCTCCCGTAATGTCCATTCGAAGTCAACGGTCGAAATTCGGGAACGGCCATGGCGCGGCGCGATCTATTCAGGCCATTATATTATATATATAATATATATAATATATATTTCATCGATATCCATTTAAAACATATTTTATAAATCATTTATAAATTCGTTTTAAATTCATTTTAAAATATTTTCAATTCCATTTCAAATTTCAAATCAAATTTGAATATTCCTTAACAAATTCGTTTTAAATTCATTTTAAAACGATTTCAATTTCATTTCAAATCAAATTTGAATATTCCTTAATAAATTCGTTTTAAACTCATTTTAAAACTATTTCAATTTCATTTAAAATTTCAAATCAAATTTGAATATTCCTTAACAAATTCGTTTTAAATTCATTATAAAACGATTTCAATTTCATTTCAAATCTAATTTGAATATTACTTGACAAATTCGTTTTAAATTCATTTTAAAACGATTTCAATTTCATTTCAGATTTCAAATGAAATTTGATTATTCCATATCATTTTAATATAAAAACGATAATATTTTCAAAATATCAATTTTTGAAAACACTTTTCGATATTCATTATAAAATGAATAAAATCGGCAAGATTCCCGTTCGTGTTAAAATGGCGTTTAACTACTTAACACAGCTCCACATTTCTATATTCACTGAATATTATTTTAAAATATTCGTTAATTCTGAACCGGAATCAGACACAGTCAATTACCATATAATTTTATTTATATGGATTTCATACACACATGTACACAACAATAATCAAACACAATCAACCATCATCCAGAGTGCATTACACAACTGCATAAGCATTAAATATAAATAATTAACGCTTACAATAGTCTGTCAACCCATCAATTGACATATCAGTGCACGTCAAATATCATCCCAATACCCCTGTCGGGTTTCAATCAACAAACATAGATTATTATTTGAGCAGTTGGGCGATGTGTAAAATATATCATCCCAATCAATATCAGTCAAATATGTGTACATAAACAAATCGTCCGATTTGTAAATGAATATTTATTTTATTCATATACACGTTAAAAATTATATTTTTAACTATAAAATATTTATTCACACATGAGTATTATTTTCAACACATGACTATTTTATATTCCATTGCATATCACAATCACAATCAATTTTCATAACACATCACAATCAATTTTCACAACACATCATAATCAAACAAGTTGTCCACGGTCCGTGGACGACGGGGTGTAGTTCATATATGCAGTTATAAAACAAATAACTGCATAAGAAATCATAGTGAGAAGTTCTCACCTTTGGGATCTACTCCCCTAGTCTTATTTCTGAATTTTTGAACCGTTCGAAGTTGTTTCCCTTGCATTGTGTTCTTCTCCATAATCCCAACATAATCTGTTTCACACGATTTTTATTTTAAAAATCATATTTTTTAACCAACGATATTTATATATTTAAAAATAACCTTTTTATTTCAATGCCATATATTTAAAAATCACATCTTTGTTTCAATGTTTATATTATAAAGATCACATTTTTATAACGATGCTTATATGATAAAAATCATATTTTTATATTGCTTTTCATATAATAAAAAATGAATTTTTATATCGCTACTTCGTATATAAAAATCACATTTTTATTATGTCATTAATATAATAAAAATCACATTTTTATATGATGTCAACATAAATAAAAATATCATTTTTATAATTCGTTCTACATGATAAAAATCATATTTTTTTTCAATGCTTTTATGTAAATAAAAACCATACTTTTACAACGCTTGTTTATTTAATAAAAATCTGATTTTTAAACCAATTTCATTTATATAAAACTCATATTTTTAATCCCATAAATAAATAAATAAATAACTCACTTATTTTTGGTCACTGAATCCCATATCGAAGCACCACATATCCACGGTCTTCATCTTCTAGGGTTTCCAGGGGGTTTTCAATCAAAGGGGCCCCCACAGCGATGGTGATGTGGCGGGGTGGTGCGTAGAGGGTCGGGGATAGCACCGGTGGTTGGCGGTTGGCCGTGGGTGGTCAGAGTGGGGCCACGGTGGACTGGAAAAGGATAGTAGCAGGTTTGGCGACGTGGGAGCTTGGGGAGGGGAGACAAAAAGGCGGAGAAGGCAAGGTGGCTGGAGAAGAGGGCACGCGGCATTGGTTGGCCGGGGGTAGGCTGACGGTGGTGGCGACGGTGGTTTGGGGGAGATCGGTTTTCCATTTTTTTATTTTAAAACTAACGACGGCTTTGAAGAAGATTAAGGGGGGCTAGAGTTTATGAATTAATATATATATATATATATATTATAATTTATTAATATTTTATCCCATGTAAGTTGACTTTACATTTGAACTCCAAACGAGGCCCAACGACTGTTTCCCCTAACTAATTATCCCCATTACGAACACAATGAGATATGTATCGTAACCCAATTTGGACGTTACGATCAGTTTCCGCTAAGTTTAAAATATAGATCATTATATTTTAAAATCAAATGCACATTTTAATTCACTAGGGCCACATACTGACTCTAAAAATTCCAGAAAAATAAATCTGGCTATGTTTTGACGATATGGTCCTAGCAAAACTAATTTCGTTGAATTTGGGGACCATTTGAAAAATGGTCATTTTCTAGTCGATTGATTTCAAACTAAATTGACCAAACACGTTTAAATTCACCATGCTCACATATTGATTCCAAATTTATGGAAATTGGAAGCTAGCAATAATTTGACATTTCGGATCCAACAAAAGTGGTCTCGTCGAAAATGGAGGTCATTTGCAAAATCGCTATTTTTAAGGGCTATGTTTTCCATAACGACTATTCTGAATTTTCAACTGCGCATAACTTTTTATTCCCACTATGAAATCTGGATTTTTCACCTTCATTGGAAATATATTTTCAAATAGATTCAAATATTTCTGGTTTCACTAAAGTCCAGTTTATTTTGAATCCTATACATTCATTTGAAATTTGAAATCGAATTTTCAAACTATAGCGCCATTTCTAATTCCTTTTATAATTAAAATAAATATTCATATTCTAATTTCGATTTAAGTAAATATATACATTCTAATTCTATTCAAAATAAATTTCTAGTCGTAATTATTTAAAATAAATCATTTTAAATATTCAAAATTCATTGAAATTGCCAAAATAAAAATTTTAAATTGGTTCTGATTTTCCGAGTTGTTACATAATGTCTGTTTTGAATTGTATTCTCTATGATTACTTTGCTAGTTGAAAACTGGGTAATATATATTTAGAATTATAGAAAATTTACTAATACTATGTATTAGTCAATCTGGGTCATCAAACAAAATTAAGTCAGTATGTATGCCTCTCTAAATGTCTGGGTTATTCGTGAATTTACTTGTTTAAATCTCACTTCAATAATGATGCAAATTTGAACCGTTTGGCTCAGCACAAACCCTTTTGGGCTAGCCAGGGTTCCAGTATTGCATTTGCATCAAGAATTTAGAAATTTAAGTATGCAAATGGCACTGCTATAGTTTGAATTCAACTCTATTATTTTTATAAAAAATGCTATAGTGTTTTAATAAAGATCAAGCTTGTAAAAGATATATTGTATATATATAGCAAACCTGTATACAATTTGCCTATAAATACCATTTCATTTTAATATTCCCGCAACACTTGTATCAAATTGTTAAGTAATATAAGTTCATGAGTTATGTAATGTTCACATAAATATCCTATTTGTATCTGTGTGATAAATTGATCCAAGAAAGGTCAAAGTTGCTCTTGCTTTTCTTCTAGACTCTGATTATAAGCAAGACGGATATATATATATATATATATATATATATCAAATTACTTTTTATAAACTGATATATTTATATTGGTAAATTTTTATGATCCTGTATATTGTTTTAAAGAGTAATGGCTCTGATTTCTAGTCAAATATTTATATACATGTATGTATATCTACCTTAGCATGTAAAAAAAATCATACCAAAATTTCAAGAATAAATTATGTTCATTCAATTTGGTATCATAGCTGTGTTGACATAAAACACAGACTATAACTGCTTAATAATTTATATTGGATGGTAGGCTAATTTTGTTTGAGTTTGTATAATTGGTTGCATATGTATGCTTGGTCCGTAATCATATAGTAAAATTAAACATAATTATATATATAAAGAGAAAATTGACCTAATTTTACTCCATTGTCGCCTAAGAAACAAGGCAGGAAGATTAAGAGCACCACCTATGGTGAATATGCAAGTATTTGTAAATGCTTTGAGAGAGGGGACAGGGAATAGGCCAGAAAATCCACATGAAGAACTCTCAAAATTGTAAAATACTTATACTAACCTAGGAGGCAAAATATTTTAGGGAAAAGAAAGTGTAAGTGAAATTCAAGTTTGGCATAGAATTTTGGATAGAATTTCTAGAGATATGAAACTAGAACACCAAAGAAAGAGGCAAGTGGCTTCAAGAAAATTGAAAGAAGCAGCTTTGAGGTGGTGGGAGGTAATCTTAGCAGGGAGACCTGAAAATGACATTACATGGAATCAATTCAAGGAGTTAATTGAAGCCAAATTTGCGCCTATGTCTTCTAGGATAACATTATTTGAAGTATTTATAAAGCTTTGGCAAGGGAATTTATGTGTCAATGCATACACTTAGAAATTTGAAGGGTTGTCTAAGTATGGAGCTATGTTAATAGCCGATGAAGCTTCCAAAAATGGCAGATATGTTAAGGTGTTGAATCCAAGTTTGAGTAGAGCCATATTGCTACATGTTGATAAGACTTTTGATAAATTCATAGTCCTAGCTTTGAGTTTTGAACAACATGATAAAGAAAGGGAGAAATATAGAAATTTCAAGAATAATAATAACAAAAAGGGGAAAGGAAGGTATCACCGCTATGACAAGAAACAAGAAGACACTAGGAGCAAGAAGACCAGTGATGCTAAATCAAGTGAAAGCAAGAAGAAAGTAGTGTGTCATCACAATGGCAAAGAAGGACATATTAAGAAAAAATATCCAGAACTGAAAGGAGGAGCTTTAAAGTGCTACAGTTATGGGAAAAAGGCCATCTGAAGAAAAATTGTCCTGAGAAGACGCAGCAAGGAAAAGTGGCAACTCTGGAGACAAAAGGCAAATCTATAGTGGAATCTAATGCTGAAAACATGCACAAGTTGAAGGTACATTATTTATTTGGCAAGTGCCTTTACTAGTAGTATTTGACGCAAGATTAATTCATTCTTTGAATTCTCATGACATAGTTAAGGTGTTAAAATTAAATTACATCTTAGTAGAAAAACCTTTACTCATTAAAAGTCCCATAGGAAATTTGTAAGGACCCATAAATTCCCGCTCTTTGGATCGACCATAAACCACACAAGTCTGACCCAAAGGTCGGAAATCCACGAATACTTTAACTTTGGGAATACAACAACATCAGAATAATAACAGCAGACTTTTATAACATCAATAATAAATGTCATATCAGAGTACAGAATATCAGAGTACATCGAATAAATTACAGCGGAAGATACATAACAATATATTAATACATTGCAGCGGAAACAATAAAACCAAGGCAGCGGAAGACAACTATGCTCTGGACACAGCTTTAAGCTTCAATCCATGATCCTGCTTGAGATAAGAACCTGTAGACAAACTACTCGACTGCCCGTGTGGAAAAGAGGGCACCCGAGTTTGTAAAGGTGGAAACAAATAACGGGTCAGTCATGGGACTGGTGTGAGAATTCTTAACTAATTTAACTAATAGCTATAAGGCAAATCCAAGGACCACGCCGCTAACACGGAACAATTTTATTCCAATGGATTGCTGTGCATAAATTAAAGTAAATCGTTAAACAACGCAATGCTTTTTAGAAAAATGAAACCGTCATAAGACCCAAGTCCCATCACACAATGCAACGCAAACCGGAAGATAGGGTTTTACCTTATAGTGGTAAAAAATGCTTGATACGATAAAAACGAATTTGATATTATTAATAGTGTATATATGTTTCAAAAACATTTTAAAGTAAATGTATCAATCCTAGGAAGCATAGGTACCATATGCTATGCCTCCATACTAGTAATACAATCAAAACCGCAAGGACGTATTGGAAATTGGGTTTCCATCATGAGTCAAGGCTAGGGAGGATCTCCTTACCGATTCGAGACACTCTAGCTAATGTCTCAGGATTCCCCGCCGTTAAACCTTGGATCCTGCAGGGCCGGTCCACACATACAACTTCGTGGATTGGCAATTCCTAAACACACGTTTCCCGTCCTAAAGGAACTATCCGAGGCGCCTCATTCCATCATCCATATAAGTAATATGTCAGGGCTGGTAGGTCACTGACACCACTCTAGCTAGAAAGAAACGTGCTGCTCTCCCGCCGTTCCCTTCTCCCGTTTTAGACTCCGCCGGTGTGTGAGGCTCGTGAAGTCACACTATACACAAAGCTATGCCTAAACAGGCTATGCTTTGATCATCCCACAAGGCCTGCTTTTCAATAAAGCCTTGATCAAATGCATCTTAGCATGCCACATCGTCAATCCATACCGTACCATTGATTTCTACCAACATATAACCTCTAAGCTCGTACGTCTCAGAGAAGGGTGTAAAACACCAAGTAGATATATGTTTAGCAGAGATCAACGAATACAGTATAAAGGAATACAATGTCAGACATACAATCCATTTACGCGCTTATGCTCTGGGTTTGAGCGAAAGCCAAAACCGTGCAATCAACACTACGTCCAGGCGGCTACTACTGTCGCCCCTTCAAGGTAGCTACTCCCATCATGGGTCTCAATAGCAACACACTCATTCGATGTGAAGATCGTCGGCCTCCAATCACCGTCTTCAAATATTCGAACGTCGTATCATTATTTGGAATGAGAGTAATCTCGGACTTTCCAAATAATTATCGCATATATAAGTTTGAACACAAATTCATATCGTTAATATTAATTTATAACGACCAATCTTTATTTTTATTTATATAAAAATAATTAAATTCTATTTAATGACGTCTCATGTCAACAGGCGACTTTGGCGCCGTTTTCACCCAAATTTGTTTTACACGTTTCTCTAAATCTAACCGTTGGATTTTAATATACTTCATATCATTAGAAAGATCTTCCCAAGGCGAACCTACCGGTTTCAGTTTTGGGAAAATCCGTCGATCGGATCATACGGTATAATCAATTAAAAGTACGATTCTAAAATGTGAACTACCACACTCGATTCAAGTACTTTTAATTTATATATATATATATATATATAATTTATATAAATATAATTCCTCGTCCATTTCATTTTACTATATTTTGCTAACAACAAATCTTCTAATTTATATCCAATATTGATATATATATATCATCACACGCAACAATGTTTTCTTTTATTTTTCAATTTCCATAAATATACTATACACAAAATGTATGTTTTGTGTATCATTCCAATTACAACCAAAAACAAGTATTTTTGTGTTTCATTTCCATTACAACAAACATGCATATTTTGGTGTCCACTTCATTTCTATACAAATGAATATATTTTTGTTTGTTTAATTTCAATATAACAAAAATAATAATTTTGCTATTCTTTTAAATGCCAAACAAAAATAATAATTTTTATCTCTTTCAATGCAAAACCAAAATGATCTTGACTATTTAGAATGGCAATGTAAATTCCATTCTTAAGTTACACCATAAAAATGAAATTTTAATTTACAATGTAATATCATACCTTAACTACATAATAAAAATGTAATTTTAATTTACAGTGCAATTTCTCATTCATAGTTACATATAAAAATGTAAATTTTGTTCGCTTGCCAAATTTCATACCATAGGTACAAATAAAAATATAATTTTTATTTTCAATGCCAATTCCACATCATAGTTAAAAACGTAATTTTTATTTGCAAAGCAAATATCATAACTTTAGTTCAAATAAAAATGTAATTTTTATTTGCAATGCAAGTTCTCATTCTAAGTTACATAATAAAAATGTAATCTTTATTATCGATGCACATTCCTACTTTTGTTTACATATAAAATACAAATTCTATTTAAAATGCGAGTTCATATTTTCTTTTTACATAATAAAAATGTAAATTTTATCGCTACCATTTTTCATTGACCAAAATATGATCTTAACCATGCATTTTATTTCATATGCAGTATATAACAAATTAATATATTTCCTTCATATCCAATACATGACATTACCAAATAAATATATCTTCTTTATATGCAGCATAACAATGAAATTTTTATTAACAAAAAGAAATGCAACAAAAATGCAGTTTTGAAACGTATTCATTTTATCGTAACTCAAATGACGATAAGAATGAAATGTTAACATCGCTATTTTTATCGCACTAGAAATATCGATAAAAATGTGATACTAACATTTCTCTTTTACCGCATCAAAATATTGATAAAAATATAAACATTCCAATTTATACTTTTATTTACATCTGACATGTAAATAAAAATATGACTCTTCAAAGCATGCTTTTACTTACATCTAAAAGGTAAGTAAAAATGCTACTGCTAAATTCATATTTTTTTTAAAAATGTAAGTAAACAATGCAACTCTTTAATTCATCAATTTTGACACTAAAAAGGTGCCTACTTTTATCTAAACTATCATGACACAAAAAGGATTTTTTTTTCACATTGAAAAGAAATAACAATAAAAATGATTCTTTTTAATGTTAAAAAGAATCAGCGACAAAAATGTTCCTTTTTACCATTAAGAAGAAATAGCGACAAAATGTTTCTTTTTATCGACAAAAGATATAATGACAAAAAGGGTTTCTTTTTATCGACAAAAAGAAATAAATAATGTTTCCTTTTCATCGACACAAAGAAATAAAAATATAAAAAAAATGTTTTGTCCTTCTTTTACAGTTGATAAAAATGTATATTTTTATCTTTCTTCTACATTTGATAGAGAAGTATAATTTGGGTTCACTTTTTTTTTTTAATAATTCACATTATAATAAAAATATAATTTTAATTATCTATTATCACATTTACATAAAATGTACTTTTCTATCTAATGCTATAATTTACATAAGATGTAAATTCTATTTCTCATATAACATATTACATAAAGTGTAACTTCTATTGTCTTTCTATTTTCTTTTCTTGTTAACATAAAAAAAAACTTCTATGTTAAATCTTCCCAAACATTCTTTCCTAACATAAAAAAATATATTTTATGTTAAATCTCTCTAACCAATTTCTTTTAACATAAATAATTTATGCTAAATCCTTCTTAACATTCTTATTTGTTCATTTACATAAAATGTAAATTTTCTTCCTTCTATTTGTTCTATTTACATAAAATGTAAATCAATAGTTTATTTACATAAAATGTAAATTTTCCTTTTCAATTATCTTATTTACATAAATGTAAATTTCTTTTCTAATTATTCAATTTACATAAAATGTAAATTTTCTCTCTTTAATTCTATTTACATAGAAAATGTAAATTCTGTCTGACATACCTAATTAACAAAAATTGTTAATTTTGTCTTGTCGTCAATTCTAAGACAACAAAATATAATTTGATTTCGTCGTCAATTCCAACACAACAAAATATAAAGTGTTATATTTATCAGTTTAATGTCCATAAGGTAAAAATGACAAAATATGACATTTTATTTGGATTAAAGATTCTAATCTGATCTAATTCCCAAACAAGATAGTATATTTAATTGGATTAAAAATTCTTGTTTAATCCACTTTGCAAAACATGATGATTTTTATTGTATTCATCAGATCAAAATAACACAACAACAAATCTAAACAGCACAATACAATACAATCCAATTTATCAGAACCACAATCACAATTCATCACAGCGCAAATCTAATTAAATAAGATACAATCAATTATCTAACAGCGATAAAATAATTAATTTAATTAATTAAAATTAGAAATTCTCACATTGATTTTTGGCCGAAATTTGACTGTCTCAGATTCAGCTCTGGTCGGCGCCATCACGAAGCTCTCGGAAAGACGAGTCCAATGCAACTGACGGTTCGATAAACGGACCTCGTACGAGAAAGTTATCGCATTTTAGAGTTTGTACAAATTAAATATTAAATTAACAGTCAACTGTAATTAGGCAAAAGTCAAACCTACCTTAATCCTCCATCTTCCTCAACGTTTTCAGCCGTGACTTATGCAATTTGTGAACCCATTTAGTTCAAAACTAGGGATCAATTTATCTTGAGATTGGAGCAACTAGAAATCGATCGGAAGGTGGCAAATCGAAGAGGGAGGAGAGGGCTACGTTCGCCGGGATTGGTGGGGGGTGCGGTGGGTCCTACAAGGGGCGGCGGGCTGCAATAGGTGGGGGTTTAGAGGTATCCTTTCGGCCAAAATACTACTCTAAATTCGATCATCTCCTTATAGAATCGAAGCTAAGAAGATGCTCTTCGATTTGGTGATGGGTTTTGGGTTCTAATTCGAAGTGGATTGGAAGAAATTAGCAAATCAAATTGGTGTGTTTTCAGCCATGAACAGTAGGCCGGCGGCTTGACATAATTCTAGGGTTTAGGGATTAGTTTAGGTATATATTTATAATATTATATTAATTTAATTAGCCCATTAAGGCCCGATTAGCTCCGAACTCAGAATTAGGCCCAATGACTGTCAAACTTAAGGTTTTGACGCCTTCTAAATGCGATGGGACAGGTCTCGTGGCCCAATTTGAATTATATTGGGTGTTTTATTAAAATTACAATATTAAATTAATATTTTAACTTCCACCGTACATTTAAATATGCCGGGGCCACATATGGACTCTGAAAATTACAAAAAAATTATTTTTGGCTTTCTTTTGACGATACGGTTCTAACAAGACTAATTTCATTGAATTCTGAGACAGTTTGAAAAATGGTCATTTTCTGGTTGACCCGATTTGACTGAAACTGATAAAACACAATTTCTTGTGCCATGCTCACATATTAATTCGAAAAATTCTGGAAAATTAAACTTAACAATAATTCGACATTTCGGTTCCAACATAAGTGGTTTCGTCGAAAACCGAGGTCGTTTGAAAATTGACTATTTTCAAGGGCCATATATTTAATATTAAAAATACATTTTTAAACAAATAATTTCTGAAACTCGAAATATATAAGTGTTTACTATTTTTCAATGCAGAAACGTCATTCTGAACTCAATGGAAGTGTTTTCGAGTCCAAATTCCTTCGTATGTGAAAAGTAGCATTTTTGACCATTATATATTTCATAACGACCTTTCTAAATTTTAATTTTGACATAACTTTTGATTCCCGTTATTAAATTTCGATTTTTCGGATTCGTTAGAAAGATGTTTTTAAAGAGATTCTAATATTTTTGGTTTCACTAAAATCCGTTAAATTTTGCATCCTGTACGGTCAGTCAAAGTTCAAGTTTGACATTTCAAACTACAGCGCTATTTCTAACTCCTTTTATAATTAAAATTAAATTATTCATTCTAACTTCAAATTTTAATCATTATTATTTTAAATAAATCATTTTAAATATCAAAACCCATTAAAATCACTTAAAATAAATTTTAAATTTACCCCAAAATTCAGGGTTGTTACAGTCTCCCCCACTTAAAATCTTTTCGTCCTCGAAAAGGAACGAAGCTAAAAAGTGTTTAATTATCCTACCCCATTTTCCACTCTTATTGTTTTAAATAATTTTATAGTTGATTAACTTTCAAATATATAATCTTTTATCCATTCAAAATCATATTTTCTAAAATAGGTTATAATTACAAATACGTATATTATAGTCTTGTTACTCTCAACTCATTCTAGGGCATTACTAACCCCATCTCTAATGAGTTTTCTCATTCTAGGATACTGCTGATCCTATCTCTAATGAGTATTCTTATTGGATATTACTAATCCAATCTCTGATGAGTCTTTTGTTCAGTTCTAATAAGTTATATCCCAAAGATTTGAGATGACCAAAGCTCTGATACCAACTGTAAAGACCCGTAAATTCCCGCTCTTTGGATCGACCATAAACCATACAAGTGTGACCCAAAGGTCGGAAATCCACGAATACTTTAACTTTGGGAATACAACAACATCAGAACAATAACAGTAGACTTTTATAACATCAATAATAAATGTCACATCAGAGTACAGAATATCAGAGTACATCGAATAAATTACAGCGGAAGATACATTACAATATATTAATACATTGCAGCAGAAACAATAAAACTAAGGCAGCGGAAGACAACTATGCTCTGGACATAGTTTAAGCTTCAATCCAGGATCCTGCTTGAGATAAGAACCTGTAGACAAACTATTCGACTGCCCGTGTGGAAAAGAGGGCAACCGAGTTTGTAAAGGTGGAAACAAATAACAGGTTAGTCATGGGACTGGTTTGAGAATTCTTAACTAATTTAACTAATAGCTATAAGGCAAATCCAAGGACCACGCCGCTAACACAGAACGAGTTTATTCTAATGGATTGTTGTGCATAAATTAAAGTGAATCGTTAAACAACGCAATGCTTTTTAGAAAAATGAAACCATCATAAGACCCAAGTCCCATCACACAATGCAACGCAAACCGGAGGATAAGGTTTTACCTTATAATGGTCAAAAATGCTTGATACGATAAAAACGAATTTGATATTATTATTAGTGTATATATGTTTCAAAAACATTTTAAAGTAAATATATCAATCCTAGGAAGCATAGGTACCATATGCTATGCCTCCATACTAGTAATACAATCAAAACCGCAAGGGCGTATTGGAAATTGGGTTTCCATCATGAGTCAAGGCTAGGGAGGAGCTCCTTACCGATTCGAGACACTCCAGCTAATGTCTCAGGATTCCCCGCAGTTAACCCTTGGATCCTGCAGGGCCGGTCCACACATACAGCTTTGTGGATTGGCAATTCCTGAACACACGTTTCTCGGTCCTATAGGACCTATCTGAGGCGCCTCATTCCATCATCCACATAAGTAAAATGTCAGGGCTGGTAGGTCACTGACACCACTCTAGCTAGAAAGAAACGTGTTGCTCTCCCTGCGTTCCCTTCTCCCGTTTTAGACTCCGCCGGTGTGTGAGGCTCGTGAAGTCACGCTATACACAAAGCTATGCCTAAACAGGCTATGCTTTGATCATCCCACAAAGCCTGCTTTTCAACAAAGCCTTGATCAAATGCATCTTAGCATGCCACATCGTCAATCCATACCGTACCATTGATTTCTACCAACATATAACCTCTAAGCTCATACGTCTTAGAGAAGGGTGTAAAACACCAAGCAGATATATGCTTAGCAGAGATCAACGAATACAGTATAAAGGAATACAACGTCATACATACAATCCATTTACGCGCTTATGCTCTGGGTTTGAGCGAAAGCCAAAACCGTGCAATCAACACTACGTTCGGGCGGCTACTACTGTCGCCCCTTCAAGGTAGCTACTCCCATCATGGGTCTCAATAGCAACACACTCATTCGATGTGAAGATTGTCGGCCTCCAATCACCGTCTTCAAATCTTCGAACGTCGTATCATTATTTGGAATGAGAGTAAACTCTGACTTTCCAAATAATTATCGCATATATAAGTTTGAACACAAATTCATATCGTTAATATTAATTTATAACGATCAATCTCTATTTTTATTTATATAAAAATTATTAAATTCTATTTAACGACGTCTCTTGTCAACAGGCGACTTTGGCGCTGTTTTCACCCAAATTTGTTTTACACATTTCTCTAAATCTAACCGTTGGATTTTAATATACATCATATCATTAGAAAGATCTTCCCAAGGCGAACCTACCTGTTTCAGTTTTGGGAAAATCCGTCGGTCGGATCATACGGTATAATCAATTAAAAGTACGATTCTAAAATGTGAACTACCACGCTCGATTCAAGTACTTTTAATTTATATATATATATATATATATATATATATAATTTATATAAATATAATTCCTCGTCCATTTCATTTTACTATATTTTGCTAACAACAAATATTCTTAATTATATCCAATATTGATATATATATATATCATCACACGCAACAATGTTTTCTTTTATTTTTCAATTTCCATAAATATACTATACACAAAATGTATGTTTTGTATATCATTCCAATTACAACCAAAAATAAGTATTTTTGTGTTTCATTTCCATTACAACAAACATGCATATTTTGGTGTCCACTTCATTTCTATACAAATGAATGTATTTTTGTTTGTTTAATTTCAATATAACAAGAATAATAATTTTGCTATTCTTTTAAATGCCAAACAAAAATAATAATTTTTATCTCTTTCAATGCAAAACCAAAATGATCTTGACTATTTAGAATGACAATGTAAATTCCGTTCTTAAGTTACACCATAAAAATGAAATTTTAGTTTACAATGTAATATCATACCTTAACTACATAATAAAAATGTAATTTTAATTTACAGTGCAATTTCTCATTCATAGTTACATATAAAAATGTAAATTTTGTTCGCTTGCCAAATTTCATACCATAGGTACAAATAAAAATATAATTTTTATTTTCAATGCCAATTCCACATCATAGTTAAAAATGTAATTTTTATTTGCAAAGCAAATATCATAACTTTAGTTCAAATAAAAATGTAATTTTTATTTGCAATGCAAGTTCTCATTCTGAGTTACATAATAAAAATGTAATCTTTATTATCGATGCACATTCCTACTTTTGTTTACATATAAAATACAAATTCTATTTAAAATGCGAGTTCATATTTTCTTTTTACATAATAAAAATGTAAATTTTATCGCTACCATTTTTCATTGACAAAAATATGATCTTAACCATGCATTTCATTTCATATGCAGTATATAACAAATAAATATATTTCCTTCATATCCAATACATGACATTACCAAATAAATATATCTTCTTTATATGCAGCATAACAATGAACTTTTTATTAAGAAAAAGAAATGCAGCAAAAATGCAGTTTTGAAATGTATTCATTTTATCGTAACTCAAATGACGATAAGAATGAAATGTTAACATCGCTATTTTTATCGCACCAGAAATATCGATAAAAATGTGATATTAACATTTCTCTTTTACCGCATCAAAATATTGATAAAAATATAAACATTCCAATTTATACTTTTATTTACATCTGACATGTAAATAAAAATATGACTCTTCAAAGCATGCTTTTACTTACATCTAAAAGGTAAGTAAAAATGCTACTGCTAAATTCATATTTTTTTTTTAAAATGTAAGTAAACAATGCAACTCTTTAATTCATCAATTTTGACACTAAAAAGGTGCCTACTTTTATCTAAACTATCATGACACAAAAAGGATTTTTTTTTTACATTGAAAAGAAATAACAATAAAAATGATTCTTTTTAATGTTAAAAAGAATCAACGACAAAAATGTTCCTTTTTACCATTAAGAAGAAATAGCGACAAAATGTTTCTTTTTATATACAAAAGAAATATTGACAAAAAGGGTTTCTTTTTATCGACAAAAAGAAATAAATAATGTTTCCTTTTCATCGACACAAAGAA
The DNA here is from genome assembly GCA_030737875.1 of Allium sativum. Taxonomy (NCBI): domain Eukaryota; kingdom Viridiplantae; phylum Streptophyta; class Magnoliopsida; order Asparagales; family Amaryllidaceae; genus Allium; species Allium sativum. The sequence continues at coordinate 60,697,814 of CM060924.1, forward strand.
ATAAAAATATTAAAAAAAATGTTTTGCCCTTCTTTTACAGTTGATAAAAATGTATATTTTTATCTTTCTTCTACATTTGATAGAGAAGTATAATTTTGGTTCACTCTTTTTTTTTTTAATAATTCACATTACAATAAAAATATAATTTTAATTGTCTATTATCACATTTACATAAAATGTACTTTTCTATCTAATGCTATAATTTACATAAGATGTAAATTCTATTTCTCATATAACATATTACATAAAGTGTAACTTCTATTGTATTTCTATTTTCTTTTCTTGTTAACAAAAAAAAATTCTATGTTAAATCTTCCAATACGTTCTTTCCTAACATAAAAAATATATATTTTATGTTAAATCTCTCTTACCAATTTCTTTTAACATAAATAATTTATGCTAAATCCTTCTTAACATTCTTATTTGTTCATTTACATAAAATGAAAATTTACTTCCTTCTATTTGTTCTATTTACATAAAATGTAAATCAATAGTTTATTTACATAAAATGTAAATTTTCCTTTTCAATTATCTTATTTACATAAATGTAAATTTCTTTTCTAATTATTCAATTTACATAAAATGTAAATTTTCTCTCTTTAATTCTATTTACATAGAAAATGTAAATTCTGTCTTACATACCTAATTAACAAAAATTGTTAATTTTTTCTTGTCGTCAATTCTAAGACTACAAAATATAATTTGATTTCGTCGTAAATTCCAACACAACAAAATATAAGGTGTTATATTTATCAGTTTAATGTCCATAAGGTAAACATGGCAAAATATGACATTTTATTTGGATTAAAGATTCTAATCTGATCTAATTCCCAAACAAGATAGTGTATTTAATTGGATTAAAAATTCTAGTTTAATCCACTTTGCAAAACATGATGATTTTTATTGTATTCATCAGATCAAAATAACACAACAACAGATCTAAACAACACAATACAATCCAATTTATCAGAACCATAATAACAATTCATCATAGCGCAAATCTAATTAAATAAGATACAAACAATTATCTAACAGCGATAAAATAATTAATTTAATTAATTAAAATTAGAAATTCTCACATTGATTTTTGGCCGAAATTCTACTATCTCTGATTCAGCTCTAGTCTGCGCCATCACGAAGATCTCGGAAAGACGAGTCCAACGCAACTGACGTTTCGTTAAACGGACCTCGTACGAGAAAGTTATCGCATTTTAGAGTTTGTACAAATTAAATATTAAATTAACAGTCAACTGTAATTAGGCAAATGTCAAACCCACCTTAATCCTCCATCTTCCTCAACGTTTTCAGTCGTGACTTATGCAATTTGTGAACCCATTTAGTTCAAAACTAGGGATCCATTTATCTTGAGATTGGAGCAAGTAGAAATCGATCGGAAGGTGGCAAATCGAAGAGGGAGGAGAGGGCTACGTTCGCCGGGATTGGTGGGGGGTGCGGTGGGTCCTACAGGGGTCGGCGGGCTGCAATAGGCGGAGGTTTTGAGGTGTCCTTTCGGCCAAAATACTACTCTAAATCCGATCATTTCCTTATAGAATCGAAGCTAAGAAGATGCTCTTCGATTTGGTGATGGGTTTGGGTTTGTGAATCTGCAAAAGAAAGAAGATCATATTATTTATATGGACTGAGTGGTGAAACTTATGAATTCTCAATTGTGAAAATACCTATAGTAAAGAAGCATTTGGATGTATTTGAGGAAGTTAAGGGTATCCCACGTCATAGGATGGTGGAATTCCAGATTAACTTACTTCCAAGAGCTAGTCCAGTGATTAAGAAACCCACAAGAATGGGGCCAAGTGAGCTAGTAGAATTAAAGAAACAATTAGAAGAATTAGAAGAAAAAGGTTTCATTAGATCAAGCAATTCTGGCTGGGGTGAACCAGTGGTGTTTGTGAAGAAGCAAGATGGTTCTCAAAGACTATGTATAGATTACAGGGAATTAAACAAGATAACCATTAAGAATAAATATCCATTACCAAGAATTGATGATCTTTTTGATCAATTAGCTGGATCAAAAATATTTTCTAGGCTTGACTTAGCCTTTGGTTTTCATCAAACGAAGGTAGAAGAATCCAGTATTAAATACACAACCTTTAACACTAGGTTTGGGTTGTATGAATTTTTGGTTATGCCTTTTGGATTAACCAATGCACCATCATATTTTGTTGATTTAACGAATAGAACATTTAAAGATTCTCTTGATAAATTTGTGCAGATTTTTATAGATGATATTTTGATTTATTCTAGAATAATGGAAGAGCACAAAAACCATTTGCATTTAGTTTTAAGCAGGTTGAGATAAAATGTTTTGAAAGAAATTTTTTCTAAATGTACATTACGGAGAGAGGAACTAAATTTTATTAGGACTATTATCTCTGCACTAGGCAATTCAATGAATCCAAGTAAGGTAGTGGCAATACAAACTTGGAAAAGACCCAAAATAGTAAGCCATGTAAGAGGCTTATTAAATATTTTCTAAGATTTTAACACCACTCACTAATCTAACCAGAAAAGTACAAGCTTATGTTCAGATAGAAAATGTGAAAAAGATTTTGAAGAATTAAAAGAAGCATTGGTGAATGCTCCCATTTTGAAGGTACTAGAGGGAAATAATGATTCAGTAGGGAAAAGAACAAGGACAAGTAGTGGCATATGCATCAAGGTAACTAAAACCCCACGAAGTTAGATATGCAACACATGTTTTTTGAATTTTGTTCTCTAGGGATGTGTGATATAACATGGAGGTCAAGATCGCTTAGAAGTTCCATAGCTTCGATTAGATAAGAAGGAAGGTTCCCAGTCTTGGTTTGGAACTCTCTGCGCACTTGACCCACCACCACTTGAGAATCACTGAGAATCTGCAAGGTTTTCAGGTTTAGCTCTTTCGCCAACTTGAACCTTGTTATTAACACTTCATATTCGGCCTCATTATTAGTTTACGGAAATTCCAATCTCAAAGCATAGCATAACGAGTGACCTTCTGGGGTTTCCAAGACAATCCAGGCCCCTGAGCAATAGTCATTTCTGGACCCATCAAAGTATAGTTTCCAACTATCCTCCATTTCTGCTGGTTCCTCGATCTCTTCTACTCTGTCCGTAAACTAATCAATAAAATCTGCTAGGGCTTGGCTGTTAATGGCTCTTCGGGGATGATAAGTGATGTCATACTGACTTAGTTCAATGTTCCACTTTAGTAACCTTCCCGAAGCTTCTGCGCGAAAGAGAATTTTCCTTAATGGTTGATCGGTAAGAACTTTGATAGGGTGAGATTGGAAATACGGTCTCAACTTTTTTGAGGCGATGAGGAGGCAATATGCGAGCTTATCTAGCTTAGGGTAATTTAATTCGGCTCTGGCAAGTCTCTTACTGATGTAGTATACTGGCAATTGTACCCCTCCTTCTTCTCGGATTAGCGCAGCGCTCAAGGCATGTGATGAAACTATTAGATACAAAAATAGATCCTCCCCATCTTTAGGTTACGACAACATTGGCGGTGATTCCATATGTCTAACCAATTCCTCGAAGGCCTTCTGGCACTTTGAGGTCTATTGGAAGTCCTTTCTCCCTTTTTTCAAGGCATCAAAAAGCGAAATACATCAATTAGTTTTTTTGGACATGAACTGATTTAATGCTGCTACCTTTCCATTTAGGCTCTGGAGTTCCTTTTTTGTCCTTGGAACCTGCATTTCCTTTAAAGCCGCAATTTGAGATGGATCCGCTTCGATGCCCCTAGCATTGATGATAAACCCGAGAAATTTCCCCGAAGAGACCCCGAATGAACACTTCAATGGGTTTAGTTTCATCCCGTATTTCCTGAGTATGTGAAATATCTTTGCTAGATCCTCAAGATGATCTTCGGCCTTCTTTGTTTTGACTAGCATATCGTCTACATATACCTCCATTGTATTCCCTATCTGAGATTTAAACATGGACTTTACAAGACGTTGGTAGGTCGCTCCTGCATTTTTCAGTCCAAATGGCATGACTTTATAACAATATAGCCCTCTATCTGTTATGAAATTCGTGTTCTCTTCATCCTTCTTGTGCATCATAATTTGATTATATTCGGAATATGCATCCATAAAAGATAGCAACCCATGCCCCGCTGTTGCATCTACGAGTTGGTCAATCCGGGGCAAAGAAAAGCTGTCTTTTGGGCACGCTTTATTAAGGTCTAAGTAGTCTATACACTCTCTCCACTTTCCGTTGAACTTTTTGACAAGGACTGGGTAGAAACCCTATCTGGATATATAGATTCTCGTATGAAATTGTTTTCGAGTAGTTTGTCTACTTCTTTTAGATCTATAGTTCTTTCAAATCCTTGCATTCATCATTTTTGTTTCACAGGAGTCAACTTTTGATTTATATTCAGTTTGTGAACAATTACATTCAATGGGATCCCACACATATCCGAGTGTGCCCATGCAAGTACATCTAGATTTGCTTTCAAAAACAAGATTAATTCCTTTTGCAGCTTCATACCTAGCTGCGATCCTATCTTCAAGACATGGTTGGGATCTTTGTCGGATACTGGAACGAGGATAGTATCTTCGGCCGACATTGCTCTATTTTCCACCATACTATTTTTCCTTGGGTCAATTGCCTTTCGAGCGCCACTGTGTTCTCTAGTAAGGGAGCCTTGCTTTAATTGTTATAATAGGGGTTTTTGGATGCGGAGTGATGGCTCTACATCCTTCTTTAATTCCTTCTTCCTTACCTCTTCCAATTCTACCAAATAACATTCTCTTGCTGCTTGTTGATCACCAATAACTATGCCTATACCATTCTCTATTGGGAATTTCATAGTGAGGCACCATAGAGCCATAGTTACTCTGAATGCTGCAAGAGTAGGTCTTCCTATGAAGGCATTGTAAGCGGAGATTACATCAATTATAATGAAATCTTGTTCCAGTGCGGCTTTCTGGCCCCCTTCTCCGAGTTCCACTAGTAAACTGATAACGCCAATTGGATGAACAGCTTGACCTGTGAATCCGTGGACCTTGTTCTGGCAGGCTCTTACGTCGTTCATGGAAAGCTTCATCCTATGGAATACGTTAATGAAGAGGACATTAACAGATGCCCCACTATCGACCTAAACCCTTCCAACTATAGCTGGGCCCAAACCAATGGTTATCACCATTGGATCCTCTGTAGGCGTTATGATCCCATTTGGATCCTCATCTTTAAATGTGACGTCGTCTCGCGGGATTCATGGTATTTTCGCTGATAAAGCCTCATTCATGATCATGAGTTGACCTTTTTTCGTAAGGTCCTTCATCCCATTAGCATACTTTAGCATGTCCCCCAGCTTTTCCCAACCGGGTATGGGCCTCCTGAGTTGGTGTTTATGATCATCCTTGGTATAGCCGCAACCGAAGCATTCTCATTCTGCTTAGGTTGTCCCATAGAGGTTCCTTGATCTTGATCTCCATGAGAATTCTGGGGGGCCTTTGTGTACTGCTGAAGCCTGTTTTTCCTTATTAACTCCTCAATTAAGCTTTTCAATTGTCTACACTCATTTGTGCTATACCCCGGTTGGTTGTGGAATCGACAGAATCTGCCGGACTTTATTGCGTTATTGCTGACTCTTAACTTCCTGGTTTTGGGTATTCCTCTATGTCTTTGGTCGCCATATAGATATTTTCTATGGTATCGTTAAGGGGAGTCATTTCATAATTCTTGAAGAAACGAAGCTTTTTGTTGTTTCGACCATCTTTCCCTTCATTCCCCCTTTTCTAATTTCCTCCAATGTTTTTCCGTCCTCCTTGTACGTTTATGTCTTTTTTCTCTGACGGCTCATCATTTTCTGGAGCTTCCAATGTATAGGCCAGATCCTCATCCATGCCTATATATTCTTCTGCCTTATCAAATAGCTCTTCGAGAGTAGCAGGCTTCTTTTTCTTGATCCACCGCCCAAGTTTGGTCCTCTTATTTATACCTCCTTTTAGAGCCATTAAGGCCAAACGTGGCTCATAGTTTCCAACTTCGGCCGCAGCTGTGTTGAAATGGGAAAGGAAGGCTTTAATGGATTCCCGTGGCCCTTGTTCCAACTCATTCTGTTCCATTACATCACGCACCTTAGTTGTTTGAAGCCTGAATTGCAGCCTGAACAACTTGGCCAAGGTGGCAAAGTTGTCCATAGATTTTGGCGGAAGCTTCGTGAGCCAAAGTGAAACTACCCCTTCCAAGTAAGTAGGGAAGTATAGACATTTGAGCTCATCAATAGCACGCGCCCCATCCAAGTGTTGATTATACTTGAATAAGAACACATTGGGATCGCCAGTCCCATTATAAGCTTGCATAATTGGAGGCTTGAATTTATGCGGATATGGCGCCATTTTTATCCTTTCCGTAAGTAGAGTTTTTGTGGGAGAAAACCACCATTCCTTCTCATCGTCCACCTTTTTCTGGTCCTCCTTCATGATCTTTCGTATCATCCCAGATATACGCTCCTTCTCATTGAGTTGGCCCACGGGGTGGATGCCTTCCTCTTTAGCGGATGTTTTCCTTGGCAAACGGTCATGGTTCAGATTCTGGGGCCCTGAACCTCCCACATGGGGAAGTGCCCCTTCGGTGGTACCAAACGCTTGTTGAGGAGTTTCTTTCCCAGAGTGATTATGAGTAGGAGGCTTTGTTCCCTTATGACTAGGATCTGCGACCTCTTAGATTGAATTTCCTCGATTCGGGCTTAAGGAGGAAGATCCGGTATCTTCCGTTCGAGTGGTTTTAGCAGACTAAAAACGGGTTGCACTCATGGTAATCTTAGTTGTTGTGGCTTGCATAGCGAACATGGTTTCAAATTTCTTCATCATGGCTTCATTCGCGATATCGATTCGATTTGTCAGCCTTGCTGCCACTTCATACAATTCCCTTCTTGTTACGATGGTTCCGGCTTTAGAACTTTCGCCAACTTTAAACTGGTAAATGGGCGAAGTGTTTACTGTGTTAGTGGTATTATTGGAACTTTTACTTGTAGTTTTCTACGGTGGTCTACCTGGTTTACCCATGGCTTTGGATAAGAATTTGAATCCGGACAACTTAGATAATCGGAGCATATTTAAAATTCCAATGCAAGGCCTTCTACCTTGTGAGAGAACAAGAAATGGATTATCAATCTGGGCCCCACGATGGGCGGCAAATGTTTTCCCTAAAACTGGGCTTAGCACCAAAAATGTGAAGAAAATGTCCCATAAAAAATGATAAGTGGAACCACTCAACGATTGAAATGCAAGTAGAAAACACAAAGCTTTATAGTGGTTCAATCAATTAAGGATCTACGTCCACTTTCATAAGAGATTTCATTATCAACGTGCAAATTACAAGATTAACTTCTCTTTTACAACATTTTCATCACTCCCTTACTCATGAATCATGTTTAAATCTATTAGGGATGATAGAGAAGTGTATTAATCAACGGAGATATGATGTAGATGCGGTAGAATTGGAAGAATTACTTCTTGCACATGAGCTTCACTCAATCAATCTTCAACTCTTGAATCATTTGGATGTGCTTGATGAAGATCATGATCCATGGATCAATCTTCAATTTATGATGTTGGATATATGTTAGAATTGTTGTGCAATATTTCCATCAGCACTTCGTGGTCTCCGGACTTCATCCCCCCTAATGAAGAAGTGAGGGGGGTATTTATAGGAGATTTCCAGACCAGATGACAGTTCTGTAATTATGCAGAAAAACGCCATGACTCATGTCGCCACCCGCATGACTTGATCTTCTCTGTAACTCATGTTACCAACGACATGACTCATGTCGTCAGGCGGGTTAGCCCTTGGCGCCTTGAGATTGCGACACGACATGACTCTCCTCGACATGGTTCATATCGTTCGGAGGATAGTTGTCAACAACCTGGTAATAACTGGATGCGGCATGAGTAGGTCACGACATGGTTCGTATTGAGATCTTAAGAAGCAGCTTGCTCCTTATGTCGCCGAACGACATGGGGGATGGACGACATGGTGTGTTTCCTGAATCTGACCTGGATCTCTCGACATAGTTTTAGGCCGAAATGAATTCCTTGTACACCATGTCGCTGAATGACATGGATGACAGTAGTATAAAGTTATGTCATTGACCGACATGAATCTTAGTCTTATTTTATGTCATTACATTAAAGTGGCATGACTGTCGAATGCTTTATCTTCCTCTCAATGCCATAAAACAGGCACGACACAACTTGGAAAAGACTTAACCTTTTGGGATCGCCTTGACGAACTATGACATGATTCAAAGGAGTCACGGTTGCGGCATGGTGATACATGACTTAGCTTTATGATTTGATATGGACTATGACAACCTGACTAATACGACATAACTGAAGACGACATGGTTCCTTCCTTTTCTCACGACATGGCCTTAAAACGATTTTTCATTTATGGCTTGACAAATAACGGCATGACTTCGACGACATATTGAACACATATTTTTATGGGTTAACACTTACATAAAAATAAAAAGATAATTTTTATTCTAAAACAAATTCTGATAAATTTTACGTTCCTATATATAATAAAAAGAATAACTTTTGATTTTAAAATAATTGTTTATTTCTGAATTGGAAGAAGACCGAATCAATTACCATATAACTTTAGTTATATGGGTTTCATACATCGCATGTATTCTATAATCATGATATATAATCACTAAATATCCAAATAACAACCAGAGTGCATTCTACAACTAATCACAAGGGAGGTGTGTGATCAAAATATCATCCCCAAGACCTGTGTGGGGTTTCAACCAACAAATATACAATAAATTATTTGTGCACTTGGGCGATGTGTAAAAATTATCGTCCCAATCACATAAACAAGTCGGATAACTTGTAAATGGAAGCGTAACCGTATTTAAATTATCATAAATATAATAACATTATTTTAACATGTTAAATATTGCAAAACTCAATCATATCATAACATCATATAACAACACAACAATTCACCAAAACAAATATTACAATTATAGACAATTCATATACTTTCAGTTATAAAAATAAATAACTATACAAAAGGGTTAAGTAAGAAAGAGTTCCCACCTTGATTTTCACTCCATTGGTCTTTAATTGATGGTTCAGATCTAATTTTGGCCCAAAATTTAACTTTCTTCAAATTTGACAAAATTGGTGTCCACGCGAAGCTCTCGACTTAACGAGCGCATCAGATCCAGTTTCACGCAATTATGATTTAGTAGCAAAAAGTTATTAATTTGCGAAGTTTAAAACAATTTAAATAATTAATTAGATTGTTATTTTTACCTCAAATTCTAACTTGATCCAAATTGGACAAAATTGGAGCTCACGCGAAAGTCTCGACGCCTCGATCGCGGCGGATCCAGTTACATGCAAGTTGGAATTCGTGACAAAAAGATATTAATATACAAACATGAAATATTATTTGTATAATAAAATCATTGTTCACCTTCTTCTCCAAACGACACCCTCAAATTAGCATGCTCGCCATGGCCAAACCGTAAGTCAGAATTGCACTAGACCAACGCCATTCCCTCCGGCTTCTCTCCCTCTTTCCATGGCTGGTGGTCCCCCCTCCAGTTCGCCACGTAGGCCTCATGATCTGAAGTTAAACGGAAATCTGTAGTTTCTGTTCATATGGGTGCTGCGGCCGTCTCGGTGCTCCAAATGACCCCAAATTTTTATAGTAGCTTGATCTCGACCTCCCGAACAACTTCTCTTTTGGTCACTTCACCTGAAAATACACGAATTTGCGTGAAATTGCTCATTTTCAAGACTGCCTCGTTTTCCAGCACCCCTCCGATGAACTTGACATTCCGGCCAACTCCGGCCATTTGAGATCATGCCACCACCTCCAAAACCTTCGTATGCTTCCACTCTACCTTCCCTCTAAACGGCTTGAACTAATTCTCGTTCGTTTGATTGAAAAACCCATAATTTCGAAATCAGTTTTCTGCCTTAAAAGCTAGATCCCGGCGAATTCGTGCGATGATAGGTCGTGAAATTTTATGGGTGGTAGAGATGATAAAGATCTACAATCACCAGAAACGGTTTTGTCTAATTGTGTATGGATTGAGAGAAATAAATTATTTAGTTTCAGGATCCTTTTTGCTAACATTATTGATAAAGGAGAGAGCTGCCTCCATGGAAAAGAAGGAGGAGGAGATTAGGGTTTGTGTTAGGTTTAGGAGAGAGTTTAGGATATTTTATAGTGGTGAGGAATTTTATTAAAACCATTTGTATGTTTAATTATGCTTAATTACAATATTTCCCCCTCCTTATGCAAATTTATTTATTCAATTTTGGTCATTTTCATGGTTTAAAAATCTGCGTGGTCACCTACGGATTCCATTCTCGATGAAAATTGGAACACAACTACTCCTTACATTACGGATCCAAAGAAACTGGTCTCGTTGAATTTCGAGTTCGTATGCACAAATAGTTAATTTTTAAAGTTAGATAATTGACTGTCTTCACACTGTAAAATCAATTACGACCACATACTGAATCAAAAAATTATAAATTTTGGAATCTAGCAATAATTTAATATTTTGGATCCATAGAAGTGGTTTCGATGAATTCGGAGGTCGTTTGCAAAATTTCACTTTTTAAGGCGTATATATATTATATTAAAAATATATATTTATATAAATAAAGTCTGAATCTCGAAATATATCAGTGTTTATACTTTTCGAATTCAGAAACGCCATTTTGAACTCAATGGAAGTGGTTTCAAGTCCAAATTTATTTGTATGTGAAAAGTAGCTTTTTGGGCCATATATATATATATATATATATATATATATATATATATATATATATATATATATATATTCCATAGCGTTTTTCTGAAATTTTAATTTTGTCATAACTTACAACTTATAAATTGAAATCTCAATTTCTTATGTTCATTAGAAAGATATCGTCAATACAATCCTAGCGTTTCTTGTTTCGTCCAATTCTGACTTATAATGATTTTTTTTTATATTTATTCAAAGTTTAAAACTGAAATTTCAAACTACCGCGCCATTTCAGGCTCGTAATATAATTAATATAAATTTATAAATTCTAACTTCGATTAAAATAAATTTTCAGTTGTTATTATTTAAAATAAATCATTTTAAATATCCAAAATTCATTAAATCGACCAAAAATAAAATTTTAAATTTGTTCTGAAATTCCAGGTTGTTACAATAACAAAGTTAATATTCCTTTCCTTTTTCTTTTCTGGCAAGACTTCTTTTTTATTGTTACTTATATTACAATATTATTTTTACTTTTAATCCACATTTAATTATTTCTATCACACAAATATGATCATTTAACCATTGTTTGTTGCAAGTCCCTTCAAATTTTCTATGAATTAGGTACATAGCCATTTTTGTGCTTTATTTAATCTAATTTTATCCCATGAACTAGGAAATTGATAAATTTTTATTTCGCATAATAAAATTAATTTGACCATTCTACTTGGGGTTATGCATGTAGGATTTGATGTTGAATATCAAAAGGCTATCACATTTGACATTGTTTTTTTCTTTTTTAGAAAAAGACACGTTAGTTAGTTTCAATATTACCTTCAATTTTCAGTTTTATCAAACTATCCACTTACCTATTTTATTTTCTGTTTAAAGGTACATTACACATAGATGGAAATGTCAACTGTAAAAAATACACGGCGAGAGGCAGAATTTTTTTTTAACAACCTTAACATCCGTGCTGACATTTAGGAGAATGGAATTGTTATTGTTTCTAAAATTGTAGATATTCTACATGCATATGGGGTTAATGTCATTGTATTTGACAATTATGTAAGTACTCCTCTTCTACATACATACTTGCATATTTTAATTTTTAATTACTGATATGTAATATTTACCTAAATTTTAAAGGGCCAACATGTTTATCCAAAAGAACATATGAAATTTGCATATAGGACATGGCTAGTACAATGACCAACCATAGGGAATGAAGTATGACTTTTAATATATGTTCCTATGCTCCTTATATTTTATCATCAACTCTACTTACATTGATCACTTCATGCTCTAGACATGGGATAATGCTGTGCTAGAACACAAAGAGAATACAAAAAGAAACCAGCTGGCTATTGAATGGCCTTTAAGAAATGTTTCTGTATGCCCTCCATTACAACAATTTTCTTCTTTATAATAGCACTATGTTAAGTTTAACAACCCTTTATTTATTCATATTTGCAGCTTCGCTTGCATTCAACACATTGGATACAAACGTGATCATCGACAACTACACATTTTAACGTCTACTTAAATCGTTGTTTAATTGATGGGATGATTATATTTGAAGATGTTATTGTTATTTTCTTTTGTGAAAAATAAGCTTTTCGGGTTGTAGAAACTTGATTATTTGGTGATAGTTGTTGACTTTTTTACTATCAAATAGCATACCCCTGAGAGGTTCTGACTTGATCGTTGACTTGGGAAGAGCGGTTATTTTCAAAATATGTCATTTATGTACAATGCATGTATTAAATGCATGCATGCAACATATGTTAAATGCAGGCATGTAATTGAGCAGAATAAATTTTTTGATACCACTACTCATGTTTGTCCATTACTTTCATGGCTTGAAAATATCATGTTCCCACTAAAACCTGGAAACAAAGCAACTAACGCAGTACGTTTTAGTTTTCATAATAATTTCATAGGAACCGAATTTCTTCTTTCTTCAATATTAACTTCACTTCTCAGTTTTATCAAACTATCCACTTACTTATTTTATTGTCTGTTTAAAGGTAGAATACACATTACACACTGAATGGCTTTTGCAGTTAGATTTATGTTTGCTATGGTTATGATGATGCTTTTGGAGGCAGTTGGGTATTCTCATATTTAACCAGTGTGGCTATTAGCTCAAAAATTTGACATATATAGATTGGTGGTAATATCACTATAGTACTTTTCCTATTTTTAAGCTGAAAGATAATATTTATACATGTATGTGTGATAAATTGCATTACTTAACATTCTATACCTAATTGTAGAGATATGTGTGTTTATTTTGCATGTGTGTTGAATAATTCATTCTCATAATAGAACCTTCTGCTTAGATTCTGATTATTAACTTATGCATATCATAATTCTATACTTATTTTTTCTCCCCTCATTGTCTTCAACCATTGCAGAATATCACACAATATGCTTGCTTAATTCATCATTTAATACATATACCTTCTCATCAACTAAATATAGGTACATAAAATTTTAAACTGTTTACCTTACGTGCAACCTTTCCCTACTCGCTATACATGCATTATTTACTTCTTGCTGCAAAATTTAGATTACACAGTAGAATCATAACACATAAATATATCATTTACATTATATATGTGACGACCCAAACTTCTGTGGTACAAAAGTAAGGATAATCGTAGGGGCATAACATTAATAAAACAATAACAAATCTCAGAAAACAGCAGAACATATAAATCATTATAGCGGAAATGTAAACGCCATCACAAACATCATCACAAAACCTCAGAGTACACAGTACAGGATACACTTAGCACAATAGATGTCTAAAACAGGGAAAGAAATAAAGTCTCAATCTCCCACAATACATCAATACTGTCTCAATGTCTCAAGAAGTAAATGTATCAATCCTAGATGGCATAATACCCCATCCTACTTTTTCGCCATATAGAGATTTACAATCAAAACCGTAATGTCGTATTGGAGGTTGGTTTCCATCATGAGTCAAGGCTAGGAACGATCTCCTTACCAATTCGAGACACTCTAGCAATGTCTCAGGATTCCCCGCAGTAAACCCTTGGATACAGCAGGGTCGGTCCACAAATAATGCCAGTGGATTGGCAATTTCTGAACACATGCTCCCCGATCCTATTGGACCTATAAATTGGCCACTGGCGACCAATAAAAAAAATTCCGAGGTGCTTCATTCCATCAACCATATAATTAGAAATGTCGGGCCATGTAAAAACCCATGCACCACTTCTAACTAGAAAGAAACGCGTGCATTCCCTGCGTTCCCTTGTCCCGTTTTTGTAACGACCCGGAAAATCTGAACCAATTTAAAAATTTTAAATTGGCTAAAATAGTGGATTATAAATATTCAAAATAAATATTTTAAATAATAACGATGAAAAGTAAGTTTGAATCGACATTTGAAAACGAATATAATTAATTCTAATTATAAACAAGACCTGAAATGGCGCTGTAGTTTCAAAAATTGAATTCAAACTTTGTCGGACTGTACCGGGTGCAAAACAAAACGGATTTGAGTGAAACCAAAAATATTTAAATCTGTTAGTGAATACCTTTCTAACGAATCTAAAAAATCGAAGTTTCATAGCGGAAAGCAAAAGTTATGGCAAAATGAATTTTCAGAAAGGTCGCTATGGAATTTATATAGCCCGTGAAATTGGCCATTTTGCAAACGACCTCGGAATTCGATGAAACCACTTTTGTTGGATCCGGGATGAGAAGTTATTTTTAGGTTTCAAATTTCATAATTTTTGAAGCTAGTATGTGAGCGTGGCAAAGAAGAACGTGTTTTGGTCAATTAAAGTTAAATTGGATCGACCAGAAATGGGTCTTTTTGTAAACGGTCTCAGAATTCGACGAAACTAGTTTTGTTGGAACCGTATCGTTAAAACATACCTGGATTTGTTTTTCTGGAATTTTTCGTATCAGTTTGTGGCCCTGGCAAATTGAAATGTACGTTCAAATTAAATATTGAATGTTTTATATTTTAAATTGAAGGAAAACTGACTGAAACAGTCGAATGGGCCTACGAAACATATCCCATTGTGTTCAGAATGAGGGTAAAACGCTAGGGACGATAGTCGTTGGGTTTGGATTGGTGTTAATACGTAAAAAGGGGTATTTTTGGATTTTAAAAATTTATAAATATAAAAAAAATTCATTGGTCAAACTATTTTCTCTCTCCCCGATATTCTTCAGCGATGAACGGCGACAATAGTTCAAAACATTCCCGTCCACTTTCCAATCAATCCACGCAAAATTATCCCCTCCTCCAGTTGAAGATTTTGTAGAGCTCCTCGAGATCTTCAAATCCATATATAGTTTGGAATTTTTCGTGGCCTGTGGAGTGCGAATCGACGCCAGGAAGTCCGGGCGTTCAAACCGCCACCGCGCCGCCTATAGGCCACCGAAGTGGGCCCCACTCCAGGAGCCAGCGCGCCTCTCTCCCCTCTTCCTCGCTGCGAAGGCCGATCGTCGATCCGCTTCACCGTTTGATCGAAAAGTTCAAACCTAGTTTTGAAGAATTCAGAGAGGTAACGGCTGAGTTAATTTTCAACTGTTTTAACACCTTTAAACCGTTGCAAACTTTGAAAAATCATATCTTTTTCGTTTCTTGTCGAAATCCAGTGAAACAAGAGACAGTGAACTCGTGTGGATGTCTTCTACATTTTAGAAGAGACCGCATATTTTTTTGAGCCTTCTGCTATTTTTGGTGGTGTGGAACCCAATGTGAGATTTCTAATTTATAAACGATATGGAAAACGACGATGTATAAATTATATAATCGACGTATGAGTTATATAGGCGTTGTACACCTCATGTATAAGCGTTGTATAAGTTGTACGTTCGATGTATAAGTTATACATGCGTTGTAAAAATTATATATGTGTTGAAATAGAAGTGAAATGCTATATATATATATATATATATATATATATATATATATATATATATATATATATATACGCCCCTCGTCCACAAACCCTCGTCCCCATTGTATAAAGCTGCGAGGCTTTAAGGTAGAGCAAGGAGCCGTACTAGGGACGGTCCCGGTTTTAACTACCCTGCCGTTATGCTGTGGAAATTTTGAATAATATTCATGTGTTAGAATTATTTTCATTTGTTGAAACTATATTTATCTGTTTAATAGAAAACCTTCATGTGTTGAATCGAAATTCATTCGTTGAATAGAAATTCATGTGTTGAATGGTATTCGTGTTTTAAATATAAAAATCACATTTTTACTCTATATATATAAACTATAGAAAACCTTCATGTGTTGAATCGAAATTCATTCGTTGAATAGAATTCATGTGTTGAATGGTATTCGTGGTTTTAAAAATAAAAATCACATTTTTACTCTATATATATAAATTATAGAAAACCTTCATGTGTTGAATCGATATTCATTCGTTGGATAGAAATTCATGTGTTGAATGGTATTCGTGTTTTAAATATAAAAATCACCTTTTTATCGATATATATAAACTATAGAAAACCTTCACGTGTTGAATCGAAATTCATTCGTTGAATTGAAATTCATGTGTTGAATGGTATTCATATTTTGAAAGAAAGTGTTTTATAATAAAAATCCAATTTTTATCATCCATATGTACTATATAAAATAATCATGTTTTGAAATAAATTGTTTTATAATAAAAATCCTATTGTTATCACCTATATTAACTATATAAAATAGTCGAGTTTTGAAATAAATTGTTTTTCATTAAAAATCACATTTTTATTATATACATGAATTGTTAAAAATAGTGAAGTGTTGAAATAGAAAACAGTTAGATAAAAATATCATTTTTATCAAATGTATGAAATTCATATGGTTTTGAAATCGAAGAATCGATATATATATATATATATATATATCTATGTATAAATAGAACTGAAATATATCGAATAACGAAGCTGCAGTTCGTATTTTGAAACCGTGATTTCAAACGATTAGTGCGGGAGATCCGACCATCGGATTTTCCCGAAACCGCAACCTTTGGGTTCGCTTTGAAAATATCTTTCCAACGGCACCAACTTTTTAAAAATCCAACGGTTGGATTTTCTGGAATGTTTATTTCAAATCTGAAGAAAAACAGTGCCAGAATCGATTATATTTATATATATATATAATTATATTTAATCGAATAACGACGCTGTAGTTCGTATTTTGAAATCGAAACTTCAAACGATTGTACCGGGAGATCCGACCGACGGATTTTCCCAAAACTGGAACCGTTGGATTCATTTTGAAAAGATATTTCTAAAGATGTAAATTGTGTGAAGATCCAATGGTTAGATTTTCAGATATGTGTAAATCAAATCTGAAGAAAAACAGCGCCACGGCCGCGTTATGGCCCGAAGCGTCGTTTTGAATAAATTGGCTATTTTAAAATAAATAAAAGTTGCGATAAATCATTATAAAATATTATAAAGGATATGGATGTGAAATTTAGAAATTATGTGAAGGTTAGCTAAGTCGAATGGTTTCCTGGATTTTGATCTGATGTTGGTTTCGGCCTTCGGGGTTAATATTTGGGAAATCGTTCTCTTACTGATTGACGGTTAGTGACTAATGAATCGAAATGATGCTTAGTAGTGTTTTTGTAGAACTTGTTCATTATATACGCGACTTGCTCAGAAATACCGGGTTTATCACATTCTGAATAACTGAATCGACGATAAGAAATCAAAGATGAAGACGGTGGTCGAAGACCGGAGAACTTCACCTCGTTTGGATGGTAACCGGGGTCCTGATTGGGAGGCATCCCGAAATATGGATAATGAGTAGTGATCGTCCAAACGTACGTGGAGGTCGATGGGTTTGCGAGGTATATAGTGCCTCCGGTTTCGTTCAGACCCAGAACGGACTTTCAAATGGACAGTGTGTCTCACATTGGAATTTATTCTGTGCGATTGATAACCATCAGTTGCGTGGTGTGAATTGCCTGTGTGGCATGCTAAGATGCAGTGATCAGGGCTTCTGTTGAAAAGCAAAGTCTTGTGGTGATGATCAAAGCCCCGCCTGTGTGGCGTAGCTTTGTGTACAATGTGAATTCGTGAACCTCACACCCGGTATGAACCAGAAACGGGAGAAAGGACCTTAGGGAGGACATGCATTTCTTTCTAGCTAGAAGTGGCATCAGTGGTTTTACACGCCCTGACGAGTTTTACTTATGTGGTGGTTACTGTTGTGAGGCGCCTCGGTTATATCGGACGATCCGGGTCCGGTGGAGTCATTCATTGGCTCATTTACGCCACATAGGGCGGGGAAACACAGTGTTCAGGAATTTTAATCCACATCGGTGGACCGGCCCTGACGATCCAAGGGTCGATGCGCTCTGACCCTGAGGCTCGGGCTAGACTGTCTCGAAGTCGGTAAGGACTATCTTTTGCCTTGGTTCATGACGGAAATCCAACTTCCAAATATGTGACTGTGCAGTTTTGATTATATACCAATATATGGCGACATAGTGGTATGGAGCATTAATGACGTCTATGATTGATACTTATGATTTGAAATTGCTTTTGAAATATACAAACACTAGTAATAATATCAAATGCTTTTGTTTTATTTGTATCAAGCATATTTTGGCCATTATAAGTTAAAAACTCTATCCTCCGTTTTGCGTTGCATTGTGTGATGGGAACTGAGTCTTATAATGGCTTCATTTTTATAAAAAGCATTGCAATTTTTAAAAGAATGATTTGTTTTAAAGCACTGGCAATCCAATGGAGTAAACCCGTTCCACGAAAGTGGCGTGGTCCTGTGATTAGCCATATTTTAATGTGTTGAGTAGATTTCTCATACCAGTCCTGTGACTGACTCGTAGTTTGTTTCACATTCAAACTGGGTGCCCCTTTTTCTACACGGGCAGCCTTGTATTCAGGTTTAGCTGGCTTTCTCTGGATAGCTGGAGCTGAAGATGAATTCTATCATTTATCTCTTTTTATGCTGTTTAGCTCCTATTGTACATTATGTTTATTTCCGCTGTAGACATTTATGTATAACTGAACTGTATTTGAACAAAGTATGATCCTGTATACTGTGTAACTCTGATGATTACGTTTATTCAGTGTATTATTTGTACATTATCTGGTGTGTTTATTTCTGTTCTGCTATTATCTGTTTCTGTGTTATATTCCAAAGATTACCCTTGCCACCGTCAGTACGACTTTGGGGTTGTCACAGTTTTTGACTCTATCGGGGTGTGAGGCTCGCGAGGTAACGAAATACACAAAACTATACCAAAATAGGCTATGATTTGATCATCATTGTAATGACCCATATTTTTAGCGATATAATAATTAATTTATTTAATTATTTAAATGGTGAATTAGAATTAAATGGTTGTTGAATTAAATAATCTTGAATATTTAATTAATTTAAATAATAGAATAATATACTTAATTATGAGATAGTCGAAAATAGTTAATTGACAATATAATGTGAACTAGACAATTCAAATTATATAATTCAATTTAGAGTTGAATTATAATAACGAATATATTATATAAATGACAGTTGAACGTATAAATTATAATATAATTATAATCGAGCTGAAAATGGCGTAGCAGTTCACTATTTAGCAATTTGAACTTCAATTGAGTATACAGGGTCCGTTTTAAATCGGATTTCTGTGAAAAAAGAAACGTACGGAGCTGGTGGAGTATATATTTCTAGTGGAAGAGAAAATTTGGGATTTCTCGCGTAGATTTTGATTTACGTCCAAATCAAATTTTAGAAAAGTCGTTGTGGAATTCCTTTATAATTTATAAAGGAATTATTTATATTTTAAAAGGGAATTTCAATATAAATCGAATATCGGGTTGACCCAGAAGTGAATATCAAGTTAGAAATTCATATAGGAATATTCTAGAGCTGTATGGTATTCCACTGTGAATATGTACGATAATATTAATTTATTAATAATTTATTTAAATATATTTATATATTTAAAGGGGTCATTCAGAGCTTTTAAAATAGCCAGTTTTGCAAACGACCTCAGAATTCGATGAAACTAATTTTGTTGGATCCGCAATATTAAATTATTATTAGATTCCAAGTTCCTTGATTTTTAGAGTCACTATGTGGCCGTACGGATTTTTAGAGTGAAAAACAGTCAGTATTTCGATGGTTAAAAATATGTTGTGTGAGCAAACGGAGTTGGAATTCGACGAAACCAATTTCATTGGGACCGAAATGTCGAACTCTAGCAGTATGTCCAGTTTGGTGATTTTTGGGTGTCGTGTGTGATCACACGGATTTTTAGAAGGCAAAAACAAATATAAAATGATGAAAATAAAATATCTAAGTCCTTTTTAAGTCCTAGAAACAAGCCACATATCTCCTTTCTCAGCCACACAAAATCGATGATCCCATATATAATCTCTTTTCCGCCGACAGTTAAGTTTCCACAACCAAAACGTGAAGAATAAAAAATTATATAAATTCAAATATAAATCTACAAATCCCAATACTCATATAGATAGGTTGCCTCAGGGTGTCTCTTCGATTAAGTACCAATTTTATGGCTTGCGATGTCGTTGAGGAGTTTGGGAAAGGTTACCGCAGTTCTAGGGTTTCAAGCATGGAGATTTTTGCGCATCGAAATGTATTTTTGAAGACGTATTCAGGTTTAGGAGGTGATTTAGCATCTCGCTAAGGAGTTTGGTGGAATTCGATTCACATTGGGTTTGGTTGTTTTTGCCTACAGCGTGGGTTTTAGTTTGGGTCACGGTGTACCTGATGTTGTCGAGTTCGACTTTTTGGTGTCGGAGATGATGAGCTCGGGAAGGGGGTCTGTATGGTGGCTACGGCATGGAATTTAGTGATGAAATGATGAAGGAAGGTGCATGGAAAACAATCAGAAATGGAGGAGGAGTTGAAGCTGGAGTGGACGTGTTATTTTGGGGAAGGCGGGTTTTAACTGTGGAGTGGGTTTAGGGATTTAAGATGGGGCTGGGCTTTTGAGAAGAGGGTGGGCCATTGTGGGATGGGTGAGGCCCACTAAAATTAATAATTCAAGTGCTATTTAATTTAAATTTTGTATTTTCTTATTTATGTGATAACTTCGTCATACGATATCAGATTGACGAACCGTAAGTTGCGTTGGGATCATATTAACGGTGGCTACGCACTGGAACTGACTGCGAGTGGATTGAAGCTCGTTTGAATTTATGGCCGAATAGGTTATTTGATTTAAATCAAACAAACAGTTTAGCGTTTTTTAACGATGAACTGCCAATGTGAGTAAATCTCACTAACTCTGAACAGTTTATAATTTCATGTTGTATTTTTAGAACTGTTAAATATTGGTTGATTGACTGTGTGTTGACTGTTTGATTGAACTGCTAGTCAGTTAGTTAAATTTCTATATTGATACTGTTTATCAGAATATATCATACGGATCCGAAAGGAATGTTGATTTTATTGTATAACATCTGTGGATTCAGGGAAACAGGTTGGAGGAATCCGACTGGATTCCTCAATAGTTATTTTACTGTTTTCATATATTTTGATATATGATGTGAATTATAACCTATTGTGTAACGCCCCACCTCCGCTAGGGTCATTCACATAGGGAATGCACTAGGTTTGGTGAAGCATTATCGAGGTAAACATGCACAGAAATATTACAAGACATAACATATAAAACAGCGGAAGTAAAGCAAATTTCATTACGTTATAAAATAGTAAGGTCAAAAGCCTTTTACATCAGAATACATCAAAACCTGTCTTGCAATAGTAAAGAAGCATAAACCATTTCATAAATTATTCCCCAAGTAAAACAGTAAGGTAGCCATAGCCAAGAAAAGTCCAAGCCATGCAAGATGACCTTCAAGAAGAGGAAGTCCGAACTAAATAACAGTGTTTCCTTCCTGAAAACTTGAGGGAGGGGGGAACGGAAGACAAAGAGGCAAAACAAAACGGGTTCAGTCATAAAGACTGGTAAGTCCTATCTACTTCCAGTATAAAAACAGGTAAAGGTAACATGACATGCATAAACTGAAAGTAAACATAAGGATGACGACAAGATAGATAAGCTAAACCAAGATAACTGGATGAACTACTGTAGCAAGATAAACTAAGGTATCAAGATAAACTACGGTGTCAAGATAAATCAAGGTATCACATCGTCAGGTTTCTGTCAAGTATACTATCCCAAGGTATCTATCATGTATAACATCCCGCGGTATCTATCATGTATAACATTCCAAGGTATTTATCATGTATATTTGCTCTGCACCTCTCGTACTAGTATCCCAACCCGCGTCATGTGTTAACTATGAATGTCCCTTGCCCAATGTCATGAAATGGTCCATGTCAACCTAATATATAGCATATGTAGGTTTTCCCAACTCGTATGTTTCTTTCCATGTATAAGTTCAGTCCTTTGCCGTAGGTCGTACGGGCTTTCCCATGTAAATCTATACCACCTCAACGTAGCACTATTTTATCCTTGAAGTTGTTTTGGACTGCTACCCTTGATCTGGTTATGTTTTCTTACCATGAACTATCGCGTGTTCACTTAGGATTTATGCAACCTAGGACAACTAGAGAATATGCTACCTAATGAACGTTTCTGTGTCTCGGTTTGGGTTCAAGCCACCTAGGGCCACTAGGGATTATGCCACCCGTCAACCACGCCCTTTATCCCACGTATGTATCGTGAATCGTTTTCCATGTCTAGACACACATGTATCTCAATGTGCCATCCGAGTTCCGTGCCAGGGCAAATCAAGAAATACGGAACTCGGTCGGGAGCTTTGAGTCATCTGCCGATGCAGATATCAAGGTCTGTTTTTGTATCCGTGGCTATGGTCCCACGTGACCACTCCCTCAACTACTGAAAGGCAATCCAAGAAAAATGATGTATGAGAACTACATCCCGGCCCCACTATAGCCCCACTTTCCTATTGGCCAACCTCACCCATAACTCGATGGCAAGTATATGGTCTATTGGGAGTTCTCTGCCTTTCCGTACGTACACGATTGACTAAAGATGGTAGGTAGTCGACGATGCGCTATCCAGGGAAAAAATCAAGTATCGTCGACTCCACGCTAATCCATCCCCATCTTTAGGTTGCTCGCACAGCAACCAAGGCATACTCTTGGTTCTTCTACCGCATACCTTAACCTCTGTGAGCCCAGGCGAATCATCTGCAACCTCACAGAGGGATACCAAGAGTATCCTCACGTCCCCCGAAGCTACCACTTCGTCACCCAGTTCGTTGGAGCCTTTATCTAAGTCAGATAATTCGCTCCTCCACGTGTGTTCAAGAGATTACCTACTGTATCGGGTTACTCATCTATCTGTGAACTGGTCCAATTTCCTTGACTAAGAATTATTACTTAGTTATCCTTAACTAAGGTTTACCACTTAGCTTCCCTTCCCGCTATCCTTGTTAACTACGATTTTCAACCTAGTCCCCTGTGCTAGGGTTTTGTCTAACGGGTTAAGTGTTGTCATTCAAGTTCATGACTTAACCCCGCCTACGAATCATGTCAAGATTGGCTAAGTATTTAAGTTCAAGGCTTAGCTCTACAAGTTGGTTAAGTATACCAAGAAGCTCATGACTTAACCCTATCAAGTCAAATTGGTTAAGTATTCGTTTAACTTAACCCTATCAGATTATCGTGTTAGATTGATTAAGCATAGATTATCTTAATCCCATCAGGTTATCGAGTCAGGTTGGTTAAGTATGGGTTAGCTTAATCCCATCCACTAATCGTATTACAATGGTTAAGTATATTTAAAAGGTCTTGTGACTTAACCCTATCAGGTCCACATATTAGATTGGTTAAGTATAGGTTACTTAACCTCATCAAATCATCATGTATAATTGGTTAAGTATAAGTTACTTAACCCCATTAAATTATGTGAAAATTAGGCACACATCCCTAAAAGCAAACTTAATTAGGCTCACATCCTCCCCTTTAGAAACATATAAATTTCATCCCTATTTTCAAATAGCCGCACGTTTTTTTACAGAACTACCCTTTTTTACATAATACACGCCGTCATTTATGTATTTTGAAAAAGTATTAGGGTTTTATTTTTTTTCTTGTATCATATTGTTTTGTTTAATGGCGGCGCCACCATCGTTCCCAATTTTCTCTTTCCTTCGATCTAAAATTTACGGTGCTCAAAATTTGTTTGGCAATTAAATGACGTCCATCCTTGATTAATATATTGATTGTTTATTCTTCAAGGTAATTTATACTTTTTGATTATTTTTATTTTGTACGGTTATCATTTTTTGTTCGATCTCTGTTATTTGATTAATCTAATCTGAGCCTAATTGTACAGACTTGACGATTGACAATATTGTATATAGTTTTAGTGTTACTACAGATCCCTCCGATTTATTTGTTTAGGTTGGCAATATATTTGTTCACATATTCTGAATATGTGTATATAAATATGCATAATTTGTTAGTATTTGCATAAAAATATGCAACTATTGTTATAACTGGTGTATACGGATGAGCATATATTCAGGATTACTCGATCTTTGTTGATTGATTAATATGATCTTCTTTATTTGTACAGTTTTGTTGATGAATTGTTTATTAATTATTGTACAAAGTTTTAACGTTATTATAGATCGTTCAGTTTTATTTATTAAATTTTTACTATATTTATGTATAAAAATATGCATAAGTTGTGAATATGTGCATACTAATATGCAGATATTGTTAAAACATGTGTATTACGCTTTGCATATATTCTTAATATGAGTATACTAATATGCAAATATTGTTAAAACACGTGCTTGTGCTTTTTTTAACTATAATTTTACACTATTGTGCATATGTTTGGAATATTTGCACACGTGTGTGTATGTGTCAACATTATTTCCGAGCTTTCCTACGTTTATCCAGAATGTTTGCACATATTTGTGCATATATTCAGAATGCTTGCACACTTGTGCGCACATATTTATAACTTTTTTATATTTATTAACTTTTCACTTCTTATTACAGAGACCTATCCTAGAAGATGTTCATGTGCTAGATGTTGAAAAAGAGGGAGCATTATTAATTATGAAGTAGCTGTAATTACGAAAACAAACCTAGTGATTAAAATGGTGTAAAGCGGTGTTTATATACATTAATACAATGTCGACTGATATTTTATTTTCGAAATGGTGGATATGATTATGTAGTTTTTAAATTGAATTAATTTGTTATTTTATGTATTAAATTGAGTTGTTCTAATTGCTTATGACAGTATGAAATGTTGTGTTCATCTGTGCATTTATTCATAATTTTTTGCATACTTATATGCATTTTTTCAATATACTTGCTTACGTAACAGCAAATATCAGCATAATTACTCCAACAGACGATGATGTTTTTTTCAAACTTACCTGTACGTAAGTATTACTTCTAGTTGCATACATATATGCAAATGCTATAAAATTTTTATCTATGAAATTTTTGGAATACTTGCATACACCTATGCATTTTTCCAAAAATAATTGCCTACATAACAGCAAATATTTGCAGTATTAATCAACTATCTGATGTTGTCTTTGATGTTTAAAATTCTATCTATATGAACAGAACTGCAAAATTATTACATAATATGTAACAGGAAAACTGCAAACAAATAAATGTGAATATGTAGGCTTATAAATGCAAACATTTATTCACATATGCACTAAATAGGCAAAGTTGATATAGATATGCAGTATAAGTGCCTATATCTATGCAACTATACATAATAATTGCATATTTCTACCCAACTATATAGGAAAAATGCGTAACTAAAGATTCTGAATAATAATAACTGTTAAAAACACAGAATTATCATTTAAATACTGAACTAAATTTAAATCAACACGAAAAAATCACAACAGTTTACGCTACAAGATATGCAGTACAATTGTACGTACATATGCATTATTGTAGCATATCTGCACATGTATATGCAACTGAATTCATTAATCGCATAATATAATAACTTAACAAAATTTTGCATCATATTATGCAAGTATTCTAAATGTTTACACAAGTTTATGCAAATTTTCTAACCCTCCATATTTGATATTGTTAAGTTAATGAAAATTTTGTATACAAATATGCAATTAATATGAATATCTGCATACATTTACTGAAGAATTTTTTTTAACCATTCTAAAAAAAATTTATAAATTCTACAAAAATGCATACATTAAATATGTATACGGTCGAATTTTTAATGATACTTGCATAAATATATGCACATTTTCTTCAAACTTGCACAAAATTATGCAAATATTACTCAAATAACCTAGGAATCATTTTTTTTTCTTAAAACTACAACTGCGTGATATCTTATTATGCAATTATTTCACTTAGTTGCATAATTGTATGCAATTTTATGTAATATTTGTATCTAATTGTTTGGTTTTTCATAAAAAAAAAAGTCGGAGACAAAAGACTTACAGGATTTATTAGCATAAAAACCTTGAAAATTCACCGTATAATGGCATTAAAAATTTGAACTTACAAAACTTATTTATATAAGGATTGAAGAAAAACTCACTGAAGCAACGACATATATAAATACACAAGTGGTTATAATACATGCATATAAGTTTAATAATTGTACATACATATGCATTTTTGTAGCATATCTGCACATGTATATGCAACTGAATTCATTAATCGCATAATATACTCACTTAACAAAATTTTGCATTATATTATGCTAGTATTCTAAATGTTTACACAAGTTTATGCAAATTTTCTAACCCTCTATATTTAATATTGTTAAGTTAATGAAATTTTAGTATACAAATATGCAATTAATATGAATAACTGCATATATTTACTGAAGAAAATTTTCCAACCATTCTACAAAACATTTATAAATTCTACAAAAATGCATACATTAAATATGTATATGGTCGAATTTTTAATGATATTTGCATAAATATATGCACATTTTCTTCAAACTTGCACAAAATTATGCAAATATTACTCAAATAAACTAGGAATCATTTTTTTTTCTTCTTAAAACTACAACATACATTAAATAAGCGTGCTTGCTTACAATCATACAGAACGAAAAAAACAATTAGCTTAATAACTTTTTTCGCCGTTTCTTGTACTTGAATATGTCGACAGCAAAGCAAAACAGGACGTTTTTGATTTTTATTGATCCAGAATTCTGCAAAGTCGTGGAATTTGGGTTTTGAGCGATATAGAATAGCGATTGGACTGAGTACAAATAGGTTCTGGAGTGATCTACAGTTTTGTAGAATTGTAGGTTTAGGGATTTGAGCAGTTGATAGGAGCGATCGACTAAGTATTCTTTTTTTTTTAGCGACATGATTTGAGCGAGATGATAGGAGCGGTAGATTGAGTAATCTTTTTTTTTTTTTTTTTTGAGCGAGATTTTTTGACCGAGATGATAGGAGCGATAGCTGCGTAAGGGTACATCAGGAATTTGTTGAGCGGATATTCAAAAACAGGGACGTATTCTTTATTTTTTTTATCACCGGGTTTTTTTTATATTTTGAAACTTAATAGGGACCTGTAAAAAACGCACCCTTAAATTATCATGTTAAGTTGGTTAAGTATTGGTTACTTAACCTCATTGAATTACCAAGTTTAGATTGGTTAAGTGTTTAACTTAACCCCATCGAATTACCGTGTTTAGATTAGTTAAGTGTAGGTTACTTAACCCCGTCTAATTACCGTGTTTAGATTAGTTAAGTCTAAGTTACTTAACCCCGTCTAATTACCAAGTCGGAATAGTTAAGCGTAAATTACTTAACCCCATCCCCTAATTTTCTTATATGGTTAAGTGTCATTAAGAAATAAAGTCCGATTTAACTTAACCTACTCATTCGTGTCATATCGGTTAAGTGTCATTAGTCAAAATTACTTAACCTTTTCATGTGGCATTAATTAGATTAATGCACCCCAACCTCTCACATTAGACTTTGTTGCGGTTACTAGTTAAGCCGGGCGGGTCCGGGTAGCTTTACACCACAACCTAGTCTAACCTCGGGTTTTAAGTGCTATATGACCAACTACTCACATTGGGTCTTATTGTTTGTAGCCACTAGTTAAGCCGGGCGGGTCCGGGTAGATTTATGCTACAAACTCAACCCAACCTCGAGTTGGCCACTTTCATGTTTGGTCTAATGTCATATTACACTTACAACCCATACGTGTCTAGTTTCAAGTTCTATGTTTACCCCACATGTCATGTTCACATTTAGGTGTATCATGAGTGTCATATTTTCATGAAGTCCCATGTCAAATTATCACGCTCGTCTAACCTACCCCAAATCGTGTTTCCAACCCAAGTAAAAGCGAGTCAACATAGTAAGGATACTTGTAACACCCCACCTCCACCAGGGTCACTCGCAAAGGAATGCACTAGCTTTAGAGGGGTATTATTGGTAAACATGTACAGAAATATTACAAGGCAGAACATATAAAATAGCGGAAGTAAAATCAACTTTCACATCATTAATAAATAAGGTCTAAAGCCTTTTACATCAGAGAATTTCTTACATGGAAACCTGTCTTGTAATAGTAAAGAAGCATAAAAACCTTTTCATCAATTATTCCCCAAGTAAAACAATAAAATAGCCATAGCCAAGAAAAGTCCAAGCCATGCGTGATGACCTTCAAACAGAAGAAGTCCAAACTAACAATAGCATTTCCTCCCTGTAACCTAGGGGGAAACGGAAGACAAGAGGCGAAACAAAACGGGGTCAGTCATAAAGACTGGTAAGCCCTATCTACTATCAGTATATAAACTAGTAAAGTTAACTGGCATGAGGAACTGAGATGAACATAAGTATGATGACAAGATAGATAAGCTAAACCAAAATAACAGGATGAACTACTGTACCAAGATACACGAGGGTGTCATGATAAACTACGGTGTCAAGATAAATCAAGGTATCACATTGTCAGGTTTCTATCAAGTATACTATCCCAAGGTATCTACCCTGTATAACGTCCCACGGTATCTATCATGTATATTTCCCCTGGTTCTAACATGTATATTTGCTCTGCACCCCTCGTACTAGTATCCCAACCCGCGTCATGTGTTAACTATGAATGTCCCTTGCCCAATGTCATGTAATGGTCCATGTCAACCTAATATATAGCATATATAGGTTTTCCCAACTCGTATGATTCTTTCCATTTATAAGTTCAGTCCTTTGCCGTAGGCCATACGGGCTTTCCCATGTAAACGTTTTTTCCTTGAGGTTATTTTGGACTGCTACCCTTGATCTAGTTATGTTTCCTTACCATGAACTATCGCGCGTTCACTTAGGACTTATGCCACCTAGGACCACTAGGGATTATGCTACACGTTTCCGTGTCTCGGTTTGGGTTCAGCCACCTAGGGCCACTAGGGATTATGCCACCCGTCAACCGCGCCCTTTATCCCACGTATGTATCGTGAACCGTTTTCCATGTCTAGACGCACATGTTTCTCAATGTGCCATCCGAGTTCCGTGCCAGGGCAAACCAAGAAATACGGAGCTCGGTCGGGAGCTTTAAGTCGTCTGCTGATGCAGATATCAAGGTCTGTTTTTGTACCCGTGGCTATGGTCCCACGTGACCCCTCCCTCAACTACTGAAAGACAATCCAAGAAAAATCATGTATGAGAACTACACTAAGGCCCATCGATGCCCACTTCCAGATAGCCAACCTCACCCATAACTTGATAGCTAGTATATAGTCTTTTGGGAGTTCCCTACCTTTCCGTACGTACACGATTGACTAAAGATGGTAGGTAGCCGGCGACATGCTATCCCAGGGCAAAATCAAGTATCGTCGACTCCACGCTAATCCATCTCAGTCTTTAGGTCGCTCGCATAGCAACCAAGGCATACTCTTGGCTCTTCTACCGCAGACCTTAACCTCTGTGAGGCCGGGTTTCATGGACCACACGCCACCTCACAGAGGGATACCAAGAGTACCCTCACGTTCCCCGAAGCTTCCGCTTCGTCACCCAGTTCGCTGGAGCTTTTATCCAAGCCAGATAACTTGCTCCTCCTCGTATACTAAGCGATGACCTACCGTACCAGGTTACTCATCTCTTTATGAACTAGTCCATGTCCTTAGCTAAGAATTATTACTTAGTTACCCTTAACAAAGGTTTACCACTTAGCCCCTCTCTCCACTATCCTTGTTAACTACGATTTCCAACCTAGTCCCCTGAGCTAGTGTTTTGTCAAATGGGTTAAGTGTTGTTATCCAAGTTCATGACTTAACCCGCCTATGAATCATGTCAAGACTGGCTAAGTACTCAAGTTCAAGGCTTAGCCCTACAGGTTGGTTAGGTGTACCAAGAAGCCCATGACTTAACCTTATCAAGTCAAACTGGTTAAGTATTTATTTGTCTTAACCCTATCAGATTATCATGTTAGATTGATTAAGCATAGATTATCTTAATCCCATCAGATTATCGAGTCGGATTGGTTAAGTATAGGTTAACTTAACCCCCATCCACTAATCGTATACAATGGTTAAGCCTAAATCAAAAGGTCTTGTGACTTAACCCTACCCGGTCCACCTATTAGATTGGTTAAGTAAAGGTTACTTAACCTCATCCAATCATCACGTATAATTGGTTAAGTATAAGTTACCTAACCCCATTAAATTATCATATTAAATTAGTTAAGTATTGGTTACTTAACCTCACTGGATTACCAAGTTTAGATTGGTTAAGTGTTTAACTTAACCCCATCGAATTACCGAGTTTTGATTAGTTAAGTATAGGTTACTTAACCCCATCTAATTACCGTGTTTAGATTAGTTAAGTCTTAATTACTTAACCTCATATAATTACCGTGTTTAGATTAGTTAAGTATAGGTTACTTAACCCCATCTAGTTACCAAGTCGGATTAGTTAAGCGTAAATTACTTAACCCCATCCCCTAATTGTCTTGCATGGTTAAGTGTCATTAAGGAACCAAGTCCGGTTTAACTTAACCTACCCATTCGTGTCATATCGTTTAAGTGTCATTAGTCAAATTTACTTAACCTTATCATGTGGCATTAATTTAGTTAATGCACTCTCAACCTCTCACATTAGACCTTGTTGTGGTTACTAGTTAAGCCGGGCGGGTCCGGGTAGTTTTACACCACAACTTAGTCTAACCTCG
The DNA here is from genome assembly GCA_030737875.1 of Allium sativum. NCBI lineage: Eukaryota > Viridiplantae > Streptophyta > Magnoliopsida > Asparagales > Amaryllidaceae > Allium > Allium sativum. The sequence goes on from CM060924.1 coordinate 60,728,719, forward strand.
GGTCTTAAGCGCGACATGACCAACTTCTCACATGGGTCCTATTGTTTGTAGCCACTAGTTAAGCCGGGCGGGTCTGGGTAGATTTATGCTACAAACTCAACCCAACCTCGAGTTGGCCATTTTCATGTTTGGTCTAGTGTCTTATTACACTTACAACCCATACGTGTCAAGTTTTCAAGTCCCATGCTCATAGCTAAAGTTACATGTTGTCATGTTTATACCCATTTACCCAAATCATGTTTCACGTCATTAAAGTTCTACCCATAACGTAACCCAACCCCTTTAAACTCGCATATACATTCGCAACAACGCATAATGGATTAAAAGAAGGAACTTGGCAAAGGCATGACAAAAGGGGTATAAGGCCACAATTTAAACATGGTGGCAAATGAGGTATAAACGTGTTCATTAACTTGCATATTACATTATTAGGCCTCAAAAACATGCACAACCTGAAACTTAGCACATAGGTAAATCATGGTGATAAATGACATAGAAAGATGGCTAGAAGTTCGCATATGGCATCACATGTAAGCTATCATAAGGGATATGATAGTTCTCATGTTGCCAAAATGCAACATTCAACATAAAGTTTATATCTTTAAGCCCACAAGATCAAGATAATGACTTTTTAGTCATGATAGGATACATAACATGATAGCATGCAACATACTTAATGTTCAAACCCAACTTACAACATGTCACATTAAGTTTAAAGTTAATATCTAAGAGTAGGAAAAGGGCTTACAATGCTATGAAGGCACAAATCAACATATAAAACAAAGATTGAGACGAAGCCATTCATGCTATCACCCAAAAATCCCAAAAGAACAAGCTCCAAATGAAACCCTTGAGCAAATATCAATAAAAATCCTTGCTTTGAAGAAGAAAGGTTTCAACTTTGGCTTTGAATGAAGCTTATGAGCTCTCATGCAAGATCCTTGCTTTTTGGTCAAGAAAAGGTTGCAACTTTGGCTAGAATGCAACTTATGAATTCTTATACAAACATGAAATCACTCAAATGATCATAGAATCTCTCATGAATGAAGAAAAGAGGCTCCTTTACTTTGAAACTAGATTAGAACACTTAAGCTATCATGAAGAAGAAGATGGAGGCCATGGGTTGAAGTGGAGGCCATGATGAGGAATCATTTTGGCATAGTTTAGTTGTAGGATTGAATAATGGTGATTTAGGCTAGGTTTAGGGGTCTTTTTATAGAGGATTAGGATAGTATTAGCCATAGGATTAACCCTAGATTCAATCCAAGCCATCAAAGCATGTCTTGGGGAAGAAGTCAAGTGTAGGAACCATCTAGGGCCTTTAGATTAAAGCTGAACCATGAGAACCATTCAAATGCAAAATCTGCATTTGAGCGAATCGGCCCACGGGTTGACAGCCAAACACCCTGGTTAACCCCTAGTCGACCCAGCAAGCTCGGGTCGACCTCAAAAATCGGACGGTTCGGTTATTCCCCTCTCCCAATTCGCTGTTTTGAACATTTTTGTATATTTATTTATTTAATTTTCAATTATATATATATATATATCAATATATATATATTTCTCTGCGCAACCCATTTCACTTAATTACGTATACTTTAATTTGTGAATTTTTATGTTCAAATTACGGGGTGTTACATTCTCCCCTCCTTAAAGGATTTCGTCCCCGAAATCTCCAAGTTAGGAAGAACGTATCCTACTATCCATCATCCATCTACTCAAAACATCATCCACAGGCAACCATTGTCCTTAGACGATTTCTAATGCCATATGAACATATGCAGAACGTGTGTGTATATGCTCCTTAGCTAATGCTAATGATCAGGCCTGAATGATCTTTCTAATGCAAAATATGTTTAGTGCCATGAGTCCAACATGTATGCGAATAGTCCTAGTCATATAAGTACTATATGCGTGCACAAACATTCATTCATATGCAACATCCGCATGATATCACATTCAATTTCATTCATAAACAAGTATAAATACTCGTGCATATGCAACATGAAACGTGACCGCGTCAATCTAGTATCTAATGTGTATTCGCGCATCCACGAGCAACCACTTGCAACCATTTGCAACCATATCAATCATAACATGTTTCAAATACATGTTTACATCCATAGAGTTCTATCTAAGGTTCCCAAGATAAGACCGAGGAGATAAACAAGACAAACTCCTTACGGGGTTTGTAACAGAAACAGGACCGAGAGGATATCCACCAAGCGATAGCATGTAAGTAAGCTCTACAGGAGAACTAGGGATCAACGATATACTCTTACAAAGAGACATGATGCGCGCGTCTAAGCCGCATTTCCTTGAGCCTAATTCCAGTGTGCCTTGACTACCTTTGACTTCATGATTTCGTAGTTCATTGATTCCTATTTCCAAGGCATGAGTCGGAACTCTTTTCACTATCGCCTCTCGTTCCACTTTCATTTATTCTTTTCCTAGTATACTTGGTTCAACCATATCTACGTACTCACGCAAGCTCTCCAAAATTCACTAATGAATTCTGGATCTCGTTCACCGAAGCTAATCCATGTTACCACATGCACTTACTAGGGTGATTCCTATAACCCATGCTTAAGCGGAATGAACCATCCGTCTTATTGGTGGACGTTACTCGATTGGATCAGAGATTTCCGATAAATGCATCAAGAGATTCTAGTTGACCAACCATGACAGAACCCAAAAGGTTACACGAGACTTCGAAGGTATTACCAAAGCAAGCCAAGAGTCTGACTACCCTCTTTTCAAAAACCTAGAATGGTATTCCTTACTGGATAACCACTTTACCCCTAGAATCCATCCATGGCTCAACAATAGAAGTATTGCTTCTAATCTCAACACTTGGCATAGACGTTCTCAAATCCAACAAGTCATGAATAAATGGACCGACTCTCCAACCATATTTTGGGACAAAAACTGGGATCCTCTACCATGCTAGTACTAAGGTGCAGAGACTCAACTATCCAAGCAGACTTAAATGATACGATGATGAAGACAAAGTCTGGATGGGATGATAAAAAAGAACGACTAAACCTTTACCAGAAACGGTACCATTTCTTTTAGGTACCCTAGAAATGGGAGCGTACAATTGCCCTCTCCGATGATCTTGTCCTTGTCCTCCTTGATGGACAAAGCCATAGCAACAGTTGCCTATCCTTAAGCTCTCGTCCTTTATCCCTACTCTTCTTATCCTTCCTTGTACCACGACAACAGGTCTCTCGAGAACCACCTCCATCGTACGGGAAAACACCTACGTGGCTAGACAAAGATTGGTCACAGTTAGAACAACTGCGACCACAGATGGAGGAAAGAAAGGAAAGGAGATTCAATCAAGGAATAGAAGGATAATGCTAATGGCCTTTGGGGAATAGCCTTTTAAAACAAACTTTTCTTGAAAAATGCTTCTTTGTAAAACGGTTTCTCAAATAGTTTTCAGAAGGTTTTAAAAACTTTTGCTCAGTCTGGTAACCTGGCTCTGATACCAAATGTAACACCCCACCTCCGCCAGGGTCACTCGCAAAGGAATGCACTAGCTTTAGAGGGGTATTATTGGTAAACATGTACAGAAATATTACAAGACAGAACATATAAAATAGCGGAAGTAAAATCAACTTTCACATCATTAATAAATAAGGTCTAAAGCCTTTTACATCAGAGAATTTCTTACATGGAAACCTGTCTTGTAATAGTAAAGAAGCATAAAACCCTTTTCATCAATTATTCCCCAAGTAAAACAATAAAATAGCCATAGCCAAGAAAAGTCCAAGCCATGCGTGATGACCTTCAAACAGAAGAAGTCCAAACTAACAATAGCATTTCCTCCCTGTAACCTTGGGGGGGGGGGGGGGAACGGAAGACAAGAGGCGAAACAAAACGGGGTCAGTCATAAAGACTGGTAAGCCCTATCTACTATCAGTATATAAACTAGTAAAGTTAACTGGCATGAGGAACTGAGATGAACATAAGTATGATGACAAGATAGATAAGCTAAACCAAAATAACAGGATGAAATACTGTACCAAGATACACGAGTGTGTCATGATAAACTACGGTGTCAAGATAAATCAAGGTATCACATTGTCAGGTTTCTATCAAGTATACTATCCCAAGGTATCTACCCTGTATAACGTCCCACGGTATCTATCATGTATATTTCCCCTGGTTCTAACATGTATATTTGCTCTGCACCCCTCGTACTAGTATCCCAACCCGCGTCATGTGTTAACTATGAATGTCCCTTGCCCAATGTCATGTAATGGTCCATGTCAACCTAATACATAGCATATGTAGGTTTTCCCAACTCGTATGTTTCTTTCCATTTATAAGTTCAGTCCATTGCCGTAGGCCATACGGGCTTTCCCATGTAAACGTTTTATCCTTGAGGTTACTTTGGACTGCTACCCTTGATCTAGTTATGTTTCCTTACCATGAACTATCGCGCGTTCACTTAGGATTTATGCCACCTAGGACCACTAGGGATTATGCTACCTAATGAACGTTTCCGTGTCTCGGTTTGGGTTCAGCCACCTAGGGCCACTAGGGATTATGCCACCCGTCAACCGCGCCCTTTTTCCCACGTATGTATCGTGAACCGTTTTCCATGTCTAGACGCACATGTTTCTCAATGTGCCATCCGAGTTCCGTGCCAGGGCAAACCAAGAAATACGGAACTCGGTCGGGAGCTTTAAGTCGTCTGCTGATGCAGATATCAAGGTCTGTTTTTGTACCCGTGGCTATGGTCCCACGTGACCCCTCCCTCAACTACTGAAAGGCAATCCAAGAAAAATCATGTATGAGAACTACACTAAGGCCCATCGATGCCCACTTCCAGATAGCCAACCTCACCCATAACTTGATAGCTAGTATATGGTCTTTTGGGAGTTCCCTGCCTTTCCGTACGTACACGATTGACTAAAGATGGTAGGTAGCCGGCGACATGCTATCCCGGGGCAAAATCAAGTATCGTCGACTCCACGCTAATCCATCCCAGTCTTTAGGTCGCTCGCATAGCAACCAAGGCATACTCTTGGCTCTTCTACCGCAGACCTTAACCTCTGTGAGGCTGCGTTTTATGGACCACACGCCACCTCACAGAGGGATACCAAGAGTACCCTCACGTTCCCCGAAGCTTCCGCTTCGTCACCTAGTTCGCTGGAGCTTTTATCCAAGTCAGATAACTTGCTCCTCCTCCTATACTAAGCGATGGCCTACCGTACCAGGTTACTCATCTCTTTATGAACTAGTCTATGTCCTTAGCTAAGAATTATTACTTAGTTACCCTTAACTAAGGTTTACCACTTATCCCCTCTTTCCACTATCCTTGTTAACTACGATTTCCAACCTAGTCCCCTGAGCTAGGGTTTTGTCAAATGGGTTAAGTGTTGTTATCCAAGTTCATGACTTAACCCGCCTACGAATCATGTCAAGATTGGCTAAGTACTCAAGTTCAAGGCTTAGCCCTACAGGTTGGTTAGGTGTACCAAGAAGCCCATGACTTAACCTTATCAAGTCAAACTGGTTAAGTATTTATTTGTCTTAACCCTATCAGATTATCATGTTAGATTGATTAAGCATAGATTATCTTAATCCCATCAGATTATCGAGTCGGATTGGTTAAGTATAGGTTAACTTAACCCCCATTCACTAATCGTATACAATGGTTAAGCCTAAATTAAAAGGTCTTGTGACTTAACCCTACCAGGTCCACCTATTAGATTGGTTAAGTAAAGGTTACTTAACCTCATCCAATCATCACGTATAAATGGTTAAGTATAAGTTACCTAACCCCATTAAATTATCATATTAAATTAGTTAAGTATTGGTTACTTAACCTCATTGGATTACCAAGTTTAGATTGGTTAAGTGTTTAACTTAACCCCATCGAATTACCGTGTTTAGATTAGTTAAGTATAGGTTACTTAACCCCATCTAATTACTGTGTTTAGATTAGTTAAGTCTTAATTACTTAACCTCATCTAATTACCGTGTTTAGATTAGTTAAGTATAGGTTACTTAACCCCATCTAATTACCAAGTCGGATTAGTTAAGCGCAAATTACTTAACCCCATCCCCTAATTGTCTTGCATGGTTAAGTGTCATTAAGGAACCAAGTCCGGTTTAACTTAACCTACCCATTCGTGTCATATCGGTTAAGTGTCATTAGTCAAATTTACTTAACCTTATCATGTGGCATTAATTTAATTAATGCACCCTCAACCTCTCACATTAGACCTTGTTGTGGTTACTAGTTAAGCTGGGCGGGTCCGGGTAGTTTTACACCACAAGTTAGTCTAACCTCGGGTCTTAAGCGCGACATGACCAACTTCTCACATTGGGTCCTATTGTTTGTAGCCACTAGTTAAGCCGGGCGGGTCCGGGTAGATTTATGCTACAAACTCAACCCAACCTCGAGTTGGCCATTTTCATGTTTGGTCTAGTGTCTTATTACACTTACAACCCATACGTGTCAAGTTTTCAAGTCCCATGCTCATAGCCAAAGTTACATGTTGTCATGTTTATACCAATTTACCCAAACCATGTTTCACGTCATTAAAGTTTTACCCATAACGTAACCCAACGCCTTTAAACTCACATATACATTCGCAACAACGCATAATGGATTAAAAGAAGGAACTTGGCAAAGGCATGACAAAAGGGGTATAAGGCCACAAGTTAAACATGGTGGCAAATGAGGTATAAACGTGTTCATTAACTTGCATATTACATTACTAGGCCTCAAAAACATGCACAACCTCAAACTTAGCACATAGGTGAATCATGGTGATAAATGACATAGAAAGATGGCTACAAGTTTGCATATGGCATCACATGTAAGCTATCATAAGGGATATGATAGTTCTCATGTTGCCAAAATGCAACATTCAACATAAAGTTTATATCTTTAAGCCCACAAGATCAAGATAATGACTTTTTAGTCATGATAGGATACATAACATGATAGCATGCAACATACTTAATGTTCAAACCCAACTTACAACATGTCACATTAAGTTTAAAGTTAATATCTAAGAGTAGGAAAATGGCTTACAATGCTATGAAGGCACAAATCAACATATAAAACAAAGATTGAGACGAAGCCATTCATGCTATCACCCAAAAACCCCAAAAGAACAAGCTCCAAATGAAACCCTTGAGCATATATCAATAAAAATCCTTGCTTTGAAGAAGAAAGGTTTCAACTTTGGCTTTGAATGAAGCTTATGAGCTCTCATGCAAGATCCTTGCTTTTTGGTCAAGAAAAGGTTGCAACTTTGGCTAGAATGCAACTTATGAACTCTCATACAAACATGAAATCACTCAAATGATCATAGAATCTCTCATGAATGAAGAAAAGAGGCTCCTTTACTTTGAAACTAGCTTAGAACACTTAAGATATCATGAAGAAGAAGATGGAGGCCATGGGTTGAAGTGGAGGCCATGATGAGGAATTATTTTGGCATAGTTTAGTTGTAGGATTGAATAATGGTGATTTAGGCTAGGTTTAGGGTTCTTTTTATAGAGGATTAGGATAGTATTAGTCATAGGATTAACCCTAGATTCAATCCAAGCCATCAAAGCATGTCTTGGGGAAGAAGTCAAGTGTAGGAACCATCTAGGGCCTTTAGATTAAAGCTGAACCATGAGAACCATTCAAATGCAAAATCTGCATTTGAGCGAATCGGCCCACGGGTTGACAGCCAAACACCCTGGATTAACCCCTAGTCGACCCATCGGGCTTGGATCGACCTCAAAAATCGGCCGGTTCGGTTATTCCCCTCTCCCAATTCGCTGTTTTGAACATTTTTGGATATTTATTTATTTAATTTTCAATTATATATATATATATATATATATATATATCAATATATATATTTCTCTGCGCAACCCATTTCACTTAATTAAGTATACTTTAATTTGTGAATTTTTATGTTCAAATTACGGGGTGTTACAATACTATGCTACATATTGGCCTCAAAACATGCACGATACCAAAAAGGGATTGGCCACAAACATGCATGGTATCATAAGGGGTTTGGCCTCAAAATATGCATAGCATCATAAGGGGTTTTTGGCCTCAAACATGCATAATTTCATAACGGGATTAGCCACAAACATGCATGATATCATATGGGGGGTTTGGCCACAAACATGCATAGTACCATAAGGGAATTTGGCCATAAACATGCATGATAACATAAGGGGTTTGGGTTCGTTTACATGCATAAGCCCCAAAGTCAAGTCTTTGCCAATGTTTCACAAGTCAAATGGTTCCTAAAGGTTCATGCTAACATTCCATAGACAAAGATTCAAACTTGCAAGATAAACTAGGTTAAACATAACATGAGTGGCATGATTAAGTCGCCAAAACTTAGACCAAGGTCCTAGATCATAGAAAAGGGCAAAATTAGGTTCACATAGGCTAGCATACTTATGTTTCATCGCATTTTATCCCATGTCACATTAGAACCACCGTTAGAATCTACAAGCAGCTAGAACTTACATAGTGTGGCAAGAGGGCTAGGATCATGAATCGTCTTGACAAAGAAAGGTGGCTCCTTTGTTGAAGAATCGTCATGAAATTTGCGTAGCAACGTTGATCTACTTCCACGATTTGATGTAGAAAGCTTGCACTTTTTGATTTGAACCCGATTTGAATGCATAAGCCCTTGGAGTTGGAGAAGGAGGCCATGATCAAGAAAGATTTTGGCAGCACTTAGTTGCTAGAATGATTTTTAGTGATTTAGGTTAGGTCCTAGGGTGCTTTTATAGAGATTAGGAGTAGTTTAGGCCCTTAGATTAACCTTAGGATAGATCTGAACCCTCAAAATCCATCACAAGCCATCAGAACAGAGCACAAGGCCAAGCAGGTGCACCCAGGTCAACACCCGTGTCGACTAGGCAGTCGACCTGCCCCCTGGACGTGTCGACTCCCCAGTCGACACCCCAGTCGACCTGGGGCTTGGGGGGAATTTTCCCGCCCAATCTGTTTGGCTCCAGATTTGAATTTCGAACTGTTTTTTTTTAACTTGGATTTTTCTGAAAACTTCTATGGGCCATAACTGGGTCATACGGACTCCAATTTTCGAAAAATCGGACTCTATTTCGCGTATTTTTCCGAGACGAACGCAATGGCACAGCCTGTTTCCCTTGGTTCAAATTTTAAAATTAAATTCTGCCTTGATTCTTATCTTTACACGTTGTTAAAAATTCGGGTTGTTACATTCTCCCCTCCTTTAAGGATCTCGTCCCCGAAATCTCCAAGTTAGGAAGAACATATCCTACCATCCATCACCCATCTATTCAAAACATCATTCACAGGCAACCATTGTCCTTAGATGATTTCTAATGCCCTATGAACATATGCAGAACGTGTGTGTATATGCTCCTTAGCTAATGCTAATGATCAGGCCTGAATGATCTTTTCTAATGTAAAATATGCTTAGTGCACTGAGTCCAACATGTATGCAAATAGTCGGAGCCATATAAACACTATATGTGTGCACAAACATTCATTCATATGCAACATCCGCATGACAACACATTCAATTTCATCCACAAACAAGTATAAATACTCATGCATATGCAACATGAAACGAGACCGCGTCAATCTAGTATCTAATGTGTATTCGCGCATCCACGAGCAACCACTTGCAACCATTTGCAACCATATCAATCATAACATGTTTCAAATACATGTTTACATCCATAGAGTTCTATCTAAGGTTCCCAAGATAAGATCGAGGAGATAAACAAGACAAACTCCTTACGGGGTTTGTAATAGAAACAGGACCGAGAGGATATCCACCAAGCGATAGCATGCAAGTAAGCCCTACTGGTGAACCAAGGATCAAAGATATACTCTTAAAAAGAGACATGATGAGCGTGTCTAAGCCGCATTTCCATGAGCTTAATTCCATTGTGCCTTGATCGCCTTTGACTTCATGATTTCGTAGCTCCTTGATTCCTTTTTCCAAGGTATGAGTTGGAACCCATTTCACTGTCGCCTCTCGTTTCACTTTCACTTATTCTTTCCCTAGTATGCTCGGCTCAACATATTTGCATACTCATGCAAGCTCTCCAAAATTCACTAGTGAATTCTGGATCTCGTTTAACGATGCCAATCCATGTTACCCCGTGCACTTACTAGGGTGATTCCTATACCCCATGCTTAAGCGGAATGAACCATCCGCCTTATCGGCGGACGTTACTCGATCGGATCAAAGATTTCGGATAAATGCATCAAGAGATTCTAGGTAACTAACCATGACAAAACCCAAAAGGTTATACGAGACTTCGAGGGTATTACCAAGGCAAGTTAAGAGTTTAACTATCCCCCTTTCAAAACCGAGAATGGCGTCCCTTACTGGATCACCACTTCATCCCTAGAATTCATCCATAGCTCAACAATAGAAGCATTGCTTCTAATCTCAACACTCGGCATAGACGTTCTCAAATCCAAACAAGTCATGAATAAATGGACCGACTCTTTAACCAGATTTTGGGACTAAAGTGGGATCTTCTACCATGCTAGTATTAAGGTGCAGAGACTTAACTATCGAGGCAGACTTAAATGATGCGATGATCAAAACAAAGTCTAGATGGGACGATAGAAAGGAAAGGCTAAGCCTTTAACAGAAACGGTACCATTCCTCTTGGGTACGCTACAAATGAGAGCATACAATTGCCCTCTTGCTGATCTTGTCCTTATTTTCCTTTGTGGATCAAGCGATACCAACAAGTTGCTTATTCTTAAGCTCGTGTCCTTTATCCTTACTTTTATTATCCCTTCTTATAAATTCGGTAACAGGTCTCTCGAGAACTTCCTCCGTCGCATGGGAAAACACTTACGTAGCTAGACAAGGATTAGTCGCAGTTAAAACTATGGTGACTACAGATGGAGGAAAGAAAGGAAAAGAGGTTCAATCAAGGAAACAAAGAATAATGCTAATGGCTTTTGGGGAATAGCCTTTAAAAAAACTTTCTTGAAAAATGCTTCTTTGTAAACGGTTTCTCAAATAGTTTTTAGAAGGTTTTAAAAACTTTTGCCCAGTCTGGTAACCTTCTGCTCTGATACCAAATGTAACGCCCCACCTCCGCTAGGGTGATTCACATAGGGAATGCACTAGGTTTGGTGAAGCATTATCGAGGTAAACATGCACAGGAATATTACAAGATAGAACATATAAAACAGCGGAAGTAAAGCAAATTTCATTACCTTATAAAATAGTAAGGTCAAAAGCCTTTTACATCAGAATACATCAAAACCTATCTTGCAATAGTAAAGAAGCATAAACCATTTCATATATTATTCCCCAAGTAAAACAGTAAGGTAGCCATAGCCAAGAAAAGTCCAAGACATGCATGATGACCTTCAAGCAGAGGAAGTCCGAACTAAATAACAGTGTTTCCTCCCTGAAAACCTGGGGGGGGGGGGGGGACGGAAGACAAAGAGACGAAACAAAACGGGGTCAGTCATAAAGACTAGTAAGTCCTATCTACTTCCAGTATAAAAACAGGTAAAGGTAACATGACATGCATAAACTGAAAGTAAACATAAGGATGACGACAAGATAGATAAGCTAAACCAAGATAACCGGATGAACTACTGTAGCAAGATAAACTAAGGTATGATGATAAACTACGGTGTCAAGATAAATCAAGGTATCACATCGTCAGGTTTCTATCAAGTATACTATCCCAAGGTATCTATCATGTATAACATCCCGCGGTATCTATCATGTATAACATCCCAAGGTATTTATCATGTATATTTGCTCTGCACCTCTCGTACTAGTATCCTAACCCGCGTCATGTGTTAACTATGAATGTCCCTTGCCCAATGTCATGAAATGGTCCATGTCAACCTAATATATAGCATATGTAGGTTTTTCCAACTCGTATGTTTCTTTCCATGTTTAAGTTCAGTCCTTTGGCGTAGGCCGTACGGGCTCTCCCATGTAAATCTATACCACCTCAACGTAGTACCATTTTATCCTTGAAGTTGTTTTGGACTGCTACCCTTGATCTGGTTATGTTTTCTTACCATGAATTATCGCGTGTTAACTTAGGATTTATGCCACCTAGGACCACTAGGGATTATGCTACCTAATGAACGTTTTCGTGTCTCGGTTTGGGTTCAAGCCACCTAGGGCCACTAGGGATTATGCTACCCGTCAACCACGCCCTTTATCCCACGTATGTATCGTGAATCGTTTTCCATGTCTAGACACACATGTATCTCAATGTGCCATCCAAATTCTGTGCCAGGGCAAATCAAGAAATACGGAACTCGGTCGGGAGCTTTAAGTCATTTGCCGATGCAGATATCAAGGTCTGTTTTTGTATCCGTGGCTATGGTCCCACGTGACCCCTCCCTCAAATACTGAAAGGCAATCCAAGAAAAATGATGTATGAGAACTACATCCCGGCCCCACTATAGCCCCACTTTCCTATTGGCCAACCTCACCCATAACTCGATAGCAAGTATATGGTCTGTTGGGAGTTCTCTGCCTTTCCGTACGTACACGATTGACTAAAGATGGTAGGTAGTCGACGACGCGCTATCCAGGGAAAAATCAACTATCGTCGACTCCACGCTAATCCATCCCCGTCTTTAGGTTGCTCGCCCAACAACCAAGGCATACTCTTGGTTCTTCTACCATAGACCTTAACCTCTGTGAGCCCAGGCGGATCATCTGCAACCTCACAGAGGGATACCAAGAGTATCCTCACGTCCCCCGAAGTTACCACTTCGTCACCCAGTTCGTTGGAGCCTTTATCTAAGTCAGATAATTCGCTCCTCCACGTGTGTTCAAGCGATGACCTACCGTATCGGGTTACTCATCTATCTGTGAACTGGTCCAATTTCCTTGACTAAGACTTATTACTTAGTTATCCTTAACTAAGGTTTACCACTTAGCTTCTCTTCCCGCTATCCTTGTTAACTACGATTTTCAACCTAGTCCCCTGAGCTAGGGTTTTGTCTAATGGGTTAAGTGTTGTCATTCAAGTTCATGACTTAACCCACCTACGAATCATGTCAAGATTGGATAAGTATTTAAGTTCAAGGCTTAGCCCTACAAGTTGGTTAAGTATACCAAGAAGCTCATGACTTAACCCTATCAAGTCAAATTGGTTAAGTATTCATTTATCTTAACCCTATCAGATTATCATGTTAGATTGATTAAGCATAGATTATCTTAATCCCATCAGGTTATCGAGTCGGATTGGTTAAGTATGGGTTAGCTTAACCCCATCCACTAATCGTATTACAATGGTTAACTATATTTAAAAGGTCTTGTGACTTAACCCTATCAGGTCCGCATATTAGATTGGTTAAGTATAGGTTACTTAACCTCATCAAATCATCATGTATAATTGGTTAAGTATAAGTTACTTAACCCCATTAAATTATCATGTTAAGTTGGTTAAGTATTGGTTACTTAACCTCATTGAGTTACCAAGTTTAGATTGGTTAAGTGTTTAACTTAACCCCATCGAATTACCGTGTGTAGATTAGTTAAGTGTATTTTACTTAACCCCATCTAATTACCGTGTTTAGATTAGTTAAGTCTAAGTTATTTAACCCTATCTAATTACCAAGTCGGATTAGTTAAGCGTAAATTACTTAACCCCATCCCCTAATTGTCTTATATGGTTAAGTGTCATTAAGAAATCAAGTCCGGTTTAACTTAACCTACCCATTCGTGTCATATCGGTTAAGTGTCATTAGTCAAAATTACTTAACCTTTTCATGTGGCATTAATTAGATTAATGCACCCCAACCTCTCACATTAGACTTTGTTGGGGTTACTAGTTAAGCCGGGCGGGTCCGGGTAGCTTTACACCACAACCTAGTCTAACCTCGGGTTTTAAGTGCTATATGACCAACTACTCACATTGGGTCTTATTGTTTGTAGCCACTAGTTAAGCCGGGCGGGTCCGGGTAGATTTATGATACAAACTCAACCCAACCTCGAGTTGGCCACTTTCATGTTTGGTCTAGTGTCATATTACACTTACAACCCATACGTGTCTAGTTTCAAGTCCCATGTTTACCCCACATGCCATGTCCACATTTAGGTGTATCATGAGTGTCATATTTTCATGAAATCCCATGTCAAATTATCATGTCATAATCAGGCTCGTCTAACCTACCCCAAATCATGTTTCCAACCCAAGTAAAAGAGAGTCAACATAGTAAGGATACTATGCTACATATTGGCCTCAAAACATGCACGATGCCAAAAAGGGATTGGCCACAAACATGCATGGTATCATAAGGGGTTTGGCCTCAAAATATGCATAGCATCATAAGGGGTTTTTGGCCTCAAACATGCATAATGTCACAACGGGATTAGCCACAAACATGCATGATATCATAAGGGGGGTTTGGCCACAAACATGCATAGTACCATAAGGGAATTTAGCCACAAACATGCATGATAACATAAGGGGTTTGGGTTCATTTACATGCATAAGCCCCAAAGTCAAGTCTTTGCCAATGTTTCACAAGTCAAATGGTTCCCAAAGGTTCATGCTAACATTCCATAGACAAAGATTCAAACTTGTAAGATAAACTAGGTTAAACATAACATGAGTGGCATGATTAAGTCGCCAAAACTTAGCCTAATGTCCCAGATCACAGAAAAGGGCAAAATTAGGTTCACATAGGCTAGCATACTTATGTTTCATCACATTTTATCCCATGCCACATTAGAACCACCGTTAGAATCTACAAGTAGCTAGAACTTACATAGTGTGGCAAGAGGGCTAGGAGCATGAATCGTCTTGACGAAGAAAGGTGGCTCCTTTGTTGAAGAATCGTCATGAAATTTGCGTAGCAACGTTGATCTACTTCCACGATTTGATGTAGAAAGCTTGCACCTTTTGATTTGAACCCAATTTGAATGCATAAGCCCTTGGAGTTGGAGATGGAGGCCATGATCAAGATAGATTTTGGCAGAGCTTAGTTGCTAGAATGATTTTTAGTGATTTAGGTTAGGTCCTAGGGTGTTTTTATAGAGATTAGGAGTAGTTTAGGCCCTTAGATTAACCCTAGGATAGATCTGAACCCTCAAAATCCGTCACAAGCCATCAGAACAGAGCACAAGGCCAAGCAGGTGCACCCAGGCCAAAGTGGTCGGACCACCCAGGTCGACACCCGTGTTGACTCGGCAGTCGACCTGCCCCCTGGGTGTGTCGACTCCGCAGTCGACATCCCAGTCGACCTCAGGCTTGGGCGGGAATTTTCCCGCCCAATCTGTTTGGCTCTAGATTTGAATTTCGAACTGTTTTTTTAACTTGGATTTTTCTGAAAACTTCTATGGGCCATAACTGGGTCATACGGACTCCGATTTTCGAAAACTCGGACTCTATTTCGCGTATTTTCCCAAGACGAGCGCAATGGCATAGCCCGTTTCCCTTGATTCAAATTTTAAAATTAAATTCTACCTTGATTCTTATCTTTACACGTTGTTATAAATTCAGGTTGTTACATATTGTTGATCGTGTGTGTTTGAACGATATTGGCCAACGTGATTTGATATATTAAATACCATAACATACCAGAATGTGGAAAAAGGGAATTTTCAAAATGAATATTGAAAATAGATTATTTATAAAATCGAAGGATTTTATAAAAGAGATAATATTTTAAAATCAAAGAAGATTTTATAAAAGGAATTATTTATACAATGGAATATTTATAAATAGAAATTTATTTATAAATGGATTACTTATAAATAGGAAATACTTAGAAATGAAATATTAAAGGAATTATTTGCAAACCATTTGCAACTAGATTATAAAGGAAATATTTGCAAATAGAATAAATAGAAGTATAAGAGGATTATTTATTTAGAAAATAAATAGACAAATATAGGAAGAGAAATATTTGTAAAAAAACATTTACAAATAAAGGTTATAAAAGGAAATATTTATTTACAAAATAAACAGAGTTATAAAAGGGAATTTTAAACAAGACTTAAGTGTTAGAAACGTAATGGAGTTATATCAAAATTAGAATTAATCGAAATAGAGTTTATCGAATATTAGTTATTCGAAATAGAGTAAATCAAATAAAGTTAAACAAGATTAGAAACTGACTAGAGATTAGTTAAGTTGAATAGTTTTCTGAGTATCGATCTGATGTTGGTTTCGGCCTTCGGGGTTTATACTTAGAGAATTTGTTCTCCTACTAGTTTACAGTCAGGGACTGATAGTTGTGAAATGATAGTGATATGTAAATAAAAATGATAATGTTTTCCAGTATTAATAACGTATATTTTGTAAAACATAGAAAATAAGGAAATGTGAATATATATACATATATATATATGATTTATGATTGATTGATAGTATTTCCATTTGGAAATAATATCGTTGTTTGCACACGTGTTTTCATTTGATAGTTAACTCACCGACTATCAAAGTTTTGACCATTTTAACGTTGTGAATATGGAGAGACCGGTTGGATTTTATCTAAAGAACCACTCTGTATTGGCATAAGCGTTGCGAATCATATATGCCAAAGATAATTGAAGATGGAGTAAAGTGAAAGGGCTATTGTATAAGTCTTAGATAACAGTGCCCAAGATGGATGTACTGAATTGTGCCTTCGGTTCATCCTCTTCCTGGATGACTTGTATGGACGGATGTCTGACAGAGTATTTCCACGCGATCACGTATATTGATTTCTCCAACCATACCAAGAGTGGAAGCGGAGAAGGAAACTTCTTTTATCTAACACATAACGTATTGTTGCAGATGTCAATTAGTGATTTTCGATGGATCTGACAATGTGCCATTCAAAGTGAATCTGATGTGATGATAAAGCGTAGCTTCTAGCCTCACATCCGGTAAACGACAGAAATCGGGCAGGCAGCATGGCTAAGTCGGTCGCTCCGAAGTAGGGTGTATAATCACCTGATCTAGAGTTTCATTTATTTCTAAAAATCTATTGTTGATGCTGTCCCATTTGGGAAACGGTTGTTGATCCCAACCGTTGGTGATATACATTCGATACACTCAAGCGAAATGAGTGGTCGGTCATGTGTGGTCGGGTTGCAAGATGTTCTTGTTGAACCCAGTGTCTTCCTTTCTAGAGGTACACTAGCGAAAGGTGGTTCCATAGTTTGTCATAGTTGGAAATCCATTACCCAATACGTGCTTGCGGTTTTGATTGTATACTATATATGTAGAACGTGAGATGAAAGCATTTCTGCTAGATGATTATTATATTGTGGTTGATAGACATTATTATAATATCAAAAGGTTTATGATATAAAGATAATTTGGATTCTCATAAGGGAAAAACCCGTTCCGTTATATGGCGTGGTCTTATTACATATCATTTACTTGTTCAAACTGTTTTAAATTGTTTTATTCATACCAGTCCCATGACTGACTCGGAGTTTATTTTGTTGTTTTCCCTAAACTCTTGGGTGCCCAATTTTTTACGGGCAGTCAAGTAGTTAGGATTTACAGATACTTGAAGAGCTAGAGCAGGAAGCTTCAGGATCATATAGCTATAGTTTATTTCCACTGTGTTGTAAGTGCTGTACTTTGAAAATGATGTGTATTCAAGTACAAAGTTATATTTCAAAGTTATGTTATATATTATATGTTATTCGTTCCGCTGTGAGATTCGTGTTACTCTGATGTTGTGTTATTATTCTTCTTCTATTCTAAGTTTCTATCTTATCTTTCCTCACCCACTAATTTCTTTCATTAATGACCGGTTATTTTTCGATGTTTGGTTAGTCGTCATCGTGTTTATGTCGATAACCAAAGTCGTCAAAAACCCGGGTTATTACAATCATCCACAAGGCTCTGCTTTTCAACAAAAGCCTCGATCAATTGCATCTTGACATGTCACATTGACAGTTCACACCATGCAATCGACAACTATCAATATATAACCTTCGAGCTCGTGCGTCTCAAAGAAGGGTGTTTAGCAAGAGAATGAATTTTTCGCCACCACAGATATATATTAATAGAAATCAATTTAATTACACAGTATGAAATTCAATCTTGGACACACATCCATTTACAAGTCTATTCTGGGTCTAAACGAAACCGAAGTCACCTTATTCCTCGTCCCGTATGTCCAATACGGAAGTGAGGTGCTCGCGTATCTAGACAATCAGCAAGTACATCCGGACAACTACCACTTTAACCCTTTATTGGTAGCTAGCCAATGCCAAGCATCAGTAGTTATCCTTTTGATGTGAAGATTGCTGGTCTTCAATCGCCGTATTTAAGATCTTCAATTTAGATCGTCGTATGACCATTTGAAATGAGATTTAACTCGATCTTTTCAAATGATCCTCGCATATATATATATATATATATATATATATACATATATATTGAAATCATTTTATATCGTTAATGGTATTTAATAACGATTAATCACTATTTTTATATATATAAAAATAGCCAAATTTATTCAACGACGCTTCGGGTCGATGGGTGGCCCTAGCGCTATTTTTACCAAATTTTGTTTTACACTTACCTTGAAATCTGACCGTTGGATTTTAACAAAATTCATATCGATGGAAAGATCTTCCCAAAGCGGTCCTAACGGTTTCGGTATTGGGGAAATCCGACGGTTGGATCTTACGGTATAATAATTTGAAGTTACGATTGCCGAAACGTGAACTACCGCATGTAATTCGTTTTATTTTTAATTTATATTTATATACATATATAAATAAAATCGTTAGCGACTTCAACTACTTTTCAAACAATCACATGCAAGCCAAACAGTCTATATTCATGTTAGAGATTTTATATATGATTTTCATAATCCTACTAACATGATAAAAATGATGATTTGAAAAAAATCATGTTTTAATGACTAATTATTTCCAATGGTAACTAAGTTACATTGGAAATATGAATTCCTAATGTTCACTCTTTTAGTTGAAACCGAATGACAATAACAACATTATTTTTAATTCTACTATTTTTATTGAATCTAAATTTTTAATATAAATATGACATTTTAAATCTATTCTTTTTATTGTCTCTAAAATGACAATAAAAATGTAACAT
Source organism: Allium sativum (assembly GCA_030737875.1). NCBI lineage: Eukaryota > Viridiplantae > Streptophyta > Magnoliopsida > Asparagales > Amaryllidaceae > Allium > Allium sativum. The sequence continues at coordinate 60,747,790 of CM060924.1, forward strand.
TAAAATCAGTTCTTTTTATTGTCTCGAAAATGACAATAAAAATCTAACTTGTAATTCAGTTCTTTAAATTTCAACTAAAGTGACACTAAAAATGTATTATGTAATTCTATTCATTGATTGTGTATCTAAAATGTCGTTAAAAATGTAACTTTTGACTTTACATCTAAATTGTCAATAAAAATGTAACTTTTGATGTATTCTCTTATTCACATTTAATTTGACAATAAAAATGATACTTCAATTCTTATCATTTTTGCTACAACTAAAATAGAACTAAAAAGGTAACTTTTAAATCCTATCTTTTTATTGTCTCTAATTTAAAAGTAAAAATGATACCTTTAATCCTATTCTTTTATTTAAATCTAAAATGTAAATAAAAATGTAACTTCTTAAACTATGCTTTTATTTGCATCTAAAATACAAATAAAAATGTAACCTTTTAAACTATGTTTTTATTCACATCTAAAATACAAATAAAAATGTAACTTTTTAAACTATGTTTTATTTGCATCAAAAAAAAAGTGCAAACAAAATGCAGCTTTTTAATCAAGGTTTTTATTTACATCAAGGAATTCAAATAAAAATGCAACTTTTAATTCAATGTTTTATTTGCATCAAAGAATGCAAATAAAAAATGCAGCTTTTTAATTCATTTTTTATTTGCATCAAAGAATGCAAATAAAAGTGCAACTTTTTAATTCATGTTTTATTTGCATCAAAGAATGCAAATAAAAATGCAACTTTTAATTTCATGTTTTATTTGCATCAAAGTATGCAAATAAAAATTCAACTTTTAATTTCATGTTTTATTTGCATCAAAGAATGCAAATAAAAATGCAACTTTTTAATTTCATGTTTTATTTGCACAAAAAAATGCAAATAAAAATTCAGCTTTTAATTTCATGTTTTGTTTGCATCAAAGAATGCAAATAGAAAATGTAACTTTTTAATTCATGTTTTTTTTGCATCAAAGAATGCAAATAAAAATTCAACTTTTAATTTCATGTTTTATTAGCATCAAAGGATGCAAATAAAAAATGTAACTTTTTCTACGATGTTTATTTGCATCTAAATTTGGAAATAAAAAAATGTAGCTTTTCTACGGTGTTTATTTGCATCTAAATTTGCAAATAAAAAATGTAACTTTTTATATGATGTTTATTTGCATCTAAATTTGCAAATAAAAAAAATGTAACTTTTTATACGATGTTTATTTGCATCAAAATTTGCAAATAAAAAATTGTAACTTTATATATGATGTTCATTCGCATCTAAATTTGCAAATAAAAAATGTAACTTTTTATATGATGTTTATTTGCATCTACATTTGCAAATAAAAAAATGTAACTTTTTCTACGATGTTTATTTACATCTAGATTTGCAAATAAAAAATGTAACTTTTTTTACGATGTTTTTATCAATTAACACACAAAGTGATATATTTTATATTGAATTGAAAGTTCTAATTCAATTCAATAACATAAACAAAGTAATGTTTTTATTGAATCGATAATTCTAATTCAATTCAATAATATAAACAAAAAGATATTTCAATTGAATTGACAATTCTAATTCAATTCAATAATATAACAAAATGATATTTTTAATTGAATTGACAATTGTAATTCAATAACATAACAAAATGATATTTTTAATTGAATTGACAATTCTAATCCAATTTAATAATATAACAAAATGATTTATTTTTATTGAATTGGCAACTCTAATCCAATTCAATAACATAACAAAATGATTTAGTTTTCCTGAATTGGAAATTCTAATCCAATTCAATAATATAAAAAAATGATTTATTTTTATTTAATTGGAAACTCTAATCCAATTCAATAATATAACAAAATGATTTATTTTTATTGAATTGGCAATTCTAATCCAATTCAATAATATAACAAAATGATTTATGTAATAACCCGGAAAATACGGGCCAATTTAAAATTTTTAAATTAGTGATTTCAAAGGAATTTGAACAATTGAAATAGAATATTTCAATAAAATATTGAATTAGAAATAGTGAGTCAGTTTGAAAATTTGAATTCAAACTTTGACTCACTGTGCAGGGTGGAAAATATAACGGATTTTAGTGAAACCAAAAATATTTAAATCTGTTTATCAATACCTTTCTAACGAATTTGAAAAATCGAAGTTTCATAACGGGAATCAAAAGTTATGGCCGAATGAATTTTCAGAAAGGTCGCTATATAGAATATATAGCCCTGGAAAATTGATATTTTGCAAATGAACTCGGAATTCGACGAAACCACTTTTGTTGGGTCTGGGAAGTCAAACTATTGCTAGGTTTCAAATTTCATAATTTTTGAAGCTAGTATATGAGCGTGGCAAAAGAAAATGTGTTTGGTCAATTTCTGTTAAATTAGATCGACCAGAAAATGACCATTTTTCAAACGATCTCAGAATTGGACGTAACTAGTTTTGTTGGGACCGTAGGGTCAATACATAGCTAGATTTATTTTTCTGGAATTTTTTGAATTAGTTTGTGGCCCTGGCAAATTGAAATGTACGTTCAAAGTTAAAAATTAAATGTTTTATACTTTAATTTGAAAAATAACTAACTGTAACAGTCGAATTGGCCAACGAAACATATCCCATTGTGTCTGGGATGGGGGTATTTAGCTAGGGACGACAGTCGTTGGACTTGAAAAGGAGTTCGTTGGAGAAAACACTATTTAAAAATATAATATATATATCGGCCAATAGTATTTTTTTCTTTCATAATTAAAAAAAAACACCTGAAACCCTCGAACCAACGGCGAAACCCGTTCCTCCCTTCTCTCCTCCGCCGCCGCCGCCACAGGCGATTTCCGCCTGCGCCACCACCTGCAGTCGACGCGCCTCCCTCCCCTCGTCAGATACGACCCCAGCACGACCCCCATCGACGCCTCCTCTGCCTAAAACGAGGCCAGAAAGTCGGCCTCTTCCCATCGCCGCCGCCACTCCGATTTGCCACCGAGCGCCACCAAACCACCACCGACGGGACCCCCTCTCGAAGCTCTTCCACATCCACTCCCTGATCGTCGTATAGGTCCACGATTTCGCGAAAACTTCAAACCTAGTTTTGAACAAAATAGAAAGGTGAGTCCTTTTTTATGTTTGCACTTTAAAAAATCATATCTTTTTGGTGTGTTGACGAAACTCGATGAAACAGGAAACATCGGGACCGCAAGGAAGCTCTCTACCAAATTGAAGAAGCCGTGGATTTTTCTGAGTCACCTATGATTTTTAGCACTCCGAAAACCAATGTGAGAAATTTAAATTAAATAAATTTGAATGGAAAATGTCGTGTATAAATTATATTAGCGAAATATAAATTACACACGTGTAGTATACCTCATGTACATGCGTGGTGTAAGCTATATGAGCGAAGTATGAATTATACATGAATAGAATAATTGATATATGTGTTGAAATGCAAGTGAAATATTATAATATATATATATATGTATACGTATATACTCCCCTCGTCCACAAACCATGGACGATATTTATTGTTGCGAATTGGTGTGAAATATTGGATGAAAAATACGAATGGTTGAATAATTGTTTGTGGTTGATATTGTTTGGTTGTGGTTGAAAAATACCCATTGGTGATTGAAATGAATTGGAAATATTTGTGGAAATAAAAAAAAACATGCCGCCTGCGTGTGAATTAGATGCATGAATCCCCATTGTCAAAAACCGCGAGGTTTTAAGGTAGAGCGAGGAGCCGTACTAGGGACGGTGACGGTTTTAACTACCCTGCCGTTATGCTGCCGAAATTTTGAATAATCTTTATGTGTTAGAATTATTTTCATATGTTGAAATTATCTTCATGCGTTGAAATTAAAGTCATGTGTTGAAACAATATCCATGTGTGGAAATGTTCATGTGTTGAAAAGTGATGTGTGAAAATTAAATTCATTTGTGAATGAATGAAGTGTTTAAACAATAAAATTCACCTTTTTATAATATATATGAAGTATGAAAAATATTCGCCTTATATATAAATAGTTTCAACAATAAAAATTCCATCTTTCTAATATGAACAACATAAATAAAATATCCATGTGTGGAAATGCTCATGTGTTGAGAAGTGTGTGTAGTGGAAAAAAATTCATGTGTTGAATAAAAAAGATCGAATGATAAAAAATTACATTTTTATTGAAACTATGAAGTGTTGAAAACATCCATTTGTCGAATAAATATTCTAAATGATAAAAATATCATTCTTATCATATATGTGATATGCTAAAGATATGCGGACGTTGAAATAAATATTTGTGAAGAAATATTATTTTTAACATGTATAGGAACTAAATAAAATAGTCATGTGTTGAAATCTATTTTAGTTCGCCAAAATTATCATCTTTGAAATGTGAAGTGTTAAAAATAGCCACATGTTCAAATAAAATATGCATGAGTTGAAATATACATTAATTAGCTAATGATATGATTTTAGCCTATGCATGCAACATTAGAATGAATGGTGTTTTTAAACCAAAGTAAATCAAATATGAAGTTGAATGGAAAATGATAAGAGATAAAAATTGTATATATGTACATGCATATTTATTGAACAGGTTATAGCAAAGGGGCTAGAGAAGAGGAATAAAATTTTGTGCCCGACAAATAGGTACACATTTACTGTTTTGTTTGGGTGATGATTTTATAAGCCTGTTGGCTAGCCGCTTGGCTTTTTCTTTTTCTTTTTGACATGAGACGCCCGTGTGGCTATTTGGAAATTTTCCCAGTCCCTCCCGTACAAAGGAGATTATGGAAAAATTTTCCAAAATTTAAAGGCGTTAGTGAAATAATTGTAGTGAAAACGATATAGGAATTTTGAATGCACTATATTTATATAAATATATAAATATAAATAAAATAAAACGAAACATGGCCGTGCAGTTCGTGTTTTGAAACCGTGATTTCAAATGACTGGTACGGGAAATCCGACCATTGGATTTTCCCGAAACCGCAACCGTTGTGTTCGCCTTGGAAATACCTTTCCAACGGCACCAACCTTGTGAAGATCCGACGGTTGGATTGTCTGGAATGTTTAATTCAAATCTGAAGAAAAACAGCGCCAGAAACGATTATATTTATATATACATATATATATAAATATAATTAAATTAAATCGAGTAACGACGTTGTAGTTCGTAAATTGAAATCGTAACTTCAAATGGCTAGTGGGGAATATCCGACCATCGGATTTTCCCAAAACTGAAACCGATGGATTCGTTTTGAAATGACCTTCCTAATGATATAAAATTTGTGAAGATCCAACGGTTAGATTTTTAGATATGTGCAAAACAAAATTAGTGACAAACAGCGCCAGTGCATTGGCATGGCCTGAACCGTCGTTTAATTAAATATGGCCGTTTTAAATAAATAAAAATGGCGATATATCGTTATAAAATACTATAGACGATATAGAGTGGAAATAAACCAATTTTGTTGTGTTTGCTTGATATGTGATGGTTGAATGTATTTAACATGAGAAATATAACTAAAGAACTGAAATGTGAATGTTGAATAGTCCAACCATTTGATTAATTGATTTGAAAATCTAAAAATACGTGGGTTATTTGAAAAGGCCGAGTTCATCTCATTTCAAATAATCGATCGACGTTGAGAAGTCGAAGACGGTGCAAGACCAATGATCTTCACGTCGAATGGAGGGGTGCTACTGATGCTCATGATGGGGGTAGCTACCTTGACGGGGTTGAAGTAGTAGCCACCCGGACGTACTTGTTGATTGTACGGACATGCGAGGTATTGAGTGCCTCCGGATTCGTTCAGACCCAGAACGAACGTGTAAATGGACTGTGTGTCTGACATTGGATTTTGTTCTGTGTTGATTGATCTCTATTATATATATCTGTTTGGCGGCGGAGAATTTATTCTTTTGCTTAACACCCTTCTCTGAGACGTACGAGCCCAGAGGTTATATATCGATAGAAATCAGTCGTACGGGGAGAATTGCCTGTGTGGCACGGCTAAGTGATAGATGATCAAGGCTTTTGTTGAAAAGCAAAGTCTTGTGGTTGATGATCAAAGCACAGCCTGTGTGGCATAGCTTTGTGTATAACGTGAATTCGCGAGCCTCACACCCCGGGATGGACCAGAAATGGGAGAAGGATCCAGGGAGGACATGCGTTTCTTTCTAGCTAGGGTAGTGTCAGTGACCTACCAGCCCTGACATTTATACACTTTTCACCTGTGTGGTTGTTGCTGTTGCGAGGCGCCTCGGATATATTGGTCGATCAGGGACCGATTGAGTCATTGGTCTCATTTACGCCCCAAAGGGTGGGGAAACGCAGTGTTCAGGCATTTTAATCCACATCGGTGGACCGGCCCTGTGGCTCCTAAGGCTTGATTGAGTACTTGCCTGAGGCTCGGGCTAGAGAGTCTCGAATTCGGTGAGGACTATCTTTTGCCTCAGTTCATGACGAAAATCCAATTTCCAAATACAACATCATGCGGTTTTGATTGTATATATACATACGACGACATGATATATGGTACCCATGCCGTCTATGATTGATAGTTATGATTGAAATTGTTTTTGAAACATATATATACTAGCAATAATATCAAATGATTTGTTTTTCTCGTATCAAGCATATTTTGGCCATTATAAGGTAAAACTCTATCCTCTGGTGTGTGTTGCATTGTGTGATGGGAACTGAGTCTTATAATGGCTTCATTTTTATAAAAAGCATTGCGATGTTTAAAAGATCTATTTGTTTTAAAGCATTGGCAATCCAATGGAGTAAACCCGTTCCGCGAAAGTGGCATGGTCCTGTGATTTGCCATATTTAATAATGTGTTGAGTAGATTTCTCATACTAGTCCCATGACTGACTCGTAGTTTGTTTCACTTGCAAACTCGGGTGCCCCTTTTTCTACATGGGCAGCCTTGTATTCAGGTTTTAGCAGGCTCTTTCTGGATAACTGGAGTTGAAGATGGATTCCATCATTTATCTCTTTTTTATGCTGTTCAGCTCCTGTTGTACATATTATGTTTTCTTTTCCGCAGTAGACATTTATGTATAACCGAACTGTATTTTGTACTAAGTATGATCCTATATACTGTGTAACTCTGATGATGATATTTATCCGTTGTATTCTATTGTGCATTATCTGGTGTATTTATTTATTTCTGTTTTGTTATTACCCGTTTATGTGTTATATTGCAAAGATTACCCTTGCCACCGTCTTATCGGGAATGGGGTCATCACAATTTATTTTTATTTAACCAACACATACAGATCTATATTTTAACTAACATATCTATGTTTATACATGATAAATAAACAGATCAATCATCCAAAATTTCATCACATCGCAAAACTAATTCATTAACATACATACAACTATTTAATAGTGAGAAAATAATTAAATTGATTAATTATTTAAAAATCAGAAATCTTACTGTTGGGTTATTCTTCTTTGTTCAGATCTGCAAATTTGTCCAAAATTCAAACAGCTCAGAATTGTTTCTAGTTAGAATAGCAGCGTAGATCTCGTCTCTACGATCACACAGGATTTGAAATCGTTCATTTTCGATTTCGTATGAATTAGTTATGATTTAAATAAGATAGATAATAATTTTTAAATTAAACTAATAAAATATTTAAAGGATTAAACCTACTTCTTCCTCTTTTAGAAATCGGCAGCATTAAACCAAATTAGCTTCAAATCTAGGGTTCAAATTTTTGTCAGAATGAAGGGGCTGGAGGATGATCCGATGGCACCACAACATCGGGCTACGGGCGGCGCACCCATGCTGGTGAAGGAGGGCAGCTCGGCGGCGCACTGGTGGCTCGACGGCGCACTGGTGGCTCGACGGCGGTTGAAACACGCTACGTTTGGTTGCGTTGTTCTCAGTGTATACTCCAATATAGATTTCAAATCTAATATGAAACCGAAGAGGAGGAAAAGCTCTACGAAATATTCCAAAGGACCGTTGGATTTTATGTAGAGGATTTGAAGAAATCAAACAAGGAAGTAAGGAGCTATATTGGCCATTAAAATGTGTAGGCGGCGGCTTAGAACGATGGTGAACAATGTTAGGGTTTTGTGAATTTTCCATTTTTTATAATATTTTAATGTGAATTTTACAATTAAATCCATACACTCTTAACAACTCCGATTTCAATCCAATTAGAGTTGATCCCACCCAATAGACCCCCTTCAGGATCCAATGGGCTAGGTCCTGTCAGCCCAAATGACTGTCGGTGACCTGAATTCTTTAATTTAATATTTAAATCCTTTATTGAATTAAATCGATCGTATATTTAAATCCACCGGGGCCACAAATGGACTCCGAAAATTCTAGAAAAATTATTTCTGGCTTTGTTTTGATGATACGGTCCTAACAAAATTAATTTCGTCGAATTCCGAGACCGTTTGAAAAATGGCCATTTTCAAGTCGATTAAATTTGACTGAAATTGACAAAACACATTTCCATTTGCCACGCTCACATATTAATTCCAAAAATTCTAGAAAATTAAACTTAGAAATAATTTGACATTCTGGATCCAACAAAAGTGGTTTCATCGAAAATGGAGTTCGTTTGAAAAATGGCTTATTATACGGGCTATAAATTATACTATAGCGAACATTATGAACATTCAACTGGCCATAACTTTTGATTCCCGCTATGAAATTTCGATTTTTCGGATTCGTTGGAAAGATATTTTCAAAAAGATTTAGATATTTTTGGTTTCACTAAAATCTGTTAGATTTTGAATCCGGTACTTTCAGTCAAAGTTCAAGTTTGACTTTTTAAACTACCGTACTATTTCTAATTCTTTATGAAGTAAAAATAAATATAGTTTTTCTAACTTCGATTAAAATAAATTTTTAATCGTTATTATTTAAAATAAATTATTTTATCTACTCAAAATTTACTGAAATAGCCAAAATAAAAAAATTAAATTGGTTTTGATTTTCTGGGTTGTTACAATATATCTCACCGCTTATTGATGAAGCAACCTAAAACACTTAAAAGTCTACTCCCGTGCATCGCACGGGTTTCCACTCGTTTTGATAAAAATATATTTTTATCTTTTCAAATTTGGAATTTTTCATCCTAACTCTTTCCAAATCATTTATTATAATTTTACACAAATTATTAATATTTTTAATAATTTTATTAAGGCCTTTTAGTCGATTTCCATAAACGTCCTTTAATGACCCGAACTTCCCCATGAAGGAAAGCACGGATTGCTTTGAGAACAACACAAATCGGAACACAAACAGAAGAACTTTTCATTGTTTATTACAACAATTCCATCAGAATACAAGAATATACAGAGTATGAATAAATATTGCACATTTGACAAATATCAGAGATTTAAATTACATTTAAATACATAGTAGTAGAAAAATAATACAATATACAACTGAAAGAAATACACGGATACAGAGCTTTCCGAATATCACTTCAGCTATATACCAGGATCCTGTGAATATAAATCTGCAAAACCTAACCACTAGCTGCCCGTGCGGAAAATAAGGGCACCCAGACTTTAGGTTAAAACAATAAACTCCAGGTCAGTCATGTGAATGGTATGAGAACTAAAACATTTATTAATTTGATTTTAAAGTTCGGTAAATCAAGGGGCCATGCCGTATAACACGGAACGAGTTTCTACCCTAAGAATACCAGTGCATAAATAAACAACGCAATGCTAAATAAAGAACAATGAAGCTGTTATAAGACCCAGGTCCCATCACACAATGCAACGCAAGCCGGAGGATAGGGTTTTACCTTATAACAGCCAAATAATGCTTGAAACGCGAAATTTAATCTTTTATTATTACTATAAATGAAGAAAACAACTTCGAATATAAATTTATCAATCATAGACTGCATGGGTACCATATATCATGTCGCTATACTAGGCTCTACAAATAAAACCGAAATTTAACGTATTGGAAATTGGATTTCCGTCATGAGTCGAGGCAAGGGACAAGCTCCTCTCCGTTCGAGACACTCTAGCAAATGTCTCAGGACCACTCACTGCGATCCTGGATCTTCAGGGCCTGTCCTCTCTTACTTTTGAGGATTAGTATTCCTGAACACAGGTTTCCCGGTCCTATCAGACCTATATCCGAGGCGCCTCGCATTCCAATAACCACACTGGTAAAATAATATAAATGTCAGGGCTGGTAGGTCAGTGACATCACCCATAGCAAGAAAGAAACGTCGTGCTCTCCCTGCAGTCACTATCCTGTTTTTGACTCATACTGAGGTGTGAGGCTCGCGAATCAACGCTATACACAAAGCTATGCCACGTAGTCCGTGCTTTGATCATCAACCACAAGACTTTCCTTTTCAACAGAAGCCTTGATCATCTGCCACTTAGGCATGCCACACGGGCAATTCATGCCATGCGATTGATATCCATCAATATATGAACTCTGAGCTCATACGTCTCAGAGAAGGGCGTTAAGCAAGAGAATAAATTCTCCTTCGCCAAACAGATATATATTTAATATAAATCAATCACACAGAATAAAATCCAATGTCAGACACACAGTCGATTTACAAGTTCATTCTATGTAATGACCCTGTAACGACCCGGGATTTTCGACGCCCGAATCCCGACAATAATACACAAATCATGTAACACTTGTCAGAACTCAAGTATCAAAACCACCATATAGTTATGAGAAAGAAGTTAGAGGGTGAGATAAGAAAGAAAGAAATATTAGAATAGAAGAAGAAGAAGAAACAACACAGAGTTTCACATCGCAGCGGAACAAAATATAATATAGAAATAAATCTTTATTGAGAGCTTTAAAAATACTTACAATATCAGAGTGTACCACACATCTGGACAGTTATAACAACCTGTCACAACCACACAGCGGAAAATACACCATATATAATACGTCTGGACTTCTCCAGCTCGTCTCTGGCCTTCACAGCATTTGATAATCTGGACCTGTACAACCCGGTCTAACCCGAGCATTTACAAAACACCGGGTCAGTCTGGTGAACCAGAGTGAGATAAACTCGCACAGTATTAAAGGTGATCATCCAACTTGATTTTAAAGTTAAAATCCTTTAGAAAGAAAAGGATAATCGTAAGACCAAATCCACACATAAATACGGACGGTTTTTACCTTACGATGACCCAAAACATTTTTGAAACCCATATCTTTTCTGATATTATAATAATGTCTAAATACAAGTAAATATCAATCTAGTGGAACGCTTGCATCTCACGCTCCACATATAAAGTATACAAACAAAACCACAGGCGCTTATTGGAGATTGGATTCCGACCTTGACAAGGTATGGGACCACCTGCCGATAGTGTATCTCTAGAGGCGAATACACTGGGTTCAACAAGAACGTCTTGCAACCCCGCCCTCACATGACCGACCACTCATTTCGCTTGAGTGTATCGAATGTATATCACCAACGGTTGGGCTCAAACCACCGTTTCCCGATAAGGGACAGCATCGAAATAGATTAAAGAAGGAATTGGATTTTCTCTAGATAGGTGATTATACACCCTAATGGGAGCGACCCACATAGCCATGCTGCCTGCCCGATTTTTGTCATTTCCCGGTTGATGAGGCTTGAGGCTACGCTTTATCAGCACATCACATTCACTTTGAATGCCACATCGTCAAATCCATTAGAATCACTAATTGACGCCCACAACAATACATTATGTGTTAGCTGAAAGAAGTTTCCTTCTCCGCTTCCACTCTTGGTACGGTTGAAGAAATCAATGTGCGTGACCATTCTGGAAATACTCTGTTAGACATCCATCCATACAAGTCACCCAGGAACAGGGTGAACCGAAGGTACCCTCCTACTGCATTCTAGGAATCACTCTGAGAATCAGTAGCGAGAAGTCCTTGCGAACCCGTAAATTCCAACCACGACAGAATCACAGTATATCTCTTATTGCAAATCAGAGATCTTAAGTAACTCTTCCGCTTATGAAGATCCACGGTCTTCAATAGCTCCATCTTGAATCAGCATCTTCAACGTATTCGTGTTTTGTTGGACGGAATGGTTTCGAATATATTCGATCCCGGTCTTTCCGTACCAACAATCGTATGGACCAAATTTGATTGTCGGTTATTTAACTATCAAATAAAACAACCATTCATCCATAAAGAAAATGGATTCACTGATTCAATACTCAGTATCATTTAGCCTCTTTAACGAACCATCCGTTAATTATATTTTCCAAATTTTCCAATATTTGAAACATCGCGTTTACAAAATAAGAATATTCTTTAAATTCATTTTATTCAACTTATAAACTTTCAAAAAGATTATAATATCATTTCAGGAAATCATAACTTATAATTCCATCAACTACTCTCATTTATAAACCAATATCATTCTGGGATAATCATGTGGTCGTTCAAGTTGGGGTATTTTATTTACCTCTCAGACCTTGACCAACAACATTCATACCTTTAGGACAAATAAAAGTTTATTAACCACACGTTTTCCTTTGAAAATCTATTTAAATCTCAACCACATTTACTTAACTAATTATTAAGTAAACTCTTGTTAACTCTTTCGATAATCATTTACAATATCATATATATGAACTTTGATTCTATTATAAATAGAATCTTTATGAGAATTCATTGGTATCTCTTTATCATTTCGACAACTCAAATTCATTTGGTTTAAAAACCATATAAACAATGCTTTTAGAAATCTTATATTAATATCCTATAACATTGTTATATCGTTATACTTTCAAATTTCTTATACTGATATTTATCAAAATAGTTCAACTTATCGTATGTAGCAAATGTTACAAAATTTCCTTTCAAAGCCCTTTTACTTATCATGTTCTCTTTAACTCATACTCGACCACTTATTTGTTGTTTAAAACATATAATAATCTTTTAAAAACTTATATCCAAAAATAATTCATGTCCTTTGTAACAACGTTACAAAACATATTTACCAAACCACAAACTTTATTTAACAATTTTATTCCATTTCTTAAATATCCATTTACAAAATCTTTGTAACTTAATTATGACAACTTATCAATCGTTTTCATTTGTACATCTTTTAACTTCATTTGGAAAATCTCATTTTTCAATTCTTTATCGACAACTAATGTTCATTGTCGTTTTTTATATATATATAACTTAGCTTATCTTCCCAACCTCGATCCCATTTATAAACTCATATACCATTTGTATACTCAAATCTCATTTATAAATCCAAATCTCATTTATATTACTACTTATTTCCAAATCCGCCGAGTTGTAAATCTTATTCACGAAATGTTATTTAATCACATTTCGTATTGTTTAAAAACACCGTTCGTTAAAACGATAATTTATCACAAAACATTTCTCTTTGAACTCTTTTACACATTCTCGTGTATTCACGATCCAATGATCCTATTCTGAACTACACTTAAACTTCCCTTCCGAACGATAAGGCTTTTACAAAATCATTTCAACATTTAAATAGCCAATTCGATAAATTTATATCGTTTTAAACATTTATTCGATAATCTCTTACATTTTGTTAGTTGTAAATTTGTAAATTTAGCCTCGACTATTATCTTTGCCATAAGAGTAGCATTTTAAAATCATATAAAAATATATTTATAACTTTGAAACCGACTCGAAATCCATTTAATATTGATTTCGAAAACCATTTCTTTTAATCGACGGCAATAAAGAGGCAAATGGCTACTATAGTACCAAATCGTGAAATATAAACCAATTTCACGAACAATATAATCATACTGATAAACGTTATCAATATTAGTGAGGACTTTTATTCCCTACAAACAATGGGTTAACACAGTTCCATTCAATCAATTCATGATGGCCAATCAATATTTGTTTTCCATCTAAATAGATGACATGAACAGTTTAATAATAACTATCAATAATAATTGTAATAGTCAATAATAGGCTAATAACAACAATTCAAGCATACAATCATTTATTTATAACATTTATATTGTTATAAACGTAACCACTGAGGTAAGTTACCTCAGTTGGATTCAATCGTTATAAATAACGATTTGTTTCAGTTAAATTAAACGAACGTTTAATTTAACTGTTCAGTCCATCCATGAATATAAAATCAACAACGAACAAACAAACAAACAACCATTAACAAGTACAGCACACAATTTTAAAACCCGACTTATATAAAATATAAGAAGGGAGAACTGAGTGAGTTTAACTCACCTTAGGCTTCTATTCGTTGTCAAAACGGTTTATTTCCAATTGCGTTCAGCTCTGTCCAAAACAGCTCTATAATGAAGCGCTCGTCATGCGGTTCCAACACGACTGATTTTTGTTGAATTCTGGTACATAAGAAAACGTTACATATATTTTGAGTGACGGCTTAAATTTAAACTACTTAACTTTTAGTTAAATCTTAATTTAACATTAATATGATTGGCCATGTTTACAGCTTATATACTTTTAGGTACATAAATAATATGTAATTGGCATTCTATAATAGCATGATATGATTGGCATACTGTATACACTTTCTCCATGCCACCTACATATTACTGTGAACCTTTTACTTTATTGTTGCGTGTATATACATAATTACACAAGAATGTTTCAATGTGATAAGGTTATTAGGCATTATGTACCTTGATTTAGGACAATTAACGGCGTTCAGGCACACTATCCGTGCACCTTCTATCCTCCGGATCCGAACTTCGGCCTTTCTCCCAGCTATTCTCCTTTTCCCTGTTTCTTTTCACTTTCGGCCCCTTCTCTTTATTTTTATATATATATTTTTTTTAAGGGCGTAGCCCATTTTCTTTCACAGCCAAGCCATCATGCTGCCCTCTCCATGCGAGATCTTCCCCCGACGTCACCTTCCCATCTCATTACAGCTCTTCTTCGTGCTTTACTCCAAAACCCCTCACGCCCAGTACCTCTTTTCTTCCCATATGAACTGCTTCCACACTACTGCTTCTTTTCTTTTCTTTTTCTATATCTTTTTTTTCTCCTCTTCTGATGGGCCGAAGCCCTTTTTGGGTCACCATCCTCAAATTCCAAACCCGCATGTACAGCATCCACCTTCTCCCTCAAAACAACGGTCCCCTTCTTCTCCTGTAACCCACTTCGTGTTTGCTTCATGCATTGCAATTTTTTTTTTTGCCATTGATAGCCGCGGCAACGTGAAATGAGTGGGAAGGGTTTTTATAAGGAGAAGTCCTTGGGAGCCAAGTTGTTTAGATATATAGGGTTGTAGATAAATTTAATAGGGTAGCTGCTGTAAGTGTGCTTCTCTAAAAATTACTTGGTTGGCACGAGTACACAGCTTGATGTGGATGGAATGGAGAAAGTTTGATAAGCAAGGAAATGGAAGTGTGTTCCTCACGCAAGTAACAGGAAGACACAGTGCCTATGTTTTAATTATATTAGATCGAACAAATATATATATATTATGCTCAGACGTTTTAAATTATTATTATCATTTTTTTTATTTGGGTTGAGAGAGTACGTTTCTTCCATCAACTAGAGTGAATAAAAATGAACGGTAGTAGGGCAAAGGATCCAAACGTAAGAAATGGAAAAGCAAAAGAAAGGTTTAAGTGGTGGGATAGTTTTAGTAATATTTAATGTGTGAACTTCGTCGTGGAGAAATTACGTTAAAAACCCACATAAAAAATTTCGGTTTTATGATAAAAAAGCTAATCTTAGTGTAAAAATATATTCCGAACCCAATGGGACAAGTTTCATCGAAATCCGACATCGTTTGAAAAAAATTCCTTTATAAAACCGGAAATCAACACGCGTTTTATTTTTTCACGATCACCAGATAAATCGAATCAACTTGAAACTTTCAAATCCTGCAATAATTTGTTGATACGAACCCAATGGCACCAGTTTCGTCGCATTCTGAGACTGTTTCCCCGGTAAGCTGTTTATATCGCGCACCGCAACACCCTTTTTAATGTCAAAGTTTCCGGTCTGTAAAAATAACAAACTATATACCTATTCTGACTCTAATCGACGATACGAACTCAACAGGACTGATTTTGTGGCCTAATTCGATCGTCTGCTCAAGTTAAACTCAAAAACCCAATTTATTAAATTAACTACACGCTATAGAAAATGAACGGACGTTTACGACTACCATGGCCACATACGACATCGGTTTGCCACGCAATTCAACGCCATACAATAATTTAATGTTACGGTCCCAATGAAACTGGTTTTATCGAAAACAGAGACCGTTTGCAAAATGGTCATTTTAAAGGCCTATAATTAAATAACGAATTTCACAGCGACTATTTTAAAATTTGATTTGGCCATAAATAGCAAACTACAACACAGAATTTGGATTTTTCTCTTTCATATGAAAACTATCGTCAACATGATCCCAACGTTTCTTGTTTCACAGAAATCCGACTTATATCGGATTCTGTATTCTCAGTTGAAGTTCAAAACTCAAATTTACGAACTGCATGCCATTTTCAAGCTTGATTTTTAATTATATAAATATATAACGTTTGAACTTCGTTTAAATAACGAATTAAATATTAAATTCCATCGATATTCCAAATATAATATTTAAAATAATAAATTAAATAAATATTTGGTTATCAAAAATACGGGACGTTACAGACCCGCATTGGCAGAGGTATTATAATTAATTTATTTAATTATATAAATAGTGATATAGTGAATTAAATGGTCGTGGAATTAAATATGGTGAATATTTAATTAAAATAATAAATTAAAATAATATATTTAATTCTGAAATAAACAGAATTGGCTGAAATGAAGATATGGTGTGAACCGGATCATCTGTGATATTTAATTCATCTTGGAATTGAATTAGAATAACGAATATATTCAATCGTTGACAGTTGAACGTATAGTTTATAATATAATTATAAACGAGCTCGAAATGGCGCTGCAGTTCGTAAATTGGCGATTCGAACTTCAACTGAATGTACAGGATTCGTTTTAAGCCGGATTTCTGTGAAACAAGAAACGTGTGGAGATGGTGGAGTATATCTTTCTAGTGGAAGAGAAAAATCGGGATTTCGTCGTGTAGATTTTGAGTTACGTCCAAATCAAATTTCAGAAAAGTCGATGTGGAATTCCTTTATAATTCGTAATGCTTTATTTACGTTATAAAAGGAATTTCAATATAAAATTAAATATCGATTCAACCAGGAATTGGAATATCGAGAATATAATTATTCTGGAGCTGTATGATATTCCACTGTGAATATATATGTTAATATTTATTTATAAATATTTTATTTAATTATATTTAAATATATTTATATATTTAAAGGGGTCATTCAGAGCTTTAAAAATAGCCACTATTGCAAATGAAGTCGGAATTTGATGAAACTAGTTTTGTTGGATCCGCAATGTCAAATAGATGTTAGATTTCCAGTTTCGTAATTTTTAGGGTCACTGTGTGGCCGTACGGATTTTTAGAGTGAAAAACAGTCAGTATTTTGACGGTTAAAAATACACTGTGTGAGCAAACGGAGTCGGAATTCGATGAAACCAGTTTCGTTGGGACCGTAATGTCGAACTGTAGCTGCATGTCTAGTTTGGTGATTTTTGGGTATCGCGTGTGATCACATGAATTTTTAGAAGGGGAAAACGAATATAAAAGAATTCAAATAAAATATCCTAACCAGATATCTTAAAAAAATATCTCATTTGCCTATAAATAGTGTTCATTCCTTTAAGACCTAAAGAAAATTCAACAGACAAGAAAATGCACCGTCACTATTTTTCCTCCTATCTCAAAACGCGATCATTGAAATTCTCAAACAAATCAAAACAAAATCCGATAGATCTCCAGCCAAGCTTATTCGAGTTCCTATAGTGATGCTCTTCGATTTTATGTACAAGTGGTTGGGTTCGGTTTCATTTCTCGTCGCTGGAAATTCGAACAGTGAGTTCGACAGTGCCTATGGCATCGATTTTCATGAAAACGAAGCAACGATACTCGGATTGGTGGGTGTTTTTGGATTCAGAAGGGTGTTTAACATCTATCAGGAGTTTTTGGAGTGGTTCGGTGTTAATTGGGATCGGTGGTTGGCTGTACAGTGAAGAAGGAGGCTATGCGACGGAAACTGGAACTGGACGTCGATCATTGCTTTGAGAGGATGGTTAGGTAGAGCAATTGAAGAGAAGCGTTTCGGTGGTGGCCTCATTTGATTCGGTTGGGAGATGGAATTGTGGTTGATGGTGAAAGGAGCGACTATAACAGAAGAAAAAGGGAGAAGCGTGTCCTCTTTTCAATTAGGAAGAAGGTATATGCGGGTTTTGGGTTTAGCAATTGGGAGTGGGCCGAATTTCAAACAGTAATGCCCAATGGCAATTTTAATTAGTTTAGTTTAAACCATTTATAACTTGTAAAATTAATAACTTTATCACACGTGATCAGAATTTTGAACGGTCAGATCCGATGGGATCGTATGGATGGACACTACCCAATGGGTCTGACTGTGAGTGGATTGGTGCTCGTTTGAATTTACGGCGAAATAAATTGTTTGATTCAAATCAAACAACAGTTTATCGTTCTTTAACGATGAACTGCCAAAGTGAGTAAATCTCACTAACTCTGAATAGTTTATAATTTCATGTTGTATTTTTAGAACTGTTATATATTGGCTGTTTGACTATGTGTTGACTATTTGATGTAACTGCTAGTCAGTTAGTTGAATTTCTATATTTGTTTCTATTTAACAGAATATATCATATGGAACTGAAAGTGATGTTATCTATATTGTTTAACATCTGTGATGTAGGGAAACAGGTTGGAGGAATCCGACTGGATTCCTCAACATTTATTTTACTGTTTTTCATATATTGTGATATATGATGTGTTATATAATCTGTTATGGATTATGTGTGTTGGAATGATGTTGATCATTGTTATTCGATATTTTAAATATCATAAAAGACCCTGGGATGTAAAAAGAATTATTTCAATGTATATTGAAATAAATGGATTTTATAAAATCAACAGATTTTATAAAAGGAAATATTTCGAAAGTAAATAAAAGGGAAAAATGTTTTAAAACAAATAGAGTTTTATAAAAGGGAAATCGTTTGTAAAGTGAAGAACTGTTACTAAAAGTAAATCTTTATTAATGAATAGTTTAATCGAGTAAAATGAGTTAATCGAATATAGTTTATTCGAAGGAAGTAAAATGAGTTAATCGAATATAGTTTATTCGAATAGGAAGTAAAATGAGTTATCGAATCTAGTTTATTCGAAGAAAGTAAAATGAGTTAATCGAATATAGTTTATTCGAAGGAAGTAAAATGAGTTAATCGAATATAGTTTATTCGAAGAAAGTAAAATGAGTTAATCGAATATAGTTTATTCGAATAGAAAGTAAAAGGAGTAAATCGAATATAGTTTATTCGAATAGAAGCAAATGAGTTAATCGAATATAGTTTATTCGAAGAAAGTAAAAGGAGTTATCGAATATAGTTTATTCGAAAGGAGTTAAGTGAAATGAGTAAATCAATAGCGTTAGTCAAATAGAGTTAATCCAATAGTGTTAGTCCAATAGAGTTAATTGATAAGGGTTAATCGAATAGAGTTAAGTGAAAAGAGTCAATCGAATATAGCTATTCGAAGAGGGTTAAGTAAGGAAGTTAGTAAAAGGGATATAAAGTGAACTTTGCCTATTTCAAAGTTAGAAATGTTGTTCAGTTAAGGTCTGAGAGGTAGTTCTACCCCAACTTGATTGGCTTCGTTTTTAACTAAGGAATAGTTAAGGTTCGGCAGTAAAGGAAATGGTTTGAGTTGGCATCGCGATGGTTTGTTTAAACATCTGTCTAAGACCAACGAAGAAGCTTCGGAAATGTTTTCCAAAGAAGAAACCAGAAAAGTTTTCTAATAAAGAAAACAAGAAATGGAAATGTTTTCCATTGTTAATAACGTATATTTTTCCAAATTTAGAAAATAAGAAATATTGAATATAGGGAAACAGGAGATAAGTAAATTAGTGAAATAAGGAGATATATATATATACACATATAAGATTGATGATTGATTGATAGAATTTCCATCTGGAAATAATATCGTTGTTTGCACACGTATTTTCCTTCGATAGTTAAATCACAGACTATCGAAGTTTTGACCATTTTAACGTTGTTAATATGGAGAGACCAGTTGGATTATTATCCAAAGAACCACTCTGTATTGGCATAAGCATTGCGAATCATATATGCCAAAGGAAATTGAAGACGGAGCTATGCAAGGGCTATCCTGTTTACAGAATAGTGCCTTCGGTTCATCCTGTTCCTAGATGATTTGTATGGATGGATGTCTGACAGAGTATTTCTAGACGATCACGTACATTAATTTCTCCAACCGTACCAAGAGTGGAAGCGGAGAAGTAAACTTCTTTTAGCTAACGCATAATGTATGGTTGAGGACGTCGATCGGTGATTTGATGGATTTGACGATGTGGCATTCAAAGTGAATCTGGTGTGATGATAAAGCATAGCTTCTAGCCTCACATCCGGTAAATGACAGAAATTGGGCAGGCAGCATGGCTAAGTCGGTCGCACCGAAGTAGAGTGTATAATCACCTGATCTAGAGTTTCATTTACTTCTAAAAATCTATTGTTGATGTTGTCCCATTCGGGAAACGGTTGCTGATCCCAACCGTTGGTGATATACATTCGATACACTCAAGCGAAATGAGTGGTCGGTCATGTGTGGCCGGGTTGCAAGATGTTCTTGTTGAACTCAGTGTATTCGTTTCTAGAGGTACACTAGCGAAAGGTGGTTCCATACCTTGTCATAGTTGGAAATCCATTACCCAATACGTGCTTGCGGTTTTGATTGTATACTATATATGTAAAACGTGAGATGAAAGCGTTTCTGCTAGATAATATTATATTATAGTTGATAGACATTATCATAATATCAAAGGTTTTTGATATAAAGATATTTGGATTCTCATAAGGGAAAAACCCATTCCATTATACGGCGTGGTCTTATGAGATATCGTTTACCTGCTTGAACTGTTTTTAAACTATTTTACTCATACCAGTCCCATGACTGACCCGAAGTTTATTTTGTTTTGTTTTCTCTAAACTCTCGGGTGCCCAATTTTGTACGGGCAGTCAAGTAGTCGGGATTTACAGATACAGGAAAAGCTTGGAGCAGGAGGCTTCAAGATCATATAGCTATAGTTATTTCTGCTGTGTTGTAAGTGCTGTACTTTGACAATGATATATGTATTCAAGTACAGATTTGTATTTCAAAGCTATGTTATGAAATATATTTATTCGCACCACTGTGAGATTCGTGTTACTCTGATATTATGTTCTTCTTCTTCTTCTATTCTAAGTTTCTATCTTATCTTTCCTCACGCTCTAATTTCTTTCACTAATGACCCGTATTTTTCGACGTTTGATTAGTCATCATTGAGTTTATGGCGATAACCAAAGTCGTCAAAATCCCGGGTCATTACATTCTGGGTCTGAACGAAACCGGAGGAACCTTATTCCTCGCATATCCATCGATCTCTAAGTACGTATGGACGATCACCAACTGATTCCCTCCTCTTGGGTGTACATCACAAACAAGATCATCAATAATCATCCAAACGATGTGAAGACCTCTGGTCTTCAACCACCGTCTTTGTCGTCGACTTATCGTCGAATTGATTTTTCATAATGGGTATAAACCCGGCCTTTCCAAATAACCTGCATATATTATAAACAAGTGTTACACAAACGCAACATACGCCTCATTCCAATTCAGAATATTCATTTATTCAAATATTCACATTCTTAGGGAAAGGTTCCCATTAATTTTATCAAAGATAAATTCTTCAAAATTTATTCTTTAATCTTCCATTGGATATCATTTCAAACCATGTCAAGGTTTTCCAAACTAGTTGGGATTAGCGAACCACACCGAAGTAATTATTTATTTTATTTCCCAATCCCAATCTATTCATCTCATGGAGCAAAACTGGTAATACTCCTTATCTAACCCCATGGTGTTATCGGTAAATATTAATTACCATTTCACGTACAAATCTAATTAAAGATTTAACCATTGCTTTGGAGCAAAACTGGTGACACTCCATTCTCGATTATTTCAATCTTATTAAAGATTCATTAAAACTCCACTTAGTTTTAAACTTCCCAAAAATCAATATTAACGATTATTCAAAGCTAAGAAGTTAATCTTATCTTTAACTGGGTTAAAGAACCAATGTCATTTAAAAAAACGGTTCACGACAAACCCAAAATCTCATTCCATTGTTAATCGGGTTAAAGAACAGGTGTTATTCAAAACACCGCTCACGATAAACCTAAAAACCAATTTAAAATCAATTCCAATTAAATACTAATTAACTGGACAATTTCACTAATTCTTAATTAAAAGATTTTTTCTTTTCTAAACTTTGTTCAAGAACAGTGTTATTTAAGACACCATTCAGGACGAACCCAAAATCCCATTTGATAGTAAATACAAGGCTCTAAATAGAAAATATATCGGCTTATATTAGATATCAAATTCTGAAACCAACAAATATCATATTGGAAATAACGATATAAATCTATCTCTCAAATTTCCACAACCATATATGCATAATCACGAAATCCAACATCGAAATATTACGAAGATAATTTTGATTCAAATCCATTCCAATTCGTATATTGGAAATTCTGATTATTTTTAAAACCACTTCAAATCCAATTTATTTATTCAAAAATATTGGATTATAATTCCAGTTCATAACTAGTTCATTTCGATAAAAATATTTTTTTTATCCTTTTTAAATATGGGATTTTTCACCCCAATTCTTTCAAAATCATTTATTATGATTTTTCACAAATTATTAATATTTTTAATAATTTTATCAAGGCCCGTTCAGTCAATTTCCAATAACGGTCATCGAACTGCACTTACAACGACCTTTTCCAAATTTGACTTGGACATAATTCCAAATCCAAATGTTAGATTTACAATTTCTAATATTCATTGGAAATCACTTTTCGATACGAACCCAAAGGTTTTGGTTTCAGGAGAATCCGACGGTCGGATCTCCCGTAATGTCAATTCGAAGTCAATGGTCGAAATTCGCAAACTGTCGCGGCGCGGCACGTTCTATTCAGGCCATTTAATATATATAATATATTTATTATATATATTTCGTCGATTTCAATTCTAAACGTATTTTATAAATCGTTTAAATTCGTTTCTAAAACGATTTCAACTTCATATTCAATTTTTAAATCAAAATTGAATATTCCATATCATTAATATATAAATGACAATATTTTCAAAATATTAGATTTTGAAATCACTTCCTTATCTATATTCATTATAAAAACGAATATAATCGATATAAATATCGCTTGCGTCAAAATGGCACAAATCTAATCAATACGGCTTCATATATTTCAATAACTTCGTTATTCTATTCAACAAATGAATATTTTCTTCAACACATGAATATATATTTATTCAACACATGAATATTTATTCATTCTTACTTACAATAAAAAAGTGAATTTTATTGTATAAATATTTTATTCAACACATAAATATTTTCAATATATGAATATTCTCAACACATGAGTATTGTCAAATCATGACTATTTTGTTTATTTTATATATTTGATAAAATTGTGTTTTATACCGATTAATTCTTAATCAGACTCTAACCGTAAGTTAGTAAGAGAACGGTTCCCTAAGTATTAACCCCGAAGGCCGGAACCAACATCAAATCAATACCCTGGAAACCACTCATCTTAACTAGTTTCCAGTTAGTTTCTAATTTTATATATGATAAAGATGTGAATTTTATTGTTAAAATACTTTGTTTAACAGATGATAATTTTCAACACATGAATATTCTCAACACATGAGTATCGTCAACACATGACTCTTTTGTTATTCAATACATGAATATTTAATTTCCTATTCTAAAAATTATTTTAAAATATTCTTTATTTTCTAAATTGGAATGAGGCCCAATCAATTACCATATAATGTTAATTATATGGATTCCATACAACACATGTATATAATAGCAATGATAAATAATCAACCATCATCCAAAGTGCACTACACAACTGTCTATCAACCTATCGATTGACATACAACTAAACAATTGGGATTAGTGTACGTCAAATATCATCCCAATACCCGTGTGGGGTTTCAATCCACAAACAATACACCGCGACTCTTCATATGTAGGAAATCTTCACTGTGTTTCCTTTGGTGACTTGCGTTGTCCGTATTCACTACATATATAAAAATCACATTTTTATATGGTATTTATGTAAATAACAATCACATTTTTATATGGTTTAAAAATCTTCCCTTTTCTTAATTTAAAATCAAATCTTTTTATATTTAAAAATATAACCTTTTCTAAATTAAAGATCTAATCTTTATATGAATAAAGATCTTGTCATTATCATGTTAAAAATATTACCTTTGCTTCACTATACATGTAATAAAAATCGTATTTTTATTTCAAACCTATTCCTATAAAAATCATAACTTTATAAATTCCATTAGCTATAATAATCTCATTTTTAAAACTAATCTAGCTATATAAAGATTCAACTTCTAAAACAATGCCATATATACAAAAATCAGGCCTTTAACAATTTTATCAATTTATAAAATCAGTTAAGCAAGAAAACTCACTGTCGATCTCGAAGAAAGGGGGAGGAGGGGGCCCACGTCTGTCAGCGTGGCCAGCGGAAGGGCGTGGGGTGGCGCAACACCCGAGGTGGCGGCGTTCGGGTCCTACGGTGGTAGACTGTGGTTTAAATGGGTTCGGGTTTGGGCTGTGGGAGGATTGAGTGTAACGACTCGACTTTTCGAACCTTGAAAGTCGACACTAAATACATCCACGGTATTCGTGTGCCAAACATCCAAGTGTCGGAAAGTCGAATTGTTGGGTAAAATAAAAAAAGAAGTAGAACAAGGAAGAAAGAATAGAACATCAGAATCTCACAACGGAACTGAAATATATAATATCAACATAGTACAAAGGGTTACTCTAAATAAAGGAATTTCAGAGTTACAATGACCTAAGTACCATAATCATCCTGGACAATTATAACTGCCTGTCCTCACAATGCTGATATGTACATAACTAATATAGTACAACTGAAATAGAAATAAGTAGATAGATAATGGAAGCCTCCAGCTTGTCTTCCAAACTTTAAAGCATCCAAAGTAAAACCTGCCATACTCAGCCTACTTCGAAGGAGTACGTGAGGATTTTAGGGAAAACAAAAACCAAGCATCAGACATCAGTCTTGTATGAGAGAACTCAAGATTGCATGTAACAATATTAAGGGGACCGTGCAGATAACCACTCCGGTTTTCCCCTCAAACGAAACCAACCATTTATTAAGTTTACTATAGTTGTATTATAGATAATGTCTAGGGTGTAGAATATACAAAAATCACATAGATGGAATGGTTACATTGGTTACATTCGACAACAATTAAGTGTACAAACAAAACCGCTAAGGTACGTTCGTATATTGGATTTTCCATCGGAGATCTCTCAATACAGATCCAAACTCCATGCACAAGGGTCAGAAAGTACCTCCGAGCATCGCATATCTCTAGATAAAATATACCATAAGGTAAACACAACTGGCCCACGCACGAAACACCGAAGTGCACCACGTGGAACCAAATATATCCAACTCCCACGCGCAACTTCGAGGAGCTCCCGCACGATTCGATATAAGTATACACTAGATATGGAGTCAATATATCCTGCCATAGGTTAGCAAAACCGAAGATTGTGCTCCTACTCTGTTTTTAGCCATATCCGATGTCGAGGTTTCGTTCGGCATCTTTCACACGAGTCTTCATCACTCGAACATAACACGAATCCCTAATTGGATTCCAACTTCTCGAACAGATCACAAATCACTACTTTGATCCGAGCATCACGAGAAGTTTCCCAATCTTCATATAGATTCACTTTTCTTCTTCAAGCGCTTTCAAAACGTAGAACTTGTACTCTAGTTTTGAAGTGGTATTCGATGAGTAAAACACTTATCGATCCCGGGCTCTTCAAAACTAATCGATGAATTTCCGGTTAACTCAATTCAGGTTCTTTCAAAAGTAAGTGAATGCTAGAGACGTTTCATACCAACACTCCTCCCCGGAGGTTCTCATGGCTAAGAACTCGTGAAGCTTTCCCAATACTTCTTAAGTTATAATGGTATAGTTCGATAGTCGATTAATCGACTATCTAGTCAAAACAATAGCTTATAGAAACCATGGTTCGTGCACTTAACTCGTTTCCGACATTATCAACTTAACTATCCCTCGGTCAAGAGTGAGGCCAGGTAAGTTAGAGCACTGGTTGCATATCACCCCTTGCCTAGACACCCCATTCTTGACACTCACAGATAGATAAGCCTACTCGCCGGCTTATTAGAATTAAGCACAGTATCCATGATATTCAATAAACAAGTAAGTAATTAACATGGTTAACACGTTTCGAACATTCCCAACCTATCTATTCCTCGGCCAAGAGGAAAGCCGGTAGGTTAGAGCTCTATTGCTCCGTCCCTACTCGACATCAATCTTAACTCTCACAAATAGATAAGCCTACTTCGTTTGCTTATTAGTGTTAAGCATTATCAGTTACCTTTTTAATCTAATGACTTAATCATGACGAGGTTTAGCAATTCATAACCCTTTTCTAATCTTTGTTTTATTTGGAAAGATATTTTATAAAAAGATATTTGGAAGATATTTAGAAAGAAGGTATTTTAGAAGAAGATATTTAGAAAGAAGATATTTAGAAAGAAGATATTTTAGAAGAAGATATTTTGAAAGAAGATATTTTGAAAGAAGATATTTTAGAAGATAAGACCATCTACATAAATTTAAAGAACATTTACATTACTTAGAAATCCAAAAATTAAGGTTAAACGGGTAGTTTTGCACTAGTGAAGTTTTGGTCATTTTCAAGGGGTTACTTAGCATTTTACTATTCAATCACTTCAAGATAGTAAACATACAAGTAAAACAAGATCTTATACGATATGAAATCACTAAATATGTCTTTACAAAGTTCCATACAAAGTTGAAAACACAACAATTCAAACTGCATCTATAGCGACTATCGCTATAAGTGCGCTTTCAAGTTCAAGTCCACAATTTGTCAATTCCCTACTAATCCTTATGTGCTTTGTTTCAATTCCATTCCACTTGTTATACAAGTTAATTCAAGTCCAAATCCAAGTTCATTCAAGTCCATTCCAATCCATTAACATGGATTACATATGTCACTTACTTTTAAAGTAAGAATAAAGTTAACATTTTTAACATAAGTTACCAACATTCAAGCAACTTTAACAATAGTTAAAAACATGCAAAAGATTTATGTTCGCTGTCCTAAATAGTGAGTAAACTCACCTTAATCCTTAGCAAATCCAATATCCAAAATAAGAATAAAGATCCAAGAATAAGAATAAAGATCCAAGCTAGCAACCTCCTTCCTTTCCTTTCTTATATAGCTCACGAACAAAGATGAAAATTGAGAGAGGCTTGGATTTTTCAACTTCTAACTTGCGAGAAGGTCTTGTTATGGTATAAGAAGGCTGCATTCAAAGTTTGAGTTGATTTGGAGTTGGTTTGAATATAGTTTGAGAAAGTTAGTAAGGAAGAGGAAGAAGATGAAGATAAGCCATTAAAAGCTTCACTTTTGCTTAGGAATTTTGTTTAAGAAAAAAGGAGGTATACCTCTCCTTATATAGGAAAATGATGGTGGATAGGAAAAGACCAAAATGCCCTTAAAACCCTAATAGTAATTATGATAGATGGGATGGTGTGTAAGGGAAGTGAAAGGTGTGTAAGAGATGGTAAGTTTGGTTTTTCAAGTAAGCATTCATTTGTATACATATAAGAAGCTTATATACATACACTTAGGATATTTTCTAAAATCTTGATGTGACTAATTATGCTTACATATATATGTGCATATGCATGTACGTGAATACATACACATATATCAAACGACGTTGCAACGATATGAAACAACTTCTATTCAACGATAGGATGTGAATCTGGAAGTTGAATCTCGATCATACTATTAGTTCTTTATAAAATGATTTATTCAAGTAAATAAAACTTGGAAATAAATCCATTAACTTATTTAAACAATTAAAACAAGCATATTCAAATTATAAAGCACTTATTTGAATACTTAAATACCAAAATACAAAAATTTTCCTTAAATGCTCATTTTTTTTAAAATGATGACATCATCAATATATTTAGCCATAAATATGAAAAATATTTTTATTTGCTAATTACTTTTCTAATGAATAACTAGAAATTCATTCAAATTTTCAACAATATTTATTGAGAAAATAGCTATATATAAATAAAATGGTTTTCGGTCACATTTTCGACATTTTTCCAAAAAATATATTTTTGAGAACATTTTTCTGAAATGAGCCAAGGATCATTAATTGTTAATGAAAAGATGTTTAACAAGGTTATAAAATCACATTTACAATATTTAACAAAACTCCAAACTGTTACAATATTTGAAGATTAAGTGTTCAAATTTCCGGGTCTTTACATTCTCCCCCACTTAAAACATTTCGTCCCCGAAATTCAAACAAGAATGAAAAATCAAAGAAGATAGAATAACAAGATGCATATATAGATCACTTCCAAAAACTATATACAAATTAAAAACCAAAAGACATACCATACTAAGATAAGAAACCCTTAGTCTAAGATCAATTCTGGATAAGACTTCCTCAGATTTTCCTCTGTTTCCCATGTACAATCCCGAGCATCCTCACTCCATTGTACCTTGACTAACTTCACAATCTTAGTCCTAAGTTGCTTTATATCTCTATCAATAATTCGAACTAGTTGTCTCAATATAGTCAAATTCGGCTCCACTTCCACGTCTTCTTGTTGCGACGCTTCTACTATCATCGAGGGATCATGCACATACTTACGCAAATGTGATACATGAAATACATTGTGCACCCCTGATAGCCTAATTGGTCACTCGACTCTATACGCGAGTGTACCAATCCTTTCTAGAATTGGGAATGGTCCAATATAACGAGGAGCTAACTTCCCAGCCTTTCCAAACCGAACTACACTTCTCATCGACGTAACTTTTACAAATACAAAGTCTCCAACTGCAAATTCCAAGTCTCTACGCCTTTCATCTGCATAGCTCTTCTGTCGATTCTGTGCTTCCTTGATTCGCTTCTGAATCACTAAGACCTTATCTGATACTTCTCGAACCATATCTGGCCCAAGTACAAGGCGATCTCCAGATTCTACCCAACATGATGGAGATTTGCAAGGCCTTCCATACAATGCTTCAAAAGGTGCCATCCCAATGCTGGCTTGATAACTATTGTTGTATGAAAACTCAACAAGTGGTAAGTGATCTTCCCACGAACCTCCAAAATCTAAGATGCATGCCCGAAGTAAATCTTCTAATACTCGGTTCACCCTTTCTGTTTGCCCATCAGTTTGTGGATGGTAAGCGGTACTCAAACTGAGCTTGGTCCCCAATGTATCATGCAATCCCTTCCAGAAATGACTTGTGAAAATTGGATCTCTATCACTCATGATACTACTTGGAATGCCATGAAGCCTAACTATCTCCTTAATATACAACAACGCCAAACTAGAAGCAGTCCTTGTTGCCTTTACTGGTAAGAAGTGTGCGCTCTTGGTTAACCGATCTACAATCACCCATACACCTTCATTACCTCTCCTCGTCCTAGGCAACCCGTCAATAAAATCCATAGAAATCTGATCCCATTTCCACTTAGGAATCTCGAGTGGCTGAAGTAGCCTGGTCGTCTTTTGATGACTACCCTTCACTTGTTGGCAGTTTGCACACCTACTTACAAATATAGAGACATCCCTTTTCATTCCCTCCCACCAAAATGTTCGCTTCATATCTTGATACATTTCAGTTACCCCTGGATGTATCGTTAATCGTGAATGAGGGCTTTCCGTTAGAACATCCTGCCTGATTCCATTAACATTTGGAACACATAACCTACCATTCATCCTCAAAATTCCACGGTTATCTACTTCGAATCCAGGCCATTTCTCTAGAGCAATATTCTCACTTACCAACTTAGCAATCCTGGCAAGATGAAGATCTCTAAGTTGATTCTCTTCGATACGACTCATCAAGGTTGGTCGAACTTCTATATTTGCCATAACTGCATATCTTATACTGAGCGTGTCGGCTAGAACATTAGCCTTTCCTGGGGTATACGTGATGTCTAGATCATAGGCTGCAAGAAACTCCAACCACCTTTGTTGCCTCATGTTCAAGTCTTTTTGCGTAAAAAGATACTTCAAGGATTTGTGGTCCGTATATAACTTGAACTTCTCACCTAACAAATGATGCCTCCACATTTTTAATTCAAACACAACGGCTAATAACTCCAAGTCATGAGTCGCATACCTTGTTTCATGTAGTTTGAGCTGACGGCTCGCATAAGCAATAACTCTCCCATGTTGCATCAACACAGCACCTAACCCAGTTCCACAAGCATCAGTGTAAACAGTCAAACCTTCACCTCCATCTGGCACAGTAAGGACAGGAGCACTAGTTAACTTTTCCTTAATCTTTATGAAGGCTTGCTCGCACTTCTCTGTCCATACAAATTTGATATCTTTCTTTGTCAGCTTTGTTAAACAAGAAGCGATCTTTGCGAAATCCTGGATAAACCTTCTATAATAGCCAACTAGACCCAAAAAGCTTCTAATATCTGTAGCTCTTTCTGGCCTTCTCCAGTCTTGAACAGACACAACCTTCGCAGGATCAACAGAAATACCTTCAGTAGAAACAACGTGGCCCAAAAATCTAACTTCAAAACGCCAAAAATGACACTTCGAGAATTTTGCCTTCAAAACAATATCCCTCAATGTTTCTAGTACTATCCTCAAATGGCGTGTATGTTCTTCCTCGGTCTTAGAGTAGACCAGAATATCATCAATGAATACAAGAACAAACTTATTCAACACATCTCGAAAAACCCGATTCATTAGGTCTACGAAATACGCTGGAGCATTAGTTAGACCGAACAGCATAACTAACCACTCATAAAATTTATTGGACCTAAAAGCGATTAAGGGTACACTCTCCTCTGCTACCCTCAACTGATGGAATCCTGTAGCAAGATCTAGTTGAGAAAACACTTGAGCTCCATGAAGCTGGTCGAATAAGTCATCTATCCTAGGCAAAGGATACTTGTTCCTAATAGTTCGTTTGTTGAGCTCGCGATAATCAACACATAATCTTAATAAACCATCTGCCTTTGTAGCAAAGACAACAGGTGCTCCCCAACTCGAACGACTTGGTCAAATCAAGCCCTTTTGTAATAGATCATCCACCTGAATAGATAGCGCCAACTTCTCCTTTGGTGCTATCCTTCGAACAAGCAACACGATAGGCTTTGCATCTTTAACCAAATCAATGCGAAACTCTATCTCCCGATGAGGTGGTAAACCTGACACCTCCTCGAAGACATCTGCAAATTCTCGAACAATGGGAATAGAACTCGATTCTTCCTCCGCCACATCCAAGGAATAAAGGAAACTAGTCATAAGTGAGCTAGGTCCTCCACAAAATATTATGAAATATTTCCCTTCATCTGTCTTAAATGAGACAGTTCCCTTCTTACAATCTAGAACCCCAGAATATCGAGACAGCCAATCCATCCCGAGTAGGACATCAAAACCCATAAAACCTAATAAATATAAATCACAAGGGAAGAGTTCGTCATAATAAGAAATCGGAAATCCTAAGCATCCCATACAAAGATTTGACCTCCAATAGGGTTCAACACACAAATAGATTCTAAAGCCATTACTGGCTCAAGTTTCAGTTTATCAACAGAGTACGAGAAATGAAATTTAAGGAAGCACCGGAATCAAATAAGAAACGAATAGGAATGCCAAAAATAGATAGAATACCTTCCATAACTTGCTTCCCTTTTGCTGTTGCAGAAGTGGAAGGTGCTGAAGCTAAAGAAAAAGCTCGAGGTTGTTCCCCCTTCTGAAGAAGTGGACACTCCCTAGCAAAATGACCCGGCTTATGACAGTTGTAGAAGCCATCCCTTGGAGCAAACTGAGTCTTGATTGTCTGTGATTCAATCTTCAGATACTTAGCCATTGGTGCCTTAAGCACAGGTGTCCTTTCCACCTGTTTCTTCTTAGCCTCCGTACAGTTCTTAGCAAAATGGCCCTTCTTCCCGCAGTTATGACAAGTAAACCTAGATATATCTTTATTTGGTTGAAACTTCCTCTTATTCTCGCTTGTCGGTGCCGAATTAGCTGATTTCGGAACCAAACCTTCAAACCTCAATCCCATGTTTACCAAATCCAAATAGGGTGCCAAGATGTATTTTGTCATATCTCGATGAAACTCAGGACGTAATCCTGTAATGAACTTATCATTCTTCTTCAGTGGCGTATCAATCAGACCTGGTCCAAATAAAGACAATGTAGTGAATCGCTTCTCATACTCTGCTACCGTCATAGCCCCCTGCTTCAAGTCCAAGAAGTCTTTCCAGCTTCCGGAACATATTTCTTTTCAAATTCCTCCTTAAATTAGGCCCAAGAAAAGTCGTTCTCTTGGACATCCAAAATAATCAGATTCCACCAATCCATAGCTGTATCAGATAAATGTCATGATGCCAATCGACGTTTCATTGCATCATCTAGCTCCATATCCCCAAATATACGGTCGCATAGCTTGAGCCAAGTCTGATCTTCTACAATCGACTCCGAGCCACTAAACCTCCTTCCCCCAAGCCTCTCATAGTCACGAAAAAGTGAAGCAAATCCCTTCTGAGGAATGACTTGCACGACCTCCTCTACAACACCTACTATTGGTTCCTCCACAGAAGCTACATTACTCGGTGCACGATTCTCACCATTAGTGACAGTACTAGCTCGGCCACCTCTACCTCTGCCTCCTCTACTATTTGCAGTACGAGTACTCACAGTTTACTACCAGAATTATAGCAAACATCTTTAGAATACTTGAAGATAGAATTATCTCAAGGAAACGATACAAAGAAGGGTTTACCAAGAAGAAGGACCTTATTCAAGAAAGGGTTGCGGGAAATAGACATTCCAAAGGAATATTTTCAAAGTCTAGTTTTCAAAATACAAAAACGCTCTCATATGTATAATACACACAACTCATTCTAGGGTGTCGCTTACCCCATCTCTAATGAGCCACACCCAACCAAAGTCAAGGTGTTCGCTCAACCTTGTGCTCTGATACCAAATTAAACGACCCGATTTTTCGAACCTCAAAAGTCAACACTAAATACATCCACGGTATTCGTGTGCCAAACATCCAAGTGCCGGAAAGATGAATTGTTGGGTTAAAAAAAAAGTAGAACAAGGAAGAAAGAATAGAACATCGGAATCTCACAGCCGAACGAAAATATATGATATCAACATAGTACAAAGGGTTACTCTAAATAAAGGAATTTCAGAGTTACAATAACCTAAGTACCATAATCATCCTGGACAGTTATAACTGCCTGTCCTCACAATGCTGATATGTACATAACTAATATAGTACAACTGAAATAGAAATAAGTAGATAGATAATGGAAGCCTCCAGCTCGTCTTCCAAACTTTAAAGCATCCAAAGTAAAACCTGCCATACTCAGCCCACTCGAAGGAGTACATGAGGATTTTAGGAAAACCAAAACCAAGCGTCAGACATCAGTCTGGTATGAGAAAACTCAAGATTGCATGTAACAATATTAAGGGGACCGTGCAGATAACCGCTCCGGTTTTCCCCTCAAAAGAAACCAACCATTTATTAAGTTTACTATAGTTGTATTATAGATAATGTCTAGGGTGTAGAATATACATAAATCACATAGATGGAATGGTTACATTGGTTACATTCGACAGCTATTAAGTGTACAAACAAAACCGCTAAGGTATGTTCATATATTGGATTTTCCATCGGAGATCTCTCAATATAGATCCAAACTCCATGCACAAGGGTCAGAAAGTACCTCCGAGCGTAGCATATCTCTAGATAAAATATACCATAAGGTAAACAAAACTGGGCCACGCACGAAACACCGAAGTGCACCACGTGGAACCAAATATATCCAACTCCCACGCGCAACTTCGAGGAGCTCCCGCACGATTCGATATAAGCATACACTAGATATGGAGTCAATATATCCTGCCATAGGTTAGCAAAACCTCAGATTGTGCTCCTACTCTGTTTTTAGCCATATCCGATGTCGAAGTTTCGTTCGGCATCTTTCACGCGAGTCTTCATCACTCGAACATAACACGAATCCCTAATTGGATTCCTACTTCTCGAACATATCACGAATCACTACTTTGATCCGAGCATCACGAGAAGTTTCCCAATCTTCATATAGATTCACTTTTCTTCTTCAACCGCTTCCAAAACGTAGAATTCGTACTCTAGTTTTGAAGTGGTATTCGATGTGTAGAACACTTATTGATCCCGGGCTCTTCAAAACTAGTCGATGAATTTCCGATTAACTCAATTCCGGTTCTTTCAAAAGTAAGTGAATGCTAGAGACATTTCATACCAACACTCCTCCCCGGAGGTTCTCATTGGTATGAACTCGTGAAGCTTTCCCGATACTTCTTAAGTTATAATGGTATAGTTCGATAGTCGATTAATCGACTGTCTAGTCAAAACAATAGCTTATAGAAACCATGGTTCGTGCACTTAACTCGTTTTTGACATTATCAACTTAACTATCCCTCGGTCAAGAGTGAGGCCGGGCAAGTTAGAGCACTGGTTGCATATCACCCCTTGCCTAGACACCCCATTCTTGACACTCATAAATAGATAAGCATACTCGTCGGCTTATTAGAATTAAGCACAGTATCCATGATATTCAATAAACAAGTAATTAACATGGTTAACATGTTTCCAACATTACCAACCTATCTATTCCTCGGCCAAGAGGGAAGCCGGTAGGTTAGAGCTCTATTGCTCCGCCCCTACTCGACATCAATCTTAACTCTCACAAATAGATAAGACTACTTCGTTGGCTTATTAGTGTTAAGCATTATTAGTTACCTTTTTAATCTAATGACTTAATCATGACGAGGTTTAGCAATTCATAACCCTTTTCTAACCTTTGTTTTATTTGGAAAGATATTTTATAAGAAGATATTTGGAAGATATTTAGAATGAAGATATTCTAGAAGAAGATATTTAGAAAGAAGATATTTAGAAAGAAGATATTTTAGAAGAAGATATTTTGAAAGAGGATATTTAGAAAGAAGATATTTCACAAGATAAGACCATTTACATAAATTTAAAGAACATTTACAATACTTAGAAATCCAAAAATCAAGGTAAAACGGGTAGTTTTGCACTAGTGAAGTTTTGGTCATTTTCAAGGGGGTAGTTAGCATTTTACTATTCAATCACTTCGAGGTAGTAAACATACAAGTAAAACAAGATCTTATATGATATGATATCACTAAATATGCCTTTACAAAGTTCCATACAAAGTGTTGAAAACAAAACAATTCAAACTGCATCTATAGCAACTATCGCTATAAGTGTGCTTTCAAG
This sequence comes from Allium sativum, assembly GCA_030737875.1. Taxonomy (NCBI): domain Eukaryota; kingdom Viridiplantae; phylum Streptophyta; class Magnoliopsida; order Asparagales; family Amaryllidaceae; genus Allium; species Allium sativum. Next base: position 60,783,438 of record CM060924.1, read on the forward strand.
TTCAAGTCCACAATATGTCAATTCCCTACTAATCCTTATGTGCTTTGTTTCAAGTCAATTCCACTTGTTATACAAGTTAATTCAAGTCCAAATCCAAGTTCATTCAAGTCCATTCCAATCCATTAACATGGATTACATATGTCACTTACTTTTAAAGTAAGAATCAAGTTAACATTTTTAACATAAGTTACCAACATTCAAGCAACTTTAACAATAGTTAAAAACATGCAAAAGAATTATGTTAGCTGTCCTAAATAGTGAGTAAACTCACCTTAATCCTTAGCAAATCCAAGATCCAAAATAAGAATAAAGATCCAAGAATAAGAATAAAGATCCAAGCGAGCAACCTCCTTCCTTTCCTTGCTTTTCCTTGCTTCCTTGCTTATATAGCTCACGAACAAAGATGAAAATTGAGAGAGGCTTGGATTTTTCAACTTCTAACTTGCTAGAAGGTCTTGTAATGGTATAAGAAGGCTACAATCAAAGTTTGAGTTGATTTGGAGTTGGTTTGAATATAGTTTGAGAAAGTTAGTAAGGAAGAGGAAGAAGATGAAGATAAGCCATTAAAAGCTTCACTTTTGCTTAGGAATTTTGTGTAAGAAAGAAGGAGGTATACCCCTCCTTATATAGGAAAAGGAAGGTGGATGGGAAAAGACCAAAATGCCCTTAAAACCCTAATAGTAATTATGATAGATGGGATTGTGTGTAAGGGAAGTGAAAGGTGTGTAAGAGATGGTAAGTTTGCTTTTTCAAGTAAGCATTCATTTGTATACATATAAGAAGCTTATATACATACACTTAGGATATTTTCTAAACTCTTGATGTGACTAATTATGCTTACATATATATGTGTATTTGCATGTATGTGAATACATACACATATATCAAACAACGTTGCAATGATACGAAACAACTTCTATTCAACGATAGGATGTGAATCTGGAAGTTGAATCTCGATCATACTATTAGTTCTTTATAAAATGATTTATTCAAGTAAATAACACTTGGAAATAAATCCATTAACTTATTTAAACAATTAAAACAAGCATATTCAAATTATAAAGCACTTATTTGAATACTTAAATACCAAAATACAAAAACTTTCCTTAAATGCTCATTTTTTTTAAAATGATGACATCATCAATATAGTTAGCCATAAATATGAAAAATATTTTTATTTGCTAATTACTTTTCTAATGAATAACTAGAAATTCATATAAATTTTCAACAACATTTATTGAGAAAATAGCTATATATAAATAAAATGGCTTTCGGTCACATTTTCGACATTTTTCCAAAAAATATATTTTTGAGAACATTTTTCTGAAATGAGCCAGGGATCATTAATTATTAATGAAAAGATGTTTAATAAGGTTATAAAATCACATTTACAATATTTAACAATACTCCAAACTGTTACAATATTTTAAGATTAAGTGTTCAAATTTCCGGGTCTTTACATTGAGGGAGGATCGGAGGACCACCGGAGAGGGGGGCGGGAAAATCGGCTAACGGCGGCGCAGGTGGGATCGACGGCAATGGTGTGGGGAGGCTTGGGCGACGGGTCGACGTGGGTTGGGGGTTTCTCTTTTTTTTTTAATTTTAGAAAATGAACGGGAGAGAGTGTAAGGGGGTGGGGGGCTCTATAATATAATTTATTTATTTATTTAATTAAATTTATTTCTCCTTTAAAGTTGACTTTTCATTCAACCTCCAAACGAGACCCAACGACTGTCACCCCCAGCTAATTACCCCCATTCTGAATGCAATGGGATATGTTCCGCAAGCCAGTTCGGCTGTTTCGATAGGTTTTCGTTGAATTTAAAATATAAATCTTTATATATTCAATTTAAACGCACATTTCAATTTACCGGGGCCTCATATTAACTCTAAAATTACCGAAAAATTATTTCCAGCTTCGTATTGACGATACGGTACTAACAAAACTAATTTCGTCAAATTCTGAGATCGTTTGAAAAATGGCTATTTTCTAGTCGATCAAAATTGACTGAAAATGTTAAAACACGTTTTCTTCTGCCACACTTACATATTGATTCAGAAAATTATGAATTTTGGAATCTAGCAATAATTTGACATCCCGGATCCAACAAAAGTGGTTTCGTTGAAAACAGAGGTAGTTTGCAAAATCGCTATTTTTAAGGGCTATATTTCCCTAGCGACTATTCTGACTTTTCAACTGGGCATAACTTTTTATCCCCGCTATGAAATTTCAATTTTTCGGATTCGTTGGAAAGATATTCTCAGTTAGATTCTAATATTTCTGGTTTCGCTAAAATCCAGTTTATTTTGAGTCCAGTGCATTCATTTGAAATTCAAAATCGAAATTTCAAACTACTTTGCCATTTTCAATTCCTTTTGTAATTAAAAATAAATATTTATATTCTAACATCGATTCAAATAAATATATACATTCTAATTCTATTCAAAATGATTCTCATTGTCATTATTTAAAATAATTCATTTTAAATATTCAAAATAATTCATTTTAAATATTCAAAATTCATTAAAATTGCCAAAATAAAAATTTTAAATTGGCTCAGATTTTCCTAGTTGTTACAATCTCCCCCGCTTAAAACTTTTCGTCCTCGAAGGAACGAAGCTGAAAGTTATTTAACTAACCAACTCAACTTCATTATTTTCATTACGGCTTAAGTTCTTCAACTTTTCAGTTTCTAAGAACTTTTCAAATTTTTCAAAAATTTGGCTAACATCCTAAATTTTAGAAATATTTCGCCATAACCTCCCCTACACTGGGAGCATCGGGATATTTCGAACAGCCTCCCTTGGCCCTCACCAATCCAAAAGAAAAAGAAAAAGCCAAGAGGCTAGCCAATCGGCACATAAAATCATCAAAACCCCAAGAAATATAATAAACATGTACCTATTTGTCGGCAAACAATTTTATTCCTCTGCTCTAGCCTCCTTGCTATGACCTGTTCAATGGATATACATGTATATGCATGCAATTTTAATCAATTTTCAATTCAGTTCTAAATTTGGTTCCATTAGGCTAAATGGTTCAAAATTTTAATAAATGAAACCAATAATCAAACAACACAATCAGCAATCAATTAGTGGATTATCGTTTCAAATTCATAATTTTGATAAATATACAGAAAATCATGTTTTTGAGGCCAAATCACAACAATAGACCTATCTAGTTTTGGTTCTCACACCAGTCTGATGGAAATATATAGATATCCCACTTTCGAAACTCAAACATAAATTCTAATGAAGATCGATCAATCATCAAAACTATCTCCGGGCGACAAGAGTGTGATTCCATATCTATCCAGTATATTAAAACTTCGAATATACTTTCATGACGCGTATATGCAAAATCTTTATATACTCGATTGTCCAAATTCAATACAAATAAAATATTCAAAAAAGTACAAAATGGTTTAAATTTTCAAAAAAAAACTTGTTTTCATTTTTATTTTTAAAAAATAACACTCTTTCGACTCGCTTTAGGATACTACTGATCCCATCTCTAACAAGCCATTCTTATTGGACATTACTAGTCCAATCTCTAATGAATTCTTTCGTTTGGTTCTAATGTGTCTTGTTCTCGGGCTCTGCAAACCAAAGCTCCGATACCAACTTTACCGACCCGAATTTCCCCGCGAAGGAAAGCACGGATTGCTTTGAGAACAACACAAATCGAAACGCAAACAGAAGAACTTTTCATTGTTTATTACAACAATTCCATCAGAATACAAGAATATACAGAGTATGAATAAATATTGCACATTTGACAAATATCAGAGATTTAAATTACATTTAAATACATAGCAACGGAAAAATAATACAACATACAACTGAAAGAAGTACACAGATACAGAGCTTTCTGAATATCACTTCAGCTATATACCAGGATCCTGTGAATATAAATCTGCAAAACCCAACCACTAGCTTCCCGTGCGGAAAATAAGGGTACCCAGAGTTTAGGTTAAAACAATAAACTCTAGGTCAGTCATGTGACTGGTGTGAGAACTAAAAAAGTTATTAATTTGATTTTAAAGTTTGGTAAATCAATGGACCACGCCGTATAACACGGAATGGATTTTTACCTCAAGAATACCAGTGCATAAACAAACAGCGCAATGCTAAATAAAGAACAATGAAGCTGTTCTAAGACCCAGGCCCCATCAAAAAATGCAACGCAAGCCGGAGGATGGGGTTTTACCTTATAACAGCCAAGTAATGCTTGATACGCAAAATTTAATCTTTTATTATTACTATTAGTGAAGAAAACAACTTCGAATATAAAATAGACGACATGGGTACCATATATCATGTCGCCATACTAGGCTCTACAAATAAAACCGAAATGTCACGTATTGGAAATTGGATTTCTGTCATGAGTCGAGGCAAGGGAAAGCTCCTCTCCGTTCGAGACACTCTAGCAAATGTCTCAGGACCACACACAGCGATCCTGGATCTTCAGGGTCGGTCCTCTCTTACTTTTGAGGATTTGTATTCTTGAACACATGTTTCCCGGTCCTATCAGATCTATATCCGAGGTGCCTAGCATTCCAACAACCACACAGGTAAAATAATTAAATGTCAGGGCTGGTAGGTCACTGACAACGCCCATAGCTAGAAAGAAACGTCATGCTCTCCCTGCAGTCACTATCCCGTTTTGACTCATACCAAGGTGTGAGGCTCGCGAATCAACGCTATACATAAAGTTATGCCATGTAGGCCGTGCTTTGATCACCAACCACAAGACTTCGCTTTCCAACAGATGCCTTGATCATTTGCCACTTAGGCATTCCACACAGGAAATTCATGCCATGCGATTGATATCCATCGATATATGACCTCTGAGCTCGTACATCTCAGAGAAGGGCGTTAAGCAAGAGAATAAATTCTCCGCCGCCAAACAGATATATATTTAATAGAAATCAATCACACAGAATAAAAGCCAATGTCAGACATACAGTCCATTTACAAGTTCGTTATGGGACTGAACAAAACCGGAGGAACCTTGTTCCTCGCATATCCATCGATCTCTAAGTACGTCTGAACGATCACCAACTGATTCGCTCGTCTTGGGTGTACATCCCAATCAAGATCATCAATAATCATCCAAACGATGTGAAGACCTCATGTCTTCAACCAGCGTCTTCATCATCGACTTATCGTCGAATCAGTTATTCAAAATGGGTATAAACCCGGCCTTTCCAAATAACCCGCGTATATAATAAACAAGTGTTACACAAATGCAACATACGCCTCATTCCAATTCGGAATATTCTTTTATTAAAATATTCACATTCTTAAGGAAAGGTTCCCATTAACTTTATCAAAGATAAATTCTTTAAAATTTATTCTTTAATCTTCCATTGGATATCATTTCAAACCATGTCAAGGTTTTCCCAACTAGTCGGGATTATCGAACCACACCGAAGTAATTATTTATTTTATTTCTCAATCCCAACCTATTTATCCCATGGAGCAAAACTGGTAATACTCCTTATCTAACCCAATGGTGTTATCAGTAAATATTAATTACCATTTCACGTTCAAATCTAATTAAAGATTTAACTATCGCTTTGGAGCAAAATTGGTGATACTCCATTCTCGATTATTTCAATCTAATTAAAGATTCATTAAAACTCCACTTAGTTTTAATCTTCCCAAAAATCAATATTAATGATTATTCAAAGCTAAGAAGTTAATCTTATCTTTAACTGGGTTAAAGAACCAATGTCATTTAAAAACACGGTTCACGAAAAACCCAAAATTCCATTCCATTGTTAATCGGGTTAAATAACAGGTGTTATTCAAAACACCGCTCACGACAAACCCAAAAACCAATTTAAATTCAATTCCAATTAAATACTAATTAACTGGACAATTTCACTAAATCTTAATTAAAAATTTATTCTTTTCTAAACTTGGTTCAAGAATAGTGTTATTTAAGACACCATTCACGACGAACCCAAAATCCCATTTGATATTAAATACAAGGCTCTGAATAAAAAATATATCGGTTTATATTCAATATCAAATTCTAAAACCAACAAATATCGTATTGGAAATAATGATATAAATATATCTTTCAAATTTCCACAACCATATATGTATAATCACGAAATCCAACATCGAAATATTCCGAAGATAATTTCGGTTCAAATCCATTCCAATTCGTATATTGGAAATTCTGATTATTTTTAAAACCACTTTAAATCCAATTTATTTATTCAAAAATATTGGATTATAATTCTAGTTCATAACTAGTTCCTTTCGATAAAAATATATTTTTTATCCTTTTTAAATATGGGATTTTTCACCCCAATTCTTTCTAAATCATTTATTATGATTTTTCACAAATTATTAATATTTTTAATAATTTTATCAAGGCCCATTCAGTCGATTTCCAATAACGGTCGTCGAACTGCACTTACAACGAATTTTCCAAATTTGATTTGGACAGAATTCCAAATCCAACCATTAGATTTAAATTTTCTAATATTCATTGGAAATCTCTTTTTGATACGAACCCAACGGTTCCAGTTTCAGGAGAATCCGACGGTCCGACCTCCCGTAACATCAATTCGAAGTCAATGGTCGAAATTCGTGAACTTTCGCGGCGCGGCACGTTCTATTCAGCGCATTTAATATATATAATATATTTATTATATATATTTCGTCGACTTCAATTCTAAACGTATTTTATAAATCGTTTAAATTCGTTTTAAAAACGATTCCAACTTCATATTCAATTTTTAAACCAAAATTGAATATTCCATATCATTAATATATAAATGATAATGTTTTCAAAATATTAGATTTTGAAATCACTTCCTTTTCTATATTCATTATAAAAACGAATATAACCGATATAAATATCGTTCGCATCAAAATAGCGCAAATCTAATCAACACGGCTTCATATATTTCAATAACTTCGTTTTTCTATTCAACAAATGAATATTTTCTTCAACACATGAATATATATTTTATTCAACACATGAATATTTATTCATTCTTACTTACAATAAAAAAGTGAATTTTATTGTATAAATATTTTATTCAACACATAAATATTTTCAATACATGAATATTCTCAACATATGAGTATCGTCAACTCATGATTATTTTGTCTATTTTATATATTTGATAAAATTGTGTTTTATATCGTTTAATTCTTAATTAGACTCTAACCGTAAATCAGTAAGAGAACGATTCCCTAAGTATTAACCCCGAAGGCCGGAACCAACATCAGATTAATACCAAAGAAACCACTCATCTTAACTAGTTTTCGGTTAGTTTCTAATTTTATATATGATAAAGATGTGAATTTTATTGTTAAAATACTTCGTTCAACACATGATAAGTTTCAACACATGAATATTCTCAACACATGATTATCGTGAACACATGACTCTTTTGTTTATTCAACACATGAATATTCAATTTCCTGTTCTGAATATTATTTTAAAATATTCTTTATTTTCTAAATTGGAATGAGGCCCAATCAATTACCATATAATGTTAATTATATTGATTCCATACAACACATGTATATAATAGCAATGATAAATAATCGACCATCATCCAAAATGCACTACACAACACTCTGTCAACCTATCGATTGACATACAACTAAGCAATCGGAATTAGTGTACGTCAAATATCATCCCAATACTTGTTTGGGGTTTCAATCCACAAACACTGAATATTATTTGTATAGTTGGGCGACATGTAAAATTTATTGTCCCAATCAATATCAGTCAAATCAGTGTACATAAACAAATCGTTCGAATTGTAAATGAATATTTATTTATTCACATTCACGTTAAATTTATATTTTTAATGGTAAATAATTTATTTCAACACATGAATATATTTTCATTCATTCCGCATCACAATCAATTTTCACCACACAACAAAATCAAACAAGTCGTCCATGGTTTGTGGACGGCGGGTGTCGGGTGTTGCTAAGCACCGTCTGCATCCTAATATATAATTTTAACTAGAAAACAAGAATTAAAGTGAGAAGTTCTCATCAGTTAGCTAAACCAAACACCGCGACTTTTCATATGTAGGAAATCTTCGCCGTGTTTCCTTTTGTCACTTTCGTTGTCCGTATTCACTACATATATAAAAATCACATTTTTATATGGTATTCATATAAATAAAAATCACATCTTTATATGGTTTAAAAATCTTACCTTTGCTTAATTTAAAATCAAATCTTTTTATATTTAAAAATATAACCTTTTCTAAACTAAAGATCTAATCTTTTTATGAATAAAGTTCTTTTCATTATCATGTTAAAAATCTTAACTTTTCTTCACTATACATATAATAAAAATTGTATTTTTATTTCAAACCTATTCATATAAAAATCGTAACTTTATAAATTCCATTAGCTATAAAAATCTCATTTTTAAAACAAATCTTCCTATATAAAAATTAAACTTCTAAAACAATGTCATATATACGAAATTCGGGTCTTTAACAATTTTATCAATATATAAATTCAGTTAAGCAAGAAAACTCACTGTCGATCTCGAAGAAAGGGGGAGGAGGGGGTCCACGTCTGTCAGCGTGGCCAGCGGAAAGGCATGGGGTGGCGCAGAACCAGAGGTGGCGGTGTTCATGTCCTACGGTAGCGGATTGGGGTTTAAATGGGTTTGGGTATGGGCTATGGGAGGATTGAGGGAGGATCGGAGGACCACCAGGGGGGAGGGAAAATCGGCTAACGGCGGCGTAGGTGGGATCGACGGCGATGGAGAGGGGAGGCTCGGGCGACGGGTCAATGCGGGTTGGGGGTTTCTTTTTTTTTTAAAATTTTCAGAAAATTAACGGGGATAGAGAGTATAGGGCGGCTTTATAATATAATTAATTTATTTAATTTAATTTATTTCTCCTTTAAAGTTGACTTTTCATTCAACCTCCAAACGAGACCCAACGACTGCTGCCCCTAGCTAATTACCCACATTCCGAACGCAATGGGATATGTCCCACAAGCTAGTTCGGCTGTTTCGATAGGTTTTCATGGAATTTAAAATATAAATCTTTATATATTCAATTTGAATGCACATTTCAATTTACCAGGGCCTCATATTAACTATAAAAATTCCCAAAAAATTATTTCTAGCTTCGTATTGACGTTACGGTCCTAACAAAACTAATTTCGTCAAATTCTTAGACCGTTAGAAAAATGGCTATATTCTGGTCAATCAAAATTGACTGAAACCGTTAAAACACGTTTTCTTCTGCCACGCTCATATGTTAATTCAGAAAATTGTGAATTTTGGAATCTAGCAATAATTTGACATCCTGGATCCAACAAAAGTGGTTTCGTTGAAAACAGAGGTAGTTTGCAAAATTGCTTTTTTTAAGGGCTATATTTCCATAGCGACTATCCTGAATTTTCAACTGGGCATAACTTTTTTATCCCCGCTATGAAATTTTAATTTTTCGGATTCGTTGGAAAGATATTCTCAATTAGATTCTAATATTTTTGGTTTAGCTAAAATTCGGTTTATTTTTAGTCCTGTGCATTCATTTGAAATTTGAGATCGAAATTTCAAACTATCGCGCCATTTTCAATTCCTTTTATAATTAAAAATAAATATTTATATTCTAACGTCGATTCAAATAAATATATACATTCTAATTCTATTCAAAATAAATTTCTCGTCGTCATTATTCAAAATAATTCATTTTAAATATTAAAAATTCATTAAAATTGCAAAAATAAATTTTTTAAATTGGCTCAGATATTCCGGGTTGTTACACGTTCATCGAACTGCATTGACAGCGACCTTTTCAAAATTTTATTTGGACATAATTTGAATTCCAACCGTTAGATTTCAAATCTCTTATATTCGTTGGAAAGGTCTTTTCGATACGAACCCAACAGTTCCTGTTTTAGAAGAATCCGATGGTAGTATCTCCCGTAATGTCAATTCGAAGTCAATGGTCGAAATTTGCGAATGGTCGCGGCGCGGCCCATTCTATTCAGGCCATTAAATATATATTATATATGTTTCGTCGATTTCCATTTAAAACGTATTTTATATATCGTTTATTAATTCTTTTTGAAACGATACTTTCATTTCAATTTTAAATCAAAATTGTATACTCCTAATCAGTATAATATTTAAATGATAATATTTTCAAAATATTAGATTTTGAAATAATTTCCTTTTCGATATTCATTATAAAAATGAATAAAATCGATTCGCGTTAAAATGGCATAAATCTAATCAACACGGCTTCACACATTTCAATATTTTCGTGTCCATCCAAAATCGGACATAAAATTCACATTTCAACACTTCACTGAATATTATTTTAAAATATTCATTATTTTAAAATATTTCCTTATTTTAAAATATTTGTTCCTTTTTTTATTTGAATCAGACCCAAACAATTACCATATAATTTATTTATATGGATTTCATACAACACATGTACTCAACAATCATGACACACAATCAACCATCATCCAGAGTGCATTACATAGTTGCATAAGCATTAAATATAAATAATTAAAGCTTACAACTTCTGTCAAACAATAAATTGACATACAACTAAACTATTGGGATTAGTGTATGTCGAATATCATCCCAATACCCGTATGGGGATTCAACCAACATATACTGAATATTATTAGTGCAGTTAGGCGATGTGTAAAATTTATCGTCCCAATCAATATCAGTTAAATGGGAGTACATAAACAAATCGTCCGATTTGTAAATGAATATTTATTTTATTTCAGGAATTTTATGCCGTTCATATATACGTTAAAAATTATATTTTAACGATAAAATATTTATTTGAACACTTAACTATTTTTACTAGTTCATACGTTCAATAAAAATAATATTTTTATTGTTTAAACATTTTATTCCACACATGAATATTTTATACAGTTCATACATTCAATAAAAATAATATTTTTATTATTCAAATATTTTATTCAACACATGAATATTTTATATAGTTCATAAACACATTAAAAATAACAATTTTAATAAATAAATATTTATTTCAGGAAGTTTCCGCATTACAACGGCGCGATATTAGAACCGGAGTAATGTCTAGCATTACCCTTCTCCTGATACTGGCTCGCGCCATGCACAATAATCACAACCAATTCAAATAATCACACAATCAATTTTATAATCACAATCCAAATTTCCACAATACAATCCAAACAAACAACTATGGTTTGTACAATAAATAGTGGCGGGGGCTTCTAAGCCCCGTCTACATCCTAGTATATATTAAACTGTAAATAAATTTGAGTGAGAAAGAGTTCTCACATTCGTTTCACTCTGCCAGTCTGTAATTGATGATCTAGATTTAAATTCACCTCAAATTCTAATTTGCTCCATTTCCGTTCTGGTCAGTTCCATTGTGTAGATATCGTTGAGATGATTCCAATGGATCTGAAATCATCGGATCCTGACCTCGTACGAAGAAGATACGATAATCAACACGTTAATTACATAATTGAAATAAATAATTTATTAATTCCATTTTCACCCTATAAACCGTTCAACCTGCTGCTGCCCCTCGTCAACCTCCTCATGCAGCCGTCCACAGGCCTCTGGACCCATGACCAACCACCTCCGCCTCTTCCTGCTTGTGTGGCGTGCCACCGCCAGTGGTGGCGGTCTCTACCTCGTCACTATCGATGAGAAATTCCCATTACCCCCTATTCAACATCACCGTCTGATTGCTGCCACCTTCGGCCACCAGACAGTCATGGACCACCGCCAATCAGAGTGGCTCACCAAGAGGAACCAACCACCTTCGATCGCCATCGCCCGCCAACCCCTGTAGCCGTCAGAAATTAACGATCTTCATTTCGAGCTATTATCTTTCGCTGATTCACTTGGAGGCGGGTTTTTTTTCTAGGTTGACCATTCGGAGCGTTTGACTAGGGTTTTGGACAATGTGTTGTTATTTATACTTATTTTAATAATATTTAATTTCCAAATTATTGGCTTATCGATCCGAACTCCAAATCAAACCCAACGATTATCGCCCCTAACCGAATACCCCCATTCTGAAAACAATGGGGTACATCCGGTAAGCCAATTCGACTGTTTCGATCAGTTTTCATCAAAATTAAAATATAAATTAATGTAACGTTCAAAATTGATTTTAACGTACATTTTAATTTACCGGGGCCACATACTAACTTCAACAATTCCAGAAAAATAAATATATCTACGTTTTGACTATACGTTCCTAACAAAACTAATTTCGTCAAATTTGGAGGTCATTTGAAAAATGGCCAATTTCTAGTCGATTAAATTCAAACTGAAAGTACTAAACACGTTGAAATTCACCACGCTCACATATTAATTCCAAAAATTATGAAAATTGGAATCTATCAATAATTTGACATTTCGAATCCAACAAAAGTGGTTTCATCGAAAATGGAGTTCGTTTGCAAAATAGGTATTTTTAAGGGCTATATATTATTTAAAAAATATATATATATTCCATAGCAACTATTCTAAATTTTAAACTGGACATAACCTTTAATTTATATTATGAAATCTCAGTTTCTTAACTTTGTTAGAAAAATATTATTAAACAGATTCAAATATTTTTGGCTTTACTAAAATCCGAGTTATTTTAAATCATGTACATTCATTTGAAATTTGAAATCGAATTTTCAAACTACTACGTCGTTTCAGGCTCGTTTTATAATTAAAATAAATTATTCGTTCTAACTACGTTTAAAATAAATTTTTAATCATTATTATTTAAAATAAATAATTTTAAATATTAAAAATCTATTTAAATAGCTAAAATATTAATTGGTTCTGAAGAACCAGGTTGTTACAATGATGGCCATTCAATTCCCATCCAATTTATATATATTGCAAAATTCTGGTTATATCAAAACCATTTCAATTCCTTTCTGTTCTTTACTCAAGTTGATAAACAACTTATTCAGATAAAAATATCCTTTATCTTTCCAAATGTGGAATATTTCATCCAAATTTTTTTCAAATCATTTATTACTGTTTATCATAATTTTTCCCTATTTTTAATCATTTAAAAATGTGCCCTTTCAGTTAAATGATGTTTCAAGTCATTTAACTACACTAGCGCTGCCTTTATTTAAATTTGAATTGAACATTTCTCAAAATCTAACCGTTATATTTCAAATCTATTATTATCATTTGAAAGATCTTTTCAAAATGAACCTAATGGTTCCAGTTTTAGGAGAATCTAAGGATCAGATCTCTCGGTTCGTCAATTCAAATTTACAGGTTGAATTTCGCGAACTATCATTGCGCGACACATCATACTCAAGCTCGAATAAATATATAATTAAAATATAAAATTGAATATGATTCCAAAATAATTTATAAATATTATAAGTTATTCACAACTACCATTTGAAATCTTATTTCAATATTTTCCTTTCAAAATCAAATTTCTTCATATTAAACCATTATATTATATATAATAGATTTCGTCAATCTCCATTCAAAACGTATTTTATAAAATGTTCCATTAATTCCTTTAAAAACAAATTTAACTTCCACTTTAATTTTAAATAAAAATTGAACATCCCATATTACTATAATATAAAAATAATATTATTTTCAGATTATCAGATTTTGAAATCCAATTTTCTCGATATTCATTATAAAAATGAATAAAATCGATTGAAAAGCCAGTTAAGTCAAAATATTGTTTATTTGCTTATTCCATCTTCATATTTTTGTGTCCATCCAAAATCGGAAAACTTTAATTTTAACTGAATATTAGGTCAAAATATTCGCTCTTATTCCGGCTTGAAATGAGATTCAACCAATTACCATATAATATTAATTATATGAATTTTATACATCACATGTATTCAACAATAGTTCTAAACAACTATTAAACATCCAATTCACATCCAGAGTGCATCTACAACTATATAATCATTAAATAATTAAATAACGCTTATAATGGTCTGTTAATCAATTGATCAACACACAACTACACACAAGGGGCATGTGAGAAGTAATTATCATCCCAAGACCCGTGTGAGGCTTTCATCCATCAATTAGTGATTATTATCTGTATACTTGGGAGATGTGTAAAATTATCATCCCAATACATGGTGGGGTTTACATCACAATCCATGTGAACATATCTACCTATTTGGGAGACGTATGGGCGAATTCTCATCCTAGAATAATTTATAATATAATCATTTTATTCTATAACATCATTATTCATAGTTTAATAATAATAACATTAAAACGTAAACATCTACTAATCACCAAAAAATATTGCAATCACAGAAAACCAATATATATTCAGTTATAAAATAGTATAATTGTACAAAATAGTTGGGTGAGAGAGTTCTCACTTTGATCGGTTCGAAATTGATATAAAACGATTGTTTTTAATAAAATTGAACATGCATTTAATTTTATCAAAAATTCCAGTAGCTTCTGTTTCTAATCAAATTGATTTAATCGCGTAGAATCTGTCAAGACTATTCCAACGCATCCAGTTTTATAAAATTATGATACCGTTTGGAAATGTTACGACGATTTAAACTCTGAAAAATTTATGTAACATAACTAGTTTAATAGTTAAGTTTGATAAACCTTAATATTTTCTTAATCCACCATTTACTGTTTCTCCATCGTTCAAAATGTTCCAGGCATGAAAACAAACCCTCGACACCTTTGACAGACAACCGCTCCACTCACGCTCAAAAGGAGCTCAATCGAACTTCATCAGGCCGACGGTCGTCGCCACATCTCTTTGCGCCATGAATTTCTCGGAACTTGAGCCCGCTCCCTTGGTCAGAAAACACCTGTGAACGAAGTGTCTTTTTAGAAAATTTCTGGTTAGCTCGATACCCTATCAAAGATCTCCACCGTTGAGATGATGGATTTTACGATCCTCAACAATATTCAAGTTGGAATGTTTTCGAATGGGTGCGTGGATCGTGAGATTTTCGATGGAAGAAATGGGAGCTCGCTAGCCATTGATTGGAGAAATGGTGGCATTGCTGTATAGGGGAATTAGGGTTACATGCCCTTTACAAAATACCCCTACTCTGGACACAATGGAATATGTTTCATAAGCAAATTTGACTGTTTCGATCAGTTTTAATCAAAATTAAAATATAAATCGATATAATGTTTAACACTGAATTTGAACGTATGTTTAAAATTACCACCACTACATAGTGACTCCAAAAATTAGGAAATTTAAATTCTTGCTATGTTTTACTAATACGGTTCTAACAAAACTGATTACATCGAATTTGGTGACCATTTGAAAAATGGCCTTTTAACTGCTTTTATTAAATTCAACTGAAATTCAACACGCGTTTAAATTTACTATGGTTACATACTAATTCCAGTTGACTTTAAATTTTGAACATGACAATAATTTGATGTTCCAGATCCAGCAAATTTAGTTACATCGAAAACGGAGGTCATTTGCAAAATGGTCATTTTAAGGGCTTAAATAATATTAAAATATTAATAAATTCATAGCGACTATTTTTTATTTTTAATTGGACATAACTTACAATTGACAACATGCTCAATTTTTCACATTCATTAGAAAGACTTTATTAATTAGATCATAACATTTCTTGTTTTACTGAAATTTGACTTATATCGAATTATGTACATTTAATTATAGTTCAAAATTAAATTTTCAAATTACCGCAGCGTCACGAGTTCATTTTAATTAAACTTTAAATTTATATGATCTAACTTTGTCTTAAAATTATTCTAATTCGTTTATTCTCAAAATAAATCATTTTAAATATTCAAAATCCATTAAAATCCATTAAAAATGAGTTTTAAATTGGCTCCAAAATTCAAGGTTGTTACAATTTCAAAAATCAATCCATTTACTCCACTTGAATTCATATTTATTTTATAACTCAAGCCTGCGTTTTATTGATGGAAATCCGTATCTTATTAAATTAAAATCCTTTTATTTAATTAATAAACAATTATGGTTTACAAACAATTATATCATTGTTTTTCTGGAAATTTGATTTTGACATAACTCAAAATCCATAAGACGAAATCCAGATTATCCTCTTCTGTTAGAAAAATATTATTCAATAGATTCGAACGATTCTTGTTTCAAAGAAGAATTCCGAATTAAATTGAGTTATATATACTCAATTGAAGTTCAAACGTCAAATTACGAACTACTACGCTGTGACAAGCTCATTTTAATTAAATTTAAATATAAACGTTTAAACTTCGTTTATTATATAAACTTCAACTTCATTCTTCCATATCTTAATATAATTTAAATCGTTTTCCAAATCTAACTTAAACATTCTGATTTTTCTAAATCGTCGATTATTTCATAACTCAGTTATAAATTCATTTATAACTCAATCTTCCATATTGAATTCCAATTCCCTTTGGAGACAAATATTCTTTTGTAAAAAATGATATTATCAAATTCTAATTATAAATCCATTGAATTTATCCTAATTCAATTTATATTTCGAATTCTGAAATAAAATCTATAGACCTCTTTTCGAAACAATTCTTGATTTCCTTTTAAGATTCATGCTTGAATTTAAAATTCCCAGTTATCTAATGATAAATACTTAGCTATATTTATAAACATCATTTATGAATAAATTTTCTTGTTTTATAAATTAACACAAGTTTCCCTATTCAAAATCCAATTGAAACCCCTATTCCTAATTTTTGGAATATTTTATTTTTATAGCTTATCAATATATATATATACATAGAATATATTTTCATATTTTAAATTTTAGTTTCTATTTAATAAAATTTATATATATTTCTATCTGTAAATAATTTATTTATATAAAATTCGACATTATCGAATTCTAATCATAAATCCTTAGAGATTTATCCAACTTAATTTACATTTTGAAAATCTGAATAAATTTAATTGCTTAATTTTAAAATGATTACCCATTCTCTTTTTAAATTCATACTTGAATTTGAATTTCAAATAATCCAATGGTAATTTTTCATCTTCGTTATAAACATCATTTATAATTTATACTACCAGTTTTTATGTTAAACAAGTCTTCTGTTTCAAATCCATTTGAAATTCAATTTCTATTTAGAAAAAAATGAATTTTCCTTTTAAATTTCAAAATCCCTTTCATGATATTTTTAAATATCAATATATATAAAACCAGCGATATACAAACATCCACTATATATATTGTGGGGCACATAAGGTGTCATCCGCTAATTGTACCGTGGGAAATATCCAAAAATCAAGCCTAATTTTAACTAATTTATATAATAGCCATAATTCATCAACAATTATTCAATGCATTCAAATAGTCAACAAACAGCATATCAAAATTATTTAAAATAAAAATTCATTTATAATAAAATTAGAAACGAATCTACTGAGTGAGTTTACTCACACTGGTTTTAATTATCGAATATCATAACTTAAATTAAATTGAATGCCATTCGATTTAAATTCCAATCAACTCTGATTGACTCCAAATAAATTCCAGATTGTAAGATCTGCAATAATGATTCCAACTTACTTCATTTATTTTCTTCGTATGAAGCAATTTCACAAGTTATAAAATTATATTTGAATTAAAATAATTAAATATAATTAAATAAATTAATTGGTCATACGTTAATCCATGCCTAACCCTGCTCCTACATCATGCTACCTTCCACTGATTACCAACCAACATCACTCCCTTCCACCAATCATCGCACCACCACTACTGCCTACTATAAGTGCTCACACTCCCTTGACAAGCAATCTTTCGATCAATTAAGCCTTATTTCCGAATACATATTGCCTGAGCCTCATACTGACCAACTTCAGACCACTGTCCCACCATTGCTAACACCACCGTTGAATCCCACGTCACCACTTGCATCCAAACCTCGACTTCAGATCCAACTCGACGTTTCCTCCTTGATTGCGACTTCAAAAACACAAGTACAGTTATGCGACTATATTCATGATCGCATTCCACTAGCCAATCACATCTTCAATATTGAAGTTCATTGCCACCATCCTCATGGCCAATAATCTCTCAAGCATCGCCGTGACCCAATCCTAGTCCATGTTTGGAAAAATCGAATTCCAGGAAATACGCATAGCACTGGAAATGAAAGATACTAGCATATAGCTTTAATTCATACACGTTTATTGGATCTGAAATCATGATTCGCGTTTAAGCATATATTTTCACTTAAAATTTTGAAGATATGAGAGGGGATCGACTTCGAATTGGTTTCGAGCGAAGGGCGCACGCGATTTCCATTCGATTTAAAATTCAATCGAGGAGGCCATTTTTTGTTGAAGCTTTCGATTCTAATTTGCAAGAAAAATGGAGGAGCAACATTGATTTTAATTTCCTACGAACAAAGGAAATAGAAAGGAGATTGGGGGGTTGTCGCGATTTATAAAAGAAGAGGGGGGAACCAATCGTACGTTAATTAAATAGTTGTCTACTGAAGTACAAGCATTTTTTAATTCTATTCGATTTCTATTTAGTTTGATTTGATTTCGTAACTATCCGTAAATTTTTAAAAAGATTTAAATTTTATTTTTATACAATTTATTATTATTATATCCTAACGAAACTTACGCCTAAAGTAACATGCTTAAATGACCACAACTGAGCTCCAATTGCAGTGAAACTTGACATACTGCTATGGTTTGACGTTCTAGCCCAATAAAATTGGTTTCATCGAAAAGTGAGGTCATTTGATCATCGACTATTCTTAAGTTCCAATTGAAATTGATATAATATAATTTGAATTAAAAAACAATCAACTCCTTGATAATAAATTATTATTATCGTTTATGCTAAAAATAGAGTTTATATTGATTATTTAAATCGTTTCAATTAGTTTTTGTCTTCAAATTCAATTATTAGTCATTTTCGTATTACGATAATTTGATATATTCGAAATTAAATCATCATCCGATTATTAATTGACAAAATTCGATATAAAAATCCATTTATATTATCAACTCAAAATTTAAACAATAGTAAAATTTTAAAATTAATCGACCAAAAATCTGGATTGTTACAAATGATATGCAAAAATGAAATCTTGATTATTGTCTTTCACTAGGAAACTATAATCCAACATATCAAGAATATTCTTGTTTCAAAAAATTCCGACTTATGTTGGGTCCTACACATCTATTTGAACTTCAAATCGGGAATTTAGGAACTACCGCTACGTGGCAAGCTTAATTTAATTTATATGTTCAACATCGTTAAATAAAAAAACTTATAAACATCTTCGCTTAAGTTTTCTTATAAACTAAATTATGTTTCAAGATTCATCTTGGAAAACTTGACTATCCAAAATCATTGAATATTCCATTTCATTTAAAACTTAACCTATGAAACATCATATTAGGTTAAAATCAAAATCAAAATCAAACAACCTTAATTGCACTTACTGTGTACAATACTCTTTTAATTCTTAAGAGAATATACATAGAACCAAATTTATCTTCACTTATCAATTTATATTTCATTCAAAAAAACTCAAATAGGTACCCAAACAAAATATGGGTTTTCCAATCGGGCCAACCTCTCGACACATTTTCTTAAGAATGTCTAAAGAAAAAATGTCTGCATATTAGTTCCAGTAACATCAAATGATTTATTAAACTTATATGTTTATACCAATTTATAATTTAAAATAAACTACGCTTATTAAAACCCCTACCCACTTAAGCCATTTGAACTTGATAAAATAGTGTTTCTTTACCGATTAGGAATTCGAAATTTCTAATTCTAAACTCATTATACAAAATGTATTTAATTTAAAACAATTTTGGTAGATTCGACTGGGTAGAGTGGACCCTTAGCACTTTAATGATATACTAAGTCGATTTCAAAGATACACATAGAGAGAGAATTACAATGGAAAAGAAATACAAAAAACAAGTATACCAATCACAAGAGGGAATAACAAAAAAACACAAAACGTAATAAAAAAATCCATGTAGCAAAAAGCATGCACAAAAGTCCCAAAATTTACCAAGCATCTCCTTAAGTTCGAAATATCCCAAGATCGAAAGAAAACTTTAGAAATTTCAAACCATTGCGTATGTCATTAAGGATGTCACTACGGATCTGAGTAACAGTGAAAGGCAACCCATTATTGAATACGAGCTTTTTTCTTGCTTTCCATATATTGTACACAAACATTTTAACACGAAGGTCATCATCCTTTCTTTCACTTTACCATTAGTACCCTCTCTGTATATCTCCTCCCATCCGAAGCTATTGGTTTGACGTACCATGGTTTTATCAAGCATAGTAGAGAAAAAATACTATAAATTCTTCACCACTCTTCAGTTGAAAATGATATGCTCCATGTTTTCAGGCAGCTCATCATATAAAAAAAATTAGTTGCAAGTGGCATTCCTCTTAAAACAAGTTTTCATTTGGTTAGAAGCACATTCTTAAGTGTTTTCAAAATGCAAAGATTCTCCTTGGGAACATTATCCTTTGCCCAAACTATATCAGCCCATCTGCAATCAAGAAGCAATTTAAATCCAGACAAAGCAATGTATATGTGTTTAATAGAGAACTTTTCACCTGGAAACTTCCTAGAGGCTGCAACATCTTCCTTAATCAAACGCTGCTTGGCCGTGATGCCGCCTCATAGTTTCATTATTAGTTGATTTGAAGATTTAGGAAAGTGCATCTACTATTTTGTTTAACAAATGAAACAGTGGAATTCAAAGGAACACCAAATTGTATTTTATCAAGGTAGGTCACTTTATTTCCAAGAACCATACCATAATCAATCCATGGGTCATACCAAAAAAAGATCTTTGTAAAGGCTACTTACGGAAATTTAAAACATGGAAGAAAAGAACTCCTCAACTTAATTAAACTTAACCATGTCCAACTCAAGTTTTGTGCACATGTAACAACCCAAAGGCTCACATTTTTGATAATGTGCTTGTATGACCATGTTGTTAACGATATTTTTCGTCAACAACCAAGATAGGTCTATGGAAGTGGACCTAAGGGATAAATGGGATTATTTAGCTTTCATGAACTTGAGTTAGTTCATTGTTTCCTAGATACCAAGGTCTAACACCCTAAAGATTAGTTACCCTTCCCTCAATGGGGTGAACATCACGCTTAAGCGACTTAAGAACCAATAGTTATCTTGGGGACAAGGGTTCCTAAGCACAACCATTGGTAGAAGCTGAACGACCTATAGGAAGGGTTTTTTCTATAACTCTATGGAAAGGATTAGACCTAGATATGAAACCATGACGATGTAGAAAGCATATGGTATGTTGTGTAGGCAATAACTAAGAAATCTCATAAGAAATATGCTAAATGTTGATTTGCTCTTTATTGATTTAGGATTTGGTGTACACCAATTCCAATGGAAATCCCTAAACTGATTTAGAAATTAGGGTTTACTCTAGAGGAAAAGAGCACGAGAATGACAAATGGAAAAATTGGCCACAAAAATGTGTCCCCTGGGGTCTTATTTATAGACAAATCGGGCCCCCTTTTGCTATTGGGCCAGTAGAAGCCTCTATCGGCCGCTCTTCGCTTTGGTTCTGGTTGTTTTGTTCTCGACCTCCCTTTTGGTTTTCCTTATTGCTATTTATGGTGGCAGTTTCAGCTCTAGGAAGGATGGTCTCGGTTTTTGGAACTGCTTTTTGATTTCATGTCTATCTTCTTTGTGTCGATACTAAGCCTATCGGTATAAATAACTTTAGAAGGACATTTTAGCTTCTGGTTAAGATCTTCCGGTCATGAGCTTTCGGCTATGAGCTTTTGACGCTGCTATTAATTCTCCTTTCCGTATTAACACTAAGCGGATTAGTGTGGATAGCTTGCCTCTTTAGAAGCTTTAATTTACCTCTCTACATATTCTTGAAGCGGGCTTCGGTGTTTTTAAGGGATGCTTTCGGCATCATGTCTGTTGATTACTGAAATTTCCTTTCAGTGATTAACAAGCTTAGGCTCCGGTAGTAGGCTTCCGATAAGCTTCGTTTGATGTATACTTATCTTTTTGTATCGGTATTAAGAAAATTAATGGCGATAGCCGTTTCGTCCTATTGTGTCTCGCGTTGTAGTACTCTTGGTCTTTCTCTTCATTAGCTTCTGGTTTTAGTCAACTTGTTGGTTACCCTTCATGTCGTAACTACCCTACTTGTTTATCCCTTAAAAACCACACACCTATTGGTTTATTAAGTCTACGTTAGTATTATGGATCGAGCATCATTAGGGCCAGTCATGTAAAATGCTTCTCAATATACTTAAACGGTATCTGAAATTTCAGGGACGATCACACGCTACAAAGGGTTGAATATGGCTGGGAAAGTTGCACATATTAGAATGGTCAGGGGGTCCGTTGAAACACAACCAAGGTTAGTCACGTGGCATAGTTTGATCTTATGAAGAAGTCGCGCATACAAGACCATCTGAAGAACAGTGAGACACAAAGGCTCACACAGCCTAGAAGGGTCGCTCCACTCATCCCCGTATTACGAAGTTTGATTGAACAAAGCAAGGAGAAGAATTGCCCCATCAGTCAGATGAGAGTCCAAAGACACTAGGGATCGCCGCGAGCTCTATGTCCACTTACAAATTATAGCCCTAGTCACTGCTCCTCAATCTGTCATTACTGTTTCAATCGGACGTTTTCCTCCAATTAAGGTGTTGGTTTCCCATCCACCTAAAATCAAACACGACCGCTTCAACCAACACACTCGCCTGCATGGGATCGTTCACCTAAAGCTGCTCGGGACTTGGGAAGTCGCTCACTCTTACAGAGTCGCTCGCTCTTGTAAAGTCACTTTTACTGGACAGCTGGGGTGGTTGCTAGCAGTTGGCTACAAGCGGGATGTAACGACTCGGGATTTTCGTGATCCTGAGTAATTGACATAAACTCAATGTCAACTATCCAAGCATCGGAAATACGGGATAGTTAATGAAAGAAAATAAAGGGTGAGAATAGATAAGATAGAAAGTTAGAATATAAGAAGAAGAAGAACATACAACATCAGAGTAAACACGGATCTCACAACGGAACGATCAATATATAATCGATACATAACTTTGAAATAAAATCAGTATACGTATACAATAACATTTATCAGAGTACAACACAGAAGAAATAAACAATTGCTATATAATCCTGAAGCCTCCTGCTCTAAGCTCTAAGTATATGTAAAATCCCGACTACTTAACTGCCCATACAAATTTGGGCACCTAAGAGTTTAGGGAAAAAACAACATAAACTCTGTGTCAGTCATGGGACTAGTGTGAGTAAACAATTTAAAACAGTTTTAGAAAATAAACGATATCTCATAAGACCACGCCGTATGACATGGAACGGGTTTTTCCCTTATGAGAATCCAAAACACTTGATCCAACATTCAAAAACCCTTTTGAAAGAAATGATGATCTTTATATCAAAACTGTTTTGATATTATAATAATGTCTATCAGTCACAATATAATAATCATCTAGCAGAATGCTTTCATCTCACGTTCCACATACATAATATATAATCAAAATCCATGGGCGCTTATTGGGTAAAGAATTCCAACTGGCTGGGTATGGGACCACCTTCCGACAGTGTATCTCTATAGAGGAATACACTAGGTTCAACAAGAACATCTTGTAACCCAGGCTAAACATGACCGGTCACTCATTTCGCTTGAGTGTACCGAATGTATTATCACCAACGGTTGGGATAAGCAACCGTTTCCTGAAAGGGGCATCGAAATAGATTATAGAAGTAAATGGAATTTCTCTAGATCAAGTGACAATACACCCTAATTGGCAGCTAACCACTTAGCAATGTGACCTACCCGATTTTATGCCATTTCCTGGTTGTGAGGCTAGAGGCCATAACGTATAGATCACACCTTTATTTACTTTGAATGTCACATCGTCATACCCGCCAAATCACAAATTGATTTCCTCACAAATACAACGGGTACACAGCTAAGAGAAACGAATTCCTCCACCACCTAACGTAAGTATGTTTGAAGAGATTAACTTATGCAATATATTAAATATACCCTGTTAGACTTTCTTCCATACAGGTCATCCTGGAACTGGACAAACCGAAGGCACTATTCTGTAAACAGGACAGCCCTTACATAACTCCGTCTTCAATTATCTTCATCATATTTGATCGCAACACTAACGCCATACGGAGTGGTATTCAGATAATATATCTGATCCTGGTCTCTCTGTATTGACAACGGAAATGGTCAAAATCTTTGATAGTCGGTGATTTAACTCTCAAAGGAAAACATGTGTACAAACAACAGCCGTATTACCAAATGGAAATCTTACCGATCAATCATCATTTCATTTCCTAATTTCCCATTTATCATTTCCTTATATTCATAAATTCCTTATTTTCTAAAATTAGAAAGTATATGTTATTAACTTTGGGAAACATTTCCATTTCTAATTCACGCACCAATTTCTTCTCACCTCTATCAATCTATAACTGTAAACTAGTAAGAGAACAACTTCCCCTGTATGAACCCCGAAGGCCGAAACCAACATCATATCGATACCCAGAAAGCCATTCAACTCAACTAATTTCTAGTCAGTTTCTAATTTCAGTTATTCCATCTAAATTCCTAATTCAAACCCCAAATTCCTTTATAAATATTTTTATCTACGAAATATTTATTCAAATCCCTTTTCACGTCGCATGTGAATAACATTCCTTTATATAATCAAAACAGTTTTATTCGGCATTTAAAAACAATATTCCAATTCCAAATTCAATTTATACTTCTATTTATAGACTATTCGTAAAAATCTTATTTATAACTCCCTTTATATAATTCTATTTATTCTATACAAAGCCTTTTACATAATTCTGTCCATTTTATATAAATCCTATTATATAATTCTATTTATTTTATATAAATCCATTTATATGATTCTATCCATTTCCCATTTATCTCCTTAATTATATTTTCCAATATTTGTTTTCCAAATATTACCTTTTATAATATCGTATTTATTTCATATATAAATATTTCATTTTCAATATTCACTTTGAAAATTTCCTTTTTACATTCCAGTATTTCATATGGTATTTAAAATACCAAATAACATGACCAGTGTCATCATAATCAATCACGTAATATATATCACATCATATATCACAATATATGAAAAACAAACAGCATTATAAATATAGAGGAATCCATTTGGATGCTTCCAACCTGTTTCCCTGCATCACAGATATTAAACAACATAATTAACAACGATTTCATTTCAATATGAAATATTCTGATAAATAGGATCAATATTTGATTAACGATTTATATATATATCGTTATCTATAATTTCAACCAATACATCAGCAATTGAACCAAACAATCAATATACAGCTATCAATCATCATTTATCAATACTATATTATATTTATAAAATATAAACTGTACAGAGTTAGTGAGATTTACTCACTTTGGTCAGTTATCGTTGAATAACAATAATCGATCGTTGATTCAGATCAGACAATTTATTTCACAATAAATTGTAACGAGCTCCAAATCACTCCCAGTTACTTCTAATGTGTAGCAACCGTCCATGCGATCACAATGGATACTGTTTCGCCCAATTTGGATAACATACGAGCAAGTTACGAATTTTTACAAGTATCGTATTAACTATTATGTTTAGTAACTTAATCCCTTTTTATTGTTTATTACGGATAATCCCTCCCTCTCTCAAGTCTTCTTCCTTCTTAACAGTGCACTACACTAACCCCTACTCAATAGCACAAACATGATCCCCAATTTTGCATTGTCCTTCCACTTGCAGTAACATAAAACGCACTTTATTCTAAATCATTTTTAATTTACCCTTCATTAGAACTTCCCTCTTAATCACGTCTCCCTCCTCTTCTAGAAATACTCGCTACAGTGAAATCCTGCGCCATTATCAATGTTATAAGCTTCCATCGCTACTTCATTACTTCACCATCTCCCAATCCGTAATCTCCAACATCCATCTCTTCCAAATCCCCACCTTCCCAACACCATATGATCGGGCTCGAATCCTCCTCGTAAAACGCGTCTCAAGCAGGCTTCCTCGCGACCCAGTAACTGCGTGATAGAAAAGTATGTCGATCCCCACCAAATTTCGCCAATACACTCCATTTGACCACACAAACCCACGTCTAACATCAAAAACCAGAATCATTGCTTCATTCCCTCTTATATCGAAACCCTAGGCACAGGCTGTTACTAACCAAGTGAATCAGACATGTATCGCAACTCACTATACCCACATAAAATCGAAGAGGAGTTCAAGGAGATCACAAATATTTGAGTTTGCGAATTTATAGATTTTTCTATGAACTCCTTGGATTTTTTAAGCAATCGATTTTTCTTTATTTAGGAAGAATACTGGCGGCAGATTATTTTCTGTGGAGTGAGGAATATGATTTAGGGTTAGAAACGTTAAAGATTATTTATAGTGTAAGTTTGTTATTTTTTTATTCTGTTGTTTTATTAGATTTTAAGTTATCACTATGCGAGTTTGTCTTCTAAAAATTCATGTGATCACATGCGATACCCAAATCTGATGAAAATGGACATGCAGCTATAGTTCGACATTACGGACCCAACGAAACTTGTTTCGTCGAATTCCAACTTGTTTGCTCACACAGCGTATTTTTAAAGTATAATTATCGACTATTTCTCACATTAAAATTGCGTACGGCCACATACTGACTCCAAAAATCACGAAAATTGGAATCTAAGAATAATTTAATATCCCACAACAACAACAAAGCCATATTTCCCAAGCAAGTTGGGGTTGGCTAGATATGGAACCCAAAATTAAAATAAAATAAAATTAATAATGATGATAATATATATATATATATATAAATGGTTTAAAATAACCAATCAAATAAAAAGTCATCCGATAAAGGTTTTTTTTAAATAATAATAATAATAAGAAGTAAAAATGTTCAATAAAAGTGAAATAAAATCTAAAATAGTAAATAAAAAGTAAAAAGGTTCAGTAAACGTGGAAAAAAAACACTTTGGTTCTGGTACATGGATTGCCAATTTCCATGCACTCCTATCAACTATTGGCTCTTCCGATAAACTCCAGTTACTTAAATCTCTCTTTATTATCTCCTCCCATGTCATTTTAGGTCAACCTCTACCTCTCTATGGGCCTTCGGCGCGACCTAGAATTCCAGCGCGTACAGGTGCATCGTATGGTCTACGTTGGATATGTCCAAACCATCTCAAGCGGTATTCGACTAACTTCTCTTCAATAGGTGCAACTCCAAGTTTTTCCCGAATATCCTCATTTCTAATCCGATCTCGTCTGGTATGCCCACAGCTCCAACGCAGCATTCGTATCTCTACTATACTTATCTTCTGGATGTGTTGCCTCTTAGTAGGCCAACATTCTGCACCATACAACATTGTAGGTCTGATTGTTGTCCTATAGAACTTTCCTTTAAGCTTCTGAGGAATCTTCTGATCACAGAGAATGCCATATGCTAGTCGCCATTTCACCCATCCTGCTTGAATTCTAAAACTAACATCCTTATCAATCTCTCTATCAAACTGCAACATAGATCCTAAGTATCGAAACGATTCCTTCTTGGGTACTACTTCACGAGCCAGGGTAACATCTCCGTCATCTGACCTGACACTGCTAAACTCACACTTCATATACTCTATTTTAGTTCTGCTAAGCCTGAAACCCTTTGATTCCAAGGTCTCCCTCCACAACTCCAGTTGTCGATTAACCCCTATTCTACTTTCATCAATCAGCACAACATCATCGGCAAAGAGCATACACAAGGGAATCTCCCTTTGTATATCTTTTGTGATTTCATCCATCACTAATGCAAAAATATAGGGGCTCAAATCCGAACCTTGATGTAACCCTATGTTAATTGGAAAGTCTCTGGTCTCACCGTCGCATGCCCTAACACTAGTCACAACCCCCTCATACATATCCTTAATAAGGTTAATATACTTTGATAGCACTCTCTTCCTTTCTAGCGCTCACCACATAACTCTCCTCGATACTCTGTTATAAGCTTTCTCCAGGTCAATAAAAACCATGTGGAGATCTTTCTTTTGTTCCCTGTATCTCTCCATAAGTTGCCTAACCAAGAAAATCGCCTCAGTGGTTGACCTTCCCGGCATAAAACCAAATTGATTCCTAGAGACACTTGTCAACCTCCTCAAACGCTGCTTGCAAACTCTCTCCCAAAGCTTCATTGTATGACTCATAAGCTTAATTCCTCTATAGTTTGTGCAACTTTGAATATCTCCTTTATTCTTGAAGATTGGAACTAAAATGCTTCTCCTCCACTATAATAACCCGAAAATCTGGGCCAGTTTAAAATTTTTATTTTGGCAATTATAGCGAGTTTTGATTATTTAAAATGAATTATTTTAAATAATATCGACGAGAAAATTTATTTTGAATAGAATTCGATCGTATATATTATATACGTCGTCGTTAGAATATAAATAATTATACATAATTATAAATAGAATTGAAAATGGCGCGGTAGTTCGATAATTCGATTTCAAACTTCAATTGAATGTACCGGGTGCAAAACAATCCGGATTTTAGTGAAACCAAAAATAATGGAATCTAATAGTGAATATCTTTCCAACGAATCCGAAAAATCAAAAGTTCGTAGCGGGAATCAAAAGATATGTCCAGTTGAAAATTCTGAATAGTCGCTATGGAATTCAGGCCCTTAAAAATGGACATTTTGCAAACGACCTCGGATTTCGATGAAACCAGTTTTGTTGGGTCCGGGATGTAAAGTTATTGCTAGGTTTCAAATTTCATAATTTTTCGAATCAATATGAGAGCGTGGCAAAGGAAAACGTGTTTGACCAGTTTCAGTTGATTTTAATCGACTGGAAAATGGCCATTTTTCTAACGGTCTCAGAATTCGACGAAACTAGTTTTGTTAGGACCGTATTGTCAATACGAAGCTAGAAAATATTTTTCTGGAATTTTTCTAGTTAGTATGTGACCCCGGTAATATGAAATGTACGTTTAAAATTCAATATGGTGATTTAAATGTAGATTTAACGGAAACTGATCGAAACGATCAAATCAACCTACGATACATATCCCATTGTGTTCGGAATGGAGGTGAAACGCTATGGACGACAGGCGGTGGGCCTTGTTTCGAGGTCGATAGAAAAAGTTGCTTTATGTGAAAAAAAAAAATTAAATAATATAAAATACCCCCCTATATCTCTCCTCCTATACCCGTTGACCATTTCATATTAAAAAAAAAAAAGAAACCAAAACCCGATCGCGATGACCCACCGTCCTCTAGGCGGACCTCGTCGCCTCCTCCCTAGGGCCTACCTCGCCACCTCCAGGCCCCCTCTGCGCCACCCTCCGCCTCCGATTGACCCCCCCCCCCCTCGGCCGACGTTGAAGCCCCTTCCAATTCCCCAGACCCGCGACTCCCCCAAACCCCCCCCTTCGTCTTAAACCTCCTCCTCCGGCTCTGCTCCGCCAAACCGAGCCCCCACCGAAGAAACCGACGCAGCCACTCCCCGCCTCCCACCTGAAGGCCGACGCCCCCACACACACCCCCCCCCCCTTCGAGGCCCTGAAACCCTGGAAAACCTTACTGTAAGTTTTTTTATTTTATTTTATTTATTTTTCAATTTTCAGTTATCGTTTTATTTGATTTTAAAATTGATTTTTAACTATGGAAAGATTGGATATTTTTATCATGGTAAAGAGGCTATTTTTCATAGCAAAAAGAAATGATTTTCAAAATATAAAAGTTGAATTTTTATATTCATGAAGGTGAGATTTTTTTTGAATAAAATATGATTTTTATAACTTTAAAGTATTAAAAATATAATCTTTGCATAGTAGGAATATTAAAAATATAGTCTTTACTATATAGCAATTATAAAGATATGATTTTATATTTTTATAGTAGTAAAAATATCATCTTTATATGTGTAGAAAAATAAAAATGAGATTTTTATAAAAATGAAATCTTTAAATTAGAAAAGGCGAAGTCTATGTGTTTATAAAGGCGAAATCTTTAAATTAGAAAAGGCGAAGTCTATGTGTTTATAAAGGCGAAATCTTTATTTTAGAAAAGGCGAAATCTTTATTTTAGAAAAGGCGAAATCTTTAGGTGGAAAATAGCATGATGAAAATACAATTTTTATCTATATAGCATAGTAAAAATAGGATTTTTATATGTTGAACTTCGAAATAAAAATAGAATTTTTATATATTGAATAGCATAATAAAAATAGAATTTTTATATATTGAACTTCGAAATAAAAGTAGAATTTTTATATATTGAACTTCGAAATAAAAATAGAATTTTTATATATTGAACTTCGAATTAAAATAGAATTTTTATATATTGAACTTCGAAATAAAAATAGGATTTTTATATGTTGAACTTCGAAGTAAAAATAGAATTTTTATATATTGAACTTCGAAATAAAAATAGGATTTTTATATGTTGAACTTCGAAGTAAAAATAGAATTTTTATATATTGAACTTCGAAATAAAAATAGGATTTTTATATGTTGAACTTCGAAATAAAAATAGGATTTTTATATGTTGAACTTCGAAATAAAAATAGGATTTTTATATGTTGAACTTCGAAATAAAAATAGGATTTTTATATGTTGAACTTCGAAATAAAAATATGATTTTTATATATGGAATAGCGAAGTAAAAATTCGATTTTTACATAGGTAGTGAAAGCGGACAACGAAGATGACGAAGATGCGGTAGCGACGAAGGTTTCTGCAAATGAAGTGCCGTGGATCTAGGATAGCTATTTGTGAGAATTTCTCACCTTTCAATTTCTTTTCTAGTAATATATATATACTAGGATGCAGACGGTGCTTAGTAGCACCCGACACAATCGTCCACAGACCATGGACTTGTTTGTTTGGTTGTATAGATTAGTGATGATTTGATTTGAAATTGAATTGTTTGGTGAAATAAAATTGATTTGATTGATGTGTGAATGGCGTGGGCCTTCACTAGACCGGGGATAAGGCTAGGCCTCGTCCCGTTTCTAGTATCGTGCCGTTATGCCGCCGAAATTTTCTAAAATATGTTAGAAAAATAAAAATATCATTTTTATTGTGTAAATGAAATGAATAGAAATTCATGTGTTAAAATAAAATATATTATCATTAAAAATATAGTTTTAACGAGAAAGTGAATAAATAAATATTTATAAACGAATCGGCCGATTTGTTTATATACACTGATTTGACTGATATTGAATGGGTCGATAAATTTTACACATCGCCCAACTGCACAACTAAAAATCTGTGTTTGATTGTTTGAAACCCCACACGGGTGTTGGGATGAAATTTGAAGTTCACTCATCCTGATTGATTAAATATGTCGATCGATTGATTGACAGGCTGTTATAAGCGTAAGATATCTATATTTGATGCTTATACAGTGTAGTGCACTTTGGTTGATGTTTGATTGTTTATTATTGCTATTATATACATGTGTTGTATGGAATCCATATAATTAACGTCATATGGTGATTGATTGGGCCTCATTCCAATCGGGAAAGTAATGAATATTATAAAAGAAAATTCATGTGTTGAATATAAAAATAGTGATGTGTTGACAGTACTCATGTGTTGAGATTAGTCGTGTGTTGAAATAAATATAGATTCATGTGTTGAATGGGATAAATATTCATTTGTTGGATAGAATAAAGAAGTTTTGAAAATATAAAGTCGTGTTGATTAGATTGACGGAATTTTGACGTAAACGATATTTATATCGATTTTATTCATTTCGAAATGAATTGAATTGAAAACGATTTCGAAATGAATTGAATTGAAAACGATTTCGAAATGAAATTAATTGAAAACGATTTCGAAATGAATTGAATTGAAAACGATTTCGAAATGAATTGAATTGAAAACGATTTCGAAATGAATTGAATTGAAAACGATTTCGAAATGAATTGAATTGAAAACGATTTCGAAATGAATTGAATTGAAAACGATTTCGAAATGAATTGAATTGAAAACGATTTCGAAATGAATTGAATTGAAAACGATTTCGAAATGAATTGAATTGAAAACGATTTCTAAATGAATTGAATTGAAAATGATTTCGAAATGAATTGAATTGAAAGCGAATTCGAAATGAATTCAAAGTGAATTGAATAGAAATGAATTTTAAAACGAATTTATAAA
This sequence comes from Allium sativum, assembly GCA_030737875.1. Taxonomy (NCBI): domain Eukaryota; kingdom Viridiplantae; phylum Streptophyta; class Magnoliopsida; order Asparagales; family Amaryllidaceae; genus Allium; species Allium sativum. The sequence goes on from CM060924.1 coordinate 60,815,697, forward strand.
GAAGAATTCAATTTTGATTTGAATTGAAATGGATGTTGAAATTGTTTTGAAACGAATGTAGAACTATTTATAAAATTCGTTTTAAAAGGAAATCGACGAAATATATATAATATATATATATTATATATATAATGGCCTGAATAGAACGCGCCGCGCCGCGGCAGTTCGTGAATTTCGACCATTTATTTCAAACGGACATTGCGGGAGATCCGACCGTCGGATTCTCCTAAAACCGGAACCGTTGGGTTCGTATCGAAAAGAGCTTTCCAATGAATATTAGAAATTTGAAATCTAACGGTTGGATTTGGAGTTATGTCCAAATAAAATTCGAAAAAGGTCGCTGTAAGTGCAGTTCGATGGCCCTTGTTGGAAATCGACTGTACGGGCCTTGGTAAAATTATTAAAAATATCTATAATTTGTGTAAAATCATAATATATGGATTGGAAAGAGTTGAGCAGGAAAACTCCATATTTGAAAAGATAAGAATAGATTTTATCGAAATGAACTAGTTTTGAACTAGAATTATAATTCTATTTATTTTTAAATAAATAAATTGAATTTGAAAAGGGTTTTGAAAATAACCAAAATTTCCAATGATTGCATTGGAGTGGATTTGAATCGAAATTGTCGTCGGAATATTTCGATGTTGGAATTCATGATTATACAGATGTTGTTATGGAAATTTGAAAGATATATATTTATATCGTTATTTCCAATACGACATTTGTTTGTCGTAGGATTTGATATTGAATATAAGCCGATATATTTTCTATTCAGAGCCTTGTATTGAATATCAAATGTGATTTGGGTTTGTTGTGAATGGTGTCTTCACTAACACTGTTCTTGAACCCAGTTGAGAAAAGATTAAATCTTTTTATTTAGATTTAATGAAGTGTACCAATTAAATAATATTTAATTGGAATTAAATTGATATTGATTTTTGGGTTTATCGTGAACAGTGTTTTAAATAACACTCGTTCTTTAACCCGATAATTAATGAATGTAATTTTGGGTTTATCGTGAACCGTGTTTTAAATGACACTGATTCTTTAACCCAGTTAAAGATTAAAACTAAGTGGAGTTTTAATGTATCTTTAATTAGATTGAAAAGATCGAGAATGGAGTATCACCAGTTTTACTCCAGGCGATAGTTAAATCTTTAATTAGATTTGAACGTGAAATGGTAATTGAATTTACCGATAACACCGTGGTGTTAGATATGAAGTATAACCAGTTTTACTTCATGGGATGAATAGGTTGGGATTGGGAAATAAAATAAATGATTACTTCGGTGTGATTCGCTAATCCGGACTAGTTTGAATTGATATTCAAAGGAGATTAAAGAATAAATTTAAAGAATTTATCTTGGATAAAATTGATGGGAACTTTTCCCAAAGTATAGGAATATTTGAATAAAGGAATATTCTGAATTGGAATGAGGCGTATGTTGTGTTTGTGTAACACTTTTATAATATATACGCGAGTTATTCAGAAAGACCGGGTTTATCCCATTCTGAATAACTGATTCGACGTGGTGTCGAAGATGAAGACGGTGGTCGAAGACCAGAAGTCTTCACGTCGTTTGGGTGATTACTGATGATCTTGATTGGGCTGTACACCCAAGAAGATGGAAACAGTTGGTGATCGTCCAGACGTACTTGGAGATCGATGGATATGCGGGGTACTAGGTGCCTCCGGTTTCGTTCAGACCCAGAACGGACTTGTAAATGGACTGTGTGTCTGACATTGGATTTTAGTCTGTGTGATTGATCTCTATTAAATATATATCTGTTTGGCGGCGGAGAATTTATTCTCTTGCTTAACGCCCTTCTCTGAGACGTACGAGCTCAGGGGTTATATATTGATGGATATCAAACGCATGGAGTGAATTGCCTGTGTGGCATGCCTAAGTGGCAATTGATCGAGGCTTCTGTTGAAAAGCAAAGTCTTGTGGTGATGATCAAAGCACGGCCTTTGTGGCGTAGCTTTGTGTAACGTTTACTTCGTGAGTTTCACAACCGGTATGAATCAAAAACGGGAGACGGACCTCAGGGAGGGCATGCGTTTCTTCCTAGTTAGAAGTGGCGTCAGTGGTTTTACACGCCCTGACGAGTTTGACTTATGTGGTTGTTGCTGTTGCGAGGCGCCTCGGATTGATCGGTCGTTCTCGAACCGATGGAGTCATTTAGTTGGCTCATTTACGCCCCAAAGGGCGGGGAAACGTAGTGTTCAGGCATAATAATCCACATCGGTGGACCGGCCCTGACGATCCATGGGGCAGTTGCGGCTGTTCCTGAGGCTCGGACTAGGCAGTCTCGAATATGTTGAGGACTATCTTTTGCCTCGGTTCATAGACGGAAATCCAATTTCCAAATACGTGACATTTGCGGTTTTAATTGTAAAACTAGTATGGTGACATGATATATGGTACCCATGCCGCCTATGATTGATACTTATGATTTGAAGTTGTTTTATACACTATGCACTTATAATAGTATCAAATGATTTGTTTTAAACGTATCAAGCATTCTTTGGCTGTTATAAGGGAAAACCCTATCCCCCGGCTTGCGTTGCATTGTGTGATAGGACCTGGGTCTTATAACAGCTTCATTTTTCTTTATTTAGCATTGCGCTGTTTGTTTTATGCACTGGTATTCTTGGGAGGAAACTCGTTCCGTGTTATACGGCGTGGTCCCTTGATTTACCTAACTTTGAAAATAAAGATTAATAACTGTTTTAGTTCTCACACCAGTCACATGACTGACCTGGAGTTTATTGCTTTAACCTAAACTCTGGGTGCCCTTATTTTGACACGGGCAGCTAGTAGTTTTGGTTTTGCAGATTTATATTCACAGGATCCTGGTTTACAGCTGGAACGATATCCGGAAAGCTTTGTATCCGTATATCTCCTTCTAGTTGTGTATTGTATTATTTTCCGCTGCTATGTATTTAAGTGTAATTTAAATCTCTGATATTTCTGTGTAATATTTATTCATTTATACTCTGTATATTCTTGTAATCTGATGCATTGTTGTAATATACAATGAAATGTTCTTCTATATGCATTCTGATTTGTCGTGTTCTCAAACGATAGGGCGTTTCGAACGGTCTGTATCGGTTTAGCGACTGGTTCGGACCGAGCGAAATCCCCGCTCGTCACATCCACTCATCTGGCATTTTGTTTGATTTAAAAATATTGTTGAACAACTTAGTTAGACATCTTATCCCTGCATCTCCAAAGCATCTCCACACCTCAATAGAAATATCATCAGGCCCTACCGACTTGCCTGATTTCATACGTTTCAACGCCCCCTTTACCTCAGCTTCTTGAAATCTCCGCACAAAATGTCTATTGGTGCTATCGGCTAAGTCTTCCAACTCGATCGAAGAGCTATCACTTTCTTCTTTGAAAAGCTTATCAAAGTATTCTCTCCACCTATTCTTTATCTCATCTTCCTTCACCAAAAGTCTATCATTCTCATCCTTAATGCATTTAACCTGATTGAAGTCCCTTGTCCTCCTGTAACGACCCGGATTTTCGGTGACTTTGGTTATCGACATAAGCTCGATGTTGATAACCAAAACATCGAAAAATCCCGGTAATTAATGAAGGAAATTAGAATGTGAGAATAGATAAGATAGAAACTTAGAATAGAAGAAGAAGAAGAACACAACATTAGAGTAACAAGAACCTCACAGCGGAACGAATAACATATAATAGATAACATAACTTTGAAATATAACAGTTATGTATACAATAGCACTTATCAGAGTACAACACTTACAACACAGCAGAAATAACTATAGCTATATGATCCTGAAGCCTCCTGCTCCAGCTCTTCATGTATCTGTAAATTCTTGACTACTTGACTGCTCGTACAAAATTGGGCACCCTAGAGTTTAGGGAAAACAACAAAGTAAACTCTGAGTCAGTCATTGGATGGTGTGAGTAAAACAATTTAAATAGGTATATGAACAAGTAAATGATATCTCATAAGACCACGCCGCAGAACGGAACGGGTTTTTCCCTTATGAGAATCCAAAATATCTTTATATCAAAAACCTTTTGATATTATAATAATGTCTATATACAAATAGATATCAACTAGTAGAAACACTTTCATCTCACGTTCTGCATATATAGTATATAATCAAAATCGCAAGCACGTACTGGATAATGGATTTTCAACTATGACAAGGTATGGAACCACTTTCCGATCAGTGTACTCTGGGAACGATACACCGGAGTTCAACAAGAACATCTTGCAACTCAGCCACACATGACCGACCACTCATTTCGCTTGAGTGTATCGAATGTATATCACCAACGGTTGGGATCAGCAACCGTTCCCGTATATATATGGGACAACACTGATAGATTTAAGAAACAAATGAATATTCTCTAGATAGGTGATTATACACCCTACTTCGGTGCGACCGACTTAGCCATGCTGCCTGCCCGATTTCTGTCATTTACCGGATGATGAGGCTAGAAGTTATGCTTTATCATCACATCAGATTCACTTTGAATGTCACATCGTCATACCCGCCAAATCACAAATTGACTTATCCAAAAGTAACACGGGTATACAGCTAAGAGAAACGAATTCCTCCGCCACCAAACGTGAATACGTTTGAACAGATCAACTTACGCGATCCATTGGATATACTCTGTCAGACATTCGTCCATACAAGTTGTCCTGGGACTGGACAAAACGAAGGCACTATTCAGTATATCCATCTTAGTCACTATTATCTAAGACTTATACAACAGCCCTTGCACTTTACTCCGTCTTCAATTATCTTTGGCATATATGATTCGCAACGCTTATGCCAATACTGAGTGGTTCTTTGGATAATAATCCAACTGGTCTCTCCATATTAACAACGTTAAAATGGACAAAACTTCGATAGTCTGTGATTTAACTATCAAAGAAAACAAGTGTGCAAACAACGATATCATTCCCAAATGGAAATTATATCGATCAATCATCAACATATATCTATATATATTCATATTGCCTTATTTTCTATGTTTAGAAAATATATGTTATTAACACTGGAAAACGTTTCCATCTGCTTATTTACAAATCACTACTCTTCCCCAACTATCAGTCCCTGACTATAAACTAGTATGAGAACAATCCCCTAAGTATAAATCCCGAAGGCCAAAACCAACATCAGATAGGCACTTAGAGAACCATTCAATTTACTAATCTCTAGTCAGTTCTAATGTTACTTAACTCTATTTGATTAACTCTGATTGATTAACTCTAACTGGTTAATTCTAACCGATCAACTCTAACTGGTCAACCTTAATTAATTAACTCTAACTGGTTTTACTTGTTTTGACTAACTCAATTTATTAACTCGACTGACTAATTCAACTCGATTAACCTAACTTGATTTACTTATCTCGATTAACTGAACTAATCACTTTGATTAACTCGACTAATTCACTTTGGTTAACTTAACCAATTCACTTAGTTTAACTTAACTAATTCACTTAACTCCTGTCGAATAAACTATATTCGATAACTCCTCTAACTCTATTCGAATAAACTATATTTGATTAACTCATTTACTCTATTCGAATAAACTATATTCGATTAACTCCTTTTCTCTATTCGAATAAACTATATTCGATTAACTCCTTTTCTCTATTCGAATAAACTATATTCGATCAACTCATTTGATTTAACTCTAATCGATTAACTCCATCGAATAAACTATATTCGATAACTCCTTCGATTTAACTAATATTCTATAACTCACTTCGATTAACTAATAATCGATAACTCCTTCAAATAAACTACATTCGAAAATGTCCTCTCGAATAAACGATATTCGATAATCTTCCCTTTCGATTTAACAAATCGATAACTCCTTTTCTAATAACTAAATTTTACAACTCCTTTCGATGAAACTAACATCGATTAATTTAACCCGACGAGCTTAACTCGACTCACTTATCTCGATAATCTAACTCAAGAACTTAACTCGAATAACTTATCTTGATAATCTAACTCAAGAACTTAACTCGATTAAATTATCTCGATAATCTAACTCAAGAACTTAATTCGATTAAATTATCTCGATAATCTAACTCAAGAACTTAACTCGATTAACTTATCTCGATAATCTAACTCAAGAACTTAACTCAATTAACTTATCTCGATAATCTAACTCAAGAACTTAACTCCAATCGAATAACTAATATTCGATTTAACTCCATTCGCTTGACACTAGATCGCAGCGATCACAATCGTTACGCCTGACTCCCTCAGGAAACATCCGACCGCCGTAGGATATTTACAGCCCTGCGAATTACGCTAGCAGTCGTACGAGATGGTAACTTGTCCTGAATAACTCTGTTTGACTAACTCTGTCTCAAATAACTATATTTGATTAACTCTAGTTCGTTTTAACTCTAATCGATTAACTCTATCTGAGTAACTCTAACTCGATCAACTGGACTTGATTAACTCGACTTACTTAACTCAACCGGTTAAATTGACTTACTTAACCCACTGGTTAACTAACTTGCTTAACTCACTGGTTAACTTGACTTACTTAACCCAACTGGTTAACTTGACTTACTTAACCCCTGGTTAACTTGACTTGCTTAACTCACTGGTTAACTTGACTTAATTAACCCAACTGGTTAACTCTATTGAACTGGTTAACTCTACGGAACTGGTTAACTCTACTAAAATGGTTAACTCTACTGAACTAGTTAACTCTATTCAACTAACTCGACTCGACTAACCCCTTTCGAATATCATATTCATTTTACTAACTTTCGAATACCATATTCAATTTACTCCCTTCGAATACCATATTCGATTTAACTTTTTTCACTTTATAAAGATTTCCTTTTTAACAACGTTTTATTCATTTGGAAAGATTTACTTTTAAATAACGGTTCTACACTTTAAAAATGATTTCCTTTTTATGACGTTTCCTTTTCAATTCTATTTGTAAATGGTTTACAAATATTTCCTTTTCAAATTTATTCTTGAAATATTCTAACTCCTTAAATTCTCTGATAAAATCGCCATAACCTCCTTTGTAACGGGAGCATCGGGAAAATCCCCAAACCCACCACACAGGCCTTTCCATTCAAAAAGAAAATGGTTTGTAATCATTTCCTTTTTGAATATCTCCTATTTATAAATATTCCAATGTATAAACATTTCTTATTTATAAATATTCCACTTTATAAATATCCCTTATTTATAAATATCCCATTTTATAAATATTCTATTTTCAATATCACTTTGAAAATCCCCTTATCAACATTCTGGTATTTCTTATGGTATTTAACACACCATATAACAACGATAACTATCGTCCAAAGCACACATAATCAACGTCAGATTTATATCACATTATATATCACAATATATAAATCACAGTAAAATAACTGTTGAGGAAACCAGTTGGATTCCTCCAACCCGTTTCCCTGCATCACAGATGTTACACAGTATAATCAACATCACTTCCAGTTAAATATGAAATATTCTGTTAACAAAATCAATATATAACTATTTAACTGTTTTTATATATATATATTTATATATATATATAAAATATTCACTAACTGACTAGCAGTTCAATCAAACAGTCAACACATAATCAAACAGACAATATTTAACAGTTCTAAGAATACGTTGTAAAAATAGAACTGTACAGAGTTGGTGAGTTTTACTCACATTTGCGCGTTAGCCGTTAAATAACGGTTTGCGTTATTTGATTTTGACAGACGACTTATTTCACTATAAATTGTAACAAGCTCGGATTCACTCCTAGTCAGCTTCATTGTGAACCTCTCGTCCATACGGTCCCACCGCAACTTACGGTTTGTGATTCTGATTCAGTATGTACAAGATATAGCGGTTACAAGTTCGAACTAGTTTAAATAAAAAAATAAAATAAAACTTTGACCTTTTCAATTGGGCTTAACATACTTCTTCTGGCCCATTGACCTTGACAAACCAAGCCTGCACAACACTTCTTCCACAAACTCTCGGTCGAGCTCCAGTAATTCCCCAATGGCCATTACGACTACTTCAAACCAACATCCCTCCTCCAACACTCGACCGAATCACCAACTGTTTCTACCATTGCTCTTCTCACTCAATCCTCATCCTCCCTAGGCCAAAACAATCAAGTCCGCACCTTCCTTGTAGGTCGCGTCCTCCAGGCCGACGCAAGCTACCCGATGGTTCGAGCGGCATTTTTCTGCTCCAAAATTCACACAAAAGTCCCAACCGATCCCTCTTCATACCACAAACACTGATCTCAACTCGAATTTGTCATTCGATGCACCCACAACCCAAAATCATTTACCCTAACTTGGCTGAGTGATTTTCGCACCTCGTGAAAGTGAATCGCATAGCTTGAAATGGACACCAAATCGAAGCTTGTTATGATACGAAACCAATCATACAAACTTTGGATTTTATTGTATTTGATTTGATTTTCTTTTGATTAAATGAAGAGGATGTTTTCGCGTTTAAAACAAAACTGCTGGAGGTGCAAGAAAATTGACCAGCGGATGAGATTAGGTCTTAAGAGAATTGTAAGGGGGGTATATATAGGGGACATAAATATCTAGATATTTTTTTAGAGGGAATATTCCAAGTATATTGCCTTTTTGTTAATTCATTTTGCCTTATAAAAATCCATGTGACCACACACGATATTCAAAAATCACGAAAATTGACATGCACCTTCAGTTCGACATTACGGTCCCAACGAAACTGGTTTCGTCGAATTCCGACACCGTATGCTCCTACAGTGTATTTTTAACCGTCGAAATATCGACTGTTTTACACTCTAAAAATCCGTATGGCCACACAGTGACTCTAAAAATCACGGAAATTGAAATCTAGCAATTATTTGACATTGCGGATCCAACAAAATTACTTTCGTCGAATTCCGACTTCGTTTGCAAAACCGGCTATTTTTAAAGCTCTGGATGACCCATTTAAATATATAAATATATTTAAATATAATTAAATTAAATATAAATAAATTTATATTATCGTATATCTTCACATATGATATCGTACAGCTCCAGAATATCATATCAAAATTTACAGTTTGATGTTTCAGATTACAGATTATCTCGATATTCAGTTTATACTAAAAATCCTTTTATAACGTATATAAAGCGTTGAAAATTACAAAGGAATTCCACAGCGACTTTTCTGAAATTTAATTTGGACGTGAATCAAAATCTATACGCCGAAATCCCGCTTTTTCTCTTCCACTAGAAAGATATACTCCACCAGCTCCACACGTTTCTTGTTTCACAGAAATCCGGTTTAAAATGAATCCTGTACATTCAGTTGAAGTTCAAATCGCCAACTAGCGAACTGCCGCGTCGTTACGCGCTCTATTTTAATTATATTATAATTCTATGTTCAAACTGACAACGATTGAATATATTCGTCAATATAATTCAACTCTAAGCTGAATTAAATCTAAGGGACGAGCCCGTTCACAGAATATTGGGATTTCCAATATTTTTGATTATTTCTAAATTAAATATATATTATTTAATTATTTAATTTAATTAAATATTCACTATAATTTAATTAACGACGATTTAATTCCCTATATCACTATTTATATAATTAAATAAATTAATTATACCCCTGGAAAATGCGGGTCATTACACCTCCTCTCGCGCAACGTAGCTATTCTGTAAACGTCTTTTTCGCCCTCCTTTGTACTTAGTCTTTGATACAAATCTTCGTACACTCGTCCCCTTGCTTCACTCACTGCTCTCTTTGCAGTCTTCTTTGCCACTTTGTACCTGTGCATGTTCTCTTCGCTTCTATGATGGTACATGCGTTTGTAGCATTCCTTCTTCTCTTTGATAGCCTTTTGCACCTCGTCATTCCACCACCACAAACCCTTGGGTTCTCGCGTGCTTCCTCTTGTTATCCCAAATACCTCAGTGGCGACTCTACGAATGCAAGTTGCTATCGCATTCCACATGACATTTGCTTCTCCTTCCACATTCCAAGCTCCTTCTCCCATCACTCTATCTTTAAACACCCGTGAAGCCTCTCCTTTGAGTTTCCACCATTTCGTCCTGCTAATCTTCGCTCTCTTGCCCTTCACCACCCGAAGACGAAACATCATACCAACAGCTGGTGTTGTGAGACGACACATTCTCCAGGTATGACCTTGCAATCAACACAATCTCGTTTACTATCTCTTCTAGTTAGGACAAAGTCAATCTGGCAAGCCTGTTGGCCACTACTGAAGGTGATCAGATGTGATTGCCTCTTTCTAAAGAAGGTATTAACAATCATAAGATCAAAAGAGAGAGCGAAATTCAAAATATCTTCACCCTCTTGGTTCCTACTGCCAAATCCAAAACCACCATGAACTCGCTCAAAACCCCCGCTAGATGAGCCAACATGGCCATTGAAGTCTCCTCCTATAAAAAGTTTCTCGCTACTATGCACATTCCTAACCATGACATCCAAGTCTTCCCAGAACCTCCTTTTGGCTTCTTCACTTAGACCTACATGTGGGGCATATGCGCGAATGACATTCAAAACTGCCTCGCCAACTACTAGCTTAACTAGGATGATCCAATCCCCTTATCTTCAAACGTCAACCACATTGTTCTGAAGGTTCTTGTCAATCAATATGCCTACCCCATTCTTGTTACGTACTTCTCCCGTGTACCACAATTTGAAGCCAGTGTTCTCCACCTCCTTCGCAATCTGACCCACCCATTTAGTCTCTTGAACGCACAAGATGTTAACCCGTCTCCTAATCATAGTATCCACTATCTCTCTTAATTTTCCTGTTAAGGACCCTACATTCCAACTACCTAACCGAACCCTACTATTGTCGACTAGCTTCCTTGCCCCTCGCATCCGCATAGAAAAATGCGAGGACCCTTGCTCACTTATCACCACACCGGGGCGTCGGTGTAGCACGCCACTAAGAGAATGGCGGCCCAGCCCTTGCATATTTAACACCATATCCGAGCCTCGATATAGCGCGTCGCTAAGAGGGTTACGCTCCAACGATATATCATAAGGTTCCATATCCATAAGAGTGGCTAAGTTTTTACGTTGGCTCGCCAAGCCTATCACAACCCTCCTCCTTTACCCTGGCTTGGGACAGGCTGCATAGAAAACTACACAAGCGGAGTTTAATTTAATATCCCAGATCCAACAAAATTTGTTTCGTCGAAAAGTGAGCTCGTTTGCAAAACTAGATATTTTTAAAGCTTTAAATAAACCCTATTTAAATATTTATATACTTAAAAATATTTAAATTTAATATTAATAAATAAATATTATCGTATATATTAACATAGAGTATAATACAGCTCCAAAGTATTCCTACCTGAATTTATAACCCGACATTTCAAATCCAGATTGAATCAATATTCAATTTATATTAGAAATCCATTTATAATATAAATAAATCGTTATAAATTATAAAGGAATTCCATAGCGACTTTTTAAAATTTGATTTCGGCATAAATCAAAATATACACGACGAAATCTCAATTTTTCTCTTCCATTAGAAAAATATACTTTACCAGCTCCGAACATTTCTTGTTTCACAGAAATCCGATTTAAAACGGATAATGTATATTCATTTAAAGTTCAAATCGCCAAATTACGAACTGCCACGCCATTTTGAGCTCGATTATAATTATAATATAATTTATCTGTTCTAACGTCGTTTATAAATAAATTTGTAAATAATAATTCAATTCAAACTGAATTATATAAATATTTTGAATTGTCCAATTCACACAATATTGTCAATTCACTAATTCCGACTATTTTGGAATTAAATATATTATTCTATTATTTATATTAATTAAATATTCAATATTATTTAATTAAACAACCATGTAAATTACCAAACCATTATTTAAATAATTAAATCAATTAATTATTATATCGTAAAAATATGAGTCGTTACATTCTTGCCCCCTTAAAATAATTTCATCCTCGAAATTGCTAAGGTAGAAAACAAACCCAATTAACTGGGTTAAAAATTATTTGTTTAATTCTTAACTTCAGTTTCAACTTAACCAATTTATTTAAATTAAATAATTAATTCATTTATATGAACCAAAATTTTCAAAAATTCTGAAAATTTTCTAACACCCGAAATTTTCGAAAAATTTCGCCAGCACCTCCTTGGTACGGGTCAATCGGTACAACAACAACTCGCCTCTCTAGGCCATTCCCAATCAAAAGAAAATCAAACAGCCAAGCGGCTTGTCAATTTGGCTCATCAAAATCTCATGCCCAATATAAAATATAAACTTGTACCTTTTTGTTGGGCATATCATTATATCCTTTCATTCCCATCTGTTACCAATTCAGCATATACCAATGTCATCCCAATCAAACTCAAATCACTTTTATCTCTGACACAACCATTCGTTTATCCAAGCCAAATTCCAATATCAATCTAAAGTACCATTCTTGATTTTCAATTTGATTTCACAAATATCCATTGTAACAACCCGGAAATCTGGGCCAGTTTAAAAAATTTTATTTTGGCAATTTTAGCGAATTTTGATTATTTAAAATGAATTATTTTAAATAATATCGACGAGAAATTTATTTTGAATGGAATTCGAACGTATATATTATATAGTTCGTCGTTAGAATATAAATATTTATTTATATTTATAAAAGGAATTGAAAATGGCGTGGTAGTTCGATAATTCGATTTCAAACTTCAATTGAACGTATCGGGTGCAAAACAATCCGGATTTTAGCGAAACCAAAAATAATAGGATCTAATTGATGATATCTTTCCAACGAATCCGAAAAATTTAAATTTCATAGCGGGAATCAAAAGATATGTCCAGTTGAAAATTCTGAATAGTTGCTATGGAATTCAGGCCCTTAAAAATAGACATTTTGCAAACGACCTCGGATTTCGACGAAACCACTTTTGTTGGATCCGTGATGTCAAGTTATTGCTAGGTTTCAAATTTCATAATTTTTCGAATCAATATGTGAGCGTGGCAAAGGAAAACACGTTTGACCAGTTTCAGTTGATTTTAATCGAATGGAAATTGGCCATTTTTCAAACGGTCTTAGAATTCGACGAAACTAGTTTTGTTAGGACTGTATCGTCAATACGAAGCTAGAAAATATTCTTCTAGAATTTTTAGAGTTCGTATGTGACCCCGGTAAATTGAAATGCGCGTTCAAATTCAATATATAGAGTTATATGTTAATTTAGACGGAAACTGATTGAAACGATCGAATCAGCTTACGATACATATCCCATTGTGTTCGGAATGGGGGTAATTAGCTATGGATGACAGGCGGTGGGCCTCGTTTAGAGGTCGAAAATAAAAGTTGCTTTTTTGGTTTAAAATAAAATAATTAAATAATAAAGTTAAACTTTCTTTCTCCCCTTAACTCAGTCAAACTGCCCCCCCCCCCTGTTCATTTCTTCCCGAATCAGTTTTAAAGAAAAAAAAAGGGGGGGAAAGGGGGCGATGTTCACCCGTCGCCGCCGCCTCCTCAGGCGAGGGTCGCCAACGCCTCACCACCCGAGGCGCCCTCCGATGACCCCCCCTTGCTCTCGCGCGACGCCCTTATCCTCGCGAATGAAGACCGCAACGGAGCCCCACGCCCTGAAACCCATCGCACGCAAATCGGAACAGGTGCAGACCCCCCCTCTTCCGACCAACACCTTCCACCTCCTCCTCTCGCACCTCGTCCTCTCCCTTCTCTAGTTCAAAAAAGCGCCCCCCCCCCAAGTCAGATGGAACCGCCACGCCTCCCCCGTGAGGTAAAGCACCTTGCCCTTCTTTATTTTTATTTTAGTTAGATTTATCTTTCAATTTTTTTTATAAATTCAAATACGATTTTTATTCCTGTTTTTCAGATTTAATTATAAATAGTTTATAGATAAAAAGTAGGGATAGTAAAAATATATGATTTTTATAAAAGTAGAGATAGTAAAGATACGTTTTTTAAAATAGAAAAAGATTAGATTTTCAAATTTGAAAAGGCAAAATCTTTATATTTGAAAAGGCAAAATCTTTATATTTGAAAAGGCGAAATCTTTATATTTGAAAAGGCAAAATCTTTATATTTGAAAAGGCGAAATCTTTATATTTGAAAAGGCAAAATCTTTATATTTGAAAAGGCAAAATCTTTAAATTTGAAAAGGCGAAATCTTTATATAGAGAATAGCGGTATAAAAATTCGATTTTTATATATTGAATAGCAAGGTAAAAATTCGATTTTTATATATTGAATAGCAAGGTAAAAATTCGATTTTTATATATTGAATAGCAAGGTAAAAATTCGATTTTTATATATTGAATAGCGAAGTAAAAATATGATTTTTATATATTGAATAGCAGGGTAAAAATTCGATTTTTATATATTGAATAGCAAGGTAAAAATTCGATTTTGATATATTGAATAGCGAAGTAAAAATATGATTTTTATATATTGAATAGCGAAGTAAAAATATGATTTTTATATATTGAATAGCATAGTAAAAATTCGATTTTTACATATGTAGTGAATACGGGCAACGAAAGCGACAAGGAGGCAAGAACTGCGAAGACTTCTACATATGAAGTGTCGTGAAGTTGGATAGCTTATCGGTGAGAACTTCTCACTCAAAATTTCTTTTTCTAGTTAATATATATATACTAGGATGCAGACGGTGTTTAGTAGCACCCGACACCCGTCATCCACAAACCATGGATGGCTTGTTTGTTAAATTGTTTGGTTGTGTAGTTGGTTAGATTATTTGGTTTGAATTGAATTGTTTGGTGAAATGAAATTGATTTGATTGATGTGTGAATGGCGTGGGCCTTCACTAGACCGGGGATAAGGCTAGGCCTCATCCCGTTTCTAGTATCGTGTCGTTATGCCGCCGAAATTTTCTAAAATATGTTAGAAAAATAAAAATATCATTTTAATTGAATAAATGAACCGAATAGAATATTCATAGTTTGAATAAAATATTTTGGTCGTTAAAAATATAATTTTTAACGTGAATGTGAATAAATAAATATTCATTTACAAACCTGACGGTTTGTTTATGTACACATATTTGAAGGACATTGATTGGGACGATAAATTTTACACATCGCCCAACTGCACAAATAAAAATGTGTGTTTGATTGCTTGAAACCCCACACGGGTATTGGGATGATATTTGACGTACACTAATCCCGATTGTTTAGTTGTATGTCGATCGATTGATTGACAGGCTGTTATAAGCGTTGAATATTTATATTTGATGCTTATACAGTGTAGAATGCACTTTGGATGATGGTTGATTATTCATCGTTGTTGATATATACATGTGTTGTAGAAAATCCATATAATTAACATTATATGGTAACTGATTGGACCTCATTCCAGTTTCGAAAAAGAAATATTTGAAAAAGAAATATTTGAAATAGAATATTTGAAAATAGAAACATATGAAGCCGCGTTGATAGATTGACGCCATTTTGACGTGAACGATATTTATATCGATTTTATTCAAATTGAAGTGAATATTGAAGTGAATTGAAATTTGAATTTAATTGAATTGATTTGGAATTGAAATCATTTTGAAATGAATTCGAATAGAATTGTAATAGAATTGAAATCGTTTTGAAATGAATTCGAATAGAATTGAAATAGAATTGAAATCGTTTTGAAATGAATTCGAATAGAATTGAAATAGAGTTGAAATCGTTTTGAAAAGAAAATCGACGAAGCATATATTATATATATAATATAATGGCCTGAATAGAACGCGCCGCACTGCGGCAGTTCGCGAATTTCGACCATTGACTTCGAACGGACATTACGGGAGATCCGACCGTCGGATTCTCCTAAAACCGGAACCGTTGGTTCGTATCGAAAAGAGCTTTCTAACGAATATTAGAAATTTGAAATCTAACGGTCGGATTTGGAATTATGTCCAAATCAAATTTGAAAAAGGTCGCTGTAAGTGCAGTTCGATGTCCGTTGATGGAAATCGACTGTACGGGCCTTGATAAAATTATTAAAAATAGTAATAATTTGTGTAAAATCATAAGGAATGATTTGGGAAAAATTGGGATGAAAAACTCCATATTTGTAAAGATAAAAATAGATTTTTATCGAAATGAACTAGTTTTGAACTAGAGTTATAATTCTATTTATTTTTAAATAAATAAATCGAATGTGAAATGGTTTTGAATATAACCATAATTTCCAATGATTGCATTGGAATGGATTTGAATCAAAATTGTCTTCGGAATATTTCGATGTTGGATTTCGTGACTATACAGATGTTGTTATGGAAATTTGAAAGATATAGATATATATATCGTTATTTCCAATACGATATTTGTTGGTCGTAGCATGTGATATGGAATATAAGCCGGGATATTTTCTATTCAGAGCCTCGTATTGAATATCAAATGTGATTTGGGTTTTTCGTGAATGGTGTCTTCACTAACACTGTTCTTGAACCCAGTTGAGAAAAGATTAAATCCTTTTATTTTGATTTAATGAAGTGTACCAATTAAATAATATTTAATTGGAATTGAATTGATATTGATTTTTGGGTTTATCGTGGACAGTGTTTTTAAATAACACTCGTTCTTTAACCCGATAATTAATGGAATGTGATTTTGGGTTTATCGTGAACCGTGTTTTAAATGACACTGATTCTTTAACCCAGTTAGCGATTAAAACTAAGTGGAGTTTTAATAAATCTTTAATTAGATTGAAAAGATCAAGAATGGAGTATCACCAGTTTTGCTCCAGGCGATAGTTAAATCTTTAATTAGATTTGAACGTGAAATGGTAATTTAATTTACCGATAACGCCGTGGTGTTAGATATGAAGTACCAGTTTTACTTCATGGGATGAATAGGTTGGGATTGGGAAATTAAAACCAATGATTACTACGGTAAGGTTCGCTAATTCCGACTAGTTTGAATCGAAATTCAAAGGAAGATTAGAGAATAAATTCAGGAATTTATCTTGGATAAAATTAATGGGAACCTTTCCCTATGAATGTGAAATCAGAAACTAACTGTCGGTTAGCTAAGCAGAATGGTTTTCTGGATATTGATCTGATGTTGGTTTCGGCCTTCGGGGTTAATATTTGGGGAATTACTCTCTTGATTAATTTACGGTTAGTGACTGATGAATTGGAATGAGGCGTATGTTGTGTTTGTGTAACACTTATTTAAAATATACGCGAGTTATTCGGAAAGACCGGGTTTATCCCATTCTGAATAACTGATACGACGATAAGTCGAAGATGAAGACGGTGGTCGAAGACCGGAGTTCTTCACGTCGTTTGGGTGATTACTGATGATCTTGATTGGGCTGTACACCCAAGAAGATGGAAACAGTTGGTGATCGTCCAGACGTACTTGGAGATCGATGGATATGCGGGGTACTAGGTGCCTCCGGTTTCGTTCAGACCCAGAACGGACTTGTAAATGGACTGTGTGTCTGACATTGGATTTTAGTCTGTGTGATTGATTTCTATTAAATATATATCTGTTTGGCGGCGGAGAATTTATTCTCTTGCTTAACGCCCTTCTCTGAGACGTACGAGCTCAGGGGTTATATACTGATGGATATCAAACGCATAAAGTGAACTGCCTGTGTGGCATGCCTAAGTGGCGAATGATCAAGGGTTCTGTTGAAAAGCAAAGTCTTGTGGTTGATGATCGAAGCACGGCCTTTGTGGCGTAGCTTTGTGTAACGTTTACTTCGCGAGTTTCACACCCGGCATGAACCAAAAATGGGAGACGGACCTCAGGGGGGACATGCGTTTTCTTTCTAGCTAGAAGTGGCGTCAGTGGTTTTACACGCCCTGACGAGTTTGACTTATGTGGTTGTTGCTGTTGCGAGGCGCCTCGGTTTGATCGGACGATCTGGGTCCGATGGAGTCATTTATTGGCTCATTTACACCCCATAGGGTGGAGAAACGTATTGTTCAGGCATTATAATCCACATCGGTGGACCGGCCCTGACGATCCAAGGGGCAGTTGCGGCTGTTCCTGAGACACGGGCTAGAGCGTCTCGAATCGGTTGAGGACTATCTTTTGCCTCGGTTCATAGATGGAAACCCAATTTCCAAATACGTGACTTTGCGATTTTGATTGTATAACCTATATATGGCGACATAGTGGTATGGGGCATTCATGCCGCCTATGATTGATACTTATGATTTGAAGTTGTTTTATACACTATATACTTATAATAGTATCAAATGATTTCTTTGAAATGTATCAAGCATTCTTGGCTATTATAAGGTAAAAACCCTATCCCCCGGCTTGCGTTGCATTGTGTGATAGGAACTGGGTCTTATAATAGCTTCATTTTTCCTTATTTAGCATTGCGCTGTTTGTTATATGCACTGGTATTCTTGGGAGGAAACCCATTCCGTGTTATATAGCGTGGTCCCTTGATTTACTTAACTTTAAAATAATGATTAACTGTTTTAGTTCTCACACCAGTCACATGACTGACCTAAAGTTTATTGTTTTAACCTAAACTCTGGGTGCCCTTATTTTGACACGGGCAGCTAGTAGTTTTGGTTTTGCAGATTTATATTCACAGGATCCTGGTTTACAGCTGGAACGATATCCGGAAAGCTTTGTATCCGTATATCTCCTTCAGTTGTGTATTGTATTATTTTCCGCTGCTATGTATTTAATGTAATTTCAATCTCTGATATTTCTGTGTAATATTCATTTATTCTCTGTATATTCTTGTAATCTGATGCATTGTTGTAATATACAGTGAAATGTTCTTTTGTATGAGTTTTGTTTTGTCGTGTTCTCAAAACGATCGGGCGTTTCGAACGGTCTGGGTCGGTTTAGCGACCGGTTCGGACCGAGCGAAATTCCTTTTCGTGACAGTTGGTATCAGAGCTTTGGTTTACAAAGCTCAGAGAACAAGGCACATTAGAACCATACGATAGAATTCATCAGATATTGGATTAGTAATATTCAATGGGAATGACTCGTTAGAGATAGGATCAGTAGTATCCTAGAACGAGTGTGAAGATTATATTTTTAAAATGAAAACAAATTTTGTTTTGAAAATTTAAATCAACTATTCGTATTTGAATATTTATTTGTATTGATTTGGACAGTCCAGTATATAAAGAATTTGCATATACGCCTAGCAAACGTATATTCAAAGTTTTAATATATTGGATAGATATAGCATCACACTCTAGTCGCCCAAAGATGATATTGATGATAGCGATCGCATCATCAACATTTATGTTCGAGTTTCGAAGGTGGGATTCCTATATATTTCCATTAGACTGGTGTGAGAACCAAAATTAGATAGGGCCTATTGTTGTGATTTGACATCAAAAATCTGATTTTTGACTATATATAAAAGTTATGCATTTGAAAAGCTAATCAACTAATTGATTGATGGTTGTATTGTTTGAATAATTAAAATTTGAACCATTTAGTTCATTTGAATCAAATATTGAATTATATTGAAAATTGGTTGCATTTTCTTGCATATACATATACTTGCATTGAACAGGTCATAGCAAGGAGGCTAGAGCAGAGAATAAAATTTGTTTGCCCGACAAATAGGTGCATGTTTACTACATAATTTACTGTTTTGTTTGGGTGATGATTTTATGAGCCTATTGGCTAACCGCTTGGCTTTTTCTTTTTCTTTTTGAGATCAGAAGGCCTATATGGCAATTTCGGGATTTTCCCGTGGCTCCCGGTGCAAGGGAGGTTATGGCGAAATTTTTCGAAAATTTAGGGTGTTAGCCAAATTTTTGAAAATTCTCAAAAACTGAAAAGTTGGAGAATGGAAGCCAGATCGAACGTAGAGTTGAATGATCAAACCACTTTCGACTTTGTTCCTTTTCGGGGATGAAAAGTTTTAAGTGGGGGAGATTGTAACAACCCGGAAATCTGGGCCAGTTTAAATTTTTTTATTTTGGCAATTTTAGTGAATTTTGATTATTTAAAATGAATTATTTTAAATAATATCGACGAGAAATTTATTTTGAATGGAATTCGAACGTATATATTATATAGTTCGTCGTTAGAATATAAATATTTATTTATATTTATAAAAGGAATTGAAAATGGCGCGGTAGTTCGATAATTCGATTTCAAACTTCAATTGATCGTACCGGGTGCAAAACAATCCGGATTTTAGCGAAACCAAAAATAATAGGATCTAATTGATGATATCTTTCCAACGAATCTGAAAAATTGAAATTTCATAGCGGGGATCAAAAGATATGTCCAGTTGAAAATTCTGAATAGTCGCTATGGAATTCAGGCCCTTAAAAATAGACATTTTGCAAACGACCTCGGATTTCGACGAAACTACTTTTGTTGGATATGTGATGTCAAGTTATTGCCAGGTTTCAAATTTCATAATTTTTTGAATCAATATGTGAGCGTGGCAAAGGAAAACGCGTTTGACCAGTTTCAGTTGATTTTAATCGATTGGAAATTGGCCATTTTTCAAACGGTCTCAGAATTCGACGAAACTAGTTTTGTTAGGACCGTATCGTCAATACGAAGCTAGAAAATATTCTTCTGGAATTTTTAGAGTTCGTATGTGACCCCGGTAAATTGAAATGTGCGTTCAAATTCAATATATAGAGTTATATGTTGATTTTGACGGAAACTGATTGAAACGATCGAATCAGCTTACGATACATATCTCATTGTGTTCGGAATGGGGGTAATTAGCTATGAACGACAGGCGGTGGGCCTCGTTTAGAGGTCGAAAATAAAAGTTGCTTTTTGGTTTAAAATAAAATAATTAAATAATAAAGTTAAACTTTCTTTCTCCCCTTAACTCAGTCAAACTGCCCCCTCCCCCCCCCCCCCCCCCACGTTCATTTTTTCCCGAATCAGTTTTAAAGAAAAAAAAAGGGGGGCGATGTTCACCCGTCGCCGCCGCCTCCTCAGGCGAGGGTCGCCAACGCCTCACCACCCGAGGCGTCCTCCGATGACCCCCCCCTTGCTCTCGCGCGACGCCCTTATCCTCGCGAATGAAGACCGCAACGGAGCCCCACGCCCTGAAACCCATCGCACGCAAATCGGAACAGGTGCAGACCCCCCCTCTTCCGACCAACACCTTCCACCTCCTCCTCTCGCACCTCGTCCTCTCCCTTCTCTAGTTCAAAAAAGCCCCCCCCCCAAGTCAGATGGAACCGCCACGCCTCCCCCGTGAGGTAAAGCACCTTGCCCTTCTTTATTTTTATTTTAGTTAGATTTATCTTTCAATTTTTTTTATAAATTCAAATACGATTTTTATTCCTGTTTTTCAGATTTAATTATAAATAGTTTATAGATAAAAAGTAGGGATAGTAAAAATATATGATTTTTATAAAAGTAGAGATAGTAAACATACGTTTTTTAAAATAGAAAAAGATTAGATTTTCGAATTTGAAAAGGCAAAATCTTTATATTTGAAAAGGCAAAATCTTTATATTTGAAAAGGCGAAATCTTTATATTTGAAAAGGCGAAATCTTTATATTTGAAAAGGCGAAATCTTTATATTTGAAAAGGCAAAATCTTTATATTTGAAAAGGCAAAATCTTTATATTTGAAAAGGCAAAATCTTTATATTTGAAAAGGCGAAATCTTTATATAGAGAATAGCGGTATAAAAATTCGATTTTTATATATTGAATAGCAAGGTAAAAATTCGATTTTTATATATTGAATAGCAAGGTAAAAATTCGATTTTTATATATTGAATAGCGAAGTAAAAATATGATTTTTATATATTGAATAGTAAGGTAAAAATTCGATTTTTATATATTGAATAGCAAGGTAAAAATTCGATTTTGATATATTGAATAGCGAAGTAAAAATATGATTTTTATATATTGAATAGCGAAGTAAAAGTATGATTTTTATATATTGAATAGCGAAGTAAAAATATGATTTTTATATATTGAATAACATAGTAAAAATTCGATTTTTACATATGTAGTGAATACGGGCAACGAAAGCGACAAGGAGGCAAGAACGGCGAAGACTTCTACATATGAAGTGTCGTGAAGTTGGATAGCTTATCGGTGAGAACTTCTCACTCAAAATTTCTTTTTCTAGTTAATATATATATACTAGGATGCAGACGGTGTTTAGTAGCACCCGACACCCGTCATCCACAGACCATGGATGGCTTGTTTGTTAAATTGTTTGGTTGTGTAGTTGGTTAGATTATTTGGTTTGAATTGAATTGTTTGGTGAAATGAAATTGATTTGATAGATGTGTGAATGGCGTAGGCCTTCACTAGACCGGGGATAAGGCTATGCCTCATCCCGTTTCTAGTATCGTGCCGTTATGCCGCCGAAATTTTCTAAAATATGTTAGAAAAATAAAAATATCATTTTAATTGAATAAATGAATCGAATAGAATATTCATAGTTTGAATAAAATATTTTGGTCGTTAAAAATATAATTTTAACATGAATGTGAATAAATAAATATTCATTTACAAACCTGACGGTTTGTTTATGTACACCTATTTGAAGGACATTGATTGGGACGATAAATTTTACACATCGCCCAACTGAACAAATAAAAATGTGTGTTTGATTGCTTGAAACCCCACACGGGTATTGGGATGATATTTGACGTACACTAATCCCGATTGTTTAGTTGTATGTCGATCGATTGATTGACAGACTGTTATAAGCGTTGAATATTTATATTTGATGCTTATACAGTGTAGAATGCACTTTGGATGATGGTTGATTATTCATCGTTGTTGATATATACATGTGTTGTAGAAAATCCATATAATTAACATTATATGGTAAATGATTGGGCCTCATTCCAGTTTCGAAAAAGAAATATTTGAAAAAGAAATATTTGAAATAGAATATTTGAAAATAGAAACATATGAAGCCGCGTTGATAGATTGACGCCATTTTGACGTGAACGATATTTATATCGATTTTATTCAAATTGAAGTGAATATTGAAGTGAATTGAAATTTGAATTTAATTGAATTGATTTGGAATTGAAATCGTTTTGAAATGAATTCGAATAGAATTGAAATAGAATTGAAATCGTTTTGAAATGAATTCGAATAGAATTGAAATAGAATTGAAATCATTTTGAAATGAATTCGAATAGAATTGAAATAGAGTTGAAATCGTTTTGAAAAGAAAATCGACGAAGCATATATTATATATATAATATAATGGCCTGAATAGAACGCGCCGCACTGCGGCAGTTCGCGAATTTCGACCATTGACTTCGAACGGACATTACGGGAGATCCGACCGTCGGATTCTCCTAAAACCGGAACCGTTGGTTCGTATCGAAAAGAGCTTTCTAACGAATATTAGAAATTTGAAATCTAACGGTCGGATTTGGAATTATGTCCAAATCAAATTTGAAAAAGGTCGCTGTAAGTGCAGTTCGATGTCCGTTGATGGAAATCGACTGTACGGGCCTTGATAAAATTATTAAAAATAGTAATAATTTGTGTAAAATCATAAGGAATGATTTGGGAAAAATTGGGATGAAAAACTCCATATTTG
Organism: Allium sativum; assembly: GCA_030737875.1. NCBI lineage: Eukaryota > Viridiplantae > Streptophyta > Magnoliopsida > Asparagales > Amaryllidaceae > Allium > Allium sativum. Next base: position 60,839,258 of record CM060924.1, read on the forward strand.
TAAAGATAAAAATAGATTTTTATCGAAATGAACTAGTTTTGAACTAGAGTTATAATTCTATTTATTTTTAAATAAATAAATCGAATGTGAAATGGTTTTGAATATAACCATAATTTCCAATGATTGCATTGGAATGGATTTGAATCGAAATTGTCTTCGGAATATTTCGATGTTGGATTTCGTGACTATACAGATGTTGTTATGGAAATTTGAAAGATATAGATATATATATCGTTATTTCCAATACGATATTTGTTGGTCGTAGCATGTGATATGGAATATAAGCCGGGATATTTTCTATTCAGAGCCTCGTATTGAATATCAAATGTGATTTGGGTTTTTCGTGAATGGTGTCTTCACTAACACTGTTCTTGAACCCAGTGGAGAAAAGATTAAATCCTTTTATTTTGATTTAATGAAGTGCACCAATTAAATAATATTTAATTGGAATTGAATTGATATTGATTTTTGGGTTTATCGTGGACAGTGTTTTTAAATAACACTCGTTCTTTAACCCGATAATTAATGGAATGTGATTTTGGGTTTATCATGAACCGTGTTTTAAATGACACTGATTCTTTAACCCAGTTAGCGATTAAAACTAAGTGGAGTTTTAATAAATCTTTAATTAGATTGAAAAGACCGAGAATGGAGTATCACCAGTTTTGCTCCAGGCGATAGTTAAATCTTTAATTAGATTTGAACGTGAAATGGTAATTTAATTTACCGATAACGCCGTGGTGTTAGATATGAAGTACCAGTTTTACTTCATGGGATGAATAGGTTGGGATTGGGAAATTAAAACCAATGATTACTACGGTAAGGTTCGCTAATTCCGACTAGTTTGAATCGAAATTCAAAGGAAGATTAGAGAATAAATTCAGGAATTTATCTTGGATAAAATTAATGGGAACCTTTCCCTATGAATGTGAAATCAGAAACTAACTGTCGGTTAGCTAAGCAGAATGGTTTTCTGGATATTGATCTGATGTTGGTTTCGGCCTTCGGGGTTAATATTTGGGGAATTACTCTCTTGATTAATTTACGGTTAGTGACTGATGAATTGGAATGAGGCGTATGTTGTGTTTGTGTAACACTTATTTAAAATATACGCGAGTTATTCGGAAAGACCGGGTTTATCCCATTCTGAATAACTGATACGACGATAAGTCGAAGATGAAGACGGTGGTCGAAGACCGGAGTTCTTCACGTCGTTTGGGTGATTACTGATGATCTTGATTGGGCTGTACACCCAAGAAGATGGAAACAGTTGGTGATCGTCCAGACGTACTTGGAGATCGATGGATATGCGGGGTACTAGGTGCCTCCGGTTTCGTTCAGACCCAGAACGGACTTGTAAATGGACTGTGTGTCTGACATTGGATTTTAGTCTGTGTGATTGATTTCTATTAAATATATATCTGTTTGGCGGCGGAGAATTTATTCTCTTGCTTAACGCCCTTCTCTGAGACGTACGAGCTCAGGGGTTATATACTGATGGATATCAAACGCATAGAGTGAACTGCCTGTGTGGCATGCCTAAGTGGCGAATGATCAAGGGTTCTGTTGAAAAGCAAAGTCTTGTGGTTGATGATCGAAGCACGGCCTTTGTGGCGTAGCTTTGTGTAACGTTTACTTCGCGAGTTTCACACCCGGCATGAACCAAAAATGGGAGACGGACCTCAGGGGGGACATGCGTTTTCTTTCTAGCTAGAAGTGGCGTCAGTGGTTTTACACGCCCTGACGAGTTTGACTTATGTGGTTGTTGCTGTTGCGAGGCGCCTCGGTTTGATCGGACGATCTGGGTCCGATGGAGTCATTTATTGGCTCATTTACACCCCATAGGGTGGAGAAACGTATTGTTCAGGCATTATAATCCACATCGGTGGACCGGCCCTGACGATCCAAGGGGCAGTTGCGGCTGTTCCTGAGACACGGGCTAGAGCGTCTCGAATCGGTTGAGGACTATCTTTTGCCTCGGTTCATAGATGGAAACCCAATTTCCAAATACGTGACTTTGCGATTTTGATTGTATAACCTATATATGGCGACATAGTGGTATGGGGCATTCATGCCGCCTATGATTGATACTTATGATTTGAAGTTGTTTTATACACTATATACTTATAATAGTATCAAATGATTTCTTTTAAACGTATCAAGCATTCTTGGCTATTATAAGGTAAAAACCCTATCCCCCAGCTTGCGTTGCATTGTGTGATAGGAACTGGGTCTTATAATAGCTTCATTTTTCCTTATTTAGCATTGCGCTGTTTGTTATATGCACTGGTATTCTTGGGAGGAAACCCGTTCCGTGTTCTACGGCGTGGTCCCTTGATTTACTTAACTTTAAAATAATGATTAACTGTTTTAGTTCTCACACCAATCACATGACTGACTTGGAGTTTATTGTTTTAACCTAAACTCTGGGTGCCCTTATTTTGACACGGGCAGCTAGTAGTTTTGGTTTTGTAGATTTATATTCACAGGATCCTGGTTTACAGCTGGAACGATATCCGGAAAGCTTTGTATCCGTATATCTCCTTCAGTTGTGTATTGTATTATTTTCCGCTGCTATGTATTTAATGTAATTTCAATCTCTGATATTTCTGTGTAATACTCATTTATTCTCTGTATATTCTTGTAATCTGATGCAATGTTGTAATATACAGTGAAATGTACTTTTGTATGAGTTTTGTTTTGTCGTGTTCTCAAAACGATCGGGCGTTTCGAACGGTCTGGGTCGGTTTAGCGACCGGTTCGGACCGAGCGAAATTCCTTTTCGTGACATCCATCTAATTTGTTTTAATTCAAAAAATCCATTTCTGGCAGTTTTCAAACAGCTTTGCTTTTCAAAAATCAAATATTCATTTCCGAATATCAAAACAACTCTTTTTCCAAAATAATTAAAAAAAATCTCTTTGGTAGTAATCCGTCACTTACAACTCGAAAATGAACACTGATGATGTGGCCAGCACCATCAGAATTATTTCCCAGTAATCGAAGTGTGTTCAATACTATATTACTATCAAAACCATTTCTAAACACTTCCATTTTGAAATACATTTCAAAATACCATTCACAATGCTTGTAAAACAATTTAAAATCTCGCAAGATTTTAAAATTTCCATATATTTAATCCAAGTCCATTTACAAACACTTTTCTCGGTTTCCAAAGTTTCAATTTCAATTCTAATTTAAATTCAGATTTAATACATTTAGTAATACTTATACGAATTTTGATTGGTTATTTACATAACCATTTCAATTATAATCTTATCTGATTATAGTTACAACCAACACATCCAATATTATAATATTTCCAATATATATATTTTTTCTTTATATCAAAATATATTTAGGTAACATTATTTCATTACCCTCTTTTCAAAACATACTATGTCGGTTCATTGTATTCAAGTGTTTATAAACCCCTACCGATACAGTGGAACAAACTGATCGACCAGAACTCATAAACAACTCAACCAATAAATCTCCACAATATAAAACAATTTTTATAAAATCTATAAATACACTCTCTCATATATATACATCAACTCTATCTAGGGCATTACTAACCCCATCTCTACTGAGTCACGCCACAGAGCCAAGGTAATCACTTAACCTTATGCTCTGATACCACTGTAACGACCCGGGGTTTTCGCGATCCTGAGTAATTGACATAAACTCAATGTCGACTATTCAAGCATCAGAAATACCAGACAGTTAATGAAATAAAATAGAGGGTGAGAGTAGATAAGATAGAAAGTTAGAATAGAAGAGGAAGAAGAACATACAACATCAGAGTAAACACGAATCTCACAGCGGAACAATTAATATATAATAGATACATAACTTTGAAAAAAAATCATTATGTATACAATAACATCTATCAGAGTACAACACTTACAGCACAACAGAAATAAACAATTGCTATATAATCCTGAAGCCTCCTGCTCCGAGCTCTCAGTATCTGTAAAATCCTGACTACTTGAATGCCCATACAAATTTGGATACCCAAGAGTTTAGGGAAAACAAAACAAAATAAACTCCGGGTTAGTCATGGGACTGTAAGAGTGAACAGTTTAAAACAGTTTGAGAAATGGAACGGGTTTTTCTCTTATGAGAATCCAAAACATTTGATCCATCATTCAAAAATCCTTTTGAAAGAAATGATGATCTTTATATCAAAACCGTTTTGATATTATAATAATGTCTATCAATCACAATATAAAAATCGTCTACCAGAACGCTTTCATCTCACGTCCACATACATCATATATAATCAAAAACCGTGGGCGATTATTGGGTAATGAATTCCAACTGGCAACGTATAGGACCACCTTCCGACAGTGTATCTCTAGAGAGGAATACACTGGGTTCAACAAGATCATCCTGTAACCCAGGCTAAACATGACCGGTCACTCATTTCGCTTGAGTGTACGAATGTATTATCACCAACGGTTGGGATCAGCAACCGTTTCCCAAAAGGGACAGCATCGAAATAGATTATAGAAGTAAATGGAATTTCTCTAGATCAGGTGAAAATACACCATAATTGGCAGCTAACCACTTAGCCATGCGACCTACCTGATTTTATACCATTTCCTGGTTGTGAGGGTAGAAGCCATAACGTATAGATCACACCTTTATTTACTCTGAATGTCACATTGTCATACCTGCCAAATCACAAATTGATTTCCTCACAAATACAACTGGTATATAGCTAAGAGAAACGAATTGCTCCGCCACCAAACGTAAATTCATTTGAAGAGATCAACTTACACGATATATTAAATATACTCTGTTAGATTTTCTTCCATACAGGTCGTCCTGGAACTGGACAGACCGAAGGCACTATTCTGTAAACAGGATAGCCCTTGCATAACTCCATATTCAATTGTCTTCATCATTTTTGATCGCAACGTTAACGCCATACGTAGTGATTTTAAGATAATATATCTGATCCCGGTCTCTCCGTATTGACAATGGAAATGGTAAAAATCTTTGATATTTCGTGATTTAACTATCAAAGGAAAACATGTGTACAAACAAAGGTCGTATTTCCAATTGGAAATCTTACCGATCAATCATCATTTCATTTCCCAATTTCCCATTTATCATTTCCTTATATTCATAAATTCCTTATTTTCTAAAATTAGAAAATATATGTTTCTAACTTTGGAAAACGTTTCCATTTCTGTTTCACAAATCAATTTCTTTTCACCTCTATCAGTCTCTAACTGTAAACTAGTAAGAGAACAACTTCCCTAGTATAAACCCCGAAAGCCGAAACCAACATCAGATCGATACCCAAAAATCCATTAAACTCAACTAATTTCCAGTCAGTTTCTAATTTTAGTAATTCCATTTGAATTCCTAATTCAAACCCCAAATTCCTTTGTAAATATTTTTATCTGCAAAATATTTATTTAAATCCCTTTTTCACATCGAGTGTGAATAACATTCCTTTATATAATCAAAACAGTTTGATTCTGCATTTAAAAACAATATTCTAATTCCAAATTCTATTTATACTTCTATTTATAGACTATTCGTAAAAATCTTATTTATAACTCCCTTTATATAATTCTATTTATTCTGTACAAAGCCTTTTATATAATTCTGTTCATTTTATATAAATTCTATTATATAATTCTATTTATTTTGTATAAATCCATTTATATAATTATATTCATTTCCCATTTATCTCCTTAATTATATTTTTCAATATTTGTTTTCTATATATTACTTGTTATAATATCCTATTTATTTCATATATAAATATTCCATTTTCAATATTCACTTTGAAAATTTCCTTTATACATTCCAGTATTTCATATGGTATTTAAAATACCAAATAGCATGACCAGTGTCATCATAATCAATCACAGATTATATATCACATCATATATCACAATATATGAAAAACAAACAGTATTATAAATATTATGGAATCCAGTTGGATCCCTCCAACTTGTTTCCCTGCAACAAAGATATTAAACAACATAATTAAGATCGATTTCATTTCAATAAGAAATATTCTGATAAACAGAATCAACATTTGATTAATGATTTATATAAATATATATATATCGTTATCTATAATTTCAACCAATACATCAACAATTCAACCAAACAATCAACACACAACAGTCAATCATAATTTATCGATACAATATTATATTTATAAAATACAAATTGTACAGAGTTAGTGAAATTTATTTCTCTATAAATTGCAACGAGCTCTAATTCACTCCCAGTTAGTTCCTACGTGTAGCCCCTATCCATACGATCCCAACAGATCCTGTTTTTTTCCAATTTGTATAACATATGAGCAAGTTACGAATTTTTACAATATTACAATACTTAAATCATTCACAAATCATATTAACTATTATGTTTAATACCTTAATCCCTTTTTATTGTTTATTACGAATAATCCCTCTCTCTCCCAAGTCTTCTTCCTTCTTCACAGTGCACTACACTAACCCCCACTCAACCGCACATACACGATCCCCAATTTTGCATTGTTCTTCCACTTGCAATAACATAAAAAACATTTTACTCTAAATCATTTTTAATTTATCCTTCATTAAAACTTCGCTCTTAATCCTGTCTCCCTCCTCTCCCAGAAATACTCGCTATAGTGAACTCTTGTGCCATTATAACAACTATAAGCTTCCACAGCTCCTTCATTACTTCACCATCTCCCAATCTGTAATCTCCAACATCCATCTCTTCCAAATCCCCACCTTCCCAACACCATATGATCGGGCTTGAACCCTCCCCGTAAAATGCGTCTCAAGCAGGCTTCCTCGCCACCCAGTAACCGCGCCACAGAAAGTATGTCGATCCCTACCAAATTTCGCCAACACACTCCATTTGACCACACAAACCCACATCTAACATCAAAAACTTGAACAATTGCTTCATTCCTTCTTATATCAAAACCCTAGGCACAGGCTGTTACTAACCAAGCGAACCAGACATGTATCACAATTCACTAAACCCACATAAAATCGAAGAGGAGGTCAAGGAGATCACATATATTTGAGTTTGGGAATTTATAGATTTTTCTATGAACTCCTTGGATTTTTTAAGCAATAGATTTTTCTTTGTTTAGGAAGAATACTGGCAGCGGATTATTTTCTGTGGAATGAGGAAAATGATTTAGGGTTAGGAATGTTAAACATTATTTATAGAGTAAGTTTATTATTTTTTTATTTGGTTATGTTATTAGATTTAAGGCTATCGCTATTCGAGTTTGTCTTCTAAAAATTCATGTGATCCCATAAGATACCCAAATCTGACGAAAATTGACATGCAACTACAGTTCGACATTATGGACCCAATGGAACTTGTTTCATCGAATTCCGACTTCGTTTTCTCACACAGCGTATTTATAAAGTCAAATTATCGACTTTTTTTAACATTAAAATTCCGTAAGACCACATACTGACTCCAAAAATCATGATAATTGGAATCTAACAATAATTTAATATTCCGGATCCAACAAAATTTGTTTCGTTGAAAACGAAGCTCATTTGCAAAATTGGCTATTTTTAAAGCTCTAAATAAAACCTATTTAAATATTTATATATTTAAAAATATTTAAATTTAATATTAATAAATAAATATTGTCGTATACATTCACACAGAATATAATACAGCTCCAAAACATTCCTACCTGAATTTATAATCTGACATTTCAAATCATGATTAAATCAATATTCAATTTATATTAGAAATCCATTTATAATATAAATAAATCGTTTTAAATTATAAAGGAATTCCATAGCAACTTTTTGAAAATTTGATTTGGACATAACTCAAAATTTAAACAACGAAATCTCGATTTTTCTCTTCCATTAGAAAAATATACTTCACCAGCTCCGAACGTTTCTTGTTTCACAGAAATCCGATTTAAAACGGATTCTGTATACTCTTTTAAAGTTTGAATCGCCAAATTACGAACTACCGTGCCCTTTCGAGCTCCATTATAATATAATTTGTACGTTCTAACACCGTTTATAAATAAATTTGTTAATATAATTTAATTCAAACTGAATTATATATTTTTTAATTTGTCCAATTCACACAATATTGTCAATTCACTAATTCCAACTATTTCAGAATTAAATATATTATTCTATTATTTATATTAATTAAATATTCAATGTTATTTAATTAAACAATCATATAAATTACCAAACCATTATTTAAATAATTAAATAAATTAATTATTACATTGTAAAAATACGGGTCGTTACACGGGCGGTGGCATTTTAGTAATTAATGGGACAAGCGACTCGGACGAATTCCAGTTCAAACCTCCATAAGGGCTCACCTATAAATAGGTTACACCCTCTACCAAGAAGGGGGAAGTCGGGCCACCACGAAGTGCTGCTAAATTCCATCCTTAGTCATTCCTTAAACAATTCAACCATGATCATCATTATCACCCGAATATCTTTCATCCATTTGGCCATGACTTCTGGTAAAATCTATAAGGGAAAAAGATCAAAGACATCCTCCTCCTCCGTCGCCTATCCGTCGTTCTTCATCATAGTTCCTTCCATTCCTCCATTGAATTTCTTGAATCTAAGCGAGATTTGTATGTAAAAGTGAGAATGTTTTGAGAGAATTAAAAGACGTATAAAGAACGGAATTTGCTATGTCTTGTAATCATCGTCATGATAATGCAAGTCTAATTCACAGTGGATGTAGGCCTAACACAAGGCTGAACCACTCTAAAAACTCGTCTCCATTTTGTTTGTTTCGCATTTTTACTTCCAATTGTTATTGAGTGCGGCTCCATTTATTTTCTAACCATATTGGTGAAGTACAATCCTTGTACCCTTGGTGTTTGAACCATTTTTGGTAAAAATACTACTGGTATTATTTCTTCATGTTGGATCTGAGGTACCTTCTTTGAAGATTGTGTCGATTGCTCACCATTCCGGATACTTCCCTTATGCTCTTGACTTTACCCTGTGCTTAGTCTTTGCTTACGGATTATTCTTCTATGCTTGTGACGGACCGATACCCCTTCACCGTCAGCCTGTCCCGGTGTTAATATTTGGTGGTAACATTTGCTCCCCTTGTGAAGGGATATTTTCGACTTTTCAAGTAATTCTTTGATTTGCCTAGGCATTTTGACTTCCCGCCTTTTGGTATCCTTTACTATTATTTGTTGATTCATACTCGTCTATATGGTTGAGATTAAAGGACCATTTTAACGTAAAAATCCCTTTCTTTTCCTTCCCTGTCTATTCAGCTGCAAATTCACCGCTTAAACAAGATCATCATTCCTCAAGAATCGTACAAGCTTATCCGAGTTTTAAATTAGACATTTCTTCAAGTATTTCTAGTTATATTATTCTCCTTAAGAAACTAGAAGGGCGTCTCTTTTGCTTAATTTGTGAATTCTGATTAGATCCCATACGTTTTAGCCCACTGTAATAGTTTGATCTATATGAAAAGGAAAGCTTAATTGATCAATCATAGTGAATTGTTGTGAAAATAGCCTATACCCCCTTATTATATCTAAGAAGCTTCATGCATACATTTTACCTTTACCGTGGGGGTGAGACTCAAAACCTTACTTAGTGCCGGTAGGCCCGATGTTGATATTGTTGATTCCTTTCGGTTTCGGTTTCCTTATCATCGACCCTGAGGTTTGTTTTAGACTTAGAGCTGGGTGTTATCAAAACTTTTACTGTATGAATATGCTAATTCTAGTCCTACCGGTATGCCACTTCTGATTCTTTTGTTTCTAGCATGGTTTGATCATGAGGTAATTGGCGTAATTAAATTAAAATTGTAATGTCCCGACTTTTTCTAACTTTTGACAATTTATTTTAACGAGGAAATTAAAATAAAATATGTTTACTTAACAAGCTAAAACAATTTGAATCATATGTATAAAATTATATTAGTGTATGAATACACTATATAATATATACATATTTAGTTATGTTTTAAAAATCTTGAAAATATAATAAGTATACAACATAAAAACATAAATCATAACATGAATATATATTGATTATAATTGCAAATAAGTCTTTAACATACACAAGTAAAAATAACAACGTATATAAGTATATTTTAACACCATAACAAAGCAAGAATATAGCAACTAAAATCCTAAACATGCACATGAATGTGATAACTAAATATACATATGAAAGGGGACATTTGTTCACTAAAAAATGTAAAGGACTTTGCAACAAACAAGAACAAATAAGGGAACATGTGCAGGTAAAATAATTCAGCCATCACATACACAGGAAAACATATAATAGGACCTTGCACACAACACGTTTGGTTAAATGACTATATCAATGGAATGTAGATAAAAACAAACCAAGGCAAGAGGATAAAGACAATACCCTTAATGGGATTTAACCGTTAATATAGGACTAATTATAGGTAAGAACCATCACCTAAGAAGCCTCAATACAGCTTGCAAATATAAATATTCTCCTTAGCAAAATATCTTATACTTAGAGGGTAAGTAAACTGTTTTATACTGTCATGAAAACTCTTCTTCAGACAATGCCACGCAAGAAAGTACTATGTACCCTTATTATATTGTCAACTAGATATCAAACGTTAATGAAACCATTCGGCTGCATTTAATAGTCATTACCTTAGAAAAGATGTGGTATGTTTTTGTCAAACCAAAGAAGGATTTGGCTGCAAAACATGTATGCCATTTTTAAAACAAAAGTACAAATCTTTTTAACGATATGTGTTGTAATGTCAGAACAGAACCTAAAACTGAAAGATACAATAAAATCATGTATTATCAACATTTAAGATGCAGGGTAAAAGTGGTGAAATCAATTATTGAGGCCTAATATTTTATACTTAAACCTGGCTATAAATACTACCCTAAACTCCCATATTTTCCTCACGCAAACAATTGTGTTCAAGGAAATCATATAGCAGGAACCTGCTAAGAATAGAGGAGAGCCAAAACTAGTAAGTAAACTCCTTGTTTTTTTCTAATCTAAATCTATCTATGATTGATATGATTCGAATATGCTATATTGAGTTGATTCAATCATTTGGTTTAAGCCCTTGAATACATGCAAACTAATACTGGAATTAAAAACAACATCAATGAGACAGTGAACTATTGAGTATGAACATCCAATCTTTTTCGGTATTAATTAGTGTATATGTGTATTTGTATAGCAGATCCATATCATACAAACACTAATATTGTTCAAACACTATTTGCATAAACAAAAGTGTTACATCTGAAGCATTTGGTTTTGGTCCTGAGGAAAGGGATCATACTGGAAGCAAAGAAATATATTTTCCATAGTTAAACAAAAATCAATATCTTAAATTCGAGTGGGTTATAGTAAATGAGTCGAAATTGGAAATGATTCGTATATGAAAAGGTCATTTTAAAAATAGTTTAACACCAAATTCTTTGATGAAAATTCCAGATATTGGAAATATAAAGTAAATGGGTTTTATAACTCAAGATTGGATCATTCAAATTATTGAAATCAGTTATACCAAGGTAATGGTATAGAGAAATCATTATTTTTAAAACAAAAATCACGATTTTTAATATCTTATATTACGAGATATAATTTATTGTTTGATTTGGAGCAATAAATCGAATTCTTGGAATTTTGTTCATGAAATTCGAAACTGTTTCGGGTGAAGTTCGAGGAGGGTAGATGAAAGCTTGGACGGAGTTGTACGGTCTCCAACGGTCTGAAGGGGATGGGCTAGGCTGATTTAGGGTTGGGACTGTGTTTTTGAGTGAACCAGTAAATTCGATCGTAAGGGTATTGGAAGGGATCGAGTGTTTTGGATTTTTGTTAGGAGGAGCGTACAGGGTTGACCTTTAATGCAGTGGCGGTGGCATGTCTTATAGTGGTTGGAGGAAATAGGGGAAGGCCAGTTTTGGGAGGCTTGTTGTTTTACAGTTCCGACGGTAATAGGATTGAATGGTGTTTTGCAGAGGAGGGCCTCTGGCTCTTAGGGGAGGGGTCGATGATGATCTGACGAGGTGATGCGACTTGTCTGAGGAGGTGTGGCGGTTTCATGTTGATCCAACGATGCATGTAGTTGTATAGATAATGCACTGTGTTTATGTGTTCAAATAGAAGAACATGAGAAGAGGAAAGCAGGAATTGGTAAATCAGAATGAAGGGAATGGAATGGGTTTTTCATGTGGATCAGCGTGAGTGGCATCAAGTTTTTGGAGTAGAAATGTGGTACTTGGCGATGGAAGTGGTACTGGTGAACGGAAGGGGTACTGGAAATGGGAAAGTGGTACTTGGCATGCGGGGAAAAAATTGGTACTTGGCACGCTGGGCAAATGGAAGGGGTAATTAGCAAATGAAAGTGGTGTTTGGCAAACTGGTAAAGGAAAGGAGAAATTGGGCTTAAGTGTTTGGGTCGGGATTTTGAAAATAAAACGAGTTTTCAAAAAAAAAAGGGAACATAAAATTAAAGAAAAAGTGAAGTAACAGGAACCAAAGAAGAGACAACGGCAAGAATGGATCAGAATGCTCATGAGTGTTTGGGTTAAAGTAATTGGGCTAGAAAGTTTTGAAAGTAAAAGAAGAAAATGAAAAGAGGGGTAAGGCAATCGGGCCACGGGTTTTTACAAGTAAAATTTAAAGAAATGAAAAATATAACATAAGGAAAAGTAAGAAATAAATAAAGGGAATTTTAAAATGTTTTAAGAAGAAAAATATAAAATAAAAAGAAGGGTTTAGGATTAAATGAAGTCAAATATTTTGGGCGGTGGAAGGAAAGACATAAGAAGAGGAAATAAACCGTAGTAGCTTGGCTTAAAAGGGTTTATCAACAAGTTTGAAAATAAAACAAGAAGGAAATAATAAAATAGAAATTAGTATAAATTAAATTATTAATGTTTGTTTAGAACTAAGGAGACAATTTATAAGTAAGACAAAAAGGTATAAATTGCAAATAATTGTCATATAAGCAACCTGACATTTTTGATTGAAGTACCGTGTGCGAAGCACATGCCTTAGTTGTTCATTTCTAAAAAAATAGTCAAAGGTCTGGATTTAAACAATGCATGCATATACCATTCTGTTTGATCGAAACTCACAAAATAAAGGGCATATAAATTGAATTATACTAAATCCAGTTCAATTGAAGCTGATAACTATTTCTTTAAAGAAATGTTTGAGATCAAATGAATATTGGAATCAGTTCCTTAAGTATCGTCTGACTTTAAAAGGCATACGCTGATCGTTTCGAAGAGTCCGGAATTTATATTCCACTTCAATTCGATTTATATGTCGCATATCAGAGATTACTTAAGATAATTGAAGATGGGGATATGCCAGGGCTATTTTTATAAAATAGTGCCTTCGGTTTGTCCAATCCCAGGACAACTTGTATGGACGAATGTCTAACAGAGTATTTCCAATGGTCACGCTTGTTGATTTTTACGAATATACCAAGTTGGTCGGGAGAGGGTAACTTCCTTTTATTTTGAACCCAGTGTGTATTTGTATAATCAATATGTGATTACGGATTTGACGATGTCGCATTCAAAGTGAATGGTGGATAGATGTTCTCGAAGATAACATAGCCTCAAGCCTCACAACCAGGAAATGACAAAAATCAGAAAGGCAACATGGCTAGATTGGTCATTCCCAAGCACGTTGTATTATCGCTATCTAGAGAAATTATTTTTTGTCTTCTTAATCTATATTTCGCTGCTACAGGATTCGGTAGCAGTTGCTGATCACAATCGTGAGGTGATAATACATTCGCTACACTCAAGCTAAATGAGTGGGTGGTCATGTGTGGCCGAGTTGCAAGACGTTCATGTTGAACCCCAGTGTATCTCCTCTAGTGTACACTGGTCGACAGGTGGTCCCATACCTTGTCATAGTTGGACTCCAATCTCCAACAAGAGCCCTATGGTTTTTGATTTTATGTTATATATGTGGAGCGTGAGATGCAAGCGTTCTGCTAGATTGTTATTTATTTGATAAAAACTATCATAATATCAGACGATTTTGATATCAAAAAGGTTTTGGATTATAGTAAGGTAAAAATCGTCCATGTTTACGTATGGGCTGGTCTTACTATTATCTTTTCTTTCAAAAGGATTTCTAAAGTTAAATCAATCTGTTTTCATAAGAGAAAAACCCCGTTCCATGTTTTCTTGCTTTGAAACTGTTTTAAATTTTGTTTACTCACACCAGTCCCCCTACTGACCCAAAGTTTATTTTTCTACGTTTTCCTAAACTCTTCGGTACTCATAACAATTGTTATGGGTAGACAAGTGATCCACGTAGTCAATGGAAATCTGTTGGAGTATTTTGGACTGGAAATCCTGAAGACAGCTTAGTAGTTATATATATATATATATATATATATATAAGTATCAAGTGTGTATATTGTATTGGGCCCCTAATCATGTATGATAAAATATTCTGATGAAGTGTTCTAAGATGCATTAAACTCTGATATGTAATATTATGAAATATTATATTTTGTTGAAATTCCGCTGTGAGATTAGGATATTTTTGTTAGTTCTATTTCTATTTCTTTAATAACGACACGACTTCCGAAGTCATCGAAAGTCGGGCTGTTACAGTTGGTATCAGAGCATAAGGTTTACCGAATACCTTGGCTCTGGGTGAGTATTGAGAGAGCATATTTCTAAATTTAAAATATAAATTATATATAGATATACTTGGTATAGATCAACTTAAGTTATCGACTTGTGTTACTTTTAGATTATCTCTCGATCAAGTAAAAGATTGGATAATAAAAATCCAAGTTATAACTGGAGGAAGTTAAATGAAATAAAGTCAACCTTAGGATAAGTTTAGATTAATATCCGGTGAATAAAATTGGTTTTTCCCAGTAATAAAAACAAGACTTGAATTATTGATTGAATATGAACTCACGTGAGTTAAGTAAACTAATAACTAATTTCTTAATAAATAAGAAGTCTATCCAGGTGGCGTGGTAGATAGTTATGGATGTGTTTGACTTTAGTTAAAACTGAAATCTTTACACGTGACTCTTTAATATCGGGGACGAAATTCTTTTAAGGGCGGTGGACTATAATGTCCCGACTTTTTTTAACTTTTGACAATTTATTTTATTGAGGAAATTAAAATAAAATATGTTTACTTAACAAGCTAAAACAATTTGAATCATATGTATAAAAGTATGTTAGTGTATGAATACACTATATAATACACATATTTAGTTATGTTTTAAAAAACATGAAAACATGATAAGTATACAACATAAAAACATAAATCATAACATGAATATATAGTGATTGTAATTGCAAATAAGTCTTTAACATACACATGTAAAAATAACAACTTATATAAGTATGGTTTAACACCATAACAAAGCAAGAATATAACAACTAAAATCCTAAACATGCACATGAAAGTGATAACTAAATATACATATGAAAGGGGACATTCGTTCACTTTGAAAGTGTAAAGGACTTTGCAGCAAACAAGAACAAATAATGGAACATGTGCAGGTAAAATAATTCGGCCATCACATACACAGGAAAACATATAATAGGACCTTGAACGCAACACGTTTGGTTAAATGACTATATAAATGGAATGTAGATAAAAACAAACCATGGTAAGAGGATAAAGACAATACCCTTAATGGGATTTAACCGCGAATAGTAGGACTAAATATTGGCAATATCGATCACCTAAGAAGCCTCAATACAACTTGCAAATATAAATATCCTCCTCAGCAAAATATCTAATACTTAGAGGGTAAGTAAACCATTTTATACTGTCATGAAAATTCTTCTTAAGACAATGATACGCAAGAAAGTACTATGTACTCTTATTATATTGTCAACTAGAGATCAAATATTAGTGAAACCATTTGGCTGCATTTAATAGTCATTACCTTAGAAAAGATGTGGTATGTTTTCGTCAAACCAAAGAAGGATTTGGCTGCAAAACATGTATGCCATTTTTAAAACAAAAGTACAAATCTTTTTAATGAAATGTGTTGTAATGTCAAAACAGAACCTGAAACTGAAAGGTGCTATAAAATCATGTATTGTCAACATTCCGCATGTAGGGTGAAAGTGGTGAAATCAATTAATGAGGTATAATATTTTGTACTTAAAACTGGCTATAAATACTACACTAGACTCCCATATTTTCCTCACGCAAACAATTGGGTTCAAGAAATCATATAGCAGGAACCTTTTAAGAACGGAGGAGAGCCAAAACCAGTGAGTAAACTTCTTGTTTTTTTCCAATCTAAATCTATCTATGATTGATATGATTTGAATATGCTGTATTGAGTTGATTCAATCATTTGGTTTAAGCCCTGGAATATATGCAAACTAAGACTAGAATTTGAAACAACATCAATGAGCCAGTGAACTGTTGAGTATTAACATCCAATCTTTTTTGTTATTGATTCATAGTGTATATGTGTATTAGTATAGCAGATCCATATCATATAAACACTAATATTGTTTAAACACTATTTGCATAAACAAAAGTGTTACATATGAAGCATTTGGTTTTGGTCCTGAGAAAAGGGATTATACTGGAAGCAAAGAAATATATTTACCATAGTTAAATAGAAATCAGTATCTTAAATTCCAATGGGTGATAGGACATGAGTCCGACATGGAAATGATTTGTTTATGACAAGGTTATTTTTAAAATAGTTTAACCCCAAATTCTTTGATGACAATTCCATATATTGGAAATGCATAGTAAATGGGTTTTATAACTCAAGATTGGATCATTCAAATTATTGAAATCAGTTATATCAAGGTAATGGTATGGGGAAATCATGATTTTTAAAACATAAATCACGATTTTCAATATCTTATATCTCGATATAACTTATTGTTTGATTTGGAGCTTCATGAAATTCGAAACTATTTCGGGTGGAGTATCAGGGAGGGTAGATGAAGGCTTGGACGGAGTTGTACGGTCTCGGATGGTCTGAGGGGGATGGGCGAGGCTAATTCAGGGTTAGGATTGTGTTTTTGAGTGGCCTAGTAAATTCGATCGTGAGGGTGTTGGAAGGGATCGAGGGTTTTGGATTTTTGTTAGGAGGAGCGTACAGGGTTGACCTTCAATGCGGTGGCGGTGGCATGTCTTACAGTGGTCGGAGGAGATCGAGGAAGGCCTGTTTTGGGAGCCTTGTAGTTTTACTATTTCGACAGCAATAGGATTGAATGGTGTTTTGTGGAGGAGGGCCTCTGGCACTTGGGGGAGGGGTCGATGATGATCTGACGAGGTGACGCGACTTGTCTGAGGACGTGCGGTGGCTTTATGGTGATCCGACGATGCGTGCAGGTGTACTGATATGCACTATGTTTGTGTGTTCAAATAAAAGAAGAGGTGAAGGGAAAATCATGAATTGGCAAATCCAAAAAGAATGGATTGGCATGGGGTTTTCGTGTGGATCAGCGTGAGTGGCATTAAGTTTTTGGAGTGAAAATGCTGTACTTGATAATGAGATGGTACTTGGCGAAGGAAGTGGTACTGATGAATAGAAGGGGTACTGGAAATGGGAAAGTGGTACTTGGCACGCGGGGGAAAAAGTTGTACTTAGCACGCTGGGCAAATGGAAGGGGTAATTGGCAAATGAAAGTGGTGTTTGGCAAACTTCTAAAGGAAAGGAGAAATTGGGCTTAAGTGTTTGGGCCAGATTTTTGTAAATAAAACAAGATTTCAAATAAAAAAATGGGAATATAAAATAAAAGAAAAAGTGAAGTAACAGGAACCAAAGAAGAGACGACGACAAGAATGGATCAGAGTGCTCATGTGTTTTTGGGGTTAAAGTAATTGGGCTAGAAAGTTTTTAAAGTAAAAGAAGAAAATGAAGAGAGGGGTATGGCAATCGGGCCACGGGTTTTTACAAGTAAAATTTAAAGAAATGAAAAATATAAACTAAGGAAAAGTAGGAAATAAATAAAGGGAATTTTAAGAAGAAAAATATAAAATAAAAAGAAGGGTTTAGGATTAAAGGAAGCCAAACATTTTGGGCGGTGGAAGG
This sequence comes from Allium sativum, assembly GCA_030737875.1. NCBI lineage: Eukaryota > Viridiplantae > Streptophyta > Magnoliopsida > Asparagales > Amaryllidaceae > Allium > Allium sativum. The sequence continues at coordinate 60,857,312 of CM060924.1, forward strand.
AAAGACATTAGAAGAGGAAATAGACCGTAGTAGCTTGGCTTAAAAGGGTTTTTCAACAAGTTTGAAAACAAAACAAAAAGGAAATAATAAAATAGAAATCAGTATAAATTAAATTATTAATGTTTTTTTAGAACTAAGGAGACTTTATAAGTAAGACAAAAAGGTATAAATTGCAAATAATTGTCATATAAGCAACCTAACATTTTTGAATGAAGTACCGTGTTAAAGCACACACCTTAGTTATTCATTTATAAAAAAATAGTCAAAGGTATGAATTTAAACAATGCAGGCATAATCCTTTCTGTTTGGTCGAAACTCACAAAATAAAGGGTATATAAAATGAATTATACTTAACCCAGTTCAATTTAAGCTGATAACAATTTCTTTAAAAAAATTTTTGAGATCAAATGAATGTTGGAATCAGTTCCTTAAGTATCGTTTGACTTTAAAAGACATACGCTGGTCGTTTGGAAGAGTCCGGAATTTATATTCCACTACGATTCAATTTATACGTCGCGTATCAGAGATTATTGAAGATAATTGAAGATGGGAATATGCAAGGGCTATTTTTATAAAATAGTGCCTTCAGTTTGTCCAATCCTAGGACAACTTGTATGGATGAACGTCTGACATAGTATTTCCAATGGTCACGCCCGTTGATTTTTACGAATATACCAAGTTGGTAGGGAGAAGGTAACTTCTTTTTATTTTACACCCAGTGCGTATTTTTATAATAAATATGTGATTACAGATTTGACGATTTGGCATTCATAGTGAATGGTGGACAGATGTTCTAGAAGATAACGTAGCGTCAAGCCTCACAACCGGGAAATGACATAAATTGGGCAAGCAACATGGCAAGGTGGGTCATTCCCAAGCAGGGTGCATTATCACTATCTAGAGAAATTCCTTTTTGTCTTCTTAATATATATTTCGCTGCTTCAGCATTTGGTAGCGGTTGCTGATCACAACCATGGGGTGATAATACATCTGCTACACTCAAGCTAAATGAGTGGGCGGTCATGTCTGGCCGGGTTGCAAGACGTTCTTGTTGAACCCTAGTGTATCCCCTCTAGAGCACACTGATCGGCAGGTGGTCCCATACCTTTTCATAGTTGGAATCCAATCTCCAATAAGAGCCCTGCGGTTTTTGATTTTATATTATATATGTGGAGCGTGAGATGCAAGCGTTAAGCTAGATGATTATTCATTTGATAAAAACTATCATAATATCAAACGATTTTGATATCAAAAAGGTTTTGATTATAGTAAGGTAAAAATCGTCCATGTTTATGTATGGGCTGGTCTTAATATTATCTTTTCTTTCGAAAGGTTTTATAAAGTTAAATCAATATGTTCTCATAAGATTAAAACCCCGTTCCATATTATCTTGCTTTCAAACTGTTTTAAAATTTGTTTACCCACACTAGTCCCCTGACTGACCAAGAGTTTATTTTTCTGTGTTTTCCTAAACTCTTGAGTACTCATAACAATTGTTATGGGTAGACAAGTGATCCAGGTAATCAATGGAAATCTATTGGAGCATTTTGTACTGGATATCCTGAAGTCAGCTTAGTAGTTATATCTATATCTAAGTATCAAGTGTGTATATTGTATTGGGCCCGTAATCATGTATGATAAAATATTCTGATGAAGTGTTCTATGATGTATTAAACTCTGATATGTAAAATATTATGAAATACTATATTTTGTTGAAATTCCACTGTGAGATTTTGATGTTTTTGTTAGTTCTATTTCTATTTCTTTAATAACAACACGGCTTCCGAAGTCATCGAAAGTTGGGCCATTACATAAATTTTGGACAATACTATAGGTATGCATGCATGATATATAATTACATGTGATCTGTAACATAGGTATTAAGTTTCAAACCTTTTGGTATTTTTCTTGACTTTTGAAAAAGGGAAACCGTCGATTTACGATATACAACAATATTAGTTTTGCAGAATGAATGCTAACATATCTGTAGTGGAATAACAACACCAGGCTATATTGAGCTTAAGCAACCTTCTTTGTGATTTCCAGATGGAAAGCTTTCCGCAATATTCCTATGTTCGTTCTCAGGGTGAGGTAAGGGCCATCCTTGGTAGCTTTGGTATATCCGGAATTGATATTATTGCTACTTCTAGGGGGATATTATTCAAAATCCTCCAGGCGGATTCTTTGCTTATTCTGCCACCCATATTTGGATGGTGGTATTTTCCTATTTACAGACTTTATTGTGAAATTCCTACAATATTTGAAGCTATCTGTTATCCAATTGTGTAACACCCCACCTCCGCCAGGGTCACTCACAAAGGGAATGCACTAGGTTTGGTGAAGCATTATCGAGGTAAACATGCACAGAAATATTACAAGACAGAACATATATATAAAACAGCGGAAGTAAAACAAGTTTCATTACCTTATAAAATAAGGTCTAAAGCCTTTTACATCAGAACACATCAAAACCTGTATTGCAATAGTAAAGAAGCATAAAATCTTTTCATAAATTATTCCCCAAATAAAACAGTACGGTAGCCATAGCCAAGAAAAGTCAAAGCCATGCATGATGACCTTCAGAAGGAAGTCCGAACTAAATAACATTGTTTCCTCCCTAAAAACCTGGGGGGGTGGGAACGGAAGACAAAGAGGCGAAAGAAAACGGTGTCAGTCATAAAGAGTGGTAAGTCCTATCTACTTCCAGCATAAAAACAGGTAAAGGTAACATGACATGCATAAACTGAAAGTAAACATAAGGATGACAACAAGATAGATATGCTAAACCAAGATAACTGGATGAACTACTGTAGCAAGATAAACTAAGGTATCATGATAAACTACGGTGTCAAGATAAATCAAGGTATCACATCGTCAGGTTTCTATCAAGTATACTATCACAAGGTATTTATCATGTATAACATCCCACGGTATCTATCCTGTATATTTGCTCTGCACCTCTCGTACTAGTATCCCAACCTGCATCATGTGTTAACTATGAATGTCCCTTGCCCAATGTCATGTAGTGGTCCATGTCAACCTAATATATATCATATATAGGTTTTCCTAACTCGTATATCCCTTTCCATGTGTAAGTTCAGTCCTTTGCCGTAGGCCGTACGGGCTTTCCCATGTAAATCTATACTACCTCAACGTAGTACCATTTTATCCTTGAAGTTGTTTTGGAATGCTACCCTTGATCTGGTTATGTTTTCTTTACCATGAACTATCGCGTGTTCACTTAGGACTTATGCCACCTAGGACCACTAGGGATTATGCTAACTAATGAACGTTTCCGTGTCTCGGTTTGGGTTCAAGCCACCTAGGGCCACTAGGGATTATGCCACCCGTCAACTGCGCCCTTTATCCCACGTATATATCGTGAATCGTTTTCCATGTTTAGACGCACATGTTCCTCAATGTGCCATCCGAGTTCCGTGCCAGGGCAAATCAAGAAATACGGAACTCGGTCGGGAGCTTTAAGTCGTCTGCTGATGCAGATATTAAGGTATGTTTTTGTACCCGTGGCTATGGTCCCACGTGACCCCTCCCTCAACTACTGAAAGGCAATCCAAGAAAAATCATGTATGAGAACCACATCCCGGCCCCACTATAGCCCCACTTTCCTATGGGCCAACCTCACCCATAACTCGATAGCAAGAACATGGTCCGTTGGGGGTTCTCTGCCTTTCCTTTCGTACACGATTGACTAAAGATGGTAGGTAGTCGGCGACGTGCTATCCAGGGAAAAATCAAGTATCGTCGACTCCACGCTAATCCATTCCAGTCTTTAGGTCGCTCGCATAGCAACCAAGGTATACTCTTGGCTCTTCTACCACAGACCTTAACCTCTGTGAGGCCGGGTTTCATGGACCATCTGCCACCTCACAGAGGGATACCAAGAGTACCCTCACGTCCCCCGAAGCTACCGCTTCATCACCCAGTTCGTTGGAGCCTTTATCTAAGTCAGATAAGTTGCTCCTCCTCGTGTACTAAGCGATGACCTACCGTATCAGGTTACTCGTCTATTTATGAACTAGTCCAGATCTCTTGACTATGAATCATTACTTAGTTTCCCAAACTAAGGTTTACCACTTAGTCTCCTCCCCCGTTATCCTTGTTAATCCCAGTTTTCCACCTAGTCCCCTGAACTAGGGTTTTGTCTGATGGGTTAAGTATTGTCATTTAAGCTCATGACTTAACCCGCCTACGAATTGTGTCAAGCTTTGGCTAAGTTTTCAAGTCCAAGACTTAGCCCTACAAGTTGGTTAAGTATACCAAGAAGCTCATGGCTTAACCCTATTCAAAAATCAAGTCAAATTGGTTAAGTATTTATTTATCTTAACCCTATCAGATTATCGTGTTAGACTGGTTAAGCATAGATTATCTTAACCTCATCAGATTATCGAGTCGGATTGGTTAAGTATAGGTTAACTCAACCCCATCCACTAATCGTATTAGAATGGTTAAGTTTATTTAAATGGTCTTGCGACTTAACCCTATCAAGTTCCCATATTAGGTAGGTTAAGTATGGTTGCTTAACCTCATCAAATCATCATGTATAATTGATTAAGTATAAGTTACTTAACCATATTGAATTACCAAGTTTAGATTGGTTAAGGGTTTAACTTAACCCCATCGAATTACCGTGTTTAGACTAGTTAAGTGTAGATTACTTAACCCCATCTAATTACCGTGTTTAGATTAGTTAAGTCTAAGTTACTTAACCCCATCTAATTACCAAGTCGGGTTAGTTAAGTGTAAATTACTTAACCCCATTCCCTAATTGTCTTGTTTGGCTAAGTGTCATTAAAAAAACAAGTCTGGTTCCACTTAACCTACCCATTCGTGTCATATCGGTTAAGTGTCATCAGTCAAAATTACTTAACCTTTTCATGTAGCATTAATTAGACTAATGCACCCCAACCTCTCACATTAGACTTTGTTGTGGTTACTAGTTATGCCGGGCGGGTCCGGGTAGATTTACACCACAACCTAGTCTAACCTCGGGTTTTAGGTGCTATATGACCAACTACCCACATTGGGTCCTATTGTTTGTAGCCACTAGTTAAGCCGGGCGGGTCCGGGTAGATTTATGCTACAAACTCAACCCAACCTCGAGTTGGCCACTTTCATGTTTGGTCTAGTGTCATATTACACTAACAACTCATACGTGTCTAGTTTCAAGTCCCATGTTTTCCTACGTGTCATGTCCACATTTTAGTTTAACTTACATGCCATGTCTCAGGTAACTTCGAGTCACGTTTCATGCCATATTCACACCTTGTCTAAACTACCCAAAATGTATTTTCAAACGCAAGTGAAAGCGAGTCAACATGGTAGAAATACTATGATTACACATTGGCCTAAAACATGCACGATGTCCAAAAGGGATTGGCTACAAACATGCATAGTATCATAAGGGAATTTGGCCACAAACATGCAAAGTATCATAAGGGAATTTGGCCACAAACATGCACAGTATCATAAGGGAATTTGGCCACAAACATGCATAGTATCATAAGGGAATTTGGCCACAAACATGCATGATAACGTAAGGGGTTTGGGTTCATTTACATGCATAATCCCCAAAGTCAAGTCTTTGCCAATGTTTTCACAAGTCAAATGGTTCCCAAAGGTTCATGCTATCATTCCATAGATAAAGATTCATACTTGCAAGATAAACTAGGTTAAACATAACATGAATAGCATGATTTAGTCACTAAGCATAGCCAAAAGTCATAGGTTCAAGCAAAAGAGGCATGAAAAGGTTCATATAGGCTAGCATACTTAGTTTAATCTCGTTTAAATCCATGCCATCATTAAAACTACCGCTTAGATCTAGAAGTAGCTAGAACTTACCAAGTGTGGCTAGAGATTCATGAGCAAGCATGCGTCATGGGATGGTTGAGATTTGGGAGCATGAATCGTCATGAAATTGGTGTAGCAACGTTTATCCCTCCTTGATTTGGTGTAGAAAGCTTGCACCTTCTTCATGGATCTAGCTTTGGATGCTCAAGCCTTTGGAGATGAAGATGGAGGCCATGATATGAAGGTGGAGGCCATGGTGAGGGAGCATTTTGGCATAACTTCATTGTAGGAATGAATTAATGAGGGTTTAGGCTAGGTCTAGGGGTCTTTTTATAGAAATTAGGGGTAGTTTAAACCATAGTACCAACCCCAAATCAGATTTGAGCCATCAAATTCCGTCGGAAGCTTCCAGAACAAGACCAGAGACACAAGCAGGCGCACCCAGGTGGCCTGGGCTCGACCACCCAGGTCGACAGTGGTGTCGACTTGCAAGTCGACACCACCTTGGGTGTGTCGACACCCAAGTCGACACCACCTTGGGTGTGTCGACACCCAAGTCGACACCCATGTTGACTTGGATGCTGGGCGGGAAATTTTCCCGCCTAGTCCTTTCGGCTCCAGATTTGAATTTTGAACTGTTTTTCGGACTTGGAATTTTCCGAAACTTCATTGGGCCATAACTTGGTCATACGGACTCCGTTTTTCGGAAACTCGGACTCTATTTCGCGTATTTTTCCGAGACGAATGCAATGGCACAACCCATTTTCCATGATTCAGATTTTAAAATTTAATTCTGCCTTGATTCTTGATTATAACACGTTATTAAAATTCGGGTTGTTACATTCTCCCCTCCTTTAAGGGTTTCGTCCCTGAAATCTCCAAGTTAGGAGGAACGTATCCTACCATCCATCATCCATCTACTCAAAACATCATCCACAGGCAACCATTGTCCTTAAGAGACTTCTAATGCTTTATGTACACATGCAGAAAGTGTGTGTATATGTTTCTTAGCTAATGCTAATGATCAGGCCTGAATGATCTTCTACATGCAGAATATGTTTAGTGCCATGAATCCAACATGTATGCAAATAGTCCTAGTCATATAAACACTATATGTGCGTACAAACATTCATCCATATGATAACATATTCAATTTTATCCATAAACAAGTATAAATACCCGCGCATATGCAACATGAAACGTGACCGTGTCAATCTAGTATCTAATGTGTATTCACGCATCCACGAGTAACCACTTGCAACCATTTGAAACCGTATCAATCATAACATGTTTCAAATACATGTTTACATCCATAGAGTTCTTCCTAAGGTTCTCAAGATAAGATCGAGGAGATAAACAAGACAAACTTCTTACGGGGTTTGTAATAGAAACAGGACCGAGAGGATATCCACCAAGTGATAGCGTGCAAGCAAGCTCTACAGGTGAACCAAGGATCAAAGATATACTCTTAAAAAGAGACATGATGCGCGCGTCTAAGCCGCATTTCCATGAGCTTAATTCCATTGTGCCTTGGCCGCCTTTGACTTCATGATTTCGTAGCTCCTTGATTCCTATTTCCAAGGTATGAGTCGGAACTCATTTCATTGTCGCCTCTCGTTCCACTGTCACTTATTCTTTTCTAAAATACTTGGCTCAACCATAACTGCATACTCATGGTTTCATGCAAGCTTTCCAACAATTCACTAGTGAATTCTGGATCTCGTTTACCGATGCCAATCCATGTTACCACGTGCACTTACTAGGGTGATTCTTATAACCCATGCTCAAGCGGAATGAACCATCCGTCTTATTGGCGAACGTTACTCGATTGGATCAGAGATTTCCGATAAGTGCATCAAGAGATTCTAGGTAACTAACCATGACAGAACTTATAAGGTTACACGAGACTTCGAGGGTATTACCAAGGCAAGTTAAGAGTTTGACTACCCTCCTTTCAAAACCGAGAATGGCATCCCTTACTGGATAACCACTTCATCCCTAGAATCCATCCATAGCTCAACAATAGAAGCATTGTTTTAATCTCAACACTTGGCATAGACGTTCTCAAATCCAAACAAGTCATAGATAAATGGACCAACTCTCCAACTAGATTTTGGGACTAAAGTGGGATCTTCTACCATGCTAGTACTAAGGTGCAGAGACTTAACTATCGAAGCAGACTTAAATGATGCGATGATCAAAACAAAGTCTGGACGGGATGATAGAAAAGAAAGGCTAAACCTTTAACAACAACGGTACCATTTCTCTTTGGTACGCTAGTAATGAGAGCATACAATTGCCCTCTCGCTGGTCTTGTCCTTGTCTTCCTTTGTGGATCAAGCCATACCAACAAGTTGCTTATTCTTAAGCCCGTGTCCTTCATCCTTGCTCTTATTATCCCTTCTTATAACTTCAGTAACAGGCCTCTCGAGAACTTCCTCCATCGCACGGGAAAATACTTACGTAGCTAGACAAGGATTAGTCGCAGTTAAAACTACTGTGACTACAGATGGAGGAAAGAAAGGAAAGTAGATTCGATCAAGGAAACAAAGGATAGTGCTAATGGCTTTTGGGGAATAGCCTTTAAAAAAAACATTTCTTAAAAAATGCTTCTTTGTAAACGGTTTCTCTAATAGTTTTCAGAAGGTTTTAAAAACTTTTGCCCAGTCTGGTAACCTTCTGCTCTGATACCAAATGTAACACCCCACCTCCGCCAGGGTCACTCACAAAGGGAATGCACTAGGTTTGGTGAAGCATTATCGAGGTAAACATGCACAGAAATATTACAAGACAGAACATATATATAAAACAGCGGAAGTAAAACAAGTTTCATTACCTTATAAAATAAGGTCTAGAGCCTTTTACATCAGAATACATCAAAACCTGTATTGCAATAGTAAAGAAGCATAAAACCTTTTCATAAATTATTCTCCAAATAAAACAGTACGGTAGCCATAGCCAAGAAAAGTCAAAGCCATGCATGATGACCTTCAGCAGAGGAAGTCCGAACTAAATAACAGTGTTTCCTCCCTGAAAACCTAGGAGGGGGGGAAACGGAAGACAAGGAGGCGAAAGAAAACGGGGTCAGTCATAAAGACGGGTAAGTCCTATCTACTTCCAGCATAAAAACAGGTAAAGGTAACATGACATGCATAAATTAAAAGTAAACATAAGGATGACGACAAGATAGATAAGCTTAACCAAGATAACTGGATGAATTACTGTAGCAAGATAAACTAAGGTATCATGATAAACTACGGTGTCAAGATAAATCAAGGTATCACATCGTCAGGTTTCTATCAAGTATACTATCACAAGGTATCTATCATGTATAGCATCCCACGGTATCTATCCTGTATATTTGCTCTGCACCTCTCGTACTAGTATCCCAACTTGCGTCATGTGTTAACTATGAATGTCCCTTGCCCAATGTCATGTAATGATCCATGTCAACCTAATATATATCATATGTAGGTTTTCCTAACTCGTATGTCCCTTTCCATGTATAAGTTCAGTCCTTTGCCGTAGGCCGTACGGGCTTTCCCATGTAAATCTATACCACCTCAACGTAGTACCATTTTATCCTTGAAGTTGTTTTGGACTGCTACCCTTGATCTGGTTATGTTTTCTTTACCATGAACTATTGCGTGTTCACTTAGGACTTATGCCACCTAGGACCACTAGGGATTATGCTACCTAATGAACGTTTCCGTGTCTCGGTTTGGGTTCAAGCCACCAAGGGCCACTAGGGATTATGCCACCCGTCAACCGCACCCTTTATCCCGCATATATATCGTGAATCGTTTTCCATGTCTAGGCGCACATGCTCCTCAATGTGCCATCCGAGTTCCGTGCCAAGGCAAATCAAGAAATACGGAACTCGGTCGGGAGCTTTAAGTCGTCTACTGATGCAGATATTAAGGTCTGTTTTTGTACCCGTGGCTATGGTCCCACATGACCCCTCCCTCAACTACTGAAAGGCAATCCAAGAAAAATCATGGATGAGAACCACATCCCGGCCCCACTATAGCCCCACTTTCCTATGGGCCAACCTCACCCATGACTCGATAGCAAGAACATGGTCTGTTGCGGGTTCTCTGCCTTTTCGTTCGTACACGATTGACTAAAGATGGTAGGTAGTCGGCGACGTGCTATCCAGGGCAAAATCAAGTATCGTCGACTCCACGCTAATCCATCACAGTCTTTAGGTCGCTCGCATAGCAACCAAGGCATACTCTTGGCTCTTCTACCACAGACTTTAACCTCTGCGAGGCCGGGTTTCATGGACCATCTGCCACCTCACAGAGGGATACCAAGAGTACCCTCACATCCCCCGAAGCTACCGCTTCATCACCCAGTTCGTTGGAGCCTTTATCTAAGTCAGATAAGTTGCTCCTCCTCGTGTACTAAGCGATGACCTACCATATCAGGTTACTCCTCTATTTATGAACTAGTCCAGATCTCTTGACTAAGAATCATTACTTAGTTTCCCAAACTAAGGTTTACCACTTAGTCTCCTCCCGCGTTATCCTTGTTAATCCCGGTTTTCCACCTAGTCCCCTGAACTAGGGTTTTGTCTAATGGGTTAAGTATTGTCATTTAAGCTCATGACTTAACCTGCCTACGAATCGTGTCAAGCTTTGGCTAAGTATTCAAGTCCAAGACTTAGCCCTACAAGTTGGTTAAGTATACCAAGAAGCTCATGGCTTAACCCTATTCAATAATCAAGTCAAATTGGTTAAGTATTTATTTATCTTGACCCTATCAGATTATCGTGTTAGACTGGTTAAGCATAGATTATCTTAACCTCATCAGATTATCGAGTCGGATTGGTTAATTATAGGTTAACTCAACCCCATCCACTAATCGTATTAGAATGGTTAAGTTTATTTAAATGGTCTTGTGACTAACCCTATCAAGTTCCCATATTAGGTTGGTTAAGTATGGTTGCTTAACCTCATCAAATCATCATGTATAATTGATTAAGTATAAGTTACTTAACCACATTGAATTACCAAGTTTAGATTGGTTAAGGGTTTAACTTAACCCCATCGAATTACCGTGTTTAGACAAGTTAAGTGTAGATTACTTAACCCCGTCTAATTACCGTGTTTAGATTAGTTAAGTCTAAGTTACTTAACCCCATCTAATTACCAAGTAGGGTTAGTTAAGTGTAAATTACTTAACCTCATTCCCTAATTGTCTTGTTTGGCTAAGTGTCATTAAGAAATCAAGTCTGGTTCCACTTAACCTACCCATTCGTGTCATATCGGTTAAGTGTCATCAGTCAAAATTACTTAACCTTTTCACGTAGCAATAATTAGATTAATGCACCCCAACCTCTCACATTAGACTTTGTTGTGGTTACTAGTTAAGCCGGGCGGGTCCAGGTAGATTTACACCACAACCTAGTCTAACCTCGGGTTTCAGGTGCTATATGACCAACTACCCACATTGGGTCCTATTGTTTGTAGCCACTAGTTAAGCCGGGCGGGTCCGGGTAGATTTATGCTACAAACTCAACCCAACCTTGAGTTGGCCACTTTCATGTTTGGTCTAGTGTCATATTACACTTATAACCCATACGTGTCTAGTTTCAAGTCCCATGTTTTCCTACGTGTCATGTCCACATTTTAGTTTAACTTACATGCCATGTCTCAGGTAACTTCGAGTCACGTTTCATGCCATATTCACATCTTGTCTACACTACCCAAAACGTATTTTCAAACGCAAGTGAAAGCGAGTGAACATGGTAGAAATACTATGATAACACATTGGCCTAAAACATGCACGATGTCCAAAAGGGATTGGCTACAAACATGCATAGTATCATAAGGGAATTTGGCCACAAACATGCATAGTATCATAAGGGAATTTGGCCACAAACATGCATAGTATCATAAGGGAATTTGGCCACAAACATGCATGATAACGTAAGGGGTTTGGGTTCATTTACATGCATAAGCCCCAAAGTCAAGTCTTTGCCAATGTTTTCACAAGTCAAATGGTTCCCAAAGGTTGATGCTATCATTCCATAGATAAAGATTCAAACTTGCAAGATAAACTAGGTTAATCATAACATGAATAGCATGATTTAGTCACTAAGCATGGCCAAAAGTCATAGGTTCAAGCAAAAGAGGCATGACAAGGTTCATATAGGCTAGCATACTTAGTTTAATCTCGTTTTATTCCATGCCATCATTAAAACTACCGTTTAGATCTTGAAGTAGCTAGAACTTACCAAGCGTGGCTAGCGATTCATGAGCAAGCATGCGTCATGGGATGGTTGAGATTTGGGAGCATGAATCGTCATGAAATTGGTGTAGCAACGTTGATCCCTCCTTGATTTGGTGTAGAAAGCTGGCACCTTGTTCATGGATCTAGATTTGGATGCTCAAGCTTTTGGAGATGAAGATGGAGACCATGATATGAGGGTGGAGGCCATGGTGAGGGAGCATTTTGGCATAACTTCATTGTAGGAATGAATTAATGAGGGTTTAGGCTGGGTCTAGGGGTCTTTTTATAGAGATTAGGGGTAGTTTAAACCATAGGATTAACCAAAAATCAGATCTGAGCCATCAAATTCCATCGGAAGCTTCCAGAACAAGACCAGAGACACAAGCATGCGCACCCAGGTGGCCTGGGCTCGACCAACCAGGTCGACAGGGGTGTCGACTTGCAAATCGACACCACCTTGGGTGTGTCGACACCCAAGTCGACACCACCTTGGGTGTGTCGACACCCATGTCGACTTAGGTGTTGGGCGGGAAATTTTCCCGCCCAATCTTTTCGGCTCCAGATTTGAATTTTGAATTGTTTTCGGACTTGGAATTTTCCGAAACTTCGTTGGGCCATAACTTGGTCATACGGACTCCGTTTCTCGAAAAATCAGACTCTATTTCGCGTATTTTTCCGAGATGAACGCAATGGCACAGCCCGTTTCCCTTGATTCAGATTTTAAAATTTAATTCTGCCTTGATTCTTAATTATAACATGTTATTAAAATTCGGGTTTTTACAAATTGACTCCAAATACATATATTTGTCTTTTTTGTCTCGAACTTTTAGCACTGGAGTCCGGAAACCCTTCTCTTAGTCATCGCCTCCTGTACTTTTTGCTACAACTATCTACCGTCGAAAGGGCTAATTTGCCTATCTAGCAGGCTAACCTTTCTAATAAGCTGCTTTGAGATACTCTTACCCAGCTTACATATTGGGATTCACAATTCTTTTGTATTAGATGTCCTTTTGGCATTGCGAGCACTTTTGGTACTTTAGGTAAATTGTCTTTCTCAATTATTGTCGCCTTCTTTCTTAAGTCTTGCCTCAGCCCTTGTGCCCACGAGGAAAGACTTAAGTAGTGAGGAGATCTGAACCATCAGTAACATGCTTTATGTTTCTGAGATATTGGGAGGGCGATCCCTCCTATTGACTTTGAGCAACCTTCAAAAGTATGGATTTCTTCCTTTTAGACAAAGTATCATAGGAAAACCCCTTTAGCACTTTCCCAGATTTATGTATCTTTTTCCAGATTCTGATGTATTTACCAACTTGTCCCCTTTATCCCTTGGAACTCTAGGTAATTGTTATCTTTGAATTCAGTTCGAAAACCCTATCTGTATTTAATATGCATTAATTCATAGTTGCTTTATCTATCTTCCCAAGCTTTTGATGGGAGGTTTGCATTGGAGGCCCTATCTCAGTCTGATATTGTGGCCAGAAGAAGATTTATGTCAACTATTGAGGAAACGACTTCTAAGAGGCATAAAAATGAGTTCTCAACTCCTTCTGCTTTCCATGAAATAAGTTTTGTAGATCTTGCCAGGTTTCACACTCCTGCTTTTATTATTCGCTCTACCGGGGTGACCCCTAGCACTACTCCCTTTTCAACTATGATTTCGATTAGCGACGCTCTTCATCGTACTCACATTTCGGACACCCCTGGGTCTCTAAATTTGGCAGAGCAAGAGTCAATAATGGGTTCTTTAGTTGGAAATGCTGTGTAACACCCCACCTCCGTTAAGGTCACTCACAAGGGAATGCCTTAACTTTGGTGGAGCATTTTAGTAAACAGAACAGAAACTTACAAAACAGATAAAACTGTACTTGAAAAATTTATAACTTTATTTCAACAGAAGCTGGGTTACATCCTTTCAAATCACAATATCAGAATTCAAGTACACAATATCAGTCTTGTACAAAATCCTTCAGAATGCATAGTTTAAAATCATAATCCCCACAGAAGAAGACAAGCCATACTTTAAGCACTGCAAGCGGAAGAAATCTGGATCAAGCTAGAGTATTCCCTTCTACAAAACCTAGGGGGACGGAAGAAAGGAGGCGAAACAACAAGGGTCAGACAAAAGTCTGGCAAGTCTAGTGATTTTCAGTTATGTACAGATAATAATAACATGACATGAAAATAAAACTGGATGAGAGATAACTGTAACAGATGTAGCAGATATGACAGAAGAACAGAATGATATAAGCTATTGCTTTACACTTCTCTACACTAATACTAGTATAACAGAATTAGGTGTCACCCTAATGTCTAAACTGAAACAGAAACAGGTACAGAATAATTTCCACGCTAGTAATGGGCCTTTACCACCCGATCAGAAACAAACAGAAGAAGAATGTAGCATAAGGTGTACACTAGTAATTGGGCCTTTACCACCCAAACAGGCGGTACCACGCAGAAAAAGACAGGTGTTTCCACCCAACAGAAACAGACGGTACCAACAGAAACAGACAGAACTAAGTGTACCCTAAAACCCTACCCCAAGCGATCGGCTCCCTAATACATAAATACCCTGTGCCAGCCCACCGAAGGGTGTATCATTCCCTAAAGTGGCAACCTTTGAATGACACAGACCTATTTACAGATGTCACGGCGTCTTACATCCTCAGAGGAAGACCGGGATCCATGCACGCACATGACCCGGTTGGAACGCACCATCAGCACCCCCCGCCATTATCAGAATGAACCGCTTATAATTAGTTCAGTAAGCGTGCCCGGACCCTACCTACTGTTGGGTCAAAATTTTGATACTAGAAAGGGTTACTGACTAATATGGGTCCCAAACAACAGATGACACAAGTAATTCCCCTCCTATCCTTGTGTCCCCAGACTAACAGATTTCAGATTAACAAGTTCAGACATACAAAATTCAGATCAACTAGTTCATAGGTCAGACAAGTTTTAGACTAACGGGTCGGATATACGGATTTAACAGATTTACAGATTTGTCTAACTTTGTAATTGGGCCTACCGATTCACGGAACAGATTTATTAAACTCATCAGTCTAGTGGGTTTAACCCTATCCGCCCAACACGTTTAAGACATTATATTTATCTCATATTTTCATTAATTAAATATTAATGCCCAGAACTCTCACATTAGACTGACAGTTTGCGGCTACTGGTTAGGCCGGTTGGTTACGGTCAGATTTATGCTGCAAACTGAGTCTAACCTCGGGTTTCAAGCACGTTATGACTAACTTCTCACATTAGAACCTATTGTTTGCGGCCACTGGATGTGCCGGGCAGTTCCGGGCAGGATTACGCCGCAAACTCATTCTAACTTCGAGTCAGCCACGTTTATCTTTGCGGCCAATTAATTATTAATTTACCATTTATGCCCACGCCTAATATACATGTCAATTTTCATAATTATAGCCAATTCAGATTATGTCAATAACAGACTAAATATATCAACTCAACAGATATGGTAGATAACAGATTTAGCAGATTAGACGACTTAACGGATTCAGCAGATTAAGCAGTTTAGCAGATTTAGCATATAATAGTTTAGGCATCTTCAGCACTCTTAGCAGACGACATATTTGGCATATGAACAGATATAGCAGATTATAGCAGAACTAGCAGATTAGGCAATATAACAAAACTAGCAAATTAGGCAATATAACAGAACTAGCAGATTAGGCCATATAACAGATTTAATCATTCCTTAAATTTTCATAAACATATCTTGCCTAACTATAAATTTGGCCAAAGTTTGCATGCCTAAATAGTTGTCATGATTCCCATTATGATCATATACCCCACGTTTGCATTGAATTTACATGGCACAGATTACGGTCATAATTTATCATATAACACACGTCTCAAATTTAGTTAAACTTGCCTAGTACAAAAGATTCACATATAAATTATACCAAATATAGCCATCAATTTCAATCCATGTCATATATTCCAAAATCTCCCACTTAGGTGTTATTCACATTTAATAGTTATCAAATCTTAACATAAATCTTCACACATAAGTCATATTCCCTTTTTATCCCAAATCATGAATCTCTATATAAACAATATGCCCAACAATCTAGAACTTTAAATTATAACAGATCTTTATTTCAAAAATATGCGTTATGTCCAACGTCTCAAGTCACATGTTAATATACAATGGTTCCTCTTCTTCCAATTCACAGAATATGCACAGATATAAATCTAGTTTACAAGCTATGTCTTTTTAGTCACAGATTAGCTATGTCCAATTATGCCATCATTCATTATTTGTCCCAATGTTTAACGTTCGTGCGTTAATCTCTTATGAGATTTGGCGCAGGCTCGGGGTAGCCTGGCTATAGAACAGAAAGAAGAAAGAGATATAGAATAAAATAAATCAGAACATACGCAATCTCAAATTCAGATTTACAATCATGTCACAATTATAATTAAAGTTTATATCGGAAAATAACTGCACTTTCCTTGGTTGGATTCTAAAAGAAAAAGGTGTTGTAGCTGTTCTCTTTTAATCCTAATCAGCATTGGAGGAAGAAGAAGCATAAGTCCTAGCTTAGGTTTCAGCAGAGTAGAGACGCCATTGATTTATTTATTTTTAGAGAGGAAGAGAGCAATGGAGGCTAGAGAATTGTATATGAGATTTAGGTTTAGGTTAGGGATGTATATATGGGTGTAGGAAGTTATTTTAAGACCATTAGATTAACCCTGAATCATGAGAACCATTCAAATGCAAAATCTTCATTTGAGCGAATCGGCCCACGGGATGACAGCCAAACACCCTGGATTAACCCCTAGTCGACCCAGCGCAGCTAGGGTCGACCTCAAAAATGGGCCGGTTCGGTTATTCCCCCTCCCAATTCGTTGTTTTGAACCTTTTTTGCATGTTTATTTATTTAATTTTTATATATATCTATATATATTTCTCTCATATGCATACAAACTTCAAGGCTCAATAACTTCTTCATAATTAACCATTTTTTTATAATATTCTCAGAAAATACGGGGTGTTACATTCTCCCCTCCTTAAAAGATTTCGTCCCCGAAATCTTCAAGTTAAGAAGAATGTATCCAAACATCCAACATCCATCTACTCAAACATTCAATCACAGGCATCCATTGACCTTAAAAGGTTTCTAATGTCGTATGAACATATGCAAAGTGTGTGTATATGTTTCTTATCTAGTGCAAAATCTGGCGGTCTACTGATCCAGTTGACCTCCTTAATGCGAATCATGTTAGTGTCATGAGTCCAAATATGTATGCAAGAAATCCTATTTGATACACATCATTTCTATATGAGTGCATAACCATTCATCCAAATGCAACATCCATGTAAGGAGTCAATCATTCTGCATCCACAAAAATTGAAAAATGCACACACATCCATATGCAGTATGAGAGTGTTTTTGAGTCGATCTAGTGCCTAGTGTGTGTGTATATGCATCCACGAGCAACCACTTGCAACCATTAAACATAACATGTCTCAAACACATGTTTACACCCATTAGTTTCTACCTAAAGTTCGAAGATTCGATTGATAGGATACAGTCGAATGATGGAAGCGAGTACAGATAAGACAAAGACTTGGTTCCCATTAGACATTGGTTGAGAAAATAATTCCCCTAAGTGTCAACCCCGAAGACCGAAATCAACATCAGATTGACACCCAGAGGATTACCTCCTTTAGACAATGTCAAAACTGGAAAGCAGAATTATTCAAATATTTATAGACTACCGCTACACATCAGGTTCCCTAATGATTCTTAGAAAGCTAAGCATGATAAAATCATATCCCACAAAAACTCAGAATGTATGCATCATACTAGACGTCTAACACAGATATCCCTCAAACCCCAATCTATCATAAACAGATGAGTCATAACCCTTATAGGTTTGAGTCTACAACGGAATTAGAAACAATACTAGTATTAAAGTGCAGAGTATCAATTACAAAATAAAAATACCAGAATCAGAAAGAGTCTTAACTCCATAATCAGATAAAGAAATTAAACCTACTATAGGAATTTTCCTACTTCTATCCTAGCCACTAGCCTCAAGAGTGTTCGCCTGCCCTCCTTGTCCTCGTCTCTTCGGGCAGTCCCTAGTGAAGTGTCCCATCTCCCCACAGTTGAAGCAAGTGGCCTTCCTTTTTCTGCAATCCTTGTTCAGATGAGTCGAGCTTCCACAAGTAAAGCACTTTTTCCCCTTCTTATCTTTAGACTTCTCATCCTTCCTTTGCGTTTCCTTTTTGGGCCCTGCTTTCTTATTCTGTGGTTCTTCCTTCTTTGTCTCTTTCGGGCCTTTGTCTTCCTCGTGCAGTAGTGCCATGTCCACCAATCTCTCGTAAGTCACTCCCATGGGTACATGAGTCATGGCTAGGCTGTGCAGTGGCTCGTTCAATCCTTTAACAAAGCGGAGAGTCTTTTTATGCTGAGTGTTGACTAAATCCAATCCGAACCTAACTAGTTGGTTGAACTGGTTGACGTATTCCTTGAACGTCATACTTCCTTGCTTAAGAGATAAGAACTTTTCTAGTTGTAAACTTCGTTCAGCTTGCGAGAGGAATTTTGTCTCAAACCTTGTTCTTAAATCCATCCATGTCTCAACCGGCCTCTCGGTGTTAGTGACTTCCCACCAGTAGGAAGCTTCGTCTTTGAGCAGCCATACCGCCAACTGTACCTTCAGCCTATCGTCCACCTCGAAGATAACGAATAGATCCTCGGTTTCTTTGAGCCAGTTCCTCGCATCTACGAATGATTCAGTTCCTTTGAAATCCTTCTCACCCATGGCCCTAAAATCTCTACAGATCTTTGAAAAAGTAATTGCACGAGGAGGGGGTGGAGGAGGAGGATCATTTGCTGGACCTACTACGGCGGTCGTGGACTCAAGATATTGACGAAACCAACCGGGTACGTGAACACCCTCTGGTATCTCAGATGCTTCAGACATGCTGAAACGAAAAAAAGGAAAGATTCAATACAAAAAAAGGACTAAAGGAAAGATATATGGCTCTTGGGGATCATGTTTTTCAAAATAAGCTTTATTTCTAAAAATACTTCCTTTCAAAACCTTTTAGAAAATAGTTTTCAAAAACTTTACCCAATCTGGTAACCTTCAGCTCTGATACCAAGTGTAACACCCCACCTCCGTTAAGGTCACTCACAAGGGAATGCCTTAACTTTGGTGGAGCATTTTAGTAAACAGAACAGAAACTTACAAGACAGATAAAACAGTACTTGAAAAATTTATAACTTTATTTCAACAGAAGCTTGGTTACATCCTTTCAAATCACAATATCAGAATTCAAGTACAAAATATCAGTCTTGTACAAAAGCCTTCAGAATGCATAGTTTAAAATCATAATCCCCACAGAAGAAGACAAGCCATACTTTAAGCACTGCAAGAGGAAGAAATCTGGATCAAGCTAGAGTATTCCCTTCTACAAAACCTGGGGGGGAGAAACGGAAGAAAGGAGGCAAAACAACAAGGGTCAGACAAAAGTCTGGCAAGTCCAGTGATTTTCAGTTATGAACAGATAATAATAACATGACATGAAAATAAAACTGGATGAGAGATAACTGTAACAGATGTAGCAGATATGACAGAAGAACAGAATGATATAAGCTATTGCTTTACACTTCTCTACACTAATACTAGTATAACAGAATTAGGTGTCACCCTAATATATAAACTGAAACAGAAACAGGTACAGAATAATTTCCACGCTAGTAATGGGCCTTTACCACCCGATCAGAAACAGACAGAAGCAGAATGTAGCATAAGGTGTACACTAGTAATTGGGCCTTTACCACCCGAACAGACGGTACCACGCAGAAACAGACAGGTGTTGCCACCCAACAGAAATAGACGGTACCAATAGAAACAGACAGAACTAAGTGTACCCTAAAAACCTACCCCAAGCGATCGGCTCCCTAACACATAAATACCCTGTGCCAGCCCCACTGAAGGGTGTATCATTCCCTAAAGTGGCAACCTTTGAATGACACAGACCTATTTACAGATGTCACGGCATCTTACATCCTCAGAGGCAGACCGGGATCCATGCACGCACATGACCCGGTTGGAACGCACCATCAACACCCCTCGCCATTATCAGAATGAACCGCTTATAATTAGTTCAGTAAGCGTGTCCGGACCCTACCTAATGTTGGGTCAAAGTTTTGATACCAGAAAGGGTTACTGACTAATATGGGTCCCAAACAACAGATGACACAAGTAATTCCCCTCCTATCCTTGTGTCCCCAGACTAACAGATTTCAGATTAACAAGTTCAGACATACAGAATTCAGATCAACTAGTTCATAGGTCAGACAAGTTTTAGACTAACGGATCAGATATACGGATTTAATAGATTTACAAATTTGTCTAACTTTGTAATTGGGCCTACCGATTCACGGAACAGATTTATTAAACTCATCAGTCTAGTTGGTTTAACCCTATCCGCCCAACACATTTTAGACATTATATTTATCTCAGATTTTCATTAATTAAATATTAATGCCTAGACCTCTCACATTAGACTGATGTTTGCGGCTATTGGTTAGGCCGGTTGGTTTCGGGTAAATTTCTGCCGCAAACTAAGTCTAACCTCGGGTTTCAAGCATGTTATGACTAACTTCTCACATTAGAACCTATTGTTTGCGGCCACTGGATGTGCCGAGTGGTTCCGGGAAGGATTACGCCGCAAACTCATTCTAACCTCGAGTCAGCCATGTTTATCTTTGCGGCCAATTAATTATTAATTTACCATTTATGCCCAAGCCTAATATACATGTCAATTTTCATAATTATAGCCAATTCAGATTATGTCAATAACAGACTAAATATACCAACTCAACAGATATGGCAGATAACAGATTTAGCAGATTGGGCGACTTAACGGATTCAGCAGATTAAGCAGTTTAGCAGATTTAGCATATAACAGTTTAGGCATCTTTAACAGACTTAGCAGATGACAGATTTGGTATATGAACAGATATAACATATTATAGCAGAACTAGCAGATTAGGCAATATAACAGAACTAGCAAATTAGGCAATATAACATAACAACCAGATTAGGCCATATAACAGATTTAATCATTCCTTAAAGTTTCATAAACGTATCTTGCCTAATTATAAATTTGGCCTAAGTTTGCATGCCTAAATAGTTGTCATGATTCCCATTATGATCATATACCCCACGTTTGCATTGAATTTACATGGCACATATTATGGTCATAATTTACCATATAACACACGTCTCAAATTTAGTTAAACTTGCCTAGTACAAAAGATTCACATATAAATTATACCAAATATAGCCATCGATTTCAATGCATGTCATATATTCAAAAATCTCCCACTTAGGTGTTACTCACATTTAATGGTTATCAAATCTTAACATAAATCTTCACACCTAAGCCATATTCCCTTTTTATCCCAAATCATGAATCTCTATATAAACAATATGCCCAACAATCTAGAACTTTAAATTATAACAGATCTTTAATTCTAAAATATGCGTTATGTCCAATGTCTCAAGTCACATGTTAATATACAATGGTTCCTCTTCTTCCAATTCACAGAATATGCACAGATCTAAATCTAGTTTGCAAGCTATGTCCTTTTAGTCACAGATTAGCCATGGCCAATTATGCCATCATTCATTATTTGTCCCAAAGTTTAACATTCGTGCGTTAATCTCTTATGAGATTTGGCGCAAGCTCGGGGTAGCCTGGCTATAGAACAGAAAGAAGAAAGAGATATAGAATAAAATAGATCAGAACAGAACATACGCAATCTCAAATTTAGATTTACAATCATGTCACAATTATAATTAAAGTTTATATCGGAAAATAACTGCACTTGCCTTGGTTGGATTCTAAAAGAAAAAGGTGTTGTAGCTGTTCTCTTTTAATCCTAATCAGCATTGGAGGAAGAAGAAGCACAAGTGCTAGCTTAGGTTTCAGCAGAGTAGAGATGTCATTGGTTTATTTATTTTTAGAGAGGAAGAGAGCAATGGAGGCTAGATAATTGTATATGAGATTTAGGTTTAGGTTAGGGATGTATATATAGGTGTAGGAATTTATTTAGGACCATTAGATTAACCCTGAATCATGAGAACCATTCAAATGCAAAATATGCATTTGAGCGAATCGGCCCGCGAGATGACAGCCAAACAACCTGGATTAAACCCTAGTTGACCCAACGGGGCTTGGGTCGACCTCAAAAATGGGCCGGTTCGGTTATTCCCCCTCCTAATTCGCTGTTTTGAACCTTTTTTGCATGTTTATTTATTTAATTTTTATATATATCTATATATATTTCTCTCATATGCATACAAACTTCAAGGCTTAATAACTTCTTCATAATTAACCATTTTTTTTAATATTCTCAGAAAATACGGGGTGTTACATGCTGGTTGATCTAAACCTCCTCCAAAGGTTTCAAGTTTTGATGAGATTGTAATATCTTCCCTTTCTTCTAACGAAGTGACAACCTTCTTAATTCCATCTACTATACTAGCGTTAAAGATCATTCCACAATCGTTTATTGTGTAACTGTTACTGGTATGACCTTGTTGTTCTTTACCCTTTTTTATGCTAGTTCTGGCCTTTACTTTCTATTTAGGTTTCCAAAAGGTGGTTCTTTCTTCTGGAAAAGCTTATCGCTCTTACCATGGAAGTTTCATCCGTTAAGGAAGAGAAGAATGTCTTATCTCAGAAAATCGAATCTTTGACAAAGGGTCATAAGAGAGAGTGTGTATAACTGAAGTTGTCCCTTAAAAGGATTAGGTCGGAGTTGGAGACAGAGCGGAAAGCTAAGTTCCTTTTAGATGATTAGGTATTGGTGCTTCAATTGTTTTAATAGGAGGTTGAAGATGAGAGGGCTAGGATGGTAGCTAGTCATAATAAAAGGATGGAGGAGAAAGGCACTCAACTTTCTCGAATTCATCAAAAGTTCTCTCTATTACCAGATGCATTATTTATGAAACCGAGAACAAAGTCACTGAATTTTAAAAGATCATTTTATGGTATTGGAGTACTAAGAGGATGCCCTTTTTTATCCTTTTCCGATAGTTATAAAAGGTTTCCTCAAATAAATTTTCCCTCTATTCAACCTTTTGTCTAAGGTAGGGTGATGGAGAGGATTGAATGGGCTAGGTGAAAAGTTAAAGTCCCTCTGAAAGGCAAGCCAAAACTCGAAAACTTTTTATATATCGAGGACTTTCTGGATGACTTTGACTTGGATACGGGGGAAACTGAGTCTATAGAGACAAATTATGACTCGGATGACGATAACAAATTTAGTCCCCAGGATAAAGTGCTTCCTAAGGATTTATGTGGAAAGGATACTATTCCTCCTTTTTCAGAGGATGCTTCTGCTTTCACGGAGGTAGGTTCAGATCCTTTAAATGTTCCCCTCGACTTGGGCTTGGCTGAAATTACTTCTAAGGATGGTAACACTTTAAACTTAAGACAAGAAGAAGTCAAGCATATTATACTTCCTGAAGTTTCATCGTCTCAGGTATGAATCTAATTTTCCTATATACTTATAGTAAGCTATTGTCTATGGATTGTGAGTTTTCTATTGCCTTTAGGTCGGAGAAGATCTATCGGCACTAGCAAGACCAGGAGGCCTTTTTGAAGATACTCTATCTCAAAATTGAAAGAAACGTTGAAACACCCCACCTCCGTTAGGGTCACTCTCAAAGGGAATGCCCTAATTTTGGTGGAGGTTTATAAGTACAAGTCACAGATATACAAGACAGATATAATAACACATATTTGTAAACCAGCGGAAGAACAACAAATTTTATTTCATAAAGTCAAATACGTGTTACAACAACATCCCTTCCAAAAACATAACATAATACTTCATAATCTGTCTTGAGTACATTATTTTTAAAGAAGCATAAATGAAACATAGATAAACTGCCAAAGCCCCATAGTGAATTGTCCAAAGCCATAGT
The DNA here is from genome assembly GCA_030737875.1 of Allium sativum. NCBI lineage: Eukaryota > Viridiplantae > Streptophyta > Magnoliopsida > Asparagales > Amaryllidaceae > Allium > Allium sativum. The sequence goes on from CM060924.1 coordinate 60,881,363, forward strand.
TCAAAACAGGAAAGTCCAAGCAATACATTTCTCTTCTTCAAGCTGGATGTTGAGGTAGGTCAAGCTGCTGTGTTCCCTCCCTGAGGACCTAGGGGGGAAACGGAAGAAAGAAGACGAAAGAAAAATAGAGTCAGACATAAAGCCTGAGTAAGTCTAGTACTACTTTGTCTATGAATAAAGAACTGGGTATGATAAGTAAACAGGAAGTGGGCAACATTATAAACTTGGTTAAGTTATCTAGGGTCGAATATACTATCGTACCCCATGTTAATCTCTGAACCCATATAAACTAGTTTCCAACTGGCACCCCATAGTCAGGGTGATGTGATCCATTCTATGATGATCGGCTCCTACTCGCATAGTTACATGTGTCTTACGGCCCCCGATGTCTGTAGTTACCTATGCTGGTCCCACCGTGGGGTGTATCAAGTCCCATAGTGGCAACCCGACACAACCTTAGAGTGCAAAGGTATGCTACTGGTGTCCAGTGCTTTATTTTTCTTCGCCGGAGTGCGTGCATGCCCGCACACCGTTAGAACCTACACTGCTACACCACCGCCGTCGATTTGACCTCTTACAATCAGCCCAGTAATCGTGCCCCACCCTGCCTAGTTTCAGGGTATCATGATACACCGTGTAGGGTTACTGCTGAAAAGGGTCCCCCGTTACTAGGTTTTCTATCTCTAGCCAACATGCTAAGTTGGTTAAGTGTTTCCTAACCTAACCCCACCAGTCCGTTTAGTTTAGCATGTTCCATTTTGATTAAGTCTTTAGTTCACTTAATCCTAACAATCCTGACTCAGCCTTAATTGTCTTATTAAGGCCCTGACCTCTCACATTAGACAGGTATTGTTGTGGCTGCCTGTTGCCGGTTGGTTCCGGGAAGTCTTACGCCACAACTCAGTCTAACCTCGGGTCCTTGCTGGGCTCCATGTTTAACCTCCCACATTGGATAGGTATTGTTGTGACTACTGGACAGCCGGGCGGTTCCGGGCAGGTTTACATCACAACTCAATCCAACCTCGGGTTAAACACATCGTCTTTTCTACATTTACATATTTTGTCATTCTTCTTTATTTATATGTAAATATTTGCGGCCCATTATTAAGTTAATGGTGTAAAGATTACACCAATCACGGGCCCAACCCATACTTGACTTTGGGCCCTTCTATTTCATATTTTCATTCATTAATTAATTTTTAACCCAACGTTATTTTCCCCCGTTTTACACGTCCGTTTATATATATTGGGCTTAGCCTTTTAAAGCCCAATTTAGCCATGCGAAAAGGGGAGGCTTATGGCGTATACACAAAGAGGGGAAAGTGAGCGCATGAACTTGCATATGACGTTGGAAAATACATAATAGGAATTGGTGTACTTGCATAGTGGCAACATAGGTGACATGAATCAAAGCATGTGAACTTGCATAGGTTTAACTACAACATGAACCTATATTCTTATTTAGGCATAATGTCAAACATAAGCATGGCCTAAATACTTCTAGCATAAACATGGCATATTGTCAAACATAAGCATGGCATAAAATACTTCTTGCATAGGCATAGCATAATTCAACTTAATCATGATTTAAGCCTAATCACATAACGATGGTATAAACATACTTATGCATAAATATTCCTAATCATGGTGTTTTGCTTTAATCTTACAAAAAAGGGGATTTTTGAGTCCAACCTAGCCATGTCATCATATAATCCTTTGAAACAAGATAGACTTAATCACGGGTTTCAATTATGCCAAATATCATTCCTAGCCATATTCATAAGTTTGCAAAAGCATGACTAATACATGGATTATGGTGTCAAAATTCCACATAGTTTCATATGAACTATAATAACCAAACTTGTTTCAATTACTTGCAAAATGATTTATGCACAAAAACATACATCATAATGGCATAATAACAAAGCCCCAAACTTGCATGAATTTCAATTAACTACATACATGTAGCCTCAACATAGATTACACAATTTGCGCAATATTCCAAACGTATATTTGCATAGAACTACCGCATGTAGTTCTTTATAATGAATAACATAATTTTGCACAAACATGAATTACTTCCATTGCCACAATTCAAGCATACACATCAACACAGTTGTTTATTATACCAAAGTAATACTCTACTTACAATGGTTTGATGAATTCTCTAGTTTAGGGATTGAAGACGCAAATTCCTTTGTTGAATTGATTAGCTTTAGGTTGCTTGAATTGCTTTAGGCCTTAGAACTTCCTTCCTAATCCTCTCTTTAGTTGGCGGCTATGCTTTGTCGTTCCTCAGCAACATGGCGGCTATGTTCTTAATTTTTAATGAATAGATTAGGGTTTAGTCTAGGGTTGTTTATATAGAGGTTAGGAACTAATTAGGACCCTTGATGTTGCTAGGTTAGATCATAGCCATTCATTAGGAAGAGAGACCAATAAAAACCCGCCACCTAGCCCTAATGACAAAGCAGACCACAGAAATTCGACCACACACCGACCTGGCCAGCCAGGTTGACTGGGCTCGACCAGGTCGATACCCCTGTCGACTGGGCTGTCGACAGCCCTGTCGACATGGGTAGCCCAGGTCGACAGCCCAGTCGACCTGGGTGGCTAGGCGGGTGTTTTATCCGCCTGGCCCATTGGGCCCCATTTCAAATTATTATTTTATTCTGTTTAAATTTTAAATTTAATTCAAAACTTCCGAAGGCCATATCTTCTTCATACGGACTCCGTTTTTCGAAAACTCGGACTCTATTTCGCGTATTTTTCCGAGACGAACGCAATGGCGTATCCCGTTTCCCTTAGTTCTCTGATTTGAATTTGATTATACTTTAATTTATGAATTTCACAGTTATCGAATTTTCGGGGTGTTACATTCTCCCCCACTTAAAAGGATTTCGTCCCCGAAATCTTCAAGTTAGGAGGAATGTAAATCCTAACATCCAATCATCCATCTACTCATCCATCAAACACGAGCATCCATTGTCCTTAAAAGACTTCTAATGCTTCATGATCATATGCAAAGTGTGTGTGTACATGTACTTATCTAATGCAAAATCAGGCGGTCTACTGATTCAGTTGACCTCCTTAATGCGAATTATGTAAGTGCCATGAATCCATTATGTATGCAAATTTTCCTATTCTTGATTCTACATGAGTGCACAATCATTCAATACAAATGCAGCATCCACTTGACAACACATTATAGTTCAACCACATACGAATACAAACATATATGCATATGCAATATGAAGTGACTGAGCCGATCTAAAACCTAGATTGTGTGTGTATATGCAACCACGAGCAACCACTAGCAATCACTTGCAACCACTTGCAACCATTCATACATAACATGTTTCAACTACATGTTTTCATCCAAAGGTTTTCTACCTAAAAGATACGGTCGAGGGAATATACCTAAAAAAATAGATGGATAAAAGCGCAACTTAAGGAAAAGAAAGATCAAGGATGTACCCTCGAACAGAAAAGGGTAGGCAGTACGGATTCTAGCTTCAGTTTCCCAAGTCGCGTCTCCCTCGGCGTCGCTCCACTGAACTTTGACGAGCTTGACTTCGCGGTTGCGTAGCTTCTTCACTTCCGTTCCTAAGATGCGGGTAGGAACTCTCCTTATGGTTGCTTCGCGTTCCACTTCGGCCTCTTCGAGGATATTCGGCTCTACCACCTCGGCTGACTCATGTAGACATTTCCGGAGATGTGAAACGTGAAAAACGTTGTGGACTCCAGCCAATTTCTCGGGTAGCTCTAATCTATAGGCCATTTTCCCAATCTTCTCGATGATAGGGAATGGCCCTACGAATCTTGGCGCTAGCTTTCCCGTAGTTCCAAAACGAACAACGTTCCTTAGCGGTGATACCTTGAGAAAAACTCTGTCTCCAACTTCAAATTCAAGGTCGGTCCTCCTCTTGTCGGCATAGGACTTTTGTCTGTCTTGGGCCGTCTTCATTCTTCTTCGTATTAAGTCTACTTTCTCTGAGGTCTCTCGGATCATGTCTGGTCCAAGTATGAGCTTATCCGTGGACTCCCACCAACAAGTGGGCGATCGGCACGGTCTTCCATATAAAGCTTCGAAGGGCGCCATTCCTATGGTTGCTTGATAACTGTTGTTGTAGGCAAATTCCACCAAAGGAAGGTGGTCTTCCCATGTCCCTCCGAAGTCAAGGACGCACAGTCTTAAGAGGTCTTCCAAAACTCTGTTCACTCTCTCTGTTTGGCCGTCGGTTTGGGGATGATAGGCCGTGCTCAAGCATAACTGCGTTCCTACTGCTTCTTGCAGACTATGCCAAAACTCGCTGGTGAAGATGGGGTCTCGGTCACTAACGATGCTAGATGGTATTCCATGGAGTCGCACGATTTCCTTGAGGTAAAGTGATGCTAGGGATGAGGCAGTTCTTTTACTTTTGACAGGTAAAAAGTGGGCACTTAGTAAAGGACTGCCGGAATAAAAAGGCCAAGGAGAATGGCGGGTGCTTTACGTGCGGTCAGACAGGCCATAGGGCTAAGGACTGCCCAAGGAAACGAGGACAGGGGCAGGGCACTGGATCCACCCCAGGGGCACAGGTTCATGTGCTAGAAGCGCCACCATTGCAACAGCGAGGTATAAATACTTCTGTAGAAAGTGTAGTTTATCTTTATGATCACCCCGTTCGCACTTTGTTTGATTCTGGCGCATCACACTCCTTTATCTCGTCTGCTTTAGTAGAATCTCTGCACCTAAAAACTAGTATGGTAGAGGACCCCTTAATTGTTTCAAACCCAATTGGGGGCCCAAGTGAAACACCCCACCTCCGTTAGGGTCACTCTCAAAGGGAATGCCCTAATTTTGGTGGAGGTTTATAAGTACAAGTCACAGATATACAAGACAGATATAATAACACATATTTGTAAACCAGCGGAAGAACAACAAATTTTATTTCATAAAGTCAAATACGTGTTACAACAACATCCCTTCCAAAAACATAACATAATACTTCATAATCTGTCTTGAGTACATTATTTTTAAAGAAGCATAAATGAAACATAGATAAACTGCCAAAGCCCCATAGTGAATTGTCCAAAGCCATAGTTCAAAACAGGAAAGTCCAAGCAACACATTTCTCTTCTTCAAGCTGGATGTTGAGGTAGGTCAAGCTGCTGTGTTCCCTCCCTGAGGACCTGGGGGGGGAAACGGAAGAAAGAAGACGAAAGAAAAATAGAGTCAGACATAAAGCCTGAGTAAGTCTAGTACTACTTTGTCTATGAATAAAGAACTGGGTATGATAAGTAAACAGGAAGTGGGCAACATTATAAACTTGGTTAAGTTATCTAGGGTCGAATATACTATCGTACCCCATGTTAATCTCTGAACCCATATAAACTAGTTTCCAACTGGCACCCCATAGTCAGGGTGATGTGATCCATTCTATGATGATCGGCTCCTACTCGCATAGTTACATGTGTCTTACGGCCCCCGATGTCTGTAGTTACCTATGCTGGTCCCACCGTGGGGTGTATCAAGTCCCATAGTGGCAACCCGACACAACCTTAGAGTGCAAAGGTATGCTACTGGTGTCCAGTGCTTTATTTTTCTGCGCCGGAGTGCGTGCACGCCCGCACACCGTTAGAACCTACACTGCTACACCACCGCCGTCGATTTGACCTCTTACAATCAGCCCAGTAATCGTGCCCCACCCTGCCTAGTTTCAGGGTATCATGATACACCGTGTAGGGTTACTGCTGAAAAGGGTCCCCCGTTACTAGGTTTTCTATCTCTAGCCAACATGCTAAGTTGGTTAAGTGTTTCCTAACCTAACCCCACCAGTCCGTTTAGTTTAGCATGTTCCATTTTGATTAAGTCTTTAGTTCACTTAATCCTAACAATCCTGACTCAGCCTTAATTGTCTTATTAAGGCCCTGACCTCTCACATTAGACAGGTATTGTTGTGGCTGCCTGTTGCCGGTTGGTTCCGGGCAGTCTTACGCCACAACTCAGTCTAACCTCGGGTCCTTGCTGGGCTCCATGTTTAACCTCCCACATTGGATAGGTATTGTTGTGACTACTGGACAGCCGGGCGGTTCCGGGCAGGTTTACATCACAACTCAATCCAACCTCGGGTTAAACACATCGTCTTTTCTACATTTACATATTTTGTCATTCTTCTTTATTTATATGTAAATATTTGCGGCCCATTATTAAGTTAATGGTGTAAAGATTACACCAATCACGGGCCCAACCCATACTTGACTTTGGGCCCTTCTATTTCATATTTTCATTCATTAATTAATTTTTAACCCAACGTTATTTTCCCCCGTTTTACACGTCCGTTTATATATATTGGGCTTAGCCTTTTAAAGCCCAATTTAGCCATGCGAAAAGGGGAGGCTTATGGCGTATACACAAAGAGGGGAAAGTGAGCGCATGAACTTGCATATGACGTTGGAAAATACATAATAGGAATTGGTGTACTTGCATAGTGGCAACATAGGTGACATGAATCAAAGCATGTGAACTTGCATAGGTTTAACTACAACATGAACCTATATTCTTATTTAGGCATAATGTCAAACATAAGCATGGCCTAAATACTTCTAGCATAAACATGTCATATTGTCAAACATAAGCATGGCATAAAATACTTCTTGCATAGGCATAGCATAATTCAACTTAATCATGATTTAAGCCTAATCACATAACGATGGTATAAACATACTTATGCATAAATATTCCTAATCATGGTGTTTTGCTTTAATCTTACAAAAAAGGGGATTTTTGAGTCCAACCTAGCCATGTCATCATATAATCCTTTGAAACAAGATAGACTTAATCACGGGTTTCAATTATGCCAAATATCATTCCTAGCCATATTCATAAGTTTGCAAAAGCATGACTAATACATGGATTATGGTGTCAAAATTCCACATAGTTTCATATGAACTATAATAACCAAACTTGTTTCAATTACTTGCAAAATGATTTATGCACAAAAACATACATCATAATGGCATAATAACAAAGCCCCAAACTTGCATGAATTTCAATTAACTACATACATGTAGCCTCAACATAGATTACACAATTTGCGCAATATTCCAAACGTATATTTGCATAGAACTACCGCATGTAGTTCTTTATAATGAATAACATAATTTTGCACAAACATGAATTACTTCCATTGCCACAATTCAAGCATACACATCAACACAGTTGTTTATTATACCAAAGTAATACTCTACTTACAATGGTTTGATGAATTCTCTAGTTTAGGGATTGAAGACGCAAATTCCTTTGTTGAATTGATTAGCTTTAGGTTGCTTGAATTGCTTTAGGCCTTAGAACTTCCTTCCTAATCCTCTCTTTAGTTGGCGGCTATGCTTTGTCGTTCCTCAGCAACATGGCGGCTATGTTCTTAATTTTTAATGAATAGATTAGGGTTTAGTCTAGGGTTGTTTATATAGAGGTTAGGAACTAATTAGGACCCTTGATGTTGCTAGGTTAGATCATAGCCATTCATTAGGAAGAGAGACCAATAAAAACCCGCCACCTAGCCCTAATGACAAAGCAGACCACAGAAATTCGACCACACACCGACCTGGCCAGCCAGGTTGACTGGGCTCGACCAGGTCGATACCCCTGTCGACAGGGCTGTCGACAGCCCTGTCGACATGGGTAGCCCAGGTCGACAGCCCAGTCGACCTGGGTGGCTAGGCGGGTGTTTTATCCGCCTGGCCCATTGGGCCCCATTTCAAATTATTATTTTATTCTGTTTAAATTTTAAATTTAATTCAAAACTTCCGAAGGCCATATCTTCTTCATACGGACTCCGTTTTTTGAAAACTCGGACTCTATTTCGCGTATTTTTCCGAGACGAACGCAATGGCGTATCCCGTTTCCCTTAGTTCTCTGATTTGAATTTGATTATACTTTAATTTATGAATTTCACAGTTATCGAATTTTCGGGGTGTTACAAACGTACTATCTTAAGTAGATGATGCTTAAAAATTAGGATAAACATATATCCTTTTTGACAGGTCAACTTAAAGAGAAGGATGAAGTCATTCTTTGATTTCAAAGGCGACTACAGTTTAATCTTTCTACCAATTCAGATGAGGAAATTGGTAAATTACTTCGTCGGATAGACGAGCTAGAGACTAAATTGACGAAAATGAAGTCAGGCTATGCATCTTTGGAGTATGCCTTAAAGCATGCCGACTCTGATTAAAGGTCCTAATTTTTAGGGATCTTATTTTGTGTGTCAAATGTATAATAGAATACATATGTCATGAATGTAAAGCACTTAGTGTGGTAGTTATGTGAACGTGGTAATTTGTAAAGCAATTATGTAAATAAGTTTGTAGATTGAATGGATATCACCTAATATGTGATGTTTTTTCTTGGCAATGAATAGCCTCTTCAAAGTATTACTGTATCACTCTACACAAAACTAACACACTCTATTACATGTTAGCTTGTATGATACACATGACTCACCGTTTGCTCTTTTTTGAAGTCAATCATATCATAATAGCGAATGCATGGTAGGTACAGGTCTATTTATATTTCATGCACTAGTAAAAGTCTTTTAGTGTAATAGATATTTCTATGGAACCTCCCTCTATGGGATTCTCAAGAGAAGTATAACCTCTGTCCCAAGGTTTTGTTGGGGAAACCTAATGTACTTACTTGATGCCTCCCCTGAATTTGTGTTCTAGTGTTGTGTGGTTATATGTATTGTGTATGCATTTGGCATAGTGAATACTGACTTGATGTACGTACTAGTTAAGGAAATCACCCTGAACAATGTAGAAGATCTCTATCCTTGCTTAAAGGTCTTTGGGGTAATAGGTTCCAGCTATTAGGTTGATGGAATATTCCTTCCTTAAGGATTAGAACCTTGTGACCTAGATTAGGGTATTAAGGATAGAGTTCCAAAAATCGCCTTCTGGTAGTAATAGGGCCTTGATCTATATTCTAGAATAGGGTATAAGACTAGAAAATATGCTCTTGGAAATGATAGAAGTTTTGACCCAACCTATATTCAGATTATCAAGAAGGTCAAATATACCTTTTTGATAATAATTGAACCTTTGAATTGGCCTAGACTTGGGTATTTATGATAAGACCGGAAATCCTCCTTCGTTAATAATTTAAATGAGAACCAACCTAGATTCGGGTGTTAAGATAGGACCGAAAATCGACTTCCAACAATAATTGAGATCCGAACCAACCCAGATTCAGGTATTAAAACAGGACCGAAAATCCACTTCTAGCAATAATTGAGATCCGAACCAATCAGATTCGGGTATTTTAAGATACGACCGGGAATCCACTTCCGACAATAACTGTGATCAAAACCAACCCAAATTCGGGTACTTATGATGGGAAACTAGAGACCACTTCTAATACTAGTTTCGTTACCCCTTTTGGGTGCGATTTGTGAAGCATAGGATGTATGTGCTTCTCGATCCACTCTTTGGGCTTTTTATTGTCAAAACAGAGGATGTATGTGCTTTATTGGCCACTCTCTAGGCATGTGCGTCTGGTGCGCTTGGCTAGCTTATCTACAAGCAAGGCCCAAGGACTTAACCAACCTCCCTCCTGGAGGTACCTTATCCTGACCATTGTCAGTAATGATAAGGTCTTAGACGCCTAAACTGGGCCATCATAGATGCGGACTGAAGGCTTACTCTTTTGATGCTCTACCCTGGCCATCGTAAGCGGTGATAGAGGCTTACACTCCACCCCCTCCAAGGGATGCCTTATCATGGCCATCGTAGGCGATGATAAGGGTTTGTGTTCCCCTCTGCGGGATACGTGGAACATAAGCAAAGGTAGGATGTGCTCTTCTGCGTGTAGAGGTAGGACATGCTTAGTTCATAGCAGAGGGAGGGCGTACTCTTCTACGAGCAAATGCTGGGCATGCTAATTAGAAGCTCTGTCCTGACCATTCCTGGCGTGGATCGGAGGCTTACGCTTTTGGTGCTTTAACCTGGCCCTTTCTGATTCAGGCGCAAGGAAGGCTTACACATCACCGCCCTCCGAAGGGTGCCTTGCCTTGGCCCAAACCATAAGTAATGCAGATATTTCTTTTCTTAGGGACCCTATTGAACTTAGTTCGATCCTTTTACAAAGTCTCGTAATTAGCCTCGATTGAGGAACTTGATATTCATTCCCTTAAGGACTTTGCAGTGGTTAGTTTCATGTCCATTCATCATATGATAATGATAGTAAGGTCCTCCCAATTTCCTTTCGTACTTGGTCTTCTTCTTTGCGGATGTCCAATAGTTGAGCTCTTGCTGGGTTAGGAAGTAAATGTTTTCAATTGTTGTGGTAAGGTGGCACCCATTAAGCTGTAATGACCCGTATTCTACACATCATAGGATTGTAGAATATTTATTTCTTTCCCATGTGAAGTCGTATGGTCATGTAACTTTGGGAAACATCCATTAGAGTCATTTCCCATGCTTATGATTTTTGTCGATTTTTAAATGACCATTTTGCCCCTAGTTGGTACTGTTTTGGCCATAAGTTTTGGTTGTAAAGGAATTTTGACCTGAAACCACTTCCATTAGATTCGTTGGGAGATATGGCTGAAACAAGGTTTGGAGGTTGAAAAACTGCTTAACCGGGCCAAATCGGGTGATTAGTGAGTAGGCCCATAACCCATTTCGGGATTAGGGTTATGGGGAGGCTGAAATGAGATAGGGGATCATTCCATTTCAGTTTTCTAGCCTCCACTTATCACCAAGGATCCCTAAAAATGGCCTCCAACCTCTAAATCACCTCCAAATCATCTTTTGGTCAAGGATTAAGCTTAGCAACCCCTAATCAAAGAAGATCTACACCAAATCAACATTGGAGCTGCTGTTTGGCATTGAGATTCACATCAAGTCAGAGAATTATTTCAGATCTTAGTTTATTTGTGGCTAAGGTGGGTGATTTGCATAGTTTTACACTAATTATTGCTAGTTAAGGGTAATTAGTGTTAATTAGCGAATTTAAACATGATAAAATTCGGGAAAAATGTTCATAAATTCTTAAATGATGTTTTAGACCTCTGATATGAAATTGGGTTAATTTGGTTAAGTTTTGTTAATCCTATCATTAGTTTCACCTAAACATGCTTAAGGGGAAATATGGGATTTTGGGTATGTTCGATCCATTATAATCTATCATATTGATGTTTTGCTGTTTGTGGTTGATTATGCATGTTGCTATGACTGTATGAAATGCTTTGTGATTGGTTTCAATAGTTAGAATCGTCGAAAACGTCGTCGAATGGCGTAAACACTTGCTGGAACAGTCTCAGAAAACAGTGCAGGGTTCGGATCGGATCGGACATAGGGCTCGGAATCGGATATGTTGAACTGAGTAAAGAATCCGATCGGATCGGAGCCCAACACTTGGGAAAAAGTGGCAAAAAGGAAGGCCACACTAGCTGAACTGGGATCGGATCGGATCGAGGAGGACGGATCGGATCGAGGAGGACGAATCGGATCGAGGAGCACGGATCGAATCGAGGAGGACGAATCGGATCGAGGAGGATGGATCGGATCGAGGAGGATGAATCAGATCGAGGAGGACGGATCGGAACGGAGGCACGAGCTGGAGGGGAGATGACACCCGACCCGACCCGAGGTGAAGCACCCGAACCGAACCGATAGAGGACAACCGACACGAACCGCACCAGGAGAAGACCCGACTCGAACAGATGGAGGATATCCGACCCGAACCGATGGCTTGAGGAGGAACCCGACCCGACCCAGCATTGATCAATAACCCGAGATGCAAAGGTAGTACAATATGGGAAGTTAGAGCTCAGGATCCAGTTGGGAACCAATGAGTTCACTTCATGGTTGGACTTTGCTGCGGGACGTGTGCTAAGGAGTTGTCGACGTTCATAACTTCGATTCACCACTAGAAATGAAGGATGGCTACTTATCAGTGCAGTAGCGTCATTATGGCATGAGGGGCAAGGTGATGCGTAGTAAGACTATGATCCAGCGCAGATGGGGTGAATAACTCCATGGGGCAAGTGGACATAGTGAGGATTGGTAAGGCTATGAGCTAGCGCAGATGGGGTGAATAACTCCATGGGCAAGTGGACATAGCGAGGAATTAGTGGCTACGTTATCAGTGCAGTGAAGCCATTTATGACTTCATGGGGAAAAGTGATCGTAGCAAGGTATGTTGGGTGATCGAAGTGGTGAATATCGTATGCTTTACGCACTGAGTGAGAGATGTGAGGATGGATGCTATGCTTGATTGTTTGCCATCATTATGACATGCACACCTCCCCCACCGCCGTATCTTTACACTGTTTGATATGGTACCTTAGAGTGTTGTACAGTATGTAGTGCTAACTCTTTGGTTGCAGGTCCAGGTTCAGGTATGTTTTAGTCTACCTGTTATTGTTCACTTTAGATGCTTATCGCTCATACCAGGCTTTATGTCTGACCCAGAGTTTTATGTCTCCTCTTATTACTCTGGGTGCTCACACGAGCAGACTAGAGACAGGTTAGCTTGTGATGCGCGAGTAGCTAATTCGGAGGCGGGCAGGAGGCTTCCACGTATGATATATATATATATATATATATATATATATATATATATATACACATTCTCCCTGTGTCGTTGGTGGTCGCTACTTGGGAATTAGTAGTGTGCCTCCTTTATCTTACTTTTTCTTTGAGACAGTTTGAAAGTTGTAATAAGCTATATTTTGGATTTCCGCTGCTATGATGTTTAGTTCTGGTTTTTAGCTTATGCACTGTCTCTCCTGTTTTATGTCAAGTATGTTATTATTATATTTTGTTCTATGCGCTGTGAGACATTCTACAGGTTCTTTGTATGTTCATTTCCTTCTTCCTTTTTCCTTCTGACGACCCGTTCCGTGCTAACTGGACATGTGTACAACGCACCTTTGGAGAGTAAATGTCGGTTGGTGCGGGGCGGGCCGTCACATTTGGTATCAGAGCTCTAGGTTGCGTAGTTAACCTATGGAAAGACACCAGGAAGAGATAGTACATATATGAGAGCGCGTATTTGTGATTACTTTGGTTTTCAAAATCTATGTATATATATACTATTAGTAGTATATGAATGAAGTCGCACAGCACTAGCACCACTATGGAGTCGTTAATCGTTTCCCTTTTTTTAAGATTGACGATGAGCCGAGACACGAGGGGTGCTGGTAGAGGGACCAACCAGGGGAATGCCGCTGACATGAGGGCGATGTTTACTAACCTCATGAGAGATATGCTTAGAGAAGTGCAAGGGGCAGTTCCCAATCCCGGAGTTGGTGTTGGCCCAGTAGTGCAGGCGCCTAGGGTCGATTTCGCCAAGTTGTGCAAAGATTACACTAATCTTGGTGGGAAGCCATTCCACGGAACGGAGTCGGCCACGGATGTTCAGGACTGGATGAATAGTTGTGATCGTATCTTTGATGACTTGGGTCTTGAGGATGCGATGAAGAGAAGGCTAGCGTCTCGTCAGCTGCAAGGGCGAGCGATGAATTGGTGGAATGCCATTAGAACAGCTACTCTAGAGGACCAGGTTACTTGGGATCAGTTCAAGGCTCGCTTTACCGAGAAGTTCATTCCCCCTGCCCAGAAGTCAGTGTTGTTTAAGAGGTTCTTGGAACTTAAGCAGAACGGAAGGGAAGCTTCTGATTATATTGCTGAGTTCGACACTTTGTCGAAGTATGGACTATCTCTTATTGACACTCCTGAAAAGAAGAATGAGAAGTTCATTACTGGTTTGGATGGGTACTTGGGGGAAAGACTTATCAACCACATCGATGAGACTTTTGAATCGATTGTGGGGAAGGCTTTGAGATCAGAGAGTCTTTACCATAAGTCAAAGACTGAGGCTGCATCTGCAGAAGGGCCAAAGCCGCAAGCAGGCGGTGGAGGCAAGAATTACTCTCAGAATAAGAGGAAGCAGGACCAATCTAAGGGTGGCCAGAAAAAGAGCAAGAAGGATGTGGAGTGCTTCAGCTGTGGTAAGAAGGGCCATTATGCTAAAGATTGTCGGGCCAAGCCAGCGGATAAGAAGTGCTTCAACTGTGGTCAAGTGGGACATTTCAAGGATAAGTGTCCGCAACCTCTTAAGGAGAAGCAGATTGTGAAAGCATATGCTATTGATGTTGTTCCTTCTTCGTCGAATGCCCCAACTGCGGCGGAGAAAGGAAAGAATGTTGTTATTCAAGGTATGCTTTCTATTTATGATGTACCAGTTCAAGTTTTTTTTGATACTGGGGCTTCCCGTTCCTTCATATCTAGTGACTTGGTAGATAGGTTGGGACTGGAACCCGAGATAGTCGATAGACCATTGGTTGTGACGAACCCGATTGGTGGTTCGACTAGCCTTAGTATGATTTGCAGGAATTTGGTCTTATCGAGTCATGGATGTATGTTTGTATGTGATTGCTTTGTTTTGGGCTTTACTGGGTATGGCATTATATTGGGGTCGATTGGCTCCAAAGATACGGGGTGGTGGTAGACTGTGAGGGCTTTTTGGTGACAGTGAGGGCGGATGATGGGCGGAGGGTAGTGTTTGGTAGCCTACCTAGCGATGGGGTTATGGCTAGTTTTGTAAATTCCCTCGACATCCCGCAGGATGAGTTGTCAGATATGCCCATGGTTGGCCAGTATTCGGACGTCTTCGAGGAGGTGACCGGGCTTCCACCACACCGAGAGATTGAGTTCCGTATTGATTTAGTGAAAGATGCCAGACCTATAGTGATGCCACTTCGTCGTATGGCACCAAGGGAGCAGCGAGAGCTTGGGGTGCAAGTCAGCAATCTTTTGAAGAAGGGATTTATTAGAAGGAGTTTCTCCGAGTGGGGAGCACCAGTTGTGTTTGCCACTAAGGCAGATGGTTCCCTTCGTTTGTGTGTGGACTATCGCGAGTTGAATAAGGTAACGAGGAAGAATAAGTATCCTCTACCGCGGATAGATGATTTGTTTGATCAACTGGAAGGAGCTAGAGTGTTCTCCCAGTTGGACCTCGCGACATGATTTCATCGGCTACGAGTAGCGGATGAGAGTGTTCCGAAAACGGCATTTAGGACGCCGTCTGGATTTTATGAGTGGTTGGTCATGCCATTTGAGTTGACCAATGCACCAGCCTATTTTGTGGATCTTATGAATCGAGTATTCAGAGATCAATTGAATAAGTTTGTTCTTGTGTTCGTGGATGATATCCTTGTTTACTCAAGGACAGAGTAGGAACACGAGGGACACTTGAGGATAGTGATGGATGTGTTGAGGAAACACCAATTGAAAGCGAAATTCTCTAAGTGTCATTTTTGGAGAAGGGAAGTAAGATTCTTGAGTCATGTTGTTTCAGAGAGTGGTATTGCCGTGGACCCTGCGAAGGTGGCTACGGTACAGGATTGGCCTACGCCCAAGAATGCTACAGATGTAAGAAGTTTCTTGGGATTAGCTGGATATTATCGTAAGTTTATCCAGGACTTCTCCAAGATAGCAACACCGTTGACTCAATTGACTAAGAAGAATCAGTCCTTCGTCTGGGACGGAGTGTGTGAGGATGCCTTCAAGAGTCTAAAGGAGAGGTTGACGCGTGCGCCAGTGTTAGTCATTCCCAAAGGGAATGAAGAGATGACGGTATACACGGATGCTTGTGGTACTGGACTGGGTGCAGTATTGATGCAAGGAGGTAGGGTTGTAGCTTATGCTAGTCGACAGCGAAAGCCGCATGAGAAGAAGTACCCTACCCATGATTTGGAATTAGCAGCGATTGTGTTTGCGCTGAAGATGTGGAGACACTATCTCTTGGGAGAAAGATTTGAGTTGTTTACCGATCATAAATCGTTAAAGTATCTCTTCTCCCAGAGAGTTCTGAATCTCCGTCAGCAGAGATGGTCAGAGTTCTTGACTTCATATGATTTTGATATCGCATACACACCTAGGAAGGGTAATGCGGTAGCCGATGCCTTGAGTGGGAGACATGCCAGCTTAGGGGCAATGTTTCTTGAGTGGAAGCAACTGGAGTATATCACGGGGTTTAATTTCAGACCAAAGTGCGAATTGGATCCGGTCATGCTAGCTAGTTTGACGATCAGACCCACTTTGATAGAGCGGATTTGTTCCAGCCAGAGGGACGATCCTAACCTATTGGAAATCGTCTCCAAGTTAGAGATGGGTGTCGATGAAGAGATGAGTGTGTATAGGCTTGATCGAGATGGATGGCTTCGGAAGAACGGAAGACTAGTTGTGCCCAACGTGAATGGGTTGAGAGATGAAGTGCTTAAAGAATGTCATCACTCAAAACTGACTATACATCCCGGTGGTAATAAGATGTATCGAGACATGAAGCGGACTTACTACTGGGAAGGGATGAAAAGAGACGTTGGGAAGTTTATATCCAAATGCATGAATTGCCAGCTAGTTAAAGCCGAGCAAAAGAAGCCTAGTGGGTTGTTGCAACCATTAGAAATTCCCGAATGGAAATGGGAGCAAGTCTCGATGGATTTCATCGATGGTTTACCAAGGACTAGATCGGGATATGATAGCATTTGTGTAATTGTGGATCGATTGACTAAGAGCGCAAAATTTATACCAGTCAAATCGACCATGACGGCAGCCAAGTTGGCAGAATTGTATATGAAGTGGGTAGTGAGATTTCATGGAGTACCCAAAGGCATTGTGAGTGACCGAGACCCGTTGTTCACTAGTGGGTTTTGGAAGAGCTTACAAGAGGCTCTAGGGTCAGGATTACATCTCAGTACCGCATATCATCTTCAGACCGACGGTCAGACGAAGAGGGTGAATCGTATATTGGAAGATCTCTTGAGAGCGTGTATATTGGATTTTGGTGGATTATGGGATGACCATTTGCATCTAGTAGAGTTTGCATATAATAATAGCTACCAATCCAGTATCGGTATGGCTCCATATGAAGCTTTGTACGGAAGACCATGCAACTCACCATCATGTTGATAGAAACTGGCGAGAAATTTGTGCTTGGACCAGATGTGGTGAGGGAAACTTCCGATAAGATTAAGGTCATTCAACAACGAATGAAGGCTGCCCAAGATAGGCAGAAGAGTTATGCTGATAAGAGGAGAAGAGACTTGAAATTCTCCGTTGGTGACTTGGTGTTCGTCAATATCTCTCCGTTAAAGAGTGTGATTCGATTTGGCAGGAGAGGTAAGTTGGCACCAAGATTTGTTAGCCCATTCCCTGTTCTTGAACTAGTCGGGGATTTGGCATATAGAGTTGGCTTACCAGAGAAAATGGCGGGAGTTCACGATGTATTTCATGTTTCCCAACTAAGGAAGTTCGTTCACGACTCAGATATGACAATTTCACCTGATCAGTTAGAGGACTTCGAAGTAGAACCTGAGGCGGTTGGGAACCGCAAGCCGATTCGTATTGTGGGGCACGATACAAAACAACTTCGAAGGAAGGCAGTGAAGCTAGTCAAGGTTCAGTGGGGCGAGGACGAGAATGATTGTACTTAGGAGACAGAGGAGGGTATTAGAAAGGCATATCCAGAACTCTTTACCTGGTAAGATTTACTTTACGATTTAGTTATTCTGCATGCTAGGATAGACTTATTTTGCTTGTTTGCATGTTTGATTGTTGTTTTATGGTTGATAGGCATGCGGGACCTTTGTGTATGTTTTGATTAGGGAATTTCGGGGGCGAAATTTCTTAAGGGGGGGAGAGTGTAATGACCGTATTCTACACATCATAGGATTGTAGAATATTTATTTCTTTCCCATGTGAAGTCGTATGGTCATGTAACTTTGGGAAACATCCATTAGAATCATTTCCCATGCTTATGATTTTTTTCGATTTTTAAATGACCATTTTGCCCCTAGTTGGTACTGTTTTGGCCATAACTTTTGATTGGAAATGAATTTTGACCTGAAATCACTTCCATTAGATTCGTTTGATGGTTTACCTTTCCGTAGAGTGGTCATAATAGCCAAACGGACTTACCATTTGGGAGATATGGCTGAAACAAGGTTTGGAGGTTGAAAAACTGCTTAACCGGGCCAAATCGGGTGATTAGTGAGTAGGCCCATAACCCATTTCGGGATTAGGGTTATGGGGAGGCTGAAATGAGATAGAGGAACATTCCATTTCAGTTTTCTAGCCTCCACTTATCACCAAGGATCCCTAAAAATGGCCTCCAACCTCTAAATCACCTCCAAATCATCTTTTGGTCAAGGATTAAGCTTAGCAACCCCTAATCAAGGAAGATCTACACCAAATCAACATTGGATCTGCTTTTTGGCATTGAGATTCACATCAAGTCAGAGAATTATTTCGGATCTTAGTTTATTTTTGGCTAAGGTTGGTGATTTGCATAGTTTTACACTAATTATGGCTAGTTAAGGGTAATTAGTGTTAATTAGCGAATTTAAAAATGATAAAATTCGGGAAATATGTTCATAAATTCTTAAATGATGTTTTAGACCTCTGATATGAATTTGGGTTAATTTGGTTAAGTTTTGTTAATCCTATCATTAGTTTCACCTAAACATGCTTAAGGGGAAATATGGGATTTTGGGTATGTTCGATCCATTCTAATCTATCATATTGATGTTTTGCTGTTTGTGGTTGATTATGCATGTTGCTATGACTGTATGAAATGCTTTATGATTGGTTTCAATAGTTAGAATGGTCGAAAACGTCGTCGAATGGCGTAAACACTTGCTGGAACAGTCTCAGAAAACAGTGCACGGTTCGGATCGGATCGGACATAGGGCTCGGATCGGATATGTTTAACTGAGCAAAGAATCCGATCGGATCGGAGCCCAACACTTGGGAAAAAGTGGCAAAAAGGAAAGCCACGCTAGCTGAACTGGGATCGGATCGGATCGAGGAGGACGGATCAGATTGAGGAGGATGAATCGGATCGAGGAGCACGGATCGAATTGAGGAGGACGAATCGGATCGAGGAGGACGGATCGGATCAAGGAGGACGAATCGGATCGAGGAGGATGGATCGGAACGGAGACACGAGCTAGAGGGGAGATGACACCCGACCCGACCCGAGGTGAAGCACCCGAACCGAACCGATAGAGGACAACCGACCCGAACCGCACCAGGAGAAGACCCGACCCAAACAGATGGAGGATATCCGACCCGAACCGATGGCTTGAGGAGGAACCCGACCCGACCCGGCATTGACTAATAACCCGAGATGCAAAGGTAGTCCAATATGGGAAGTTAGAGCTCAGGATCCAGTTGGGAACCAATGAGTTCACTTCATGGTTGGACTTTGTTGCGGGACGTGTGCTAAGGAGTTGTCGACATTCATAACTTCGATTCACCACTAGAAATGAAGGATGGCTACTTATCAGTTATGAAAACCCGTAACTTCCCCGTAAAGGAAAGCGTCGGATAGTTCGAGAACAAGCCACAACAGAACACATATAAAGGAACATTTCATTGTATATTACAACAATGCATCAGATTACAAGAATATACAGAGTATAAATGAATATTACACAGAAATATCAGAGATTTAAATTACATTTAAATACATAACAGCGGAAAATAATACAATACACAACTAGAATGAGATATACGGATACAAAGCTTTCCGGATATCGTTCCAGCTGTAAACCAGGATCCTGTGAATATAAATCTGCAAAACCAAAACTACTAGCTGCCCGTGTCAAAATAAAGGCACCAAGAGTTTAGGTTAAAACAATAAACTCCAGGTCAGTCATGTGACTGGTGTGAGAACTAAAACAGTTATTATTCTTTATTTTAAAAGTTAGGTAAATCAAGGGACCACGCCGTATAACACGGAACGGGTTTCCTCCCAAGAATACCAGTGCATAAACAAACAGCGCAATGCTAAATAAAGAAAAATGAAGCTGTTATAAGACCCAGGTCCTATCACACAATGCAACGCAAGCCGGGAGATAGGGTTTTCCCTTATAACAGCCAAAGAATGCTTGATACGTTTAAAACAAATCATTTGATACTATTATAAGTGCATAGTGTATAAAACACTTCAAATCATAAGTATCAATCATAGGCGGCATGAATGGCCCATAACACTATGTCGCCATATATAAGTTTACAATCAAAACCGCAATGTCGTATTGGAAGTTGGGTTATCATTTATGGTATGAACCGAGGCTAGGGTCAAGATCCTCAACCGATTCGAGACAATCTAGCCCATGTCTCAGGCAAGCGCGCAGGCAAGCCTTGGATCGTCAGGGCCGGTCCACCGATGTGGATTATTATGCCTGAACACTACGTTCCTCCGCCCTTTGGGGCGTAAGCCTGGCCCGTCAGCTGACCAGAAGCATCGGCCGAAACCGATATCACGAGGCGCCTCGCTTTTCAGCAAGTAATAATAAGTAACATCCACATGAGTCAAACTCGTCAGCCAGTTCAAGCACTGACGCCACTCATAACTAGAAAGAAACGTAGGTCCTCCCTGATGTCCGTCTCCCGTTTTTGATTCATACCGGGTGTGATACTCGCGAATCAACGTTACACAAAGCTACGCCACAAAGGCCGTGCTTCGATCATCAACCACAAGACTTTGCTTTTCAACAGAAGCCTTGATCATTTGCATCTTAGCATGCCACACAGGCAATTCACTCCATGCGATTGATATCCATCAATATATAACCCCTGAGCTCGTACGTCTCAGAGAAGGGCGTTAAGCAAGAGAATAAATTCTCCGCCGCCAAACAGATATATATTTAATAGAGATCAATCACATGGACTAAAATCCAATGTCAGACACACAGTCCATTTACAAGTCCGTTCTGGGTCTGAACGAAACCGGAGGCACCTAGTACCCCGCATATCCATCGATCTCCAAGTACGTCTGGACGATCACTAACTGTTTCCATCTTCTTGGGTGTACAGCCCAATCAAGATCATCAGTAATTACCCAAACGACGTGAAGACCTCCGGTCTTCGACCATCGTCTTCATCTTCGACTTATCGTCGTATCAGTTATTCAGAATGGGATAAACCCGGTCTTTCCGAATAACTCGCGTATATTTTAAAAGTGTTACACAAACACAACATACACCTCATTCCAATTCATCAGTCACTAACCGTAAATTAATCAAGAGAATAACTTCCTAAATATTAACCCCGAAGGCCGAAACCAACATCAGATCAATATCCAGAAAACCATTCTGCTTGGCCAACCGACAGTTAGTTTCTAAATTTCACATTCATAGGGAAATGTTCCCATTAATTTTATCCAAGATAAATTCTTTGAATTTATTCTTTATTCCATTTTTGAATCTCAATTCAAACTAGTCGGGATTAGCGAACCTTACCGAAGTAATCATTTACTTTAATTTCCCCATCCCAACCTATTTATCCCATGAAGTAAAACTGGTAATACCTCATATCTAACACCACAGTGTTATCGGTAAATTCAATTACCATTTCACGTTCAAATCTAATTAAAGATTTAACTATCGCTTGGAGCAAAACTGGTGATACTCCATTTCGATTATTTCAATCTAATTAAAGATTCATTAAAACTCCACTTAGTTTTAATCTTTGACTGGGTTAAAGAATCAGTGTCATTTAAAACACGTTTCACGATAAACCCAAAGTCACATTCCATTAATCATCGGGTTAAAGAACAAGTGTTATTTAAAACACCGTTCACGATAAACCCAAAAATCAATATCAATTTAATTCCAATTAAATATTATTTAATTGGTACACTTCATTAAATCTAAATAAAAGATTTAATCTTTTCTCAACTGGGTTCAAGAACAGTGTTAGTGAAGACACCATTCACGACAAACCCAAATCACATTTGATATTCAATATAAGGCTCTGAATAGAAAACATATCGGCCTATATTCAATATCAAATTCTACGATCAACAAATGTCGTATTGGAAATAACGATATAAATATATATCTTTCAAATTTCCATAACAACACCTGTATAATCACGAATTCCAACATCGAAATATTCCGAAGACAATTTCGATTCAAATCCATTCCAATGCAATCATTGGAAATTTTGGTTATTTTCAAAACCCTTTTCGAATTCAATTTATTTATTTAAAAATAAATAGAATTATAATTCTAGTTCAAAACTAGTTCATTTCGATAAAAATCTATTTTTATCTTTTCAAATATGGAGTTTTTCATCCCAATTCTTTCTAAATCATTTCTTATGATTTTACACAAATTATTACTATTTTTAATAATTTTATCAAGGCCCGTACAGTCGATTTCCAACAACGGTCATCGAACTGCACTTACAGCGACCTTTTTCGAATTTTATTTGGACATAATTCCAAATCCAACCGTTAGATTTCAAATTTCTAATATTCGTTAGAAAGCTCTTTTCGATACGAACCCAACGGTTCCGGTTTTAGGAGAATCCGACGGTCGGATCTCCCGCAATGTCCGTTTGAAATAAATGGTCGAAATTCACGAACTGCCGCGGCGCGGCGCGTTCTATTCAGGCCATTATATTATATATATAATATATATATAATATATTTCGTCGATTTCCATTTAAAACGAATTATATAAATAGTTTTCATATTCGTTTCAAAAGCAATCTCAACTTCCATTTCAATTCAAATCAAAATTGAATTCTTCCTTATAAATTCGTTTTAAAATTCATTTCTATTCAATTCAAATTTCAATTCAATTTGAATTCATTTCAATTCGCTTTCAATTCAATTTGAATTCGTTTTCAATTCATTTCGAAATCGTTTTCAATTCAATTCATTTCGAAATCGTTTTCAATTCAATTCATTTCGAAATCGTTTTCAATTCAATTCATTTCGAAATCGTTTTCAATTCAATTCATTTCGAAATCGTTTTAAAATCGATATAAATATCGTTCACGTCAAAATGTCGTCAATCTAATCAACACGGCTTCATATATTCCTTTATTTTCAAATATTCTATTTTAAATATTTCTTTTTCAAATATTTCTTTTTCAAAACTGGAATGTGGCCCAATCAATTACCATATAAAATTAATTATATGGATTTTCATACAACACATGTATATAATAGCAACGATAAATAATCAACCATCAACCAAAGTGCACTACACTGTATAAGCATCAAATATAGATATCTAACGCTTATAACAGCCTGTCAATCAATCGATCGACATATTTAATCAATCAGGATGAGTGAACTTCAAATTTCATCCCAACACCCGTGTGGGGTTTCAAACAATCAAACACAGATTTTATTTGTGCAGTTGGGCGATGTGTAAAATTTATCGACCCAATCAATATCAGTCAAATCAGTGTACATAAACAAACCGTCTGGTTTGTAAATGAATATTTTATTTATTCACATTCACTATTATTCATATTCACGTTAAAAATTATATTTTTAACGATAAAACATTTTATTCCAACATATGAATTTCTATTCAGTTCATTCTTTAAATAAAATGATATTTTTATTTTTCTAACATATTTTAGAAAATTTCGGCGGCATAACGGCACGATACTAGAAACGGGACAAGGCCTAGCCTTATCCCCGGTCTAGTGAAGGCCCACCCCATTCACACATCAATCATATCAATTCATTTCACCACACAATTCAAACCAAATAATTTAATCAACTACACAACCAAACAATTTAACAAACAAGCCATCCATGGTCTGTGGATGACGGGTGTCAGGTGCTACTAAGCACCGTCTGCATCCTAGTATATATATATATATATAACTAGAAAATTTAAATTGAAAGGTGAGAAGTTCTCACCTAAAGCTATCCAAACATCTTGACTCTTCTTCTCCGTTCTCGCCTTTTTGTCGCTTTCGCCCGTATTCACTACATATGTAAAAATCGAATTCTTACTTCGCTATTCGATACATAAAAATCATATTTTTATTTCGAAGTTCAATATATAAAAATCATATTTTTATTTCGATGTTCAATATATAAAAATCCTATTTTTCTATCGAAGTTCAATATATAAAAATTATATTTTTCTATCGAAGTTCAATATATAAAAATCATATTTTACTATCGAAGTTCAATATATAAAAATCTAATTTTTCTATCAAAGTTCAATATATAAAAATCTAATTTTACTTCTCTATTTTCTATATAAAGATTTCGCCTTTTTATAAATAAAGATTTCGCCTTTATGAAAATATAGATTTTATTTTCATTTCATCACTATAAAAATTATATTTTTAACTCTCTTCATAAACAAAAATCATATTTTGACATCATCTATATAGTAAAGACTATATTTTTAATACTTTAAAAATATAAAAATCGTATTTTTAATACTTTAAAAATATAAAAATCATATTTTTATCTTTTCAAATATAAAAGATTACATTTTATAACTTTACAACAATAATAAAAAACCAGTTTTTAAATCGCTTTAAAAATATCAGTTTTATCTCATAAAAAAATCAGTTTTAATACTAAAAAAAATCGAAATTAGTTTTGAACCTTTAAAATCGAAATTACAGATAAAAATAAAAATAAAATAAAGTAGAAAAAACTTACCGTATCTCGAAGAAAAAAGAAGGGGGGCGTCGATGTCGGCGGCAGGAGGTGCTGGAGGTGGGTGTCCGATGAGGCGGCGCTCGGTTGTAGGGTTTGGTTGCTGGAGCGAGAAGAAGAGAGAACGGAGGAGAGAGGAGAAGGGTCGCAGTCAAGGGAGGAGGATCGGGGATGGACGGCGACTGCTTGGAGGGGAGGCGGAGGTGGAGCGGCGTCGGGCGGTGGCGTCCAGGGGCGACGGGATCGAGGGCTAGGGCGGGTTTTTCTTTTTTCTTTTTTTTTATCATCTGAGAAGTGTGAGAGAGAGAGAGAGTAATTGAGTTATATATTTATTATTTTATTTTATTTAATTTCTATTAAAAGTTGACTTTTTATTCGAAGTCGAAATGGGACCCACCGACTATCGTCCCTAGCGTTCTACCCCCATTCCGAACACAATGGGATATGTATCGTAAGCTGATTCGATTGTTTCGAATAGTTTCCGTTGAATTTACATTTAAATCCTTATGTTGAATTTTAGACGTACATTTCAAATTACCGGGGTCACATACTAACTAGAAAAATTCCAGAAAAATATTTTCTAGCTTCGTATTGACGATACGGTCCTAACAAAACTAGTTTCGTCGAATTCTGAGACCGTTTGAAAAATGGCCAATTTCCAGTCGATTAAAATCAACTGAAACCGGTCAAACGCGTTTTCCTTTGCACGCTCACATATTGATTCGAAAAATTAGGAAATTTGAAACCTAGCAATAATTCGACATCACGGACCCAACAAAACTGGTTTCATCGAAATCCGAGGTCGTTTGCAAAATGTCCATTTTTAAGGGCCTGAATTCTATAGCGACTATTCAGAATTTTCAACTGGACATATCCTTTGATTCCCGCTAAGAAATCTTGATTCGTCGGATTCGTTGGAAAGATATTATCAAATAGATTCTATGATTTTTGGTTTCACTAAAATCCGGATTGTTTTGCACCTGGTACATTCAATTGAAGTTTGAAATCGAATTATCGAACTACCGCGCCATTTTCAATTCTATTTATAATTATATATAATTATTTATATTCTAACGACGACGCGTATAAATATATACGTTCGAATTATATTCCAAAATAAATTTTCGTCGATATTATTTAAAATAATTCATTTTAAATATTCAAAATTCGCTAAAATTGCCAAAATAAAAATTTTAAACTGGCCCAGATTTTCGGGTTGTTACAATCTCCCCCACTTAAAACTTTTCGTCCCCGAAAAGGAACAAAGTCGAAAGTGGTTTGATAATTCAACTCTACGCTCGATCTGGCTTCCATTCTCCAACTCTTTAGTTTCTGAGAATTTTTAAAATTTCAAAAATTTGGCTAACACCCTAAATTTTTGAAAAATTTCGCCATAACCTCCCCTGCACCGGGAGCATCGGGGAATTTCAAATAGCTTCCCCGGTCCTTCAGATCTCAAAAAGAAAAAGAAAAAGCCAAGCGGCTAGCCAATAGGCTCACAAAATCATCATCACCCAAACAAAACAGGAAATTATGTAGTAAACATGTACCTATTTGTCGGGCAAACAAATTTTATTCTCTGGCTCTAGCCTCCTTGCTATGACCTGTTCAATGTAAGTATATGTATATGCAAGCAAATGCGACCAAATTTCCAATACAATTCAATATTTGGTCCAATTAGGCTAAATGGTTCACAATTAGCAAACAAATAGGCAAACAACACAAACATCAATCAATTAGTGCATTAGAGTTGCAAATTCATAATTTTGATACATATACAAAAATCAGATTTTGATGCCAAATCACAACCATAGGCCCTATCAAATTTTGGTTCTCACACCAGTCAATAGGAAATATATAGAAAGCCCACTTTCGTCACTCGAACATAAATTCTAATGATGGAGCTCCATCATCAAAATCATCTCCGGGCGATTAGAGTGTAATTCTATATCTATCCAGTATATTAAAATTTCGAATACACGTGGATCAGACGTATACGCAAAATCTATATATACTGGATTGTCCACATCAATATAAATAGATAATCAAATACGAATAATTGATTTAAATTTTCAAAACCAAAATTGTTTTCATTTGAAAAATATACTCTTCACACTCGTTCTAGGATACTACTGATCCTATCTCTAACGAGTCATTCCCACTGGATTTTACTAATCCAATATCTGATGAATTCTTTCGTTCGGTTCTAATGTGTCTTGTTCTCTGCTTTGTAAACCAAAGCTCTGATACCAACTGTGAAAACCCGTAACTTCCCCGTAAAGGAAAGCGTCGGATAGTTCGAGAACAAGCCACAACAGAACACATATAAAGGAACATTTCATTGTATATTACAACAATGCATCAGATTACAAGAATATACAGAGTATAAATGAATATTACACAGAAATATCAGAGATTTAAATTACATTTAAATACATAACAGCGGAAAATAATACAATACACAACTAGAATGAGATATACGGATACAAAGCTTTCCGGATATCGTTCCAGCTGTAAACCAGGATCCTGTGAATATAAATCTGCAAAACCAAAACTACTAGCTGCCCGTGTCAAAATAAGGGCACCCAGAGTTTAGGTTAAAACAATAAACTCCAGGTCAGTCATGTGACTGGTGTGAGAACTAAAACAGTTATTATTCTTTATTTTAAAAGTTAGGTAAATCAAGGGACCACGCCGTATAACACGGAACGGGTTTCCTCCCAAGAATACCAGTGCATAAACAAACAGCGCAATGCTAAATAAAGAAAAATGAAGCTGTTATAAGACCCAGGTCCTATCACACAATGCAACGCAAGCCGGGGGATAGGGTTTTCCCTTATAACAGCCAAAGAATGCTTGATACGTTTAAAACAAATCATTTGATACTATTATAAGTGCATAGTGTATAAAACACTTCAAATCATAAGTATCAATCATAGGCGGCATGAATGGCCCATAACACTATGTCACCATATATAAGTTTACAATCAAAACCGCAATGTCGTATTGGAAGTTGGGTTATCATTTATGGTATGAACCGAGGCTAGGGTCAAGATCCTCAACCGATTCGAGACAATCTAGCCCATGTCTCAGGCAAGCGCGCAGGCAAGCCTTGGATCGTCAGGGCCGGTCCACCGATGTGGATTATTATGCCTGAACACTACGTTCCTCCGCCCTTTGGGGCGTAAGCCTGGCCCATCAGCCGACCAGAAGCATCGGCCGAAACCGATATCACGAGGCGCCTCTCTTTTCAGCAAGTAATAATAAGTAACATCCACATGAGTCAAACTCGTCAGCCAGTTCAAGCACTGACGCCACTCATAACTAGAAAGAAACGTAGGTCCTCCCTGATGTCCGTCTCCCGTTTTTGATTCATACCGGGTGTGATACTCGCGAATCAACGTTACACAAAGCTACGCCACAAAGGCCGTGCTTCGATCATCAACCACAAGACTTTGCTTTTCAACAGAAGCCTTGATCATTTGCATCTTAGCATGCCACACAGGCAATTCACTCCATGCGATTGATATCCATCAATATATAACCCCTGAGCTCGTACGTCTCAGAGAAAGGCGTTAAGCAAGAGAATAAATTCTCCGCCGCCAAACAGATATATATTTAATAGAGATCAATCACACGGACTAAAATCCAATGTCAGACACACAGTCCATTTACAAGTCCGTTCTGGGTCTGAACGAAACCGGAGGCACCTAGTACCCCGCATATCCATCGATCTCCAAGTACGTCTGGACGATCACTAACTGTTTCCATCTTCTTGGGTGTACAGCCCAATCAAGATCATCAGTAATTACCCAAACGACGTGAAGACCTCCGGTCTTCGACCATCGTCTTCATCTTCGACTTATCGTCGTATCAGTTATTCAGAATGGGATAAACCCAGTCTTTCTGAATAACTCGCGTATATTTTAAAAGTGTTACACAAACACAACATACGCCTCATTCCAATTCATCAGTCACTAACCGTAAATTAATCAAGAGAATAACTTCCTAAATATTAACCCCGAAGGCCGAAACCAACATCAGATCAATATCCAGAAAACCATTCTGCTTGGCCAACCGACAGTTAGTTTCTAAATTTCACATTCATAGGGAAATGTTCCCATTAATTTTATCCAAGATAAATTCTTTGAATTTATTCTTTATTCCATTTTTGAATCTCAATTCAAACTAGTCGGGATTAGCGAACCTTACCGAAGTAATCATTTATTTTAATTTCCCCATCCCAACCTATTTATCCCATGAAGTAAAACTGGTAATACCTCATATCTAACACCACAGTGTTATCGGTAAATTCAATTACCATTCCACGTTCAAATCTAATTAAAGATTTAACTATCGCCTGGAGCAAAACTGGTGATACTCCATTTCGATTATTTCAATCTAATTAAAGATTCATTAAAACTCCACTTAGTTTT
This sequence comes from Allium sativum, assembly GCA_030737875.1. NCBI lineage: Eukaryota > Viridiplantae > Streptophyta > Magnoliopsida > Asparagales > Amaryllidaceae > Allium > Allium sativum. Next base: position 60,910,286 of record CM060924.1, read on the forward strand.
AATCTTTGACTGGGTTAAAGAATCAGTGTCATTTAAAACACGGTTCACGATAAACCCAAAGTCACATTCCATTAATCATCGGGTTAAAGAACAAGTGTTATTTAAAACACCGTTCACGATAAACCCAAAAATCAATATCAATTTAATTCCAATTAAATATTATTTAATTGGTACACTTCATTAAATCTAAATAAAAGATTTAATCTTTTCTCAACTGGGTTCAAGAACAGTGTTAGTGAAGACACCATTCACGACAAACCGAAATCACATTTGATATTCAATATGAGGCTCTGAATAGAAAACATATCGGCCTATATTCAATATCAAATTCTACGATCAACAAATGTCGTATTGGAAATAACGATATAAATATATATCTTTCAAATTTCCATAACAACACCTGTATAATCACGAATTCCAACATCGAAATATTCCGAAGACAATTTCGATTCAAATCCACTCCAATGCAATCATTGGAAATTTTGGTTATTTTCAAAACCCTTTTCGAATTCAATTTATTTATTTAAAAATAAATAGAATTATAATTCTAGTTCAAAACTAGTTCATTTCGATAAAAATCTATTTTTATCTTTTCAAATATGGAGTTTTTCATCCCAATTCTTTCTAAATCATTTCTTATGATTTTACACAAATTATTACTATTTTTAATAATTTTATCAAGGCCCGTACAGTCGATTTCCAACAACGGTCATCGAACTGCACTTACAGCGACCTTTTTCGAATTTTATTTGGACATAATTCCAAATCCAACCGTTAGATTTCAAATTTCTAATATTCGTTAGAAAGCTCTTTTCGATACGAACCCAACGGTTCCGGTTTTAGGAGAATCCGACGGTCGGATCTCCCGCAATGTCCGTTTGAAATAAATGGTCGAAATTCACGAACTGCCGCGGCGCGGCGCGTTCTATTCTGGCCATTATATTATATATATAATATATATATAATATATTTCGTCGATTTCCATTTAAAACGAATTATATAAATAGTTTTCATATTCGTTTCAAAAGCAATCTCAACTTCCATTTCAATTCAAATCAAAATTGAATTCTTCCTTATAAATTCGTTTTAAAATTCATTTCTATTCAATTCAAATTTCAATTCAATTTGAATTCATTTCAATTCGCTTTCAATTCAATTTGAATTCGTTTTCAATTCATTTCGAAATCGTTTTCAATTCAATTCATTTCGAAATCGTTTTCAATTCAATTCATTTCGAAATCGTTTTCAATTCAATTCATTTCGAAATCGTTTTCAATTCAATTCATTTCGAAATCGTTTTCAATTCAATTCATTTTGAAATCGTTTTCAATTCAATTCATTTCGAAATCGTTTTAAAATCGATATAAATATCGTTCACGTCAAAATGGCGTCAATCTAATCAACACGGCTTCATATATTCCTTTATTTTCAAATATTCTATTTCAAATATTTCTTTTTCAAATATTTCTTTTTCAAAACTGGAATGTGGCCCAATCAATTACCATATAAAATTAATTATATGGATTTTCATACAACACATGTATATAATAGCAACGATAAATAATCAACCATCAACCAAAGTGCACTACACTGTATAAGCATCAAATATAGATATCTAACGCTTATAACAGCCTGTCAATCAATCGATCGACATATTTAATCAATCAGGATGAGTGAACTTCAAATTTCATCCCAACACCCGTGTGGGGTTTCAAACAATCAAACACAGATTTTATTTGTGCAGTTGGGCGATGTGTAAAATTTATCGACCCAATCAATATTAGTCAAATCAGTGTACATAAACAAACCGTCTGGTTTGTAAATGAATATTTTATTTATTCACATTCACTATTATTCATATTCACGTTAAAAATTATATTTTTAACGATAAAACATTTTATTCCAACATATGAATTTCTATTCAGTTCATTCTTTAAATAAAATGATATTTTTATTTTTCTAACATATTTTAGAAAATTTCGGCGGCATAACGGCACGATACTAGAAACGGGACAAGGCCTAGCCTTATCCCCAGTCTAGTGAAGGCCCACGCCATTCACACATCAATCATATCAATTCATTTCACCACACAATTCAAACCAAATAATTTAATCAACTACACAACCAAACAATTTAACAAACAAGCCATCCATGGTCTGTGGATGACGGGTGTCAGGTGCTACTAAGCACCGTCTGCATCCTAGTATATATATATATATAACTAGAAAATTTAAATTGAAAGGTGAGAAGTTCTCACCTAAAGCTATCCAAACATCTTGACTCTTCTTCTCCGTTCTCGCCTTTTTGTCGCTTTCGCCCGTATTCACTACATATGTAAAAATCGAATTCTTACTTCGCTATTCGATACATAAAAATCATATTTTTATTTCGAAGTTCAATATATAAAAATCATATTTTTATTTCGATGTTCAATATATAAAAATCCTATTTTTCTATCGAAGTTCAATATATAAAAATCATATTTTTCTATCGAAGTTCAATATATAAAAATCATATTTTACTATCGAAGTTCAATATATAAAAATCTAATTTTTCTATCGAAGTTCAATATATAAAAATCTAATTTTACTTCTCTATTTTCTATATAAAGATTTCGCCTTTTTATAAATAAAGATTTCGCCTTTATGAAAATATAGATTTTATTTTCATTTCATCACTATAAAAATTATATTTTTAACTCTCTTCATAAACAAAAATCATATTTTGACATCATCTATATAGTAAAGACTATATTTTTAATACTTTAAAAATATAAAAATCGTATTTTTAATACTTTAAAAATATAAAAATCATATTTTTATCTTTTCAAATATAAAAGATTACATTTTATAACTTTACAACAATAATAAAAAACCAGTTTTTAAATCGCTTTAAAAATATCAGTTTTATCTCATAAAAAAAATCAGTTTTAATACTAAAAAAAATCGAAATTAGTTTTGAACCTTTAAAATCGAAATTACAGATAAAAATAAAAATAAAATAAAGTAGAAAAAACTTACCGTATCTCGAAGAAAAAAGAAGGGGGGGCGTCGATGTCGGCGGCAGGAGGTGCTGGAGGTGGGTGTCCGATGAGGCGGCGCTCGGTTGTAGGGTTTGGTTGCTGGAGCGAGAAGAAGAGAGAACGGAGGAGAGAGGAGAAGGGTCGCAGTCAAGGGAGGAGGGTCGGGGATGGACGGCGACTGCTTGGAGGGGAGGCGGAGGTGGAGCGGCGTCGGGCGGTGGCGTCCAGGGGCGACGGGATCGAGGGCTAGGGCGGGTTTTTTTTTTTATCATCTGAGAAGTGTGAGAGAGAGAGAGTAATTGAGTTATATATTTGTTATTTTATTTTATTTAATTTCTATTAAAAGTTGACTTTTTATTCGAAGTCGAAATGGGACCCACCGACTGTCGTCCCTAGCGTTCTACCCCCATTCCGAACACAATGGGATATGTATCGTAAGCTGATTCGATTGTTTCGAATAGTTTCCGTTGAATTTACATTTAAATCCTTATGTTGAATTTTAGACGTACATTTCAAATTACCGGGGTCACATACTAACTAGAAAAATTCCAGAAAAATATTTTCTAGCTTCGTATTGACGATACGGTCCTAACAAAACTAGTTTCGTCGAATTCTGAGATCGTTTGAAAAATGGCCAATTTCCAGTCGATTAAAATCAACTGAAACCGGTCAAACGCGTTTTCCTTTGCCACGCTCACATATTGATTCGAAAAATTAGGAAATTTGAAACCTAGCAATAATTCGACATCACGGACCCAACAAAACTGGTTTCGTCGAAATCCGAGGTCGTTTGCAAAATGTCCATTTTTAAGGGCCTGAATTCTATAGCGACTATTCAGAATTTTCAACTGGACATATCCTTTGATTCCCGCTAAGAAATCTTGATTCGTCGGATTCGTTGGAAAGATATTATCAAATAGATTCTATGATTTTTGGTTTCACTAAAATCCGGATTGTTTTGCACCCGGTACATTCAATTGAAGTTTGAAATCGAATTATCGAACTACCGCGCCATTTTCAATTCTATTTATAATTATATATAATTATTTATATTCTAACGACGACGCGTATAAATATATACGTTCGAATTATATTCCAAAATAAATTTTCGTCGATATTATTTAAAATAATTCATTTTAAATATTCAAAATTCGCTAAAATTGCCAAAATAAAAATTTTAAACTGGCCCAGATTTTCGGGTTGTTACATCAGTGCAGTAGGGTCATTATGGCCTGAGGGGCAAGGTGATGAGTAGTAAGACTATGAGCCAGTGCAGATGGGGTGAATAACTCCATGGGCCAAGTGGACATAGTAAGGATTGATAAGGCTATGAGCCAGCGCAGATGGGGTGAATAACTCCATGGGGAAAGTGGACATAGCGAGGAATTAGTGGCTACGTTATCAGTGCAGTGAAGCCATTTATGACTTCATGGGGAAAAGTGATCATAGCAAGGTATGTTGGGTGATCGAAGTGGTGAATATCGTATGCTTTACGCACCAAGTGAGAGATGTGAGGATGGATGCTATGCTTGATTGTTTGCCATCATTATGACATTCACTCCTACCCCACCTCCGTATCTTTACACTGTTTGATATGGTACCTTAGAGTGTTGTACAGTATGTACTGCTAACTCTTTGGTTGCAGGTCCAGGTTCGAGTATGTTTTAGTCTACCTGTTATTGTTCACTTTAGATGCGTGTCGCTCATACCAGGATTTATGTCCGACCCAGAGTTTTATGTCTCCTCTTATTACTCTGGGTGCTCATACGAGAAGACTAGAGATAGGTTAGCTGGTGATGCGCGAGTAGCTGATTCGGAGGCGGGCAGGAGGCTTCCACGTATGATATATATATATATACACATTCTCCCTGTGTCGTTGGTGGTCGCTACTTGGGAATTAGTAGTGTACCTGCTTTATCTTACTTTTGCTTTAAGACAGTTTGAAAGTTCTAATTAGTTGTATTTTGGATTTCCGCTGCTATGATGTTTAGTTCTGGTTTTTAGCTTATGCACTGTCTCTCCTGTTTTATGTCAAGTATGTTATTATTATATTTTGTTCTATGCGCTGTGAGACATTCTACAGGTTCTTTGTATGTTCATTTCCTTCTTCCTTTTTCCTTCTGACGACCCGTTCCGTGTTAACTGGACATGTGTACAGCGCACCTTTGGAGAGTAAATGTCGGTTGGTGCGGGGCGGGCCATCACATAAGCATTCTTGGTATAAAGTACCTTCCTTCTCGTTGAAATTTATCCCTTTTGTTATTATATCATGTTTTTGCATCCCCATATATGCTTCTTCTTTTCAAGGTGTCTTGAGACCGATGCACTATCCTTTTAGTCCATTTGGAAGCAAAGCGCTTAAAATCCCTCATCATTTCTTATTCGAATACCATTCCTTTGGCTTGTTGATAGATAGCTTCTCTTATATGAGCGAAGGAATTATATTCCTTTGATGTAGAACCATTTAGAGTAAATATTGATGTTTGTCCTACGTAGGAAGGGTTGTCATTCCAAAAGTCAGGATTGTATTGCTCTACTTCCCTTTTCCACTTGATTATTCGTTGGGCTTCTATTCTTAGCCTTTGTTCTTTTGTCCCTCTTGTGTCAATAGTATCAGGCATAGCCATTTAAGATCCAGAAGACTCTTGTTGGGACCTTTTGCCCATAATCATGCTTCTTTAAAGCTTAGTCCAATCCTGGACGGAACAACACAGTTAGATATGAGGTAAGGTTAACCACAAAGTCGAAGGTTTGAGCCCTCCTTCTAGCACCAATATGTTAATGATATTTTTCGTCAACACCAGAGATAGGTCTACGGAAGTGTCCTAAGGGAAAAATGGGATTATTTAGCTTTCATGAGCTAGAGTTAGTTCACTGTTTCCTAGATATCAAGGTTTAAAGCCCAAAAGATTAGTTACTCTTCCCTCAATGGGATGAGCATTATGCTTAAGAGACTTGTAATGACCCGGGATTTCAGACGAAAAACTAAAATATATAAAAACTTAAAATGAACAACAAATCTATAACTAAACTTATCAACGAAGGATAATTCATTTGTAAATCTAGAAAATGTGAGTAAAGACATTTTTTACTACAACCAGAAGTGTAGCTAAACTTAATAGCGAAAGCGCTACTAAAGCACTGTAGCAAAGCGTTACTAAATCACCGTAGCAAAAGAGTAACAAAAACCTTTTAGTTGAAAATAATTTGTTTGTGAAACAAGTTAAGTAAGATTATAAACACAATGACTTCGACATAGATTCACACCTACATTATGCTAATTAAACATTAACTTATTTAATCATTTGTAGACATGAACCAAGACATATGCTTACACTAGAAAACAAATGATTTTTCATGTAACTAAATACAAATGGAACTAAGTAATTTAAGTAGAAATTACATAACCATTTAAAAGCTTTAACCCAAACATGATTGCGCAAGAAACAAACGGCAAGACAAGTGAGATAAGTGGACATATAAATACACATAAACACCTTGGGCTTAGCTAACTGAAACTTAGTTAAAATACATTAACTTTTAAGGATTTTGATAGCCCATGTAGGCGCAAGAAGCCAACTCATTTCCAACTGAAAACTCAGCCCATGTACGCGCAAGTATGAACACCATTTCCAACTGAAACCAAAGCCCATTGAAGTGGAAAATTACTTCATAGTGAAGGCTGGAAGTACAAGGATGATAGGGACTAATAGATTAAAGAATAAACAATTAAGTAAATGAAGAGATTTGCCATGATTTATATAGGAATTGCACAGGCATTTAATGCAAGTTGTACAAAGATCTTAACCCATTTAGATTTGAGTTTAATTACATTTAATAGGTGTAATATTGGTGGCCATATACATTCCTATGCATGGTTCATAACCACGGAAACTAAAACATATTAAAAAAAATTCCAATGTAGAAGGACATAAGCATTTAAAGACTTTGTCAATAAGTGAAAACCCTTGTATGGCCATCCATTTTACAACAAAGCCTTGAGCAAGTGATGCCAAGCCCAAAGTTAGCTATCATGAACATTCTTCTGCTGAGGAACCTGCAAAAAATATACATGTTCAGAGTAAATAGGATTTTTCCTACTTAAATAATAAAAGAAAACAATATTATATGCATTTAGTTAGCCTATAAATAAGCTGTCGTATCTCCACTTTCTCTCACCTGCAAATCAAGCTAAACGGAAGGAAAAAAACAGAGAAACTATAAACAAGCAAACAGGGCTTCTAAGTGAGTAAACCTCACTACATATTTATGTGTTTATGCATGCAAGTTATTGAAGATATATGTGTATGTTTGATTTACATTTACCGCTGTAACATGTACAAACCCCTGTTGAATTACATGAACCCATTTCCTACTGTATGCTGAGTAGAAAAGCTGAAGTAAGTTAAGAGAAAGATTTCCTATACACAACAGGTTTATACTCATGTGTATACTCCATCAAACATTAAAAATATATGTATATTTCATACAAATATAATAACTTACATGGGTATTATTAAAAAGCATGCAATCAAGAAATTCGACCTTTAAGTTTTCGAATCTCAGGCTGATACAACCGAGCGCAATTCAAAAACATGATTTTAGAATCAAACATCATGAATTTTAATTGAGGGGATCAGGAGAAAAATTATTTTTGTCAAAAAATGGAAATTGGCTAAGTGATGTCGATCTATACTATTATAGATCGTATGATCGAATGTACATGAGCGCAACAGGGCCTAGAGTACAAGAAAATTGTAAACTAAAACTTTGTAACTTATAGATTTGGAGTTTGATCGAGTTTTGTTGGGGTTTTTGTGCGTGTAGGCTGTCTCGGCTTTGAGTCGGAGATGCACCTCACCTACGGCAAGGGGGGCCACTACACTGGTGGCTAGTGGCACGTCTGGTCAGGGACAAGAGATGGTCAGAGTCGCATGGGCCCCGGTGTCCTGAGGCGTGGGGTTGGGGATGATTCTTGGATCGGGGTTTGGAAAGAAAGGAAGTGCCAGAGACCTGGTACTTTGGCTGAGGTGAAATCATGGAGTGCGGCAAGGAATTTTGGGGCTGGAACACGGTAACTTTGAAGGTAGTACTTTGGCAAGGATTTGAAAAATTTAGAACTTTGCCAAGAGGCCGAGCGCAGGAGTGATCGGGTAAGGAACTGGACCTGGTATTTTGGCAAATCGGAAGTACCACCTGGTACATTGGTACTCCGGACCGAATGCCTGATCCAGAGCAGTTTTACCATGCGCACCACAACGTTTTGAACCTGGTACAGGTACTTTGGTCAACAACGTTTAAAAGGGAGATTTTAAACTAAGTTTTAAATTAAAAACAGTTTAATTCAAAAATAGAAAATAAAAAATGAACAAAGGAAAAATGTTTTCGAAAATTTATTTACTTAATTTATTTATTTTTAATTAAATAATTAGACTTTAAGTAAATATATGAATGAAGGAAAATTCATATACATCTTTTGTCAAAAAATTTATGACATATAAAAATGATGATCGACATGTAAATTATTTTTGATAATTTAAACTGAGAAAATGGAGATGTTTATTTAAATCAAAGCAACGATAAATAAAAATAGATTGGATCAAGAGAAATGATTGACTGTCGATACTAGATTCAAACGTTTGACTCAGGGTTTTATAAAAAGAAGAATTTACAGTAGAAAGGTTTGGGCCCGTGCTTTGCATACGGTGTGGCATGATATTGAATAAAGGAGTTAAGCTAATATTTTTCGAAATAAAAATATTAAAAGAAATGTGAATTTTTGAAACAGGAATTCAAATAGAATTACTGAAATTAGAAACTGACAAAAATTAGTAAATTGAATGATTTCCCGAGTATCGATCTGATGTTGGTTTTGACCTTCGGGGTTTATACTTAGGAAGTTGTTCTCTTAACAGTTAATATTAGAGACTGATTGATGTGAAACAATAGTGATACGTAAATAAGCTATGGAAATGTTTTACAGTGTTAATAACATATATTTCCTAAACACAGAAAATAAGGAAATATGAGAATATATATATATATGAAAATGATTGATCAATAGAAATTCCAATTGGAAATAAGATTGTTGTTTACACACGTATTTTCATTTGATAGTTAAATCAACGACTATCAAAGTTTTTGACCGTTTTAACATTGTTAATGTGGAGAGACTGGTTGGATTATTATCCAAAGAACCACTCTGTATTGGCATAAGCATGAAGAATCAAATATGCTAAAGAAATTGAAGACGGAGTAAAGTGCAAGGGCTGTTGTATAAATCCTAGGTAAAGATTTGCCTAGGATGGATGTACTGAATAATGCCTGAAAACTTGTATGGACGAATGTCTGATAGAATATTCCTAACTAATCATGTACATTGATCTTTTCAAACGTAGTTATGTAGTGGAAAAGAAATTCGTTTCTCTTACTTTATACTCATAATATATTTTTGGGAAAGTCAATTAGTGATTGGCGGGTCTTGATAATGTGGCATTCAAAGTAAATCAAAAGAGTGTCAGTGTCAGTTTAGGCTCAAGCTTCACAGCATGAAATGACAAAAATCGGGCAGGTAGCATGGCTATGTGGGTCGCACCCATTAGGGTATATTATCACCATCTAGAGAATATTCATTATTGTTACGTCTTCCGTTTTTGTATCTTCGGATAACGGTTATGTGGGCCCAACCATCGGTGATAATATATTTGATACACTCAAGAGAAATGAGTGGTCAGTCATGTATGGCCGAGTTGCAAGATGTTCTTGTTGAACTCCAGTGTATCGTTTCTAGAGTACACTGATCGAAAGGTGGTTCCATACCTTGTCATAGTTGGTAATCCATTATCCCTAAGCGCCAAGCGGTTTTGTTTGTGTATTAGTAAGTATAATGTGAGATGCAAACATTCTACTAGATGATAAATTACTTGTGGAAACACTAGACAGTTATCATAATATCTGGTTTAAATATGCAAACTGTTCTTCTTTCTCATAAGGTAAAAACCCGTTTCGTATTCACAGCGTGGTCTTATGAATAATTTTGATTTATTTAAACTTGTTTATAAATCGTTTACTCATACTAGTCCATGACTGACCCGGAGTTTATTTTTCTGTGTTTTCCTTAAACTCTTGGGTATTCATAACACTTGTTATGAATAGACAAGTGATCCAGGTCTTGACTTAACTTTTGGAGTAGCTGGATGGGAAGGATCCGAATGTTGGCTTATCTATGTATAATTATCTGTAAGTTGTTTTATGTATAATCGTCTGCAAGTTAGTATAACAGTGTTAAGTATGTAATTTTTAATGAATTGTATCCCTATGTATGAAGTACTATAATGTACTTAACTTATGATATGTAATATTTTAGGTTATTATATATTGTCCCAAGTTCCGCTGTGAGATTTTGATGTCTTTTCTTAGTTTTATTCTTCTACCTATTTCTTTTCTTATATAATGATACAACTTCTGAGGTGTTCGAAAGATGGGTCGTTACAGTTGGTATTAGAGCTTAGGTTACCATATACCTAGGCTTTGGGTGAGTATTGAGAGAGCGTATTTTAAATTTGGATGTTATTGTATATATAATATACATACATAGGAGAGATTGACTTAAGTTTTATAAATTAGGTATCTTAATATTCGATCGAGTTTTGATGTCAACCTATTACATTCAGGTTAGTAAGTATGACTACCCGTGCATGCAGAGGTCGAGCTAGTGGAACCACCACTACCAATGGACGTAACACTACTCAGATTCTGGTAGAAACTGTAGAAGAAGTTGCACTAGTTATACCTGTTGCACCAGTTCAACCAAGGACAAATTTTGCAACTATCTGTAAGGAATATCAAACAATAGGAGGGAAAGTTTTAAAGGAACGGAATCATTCATCGAAGTCCAAGCGTGGCTAAGATCTTGTGAAAGAATTTTCAAAGGGCAGAATTTGAATGATGAACAGAAACGACTTTTGGCTTTATGGCAACTACAAGGAGCTGCTGCAATCTGGTGGGACGCACAGACGGCGAACGTTTCCAAGAATGATTATTCTTGGGAAGGTCCAAAGAAGAATTTGAGGCCCAATTTTTACCTACAACTGGAAAGACTAGGATGTACTGAGATTTCATCGATCTAAAGCAGGGAAACATGTCAATAGCAGAGTATGAGAATAAGTTCAATGCACTCTCTTATTTTGGCCCAGACCTGATCAACACCTCGCTCAAGAAGAACAAAATGTTCATAGCTGGTTTGAAAGAAAATCTGCAAGATAAAGTGGTTGGGCATCTGAAGATTCCATTCATCGACATAGTCGACATGGCAATCCATTATGAGGCACTAAGCACGAAGAAGCCAATAGCAAAGGCACAAAGCGGAGAAGCCAGTGAGGAGAACCCTCTGAAGAGGAAACTTAATCCGAACTGGAAGGGCAAGGGAGAGATGGGAGAGAAAGCTGAGGAGCGTTTCAAGAACACCATATGCCACAACTGTAAAGAGAAGGGTCACGTTGCTAGGTTTTGTAAGAAGCCAGCAGCAGAAAAGCCACAGCAACCTCAGTAGGAACCACAGGAATTGGATAACGCTTCTGTCCGACAATATTTATGCTATAAGTGTCATCAGCCTGGACAATTGATGAAGGATTGCGCGCTTAAGAAAGAGGGAATACAACAAAAAGTTTATGCCTTAATGGATAAGCCATCTACCTCTGAGGATGTGGAGATGGAAGGAGTTACGGAAGGTACTTTATTCTTTTTATAATAAAGTTACGATTTTAAGATTTGAATAAAATCATATTTAAGGAGTCACGAAAATGAAGATAACTAATTTAGGAATTAAATAGTACCAAAAAAATTTAATGGAGCTAAGTAAAATTGGAACTAGAGATCACTGGATATAGATTCAAGAAAAAAGAAAATTAGTGGCAGATAAATATATTTGAATGAGTCGATTCAAATTAAGGAAGTATATATGATTTGGAATTAATTTCCAAATGTAATCATGATATTTTTGAGATAAGATGAAGTTAAGAAATTTGAACCTAACAGGAAATTGGTTTAGTTGAATAATTTTCTGAGTATTTATCACATGTTGGTTTCTGTCTTCGGGATTGATACTTAGAGGGTTATTCGCTTACCGATCTATGGTTAGAAACTAATGAATGTTGAGAAATAGTAATGCACTAATAGAAATGTTTTCTAAACAGTAGTAACAGATGTTTTAGTTATGGAAATAACTGTGATAAATAACAATTGGCTGATGTGTGTCGATTATTTATGGATATAAGGTTATAACTCAATTACAACTTGAATCTATGTGTTAATTACAAATTTCGAGGAGGAAATTTTTATAAGGAGGGAAGATTGTAATGAACCGGGATTTCGGACGAAAAACTAAAATGTGTAAAAATATAAAATGAACAACAAATCGATAACTAAACTTATCAATGAAGGATAATTCATTACTAAAGCCAGAAAGTGTGAGTAAAGACTTTTTTTACTACAACCAGAAGTGTAGCTAAACTAAATGGCGACAGCGCTACTAAAGCACTGTAGCAAAGCGTTACTAAATCACCGTAGCAAAAGCATAACAAAAAACTTTTAGTTGAAAATAATTTGTTTGAGAAACAAATTAAGTTAGCTTTTAAACACAATGACTTTGACATAGATTCACACCTACATTAAGCTAATTAAACATTAACTTATTTAATCATTTGTAGACATGAACCAAGACATATGCTTGCGCTAGAAAACAAATGATTTTTCATGTAACTAAATACAAATGGAACTAAGTAATTTAAGTAGAAATTACTTAACCATTTAAAAGCTTTAACCCAAACATGATTGCACATAAACCCAAAAGCAAGATAAGTGAGATAAGTGGGTATATAAATACACATAAACACCTTGGGCTTAGCTAACTAAAACTTAGTTAAAATACATTAACTTATAAGGCTTTTGACAGCCCATGTAGGCGCAAGAAGCCAACTCATTTCTAGCTGAAAACACAACCCATGTAGGCGCAAGTATGAACACCATTTCTAATTGAAACCAAAGCCAATTTATATGGATAATTTCTTCATAGTGAAGGCTGGAAGTACAAGGATGATAGGGACTAATAGATTAAAGAATAAACACTTAAGTAAATGAAGAGATTTTCCATGATTCATATAGGAATTGCACAGGCATTTAATGCAAGTTGTACAAAGATCTTAACCCATTTAGATTTGAGTTTAATTACATTTAATAGGTGTAATATTGGTGGCCATATACATTCCTGCGCATGGTTTATAACCATGGAAACTAAAACATATTAAAAGAATTTCCAGTGCAGACGGACATAAGCATTTGAAGCCTTTGTCAATAAGTGAAAACCCTTGTATGGCTATCCATTTTCCAACAAATCCTTGAGCAAGTGATGCCACACCCAAACTTAGTTATCATGAACATTCTTCTACTGAGGAACCTGCGAAAAATATACATGTTCAGAGTAAATAGGATTTTTCCAACTTAATGAATAAAATAAAAAATATTAAATGCATTTAGTTAGCCTATAAATAAGCTGCCATATCTCCACTTCCTTTCACCTGCAAATCAAGCTAAAATGAAGGAGAAAAACAAAGAAACTTTAAACAAGCAAACATGGCTTCTAAGTGAGTAAACCTCACTACATATTTATCTGTTTATGCATGCAAGTTATTGAAGATATGTGTGTATGTTTGATTTACATTTACTGCTGTAACATGTACATACTCCTGTTGAGCTACATGAACCCATTTCCTACTGTATGCCGAGTAGAATTGCTGAAGTAAGTTAAGAGATAGATTTCCTATACACAACAAGTTTATACTCATGTGTATACTCCATCAAATAGTAAAAATATATGTATATTTCATACAAATAATATAACTTACCTGGGTACTGTTAAAAAGCATGCAAGCCAGAAATTCGACCTTCAAGTTTTAGAATCTCAGGGTGATACACCCGAGCGCAATTCAAAAACATGATTTTAGAATCAAACATCATGAATTTTAATTTAGGGGATCAAGAGAAAAACTATTTTTGTCAAAAAATGGAAATGGGCTAAGTGATGTTGATCTATACGATTATAGATCGTATGATTGAATGTACATGAGAGCAACATGGCCTAGAGTACAAGAAAAATGTAAACAAAACTTTGTAACGTATAGATTTGGATTTTGATCGAGTTTTGTTGGGGTTTTTGTGCGTGTAGGTTGTCTGGGCTTTGAGCCGGAGCTGCACCTCGCCTACGGCGAGGGGAACCACCGCACTGGTGGCGAGTGGCGCGTCTGGTCAGAGACAAGAGATGGTCAGAGTCGCATGGTCCTTGGTGGCTTGAGGCGTGGGTTTGGGGATGATTCTTGGATCGGGGTTTGGAAAGAAAGGAAGTGCCAGAGACCTAGTACTTTGGTTGAGGTGAAATCATGGAGTGCGGCAAGGGATTTTGGGGCTGGAACACGGTAACTTTGAAGGTGGTACTTTGGCAAGGATTTGAAAAAAGTGGTACTTTGCCAAGAGGGCGAGCGCATGAGCGCTGGAGTGATCGGGTAAGGAACTTGACGTGGTATTTTGGAAAATCGGAAGTACCACCAGGTACTTTGGTACTCTGGACTGAAAGCCTGATCCAGGGCAGTTTTACCATGCGCACCACACCGTTTTGAACGTGGTACTGGTACTTTGGTCAACAACGTTTTAAAGGGAGATTTTAAACTAAGTTTTAAATTAAAAACAGTTTAATTTAAAATAGAAAATAAAAATGAATAAATTTCAGAAATTTATATAATTAATTTATTTATTTTTAAATAAATAATTAATTAAATAATTAGACTTTAAGTAATATATAAATGAAGGAAAATTCATATACATCTTTTGTTAACATTTTTATGACATATAAAAATGATGATCGATGTGTAAATTATTTTTGATAATTTAAAATGGGAAAAGGGAGATGTTTATTTAAATCAAAGCAGCGATAAATAAAATAAGATTGGATCAAGAGAAAGGATTGATTGTCGATACTAGATTCTAACGTTTGACTCTGGGTTTTATGAAAAGAAGATTTTATAGTAGAAAGGTTTGGGCCCGTGCTTTGTATACGGTGTGGCATGATATTGAATAAAGAAGTTAAGCTAATATTTTTCGAAATAAAAATATTAAAAGAAAAGTGAATTTTTGAAATAGGAATTCAAATACAATTACTGAAATTAGAAACTGACAAAAATTAGTAAGTTGAATGATTTCCCGAGCATCAATCTGATGTTGGTTTCGACCTTCGGGGTTTATACTTAGGAACTTGTTCTCTTAAAAGTTACAGTCAGAGACTGATTGATGTGAAACAATAGTGATACGTAAATAAGCAATGGAAATGTTTTCCAGTGTTAATAACACATATTTTCTAAACATAGAAAATAAGGAAATATGAATATATATATATATATATATATATATATGTATGAAAATGGTTGATCAATAGAAATTCCAATTGGAAATAAGATTGTTGTTTACACATGTATTTTCATTTGACAGTTAAATCAACAACTATCAAAGTTTTTGACCATTTTAACGTTGTTAATATGGAGAGACCGGATGGATTATTAACCAAAGAACAACTCCGTATTGGCATAAGCATGACGAATCAAATATGCTAAAGAAATTGAAGACGGAGTAAAGTGCAAGGGCTATTGTACAAATCCTAGGTAAAGATTTGCCTAGGATGGATGTACTGAATAGTGCCTGACAACTTGTATGGACGAATGTCTGACAGAATATTCCTAACTAATCATGTACATTGATCTTTTCAAACGTAGTTATGTAGTGGTAGAGAAATTCGTTTCTCTTACTTTATACTCATGATATATTTTTGGGAAAGTCAATTAGTGATTGGCGGGTCTTGATAATGTGGCATTCAAAGTAAATCAAAAGAGTGTCAAGGTCAGTTTAGCCTCAAGCTTCACAACAGGAAATGACAAAAATCGGGCAGGCAGCATGGCTACGTGGGTCGCACCCATTAGGGTATATTGTCGCCATCTAGAGAATATTCATTATTGTTACTTCTTTCGTTTCTGTATCTTTGGATAACAGTTATGTGGGCCCAAAACGACAGTGATAATATATTCGATACACTCAAGAGAAAAAAGTCGTCGGTCATGTGTGGCCGAGTTGCGAGATGTTCTTGTTGAACTCCAGTGTATCGTTTCTAGAGTACACTGATCGAAAGGTGGTTCCATACCTTGTCATATTTGGAAATCCATTATCCCTAATTGCCAAGCGGTTTGTTTGTGCATTAGTAAGTATAATGTGAGATGAAAACATTCTACTAGATTATAAATTACTTGTGGAAACACTAGACATTTATCATAATATCTGGTTTAAATATGCAAACTGTTCTTGTTTCTCATAAGGTAAAAACCCGTTTCGTATTCACGGCATGGTCTTATGAATCATTGTGATTTATTTAAACTTGTTTATAAATCGTTTACTCATACCAGTCCATGACTGACCCGGAGTTTATTTTTCTGTGTTTTCCTTAAACTCTTGGGTATTCATAACACTTGTTATGAATAGACAAGTGATCCAGGTCTTGACTTAACTTTTGGAGTAGCTGGATGGGAAGGATCCGAATGTTGGCTTATCTATGTATAATTATCTGCAAGTTGTTTCATCTATGATGTTATGTATAATCATTTGCAAGTTAGTATCACAATGTTAAGTATGTAATTTTTGATGAATTGTATCCCTATGTATGAAGTACTCTAATGTACTTGACTTATGATATGTAATATTTTGGGTTATTATATATTGTCCGAAGTTCCGCTGTGAGATTCTGATGTCTTTTCTTAGTTCTATTCTTCTATCTATTTCTTTTCTTATATAATGATACAACTTCTGAGGTGTTCGAAAGTTGGGTCGTTACAAGACTTAAGAAACAATAGTTATCTTGGGAACAAGGGTTCCCTAAGCATAACCCTCGGTACAAGGCTTAACGGCTTGTAGGAAGGGGTTTTGCTATAACTCTGTGGAAGAGTTTAGACCTAGATATGAAACCATGACCGTCTAGAAAGCATATGGTATGTTGTGTAGGCAATAACTAAGAAAGATCATAAGAAGCTCATAAGAAATATGCTAAGTGTTGATCCGCTCTTCATGGATCTTGGATTTGGAGTACATAAGCAATTACAATGGCAATCCCCAAATTAATTTTGAAATTAGTGTTTACTCTAGAGGAAAATAGTACAAGAATGAGAAGTGAATTAATTGACCCCAAAAATGTCACCCCTGGGGTCATATTTATAGACAAATCAGGACCCCTTTTGCTATAGGGCTAGAAGAAGCCTCTATTGGCTGCTTTTCTTTTTGGTTCTGGTTGCTTTGGTTCTCGGTCTCCCTTTCGGTTCTCCTTATTGCGTTTTAGGGTGTAGTTTCGGCTCTCGGAACTATGGTCTTGGTCATTGGAACTTCTTTTTGATGTCATTTCTATCTTCTTTGTATCGATACCAAGCCTGTCAGTATGGATAGCTTTAGGAAGGCTTTTTGGCATCCGGTTAAGAGCTTCCGGTCATGAGCTTTCGGTTATGAGCTTTTGATCCTGCTATTGATTTTTCAGGAGGCTTGCCTTAGAGCTTTCAATGTGTTTGTTTTGGGAACCGCCACGCCTTTCGGGATCAACACTAAGCAGATCAATGTGAATAACTTGCCTCTTTAGAAGCTTTAACTTGCCTCTCGGCATATTCCTGAAGTGAGCTTCAGTCTTCCAGAAGGATGCTTCCGGCATCTTGTATGTTGATTACCGAAATTGCCTTTTAGTGATTAATAAGCTTGGGTTCCAGTAGTTGGCTTCCGATCAGCTTCCTTTGATGTTTACGTCTCTTTATGTATTGGCATTAACCAAATTAATGCAGATAGCCCTTTCGTTCTTCTAGGTCTTGAGTTGTAGTATTCTTGGTCTTTCTCTTCATTAGTTTCCTGTTTTAGGAAACTTGTTGGTTACCCTTCATGTCGGAACTACCCTACCGGTATTCTTTCTTCATGTCGGGTCTGAAGTACCTTCTTTGGAGATAGTGTCGGTTGCTCGCAATTCCGGATACTTGCTGTCGGCTTTACATTGTGCTTGGTCTTTGCTTACAGATTACTCTTTTATGCTTGTGATTGACCGATACCCCTTCACTGTCAGCCTATCTCGGTGTTAATTTTTGGTAGTAACACATGCCACTCAAAGGCATTCCATTTTCCTCGATAAATTATCAAAGTGTTTACCAAAAGCAGAATTGTTCCATGTGCTTTTGTTAAATATGCCAAGTCCCTTTTGGAAATAGGTCTCTCAATGTATTCAAAAGAAATAGGGGATAAGTATTTCACATGAATATTACCCTTCCACAGGAAACGAGTAGAAGTAATGCAAAACATATGCAATAGTTTGAGAGGCAAGATGAAAGATCTTTCCCAGTAAATATGCATTGAAGTCACAACAGAATTAATGAGAATAAGCCTACCATCTTGGCTTAAAACTTTGTTAGTCCAATTTACCATTCTAGCTATAATTTTTTCAAATAATGAAAGGCATTGAGATGTAGTAATTCCAGAGGTTACAAGAGGAAGGCCATGGTAAGAAATACTAGAATCATTGCATCCAAGCACACTAAGACTATGAATGACTGATATGTTATCTTGACTGACACTAGCAATCATCAATTCAGACTTCTGAATATGGATTCGAAGTCCAGTCATGGAATAAAAGACTTTCCTTATATTTTGTAAGGTAACCACATTAGGTTTACAGAATAAAATAAGATCATCAACAAAAATTAGTGAGGAAATTTTTGGTTCCTTTCATTTAGGATGGAGCATATAGGCTATATTATCGACGAAGTCATCAAGAATTCCAGTTAATAGCTCCATAAATGTAATAAAAAGGTACAAAAACATGGTATTACCTTGTATTATTCCCTATTTACTGCAAAACTGACCCACATGATTGCCGTTGATGTTAATTGAGAAATGGGCAGTAGAGATGTTAGCATAAAACCAAGTAGTAAAACACTTGGGAAAGTTCATGTAATTAAGAATTCTGTTAATGGAATCCAAATTTAATGTATCAAAAGATATTTTGATGTAAAGTTTCAACATCATACGAGGGGAAGTACTTAATGACTTGTAACCCTTTAAGAGTTCATGTGACATTATCGAGTATACCACGATCAAGCAAGAAAGCATATTGGTTGTTTGATATTAAGGATGCTAGTAAAATCTTAAGTTTGGAAGCTAGAATTTTGGTAATACACTTATAAATGGTGTTGAAACATGAAATAGGTCTAAATTCATTAACAGAACAGGTATTATTAACTTTGTGAATTAAAGCACTAACAATGTGATTAAAAGAATTCATAATGCTACCCTTAGCATAGAAGTTAGAAAAAACTTTAGTAACATCACAACCAATTACATCCCAATAGTGAACATAGAAAGCAACATTGAATCCATCAGGACCACCACTGGAATTTCTATTAAGGAAGAAAATAGCTTAGTTAATCTCATTTTCAGTAATTACCGAGCTAAGCATCTCACCAGCTAAATCAGTGAGTTTAGGCAACCACATAGGATATATATCATCAATGGTAGGTTGAAAGTTATTGGAATTGCCAAAGAGGTTTGAAAAGTGTCGAATAAAAGCATTATGAACCCCAAGTTGTGTGTTATGTACTTGTCCATAATTTCCAATGATAGCAATCATGTTTTCATGATTGTGTTTAGCTCTGAGAGCATTGTAGAAACAAAAAAAGAGTTTTTATCACCATTATCATTCCATATAATTCTAGCTTTTTTTTGTTCACTAATGATTCAATATATAAGGCATTCTTATAATTTAGTGAGTATGAGAACTCAAGGTTGGAAAAAGTTGAATTGGTAACTTGATGAAGTAGAAGATTTTAGGTCTGCTCATGGAGAACTCTCCACTTGTCAGAATGTTTACTACCACTTCCAAATATACTTTTTGACCAAATAATTAGGGCTTGTTTCATAGATTTTAGGTTTTTGTGAAGTATGAACATTGGGTTTCCATAACATGGGTTACCCCCATTCATTATAAACAATTGCCTTGAAATCTTCATCTTTGGTCCAAATATTAAAGAATTTAAAATTGGGTTTTCTTATAATGTCATTCACACCAAAACTACAAAGCTGAGGGGAATGACCAGACAAAAGAGAAACATGAAAAGTATTATGTATGTAAGTCCATTTGTCAAGTGTGGGCGAATTACAGAATGAATGGTCGATTGTAGAAAAAGTTCTATCCCCTCTCTTTTGCTATTATTCCATATATAAGGTACCCCTGGAGCCTTGATCTCAATGAGATCAAAGTCAAAGATAGCTATATTAATTGGTCTAACTTCAGCTAGGGAAAGTGGGTTTCTTCCAACTCTATCAGTTAGCTTGTAAGGAGAGTTAAAATCTCCACACCCAATCCAGGGGGGGTGTGTTGCCTAAAAGAAGGCAATAACTAAAAGAGAGAACTCCTAGATAAAGAAGAGTTATGAGAATAAGTAGAGATGAAAAAAATATGATGTGGCAAATGGTAAATGCATGTTATGGTAGTATATGTGCTGGCTTGATGAAGTGATCTTAGTGAAATTATAGGTGTAAGTGTCTAAAATAAGCATAATTCTACTATATAGAGCATCATTTAAATTATGAATAAAACCCAATTTGGATAAATATACCTTGCTGCCCTCGCAGTTAAATCAGAATTCATCTTTGTTTCCAGAATTACTAAGGCGCTCAGATTGTTTTCTCTTATTAACAGCTTGCATTGATCAAGTTTTGTGTCCTGGTGTGCACCACTTATATTCCATATGCCAATATTTTGTATCATTGGCCAAACTCCATGGATTTTTTTAGCAAGCTTGTCATAGACCTAGTCATGGTCTTAGAGGCTTCAAGGCTAGCATTAAAAGAATCATCCATATGCAGTTTGCATGATTTGGAATTTTTTGATGACCTTCCAATTTCTTTATTCTTACCTGGCCTTAATAGGTATGATTCTGATGTGGCTTTATGTGCAGCAAGGGGAGTAAGGTTTGAGCATGGAAGTTGCATGCAACCCTTGTTTTAGTTTGCTGGATATTTGTTTATGTCAACGGGAATTGACATAGAAGTTGTAGATTTCACTTCAGGTGGCAAGTTAAGTACATTTGAATCCTGGCGAGCCATAGTGTCATGTAGTGAAACTTCACTGGAAATTGTCATTCCAGAATTGCCAATATTGAAGCATTTATCAACATTAGGAGTGACAATATGAGTATGGTCCTTAGCTAAAGCAATGTCAAGTAAAATGTCACCATAATCGCAAACAACAATATCCTCAGATTCAGCATCAAGAATTTGCTCATTAAAATTATATTGGTCATCCAGATTCATTTTTTTCATTAGGAATTTTACCAGGACAAGTTATACTGGTATCATCAAAATTTTCCATCACCAAGTGATTATTTTCATGCTATTTGTTACCTTGTATTGCCTTATAGGCATTATCAAGTGAGGTTTGAAGTACTTCAAACCCATTTTGGGAGAGAAAATCTCCCAAAAAGTTTCCCCTATTCATAGTAGTTTACCTAGTACTTGTTATTTCCATCGTCCTTGTCATTAATAATATTTCTCCTTCCTCCAAACTCTCTTCCTCAATATCAGTAAGAACAGTGGGGATAGATGAGTTCAAAGTTTTATTGGTTCCATCTCCACCACCAAAATCAATGTGCACATGCCTCTGTGTAATATAACTGAAATATTTCTTAAATTTTCCAACTCTCTTCCATTTTTGCACCTTGTTCACAATAGGTATTCTAGTATACTTTTTTTCTTTGATTCTCAAATGAAATGTTCCATTTTCATTGTTGTCCTTCTTTTATTTTCCTTCAGGGGGTAGTTTGTCCATCATATTTGATATGTATACTTTTTCCTTAGGATCAGGGGGTATAACAATTTTAGCCTTGTCTTTCAGTGGTTTAGCAATAATGATAACATTAGAACAATTATCATTCGAATAATTGAATACCTTGAATTAGGTACAAACTTCTGGCTTCCAAAGATAGTTAACTTTGATTTTCTGAATCACTCCATCAATACAGCTAACATAGAATTATCCTACAAGCTCTTGATCAGGGTACACTTCGATTAAGCATTTTGCATATTCCAGCCTCTCAATTCTTTTAACCATCTTATCAAGACATAGCAACTTTCCTATTCTACTAGCAACCCAATTGTTACCTGTACGTGACTAAGAGAACATAGGGATACTGTAATAACCCGGATTTTCAGATGCAATTAAAAAAAAATTATTTTGCTATTTTAATGGATTTTGAATATTTAAAATGATTTATTTTAATTAATAACGACTAAAATTTATTTTAATCGAAGTTAGAATGCATAATTTTATTTTAATTATATAATGAGCCTGAAGTGGCGCGGTAATTTGAAAATTTGATTTTAAATTTCAAATGAATATATAGAATTCAGAATAAATCGAATTTCAAAAAAAACAAGAAATATTTGAATCTGTTTAATTATATCTTTCTAATGAATGTGAAAAACTGAGATTTCATAATATCAATTGAAAGTTAGGTCTAGTTTATAATTTGAAATAGTCGCTATGGAATTTATATATATATTTATTAATATATAGCCCTTAAAAATAGCCATTTTGCAAATAGCCTCCATTTTCGACGAAACCACTTTTGTTGGATCCGAAATGTCAAATTATTGCTATATCCCAATTTTCATAATTTTTGTAATTAATATGTGAGCGTGGTGAATTTAAACACGTTTGATTAGTTTAGTTCGAATTTAATCGACTGGAAAATGACCATTTTTCAAACAGTCTCCAAGTTTGATGAAATTAGTTTTGTTAGGGCCATACCGTCAAAACAAAGTTAGATTTGTTTTTTTGTAATTTTTGGGGTCATTACGTGGCACTGGTAATTTAAAATGTGCGTTCAAATTCAATATATTGATTTACATTTTAATTTTGACGAAAACTAACCAAAACGATCAAACTGGTTTACGAAACATATTCCATTGTCTCTGGAATAGGGGTATTTAGCTAAGGGCGATAGTCATTGGGTTTGATTTGGGGTTCGGACGAAATTTTCCCTTTTAAAAGATAATTATAATAAAATATTATTAAAATATATATATATATATAATCGTTATTACTAAAACCTTACCTACCCCATTAATTTCCGCTGCCATACATGAAATAAATGATCGAAACACTCTAGATTTCAAGCGATAAAATCTCCCAATTCCTTGTGAATTAAAACGCGAATTCAACACAAAAATCACAGAGGAAGCTTTGATCTTGGACGCCATATAAGTTTGATCGGTTCTTGTGAAGTAAACGCAAGAAATCGGAGCTCAAAGGTTGCTCCATCGCATGGGTTTTCACAGTGTTGGGCCTCGAGTTGCGAACTGTTGAGCATTGGGGTGGCGCTCGCGTAGGGCTCTACCATGGGGTACTTCGATCTGGGTCAGGCATATCTAGAGTGGTGCGATTGGGAACCCTAGTTCTTGGGTATGGACTGAAGGATCGAACGAGATACTGGGAGGAGCAAAAACGAAGGCAAAGGAATCGGCCTTTATTTCTTAAAAAGTGATTAGCATTTAATTGAGGTGAATTTTATTATATATAGCCTTGTATTAAAAATCTGAATTTATATATAAATAACTTAGATATGAATATAATTTTTATAAAATAGCATTATAAATAAAAATATGATTTTTATAAAATAACTTTAATAAAAATATGATAAATATAAAATAGCATTGGTTTTTAAATATAAAATAGCATAGATTTTTAAAATAGAAAAAGCATTGTTTTAAAATAAAAACAGCAAGATAATATTGAAATATATATATATCATAGATAAAATATGATTTTTATATATAACTTTGTTTTAAAAAAAAAATATAAATAACATTATAAAAATATGATTTTTATTATGTAAATAGCATATATTTTTAAAATTGAAAAAGCATTGTTTTTAAAATAAAAATAGAAAGATAAAAGTGATATATATATATAGCATAGATAAAAGTATGATTTTTATATATAACATTGTTTTTAAAAAAAAATATAAATAGCATTATAAAAATATGATTTTTGTTATATAAATAGCATGGATTTATAAAATAAAAATAGCAAGGTTTTAAAAATATAAAAATATGATTTCTATATACATATACCATATTATAAAAATATGATTTTTATATATACAGGAGAGTTTAAAAATATGATAAATATATATAACATTTTTTTAAATATAACTTTTATGCAATAAAGAATTGAATTAAAAATGTGATTTTTTAAAATAAAATAGCTTTGATTTAAAAATGTGATTTTTAAATAGAAATAGCGTTATTAAAAATATGTGATTTTTAATATAAAATACGTGAAATAGATTGCGTTGGAATCACGGTAAAGAACGCTATGCGGTAGAACAAATCTGGAAGCTGGTTAATTTTATTAAAATCACCGTCCTTTAAAGAATGACGGAGTGGAAACCAAAGGTGAGAACTCCTTCTTACTCTAATTATTTTACAGTTAAATATACACTAGGATGCAGACAGGGCTCAGAAGCCCTCGACACTATTTATTGTACAAACCATGATTGTGTGTTTGGATTGTGAATGTCATGTATTGATATTGTTGTATACAAAAATTATTTATATAAATTTTATATAAAAACTATCATGAAATGAAAATAAAATAAATACAAATCGGACGATTTGTTTATGTACATTTATTTATCTGATATTTATTGGGACAATAAATTTTACACATTGCCCAACTGCACAAATAATAATCAGTATTGGTTATTTGAAAACCCCACACGGGTATTGGGATGATATTTGATGTACACTGATTCAAAAATTAGTGGTATGTCAATCGATGGGTTGATAAACTGTATAAGCGTTATTTATTTATTTTAATGCTTATACAGTTGTAAAATGCACTCTGGATGTTGTATGAATTTTTAATGATTGTTTATCATTATTGTTGTATACATGCAATGTATGAAATCCATATAGCTAAAATTATATGGTAATTGATTGATTCTGATTCCAGTTCAGAATTAACGAATATTTTAAAATAATATTCAGTAAATATTGAAATGTGAAGCCGGGTTAAGTAGCTAAACGGAATTTTAACACAAACGGGATTTTCTGTCAATTTTATTCATTTTATAATAAATATTGAAAAGTGATTTCAAAATCTGATATTTTTAAAACATTATCATTTCAATATTATAATGAAATAGAATATTCAATTTAGATTTGAAAATTGAAATGAAGTTGAAATCGTTTTGAAAAGAATTTAAAACGAATTTATAAAGGAATATTCAATTTTGATTTAAAATTGAAAATGAAGTTAAAATCGTTTTAAAACGAATTTATAAATGATTTAAAAAATACGTTTTAAATGGAAATCAATAAAATATAATGTGTATATATATATAACGGCCTTAATAGAATGCGCCGCGATCGTTCGCGAATTTCGACCATTGACTTCGAATTGGCATTACAGGAGATCCGACCATCAGATTCTCCTAAAACCATAACTGTTGGGTTCGTATTGAAAATAGATTTCCAACTAATATAAGAGATTTTAAATCTAATGGTTGGATTTGGAATTATGTCCAAATCAAATTTGGAAAGGGTCGCTGTAAATGCAGTTTGATGACCGTTTATGGAAATCGACTGAAAGGGCCTTAATAAAATTATTGAAAATATTAATAATTTGTGTAAAATCATAATAAATGATTTGGAAAGAATTAGGATGAGAAATTCCACGTTTGCAAAGATAAAAATATATTTTTATCAAAATGAACTAGTTATTAGCTACAATAATAATCCAATATTTTTAAAGAAATAAATTGGATTTGAAATGGATTTAAAAGTAACCGGAATTTTCCCATAAATAAATTGGAATGGAAATAATCTTCGGAATATTTCGATATTGGATTCCGTGGTTATACGGATATTGTTATGGGAATTTGGAAGATACAGATATCGTTAATCCCAATACGATATTCGTTAGTTTCAGAATTTGATATTGAATATAAGCCGATATAATTTCTATTCAGAGCCTTTTATTTAATATTAAATTGGATCTTGGGTGTCTCATGAACGGTGTCTTAAATAACATTGTTCTTAAACCTAGTTGTGAAAGGAACTAATCTTTTAATTAAGTTTTAGCGAAGTTTTCCAATTAATTAATATTAAATTGGAATTGAATAAAAGAATGTGATTTTGGGCTTGTCGTGAATGATGTCTTCAATAACACTGTTCTAAACCCTGTGTGAAAAGAATAAATCTTTTAATTAAGATTATTTGAGTTTCCAGTTATATTTTGTAATTGGAATAAAATGGAATGTGAATCGGGATTCTCGTGAACTGTGTTTTTAACGACATTTGTTCTTTAACCTAATTAACAATGAAATGTGATTTGGAATTTATAAATCTTCTTATTAAGATTTAATGGAAAATGGCCAAAGTAAATTTTTCCAATTTAATAAAATAAATTGGAATGGAATGGAATTAGATTTGGTAATAATCGAAGTGAACTTCTATGGAGGAAGACTTTTACTATATATGGAATTTAAAAGGCTTTGCCATTATTCCATTTATATTATTGGTCAAATATGGAAGTTTATACCGATAATATATATTGATCTATTTTCCGTGAGTATTCCATAGTTAATGGAATGTGATTTAGGGTTTATCGTGAATTGTGTTTTAAATGACATTGGTTCTTTAGCCCAGTTAAAGACAGGATTACATGTCTAACATTGTATTTTGAACTGTATTGTTGATCTCTGTTAAATATATATATATATATCTATTTGGTGACGGAGAATTTATTCTCTTACTTAACACCCTTCTCTGAGATGTACGAGCTCAGAGCTTATATATTGGCAGAAATTAGTGGCACGGTATAGATTGTCGATGTGGCATGTTTGATTTCCTAAAGTTAAATAATCACTAATAATGATTTTTTTGGAAAATTAAAACTAAGTGGAGTTATAATGAATCTTTAATTATATTGGAATGTGATTGTGATAATTTAAATTATCAAATTTGGGAAATGATCGAGAATGGAGTATCACCAGTTTTACTCTAGGCGATAATTAAATCTTTAATTAGATATAAACGTGAAATGGTAATTAATTTTATTAATGACACTGTGGATTTAGATATGGAGTGCTACCGGTTTTGCTCCATGGGACGAATAGGTTGGGATTGGGAAATTAAATAAATGATTACTTCGGTAAGGCTCGATAATCCCAACTAGTTAATTAACCTTAATTTGGTTTGAATTGATATCCAAAGAAAGATTAAAGAATAAATTTAAAGATTTTATCTTTGATAAAAGTAATGGGAACCTTTCCCTGATGATGAGAATATTTGAATAAAAGAATATTCTGAATTGGAATGAGGCCTATGTTGTGTTTTTATAGCACTTGTTTATAAAATACGTAAATTATTCAGAAAGGCCAGGTTTATACCCATTCTGAATAATTGATTCGACGATAAAGATAGTGGTTGAAGATCGGAGTTCTTCATATCGTTTGGATGATACTGATGTCTTCATTGGGTTGTACACCCAAGGCAAGGTAATAAGTGGTGATCGTCCAGATGTACTTGGAGATCGACCGGATATGCGAGGAGTTATCTCCTGTATTGGACATATGGGACGAGGAATAAGGTGCCTCCGATTTTGTTCAGACTCACAACGAACTAGTAAATGGATGTGTGCGTATGACATTGGATTTTATTCTGTGTTGATTGATTTCTTTAAATATATATATTTTTGGTGGCGGAGAATTTATTCTTAACACCCGTCTCTAAGACGTATGAGCTTAGAGGTTATATATCGATAGACATTAGTCGCATGGCGTGAATTGTTGGTGTGTCATGCTGAGATGCAAATGATCAAGGCTTTTGTTGAAAAGCAGAGCCTTGTGGTTGTTGATCAAAGTACGGCTTTAAATAGCATAGCTTTGTGTACAGTTAATTCGCGAGCCTCACACCCAGGTATGTACCAAAAACGGGATAGTGACTACATGGAAATGGACATATGTTAGTTCTAGCTACGAATAATGTCATGGTACGGAGCCTAGACTATTTACTAATGTGGATGTTGCATACTATTATTACTGGATGGAAGGCAAGGTACCTCGGGTATACCGGTCGCTACGGGGCTGATGGATACGATCGACCGGACTGACCATTTTGGAGGTTCGACAGAACCGGCTAACATATAGTTTATGGTATAACTAATCATCGACGGATGACCGACCATGAAGATCCAAGGGGTTCACTGCGGGGGATCCTGAGGCACTTTCTAGTGTGTCTCGAAATCAGTGAGTATGATCTCTTGCCTCGGTTCATAGATGGAAACCCAATTACTAATACGTGATTTTTTGATTTTAGTTGTAAATAAATATTTGGCGACGTAATATGTGGGTACCTACGCCGCCTATGATTGATAAATTTATATTTGAAGTTGATTTCTTCACTCATAGTAGTAATAAAATATGAAATTTCACATACCAAGCATTTTGGCTATTATAAGGTAAAACTCTATCCTCCGGCTTGCGTTGCATTGTGTGATGGGACCTAAGTCTTATAATAGCTTCATTTTTCCAAAACGCATTGCGCTGTTTGTTTTATGCATTGGTATTCTTAGGGGAAATCTGTTCCGTGTTATACAGCGTGGTCCCTTGATTTACTTTATTTTAAAGTAAAGTTTAAATAACTATTTTAGTTCTCACACTAGTCCCATGACTGACTCGGAGTTTGTTGTTTCTACCTAAACTCTGAGTGCCCCTATATTCCCCACGTGCAGCTAGTAGTTTTGGTTTGATATTTCCTTCCACAGTATCTTGGATTACAACTAGAGCTATATTTGGAAAGCTCTGTATCCGTGTATTTCATTCAGTCGTGTTAGTCATTTTATTTATATATTTAAATTTTTGTTGCTATGTATTTTAATCTATGATATTTTTCTGATGTATATTATTTATTCATACTCTGTTATATTCTTGTACTCTGATGTAAATTATTGTAACAGCAATGAAATGTTCTGTCATTTATGTTCTGATTTGTCATGTTCTTAACTCAATCCGGGCTTTCCCGTAAGGGTGAGTTTGGGTCGTTACATTTGCGGTATCAGAGCTTTCGTTTACAGAGCCCGAGAACAACACATATTAGAACCGAACGAAAGAATTCATCAGAGATTGGATTAGTAATTTCCAATAGGAATGACTCGTTAGAGATAGGATTAGTAGTATCCTAGAACGAGTGTGAAGAGTGTTATTTTTAAAATAGAAGTGAAAACAAACTTTGTTTTGAACATTTAAACCTTGTTATACACATTTGAGTATTTTATTTTTAATTGATTTTGGACAATCAATTATATG
Source organism: Allium sativum (assembly GCA_030737875.1). Taxonomy (NCBI): domain Eukaryota; kingdom Viridiplantae; phylum Streptophyta; class Magnoliopsida; order Asparagales; family Amaryllidaceae; genus Allium; species Allium sativum. The sequence continues at coordinate 60,939,788 of CM060924.1, forward strand.
AAGATTTTGCATATACACCTTGCAAACGTGTATACAAAGCATCTAATATATTGGGTGGATATAGAATCACACTCTTGTCACCAGGTAATGATTCTGATGATTGACGTGTCATCATCAGCATTTGTGTTCGAGTTTCAAAAGTGGGATATCTATATATTTATAATAGACAAGTGTGAGAACCAAAACTTAGATAGGGTTATTGTTTGTGATGTGACACTAAAAATGTGATTTTTAGTATATATACGAAAGTTATATATTTTGGAAATTTAATTTACAAATTGACTGTTGGTTGTGTTGTTTGATAATTAGTTTGACTAATTCAAATATTGGTTTGAGAAAACCAATAAAAGAATGAATGAAAAGTAAAGCCAAATTGAATCAAATATTGAACTGAATTAAAAATTATTTTGAATTGCATATATGCACATGTATATACAATGAACGGGTCATAACATGGAAGCCAAGAAGAGGAATAAATTTGTATGCCCGACAAATAGGTACATGTTTACTAATTTCTTGGGTTTTGATGATTTTTGAGCCGATTAGCTATTGTAGCGACCCGGTAGGGATTTGATGCCCGAATTCTGACAATAATATATAATCCCGCATTACTTGCCAAATCTCAAGTATCGAACCCACCAGATTGTTACTTGAAAGAATTTAGAGGGTGAAATAAGAAAGAAAGAAATATTAGGATAGAAGAAGAAGAAGATCCAATAGGACATAGAGCCTCATATCGCAGCGGAACAAAATATAGAAATAAATCTTTATTGATAGCTTTAAAAAAATACTTACAATCATCAGAGTACGTCTCACATCTGGACAGTTATAATAATCTGTCCTTATATACAACACACAACGGAATTTTATTACTTCATACGTGTGAATTCTTCTAGATCGTCTCTTCTCAACATCTGATAACCTGAACCTGTACACCTCGGTCTAACTCGAGCATTTCAGATACCGGGTCAGACTGGTGAACCAGAGTGAGAAAATCTCGCAAAATTTATATAACAGCCATCTTGATTTTAAAGTTCAAAATCCTTTTGAAAGGAAAAGATAATAGTAAGACCAGCCCACACATAACCAAGGACGGTTTTTACCTTACTATAACCCAAAACAGTTTTGAAATCAATACTTCTCTAATATTATAATAGTGTCTAAATACAAATAAATAGAATCCAGCAGAACACTTGCATCTCACGCTCCACATATATAGTATATAAACAAAAACCGCGGGTGCTTATTGGAGATTGGATTCCGACTATGACAAGGTATGGGACCACCTGCCGATAGTGTATCTCTAGAGACGAATACACTAGGTTCAACAGGAGCATCTTGCAACCCGGCCCACATTTGACCGATCACTCATTTCGCTTGAATGTATCGAATGCATATCACCAACGGTTGGGAGCTACCCACCGTTTCCCGAAAAGGGACTGCATCGATAGATTAAAGAAGGAAAATGAATATATCTAGATAGGTGATTATACACCCTAACGGGAGCGACCCTCATAGCCATGCTGCCTGCCCGATTTTTGTCATTTCCCGGTTGATGAGGCTTGAGGTTATAATCGATTTGGAACATCTAGCCACCATTCACATCGTCCATGTCATCCAGGAACAGGATGAACCGAAGGTACCCTCCTACTGCATCCAAAGGCTCAGTAGCGAGTAGTCCTTGCAATCCCGTAAAATCCCACTTACGACTGAATCACGCCAGAATACCTCTGGTTGCAACGTCAGAGAATATTCGACAAGTAATCCTCCCACTTATGAAGATCCCCGGTCTTTAATTGCTCCATCTCAATCCGCTTCTGAACATCTTCAATGTTTACGTATTTGCTGGTCGGAATGGTTTTCGAATATAAATTCAATCCCGGTCTTTCCGTACCAACAACGCGTTGGCCATGATTTTGATAGTTGGTTATTTAACTATCAAAATAAACAATCATAAAAGAAATCCATTGGTTCATTACACAGCGTCATTTGGCCATTAAGATAATATACCAGTTGTAATACCAAAGATAATATATTAGTTTTAATATCTATAAATATTCTCAATTTATTTTATTATAAATACTTACATATATATTAGGATCATATCCAATTTCCAGTTAACTATCATTCCAAAATATTTGCTATAATATTACGTGTTATCCATAATTGGGGAAATCAATTCAACTTATCATTTGTAAAACAATCGTTACGAAATCCTCTTTTTGCTTTGTTATATAAAACAAATTAATCATCACTTACCTTTTTGAATAAACCCATTTTATATTTCATCTTATAAATTTTGAAAATCATTACATATTTACAAATTTCCTTCTTTACTATGGAATTATCATTTCATATACTCAAGCCCTTCTTATTTTCTTTTGTTTAGGAATCCCATGCTATATATTCCAAATTCTTCAAATTTTTATTCCTCAATATAAATTACTCTAACATCTCCACCCTTACAACTCATATCATCCTTTGATAATTCTGAAGTTATTCAAGTTGTGGTATTTTAATTACCTCTCAGACCTTGATCAACCACATTCTTATCATTAGATTAATATGACTTGTAATCCCATAAACCAATATTCATTTTATTACCACTTCACTATTACATTAAAATATGGTTCTATAAAACCTTCTTGCTTTTGAAATCTCCTTTCTATATATGGTTGGTTTGTTTCTTCTTATAAACTTCATTTTAAAACATATTAAAAAAATCTATATTCAATTATAAAAATAATTTCATAACTTCATTACTAATGGTAAATCAAAACAGTTTGTGTTTTGGTCGTCCACTTTTAAATTTCTCAACCAATATCTCCATGGGTTGATTAACCAAACAAATGATGAATTCGGGTTTAATAATCAATAACCAATCCAATCATATGTGTTTAATAGTTTTATAAATGATCATATGAACATAACAACAAATTTGAGGAATCTGCTTGGATTCCTCCAACCTGTCCTTCCCTGCATCAAATGGGTTATCTCAAATACAGCAGATCATGATAAATTTGTTTAACTAATCACGATCAATCAACAATGACAATTCAATCAACCAATTTAAATTCAACACGTTTATTTTATAATAAACATAACCAACAGGGTAAATTACCTTGTTTGGAAATCATCGTTAGAAATAACGATGTTATTTCATTTAAATTAAACAACCGTTTAATTTAAATAAACGATATAAAAATATTTAACACGCATCCAGTTAATCAACAAACAACCAATAATTAGCTGTCATAGAGAACAAATGATAAAACCGACTTATAATTATTATAAATGGGAACTGAGTGAGATTAACTCACCTTGCATCGATATTCCGTGGAAACGGTCGGTTTCAGTTGATTCCAAATGCATCCAAAACAGCTCCAAAATATTGTGTTCGTCGATATGGACCGGACATCTCTTGCTTCTTTCTATACTGATAACACAATTTTACGTCGTAAATTTTAAATGCTATTCACATTTTAAAATAATATTATTTTTAACAGTTTATAATTACACTTACCGTTTGTAACGTTATACACCCTAGTATCATTTTTATACATCTTGGGCACTAGTAAACTCACTTAGACACAAAATAAATTTTAATATAATAAATCATAGCCCAAAACATGCACAACTAGTATGCCTAAGCCTGGATAAATCATGTTATTATATATATATATATATATACTTAGTGTAATTATACTTAACTGAACCTATCTTACCGTTAATAACCGGGTTCGGCACTAAGCGGTGGAGTTAAATACTTCAACAGCAGGCATTTTATTTTCAAACTAATATGGTAATATTAGCATTTTATTACCTAATCCCACTTTTACGTTACTACCACCTTAGTTTAGGCAATAAAACAAACATCATTTGGCACGTTTTCCTTTACTATTCATTATCCTCACCTGATGGCCTTTTATTTCTTCCTATCATCTCATTTGAAAACCGGTTGTTGCTTTTCCTTGGAGCTACTATTGCTTTGAACCTGTCTTCTTTCCCTTGTCTTCACCGCTGTCCACGTTCACCCGTGCTTCATCCCCACGCATCTCCATTAAAATGTTGTACCAGACCATCCCCATGGTCCATGCAAATGTCCACTTGTAATAGCCACTCAACTCCTTCAAAACACGCCATACATTCACCGTCCCTTAGACCCCTCCCCAAGCTATCTTCTCCGAACCACAAATCTTCATTTCCAGTACTTCATCAGGTTGGCATGTGATCTTTAACCAAGAACACAGACCAACCTCCCTTTGTCAGTTCATTCGTGCTTCGCATGTCATCCCCTCACTGACGGTGCACTGCATCTCGGCTATATCACCTCCCCACAGTTTAGCACCTACCGCATTTGAGGCTTATCATCCGCTTGCACCATCTTCACACTGCCACCTTTATTTTACTTTATTTTATTTATATGGCTTGCTTTTTTCTCATACGGTGGAGGGTAGTCTATTATTATATTTTGAGTCTCTTTTGCTTGCAGAACAAACGAAGGAACTGAGGAATATTTATATGGATCGAAGATGTAGATAAGAAGCATGTCAATCTCACCCATACAGAGTAGGTAGGCGTAGCAGTTGAAATTTTATCCTAGGCCGGTTGGAAAGAAAATACAAGATAGGGGACATCATAGGCTTTTAGAATGGCTGTGTGTACTGTCTGCAGCGTATATAGATGCATGTTTTCTTGGCAAAGTACTCTACATTTACCCTTGTACTAGCTTGGGTGCTGATGACACAATTCATTGTAATGAGTTATATCGCGATAGAAATGAAGTGAGAACTGATGGTGGTATGGTGGGATCTGTTTTGACGAGTGATGTTTGTGCAGATGCTACAATTTGTATTGGTCATAGGTGCATGCCTTCTGCTCACCAGTCCATACTTCATTGTGTTTTCTTTTCTCTTTAGCTATCTGAGGTGAAAAATTAGGCAGGGTGCACAAAAGATTAGCTGGGTGAAGTGAGAGATTTGGTAGGCTGCTACAAAAGATCGAGTAGTCCCATTTCAAATATGGTATCGGTTTGGATTGCAGAAGGATAAGATTTTTATTTTGTTGTGTACTCCTTTTACTTAAATATGAAGGTTCACAGATATGTGCGCTGGATATTAACATTTTATTATAGAGTAGAACTGCACATGTATATTTTGTATAGACTAGCTTCACAAGTCAGGTGAGATATCTAGGCTTGCTGTAACTTCAGATTCTTTCACCCATTTATATCGTTGATGTGTAGATGGTGAAGCCAAAGCACATGTTATATAATAGGGGACAGAGCATGTGCGGATTTCAGTATACGATGTGAAGAGTGAAAAGTAGAATAGCTGGAGGTATGAAGAAATAGTTTGTGGTTGTTTTCAAGTCTTCAGGGTAGTGTGTTTTCTATGTAGGTAGTCTGTACATCCCATTCGTTAGGCCTCCATGCATTTTCCTTTTCATATACGTCGCATCATGTTCTCACTTCAAATTAGGTTATGTGGCTGTAGTTTATTCTTAAGCATGGAGAGGTGAGATTTTTATTGTTTTAAATATATATTAATAGCATAGTCTATAGGCGTATGTATAGTTTAATTTTCAGTTTCGTATTTCGTGGTTTAAACGTGTATTACAAAACATGAAGTTACCGGTAGAGAATATTTAATTGTAAGTGACTGCGTTGGATGTCAGAGGTGATAGACTTGTTTCCACACTTTGGTTACTTTAAATTTTTAAAAATTATATACCTCATTAGTACTGTTAAATTGTTTATACTGCTAATCGTTAAAATACGCATTGCCACATGTGAACTCCGAACACAACGAAAATGGACACACCATAACGTTTGGACATTCCGGCCCTAATAAACTTGATTTTATTGAGAATGGACTTCATTTGCACAACGGCGCTATTTTTATTTATCGGTTTACCCTTAAATTGTTCTTACCGTCAAAACAACTTCGATTGGCTCTAAACTGAAAATTTAGCAATAATTAGCTGCACATATTCCACTATAACTTGTTTCGTCGAAAACGAAGATCGTTTGAAAAATAAATCATTTCTAACGCCTATATATTATATCGAACAATTTACCGTGTGCGAAGCATGGGCTAAATTATAAATCCATTTATAAATTCCAAAACAATATTTAAAATAGTTAATTAAATTAAATATTCGACCACCAAAAATATGGAACGTTACATTCCTTCCCCCTTAAAAGAATTTCGTCCCCGAAATTACTAAGTAGGAAGAAATGCCACAAATCACATATGCTTTTAAAAAACCGACGTATTATCAATTCATTCAACCCTTTTGTTAAACCATTGAGCACTCACCCAATCTCACCCACAATCAATAACTAATGCATCACCAACATAATCAATCAATATTTAATATTCACTTGTTTGTATTCACCTGGGCTTATAATCATCAATCAATATCCAGTTGATTTCCAAATCTAGTTTACTTCCATTTCACAGATTCAATTCTGATTGTATTTCAAAGATCATCCACGCTGGTCTTATTTAACTTAGCTCCAAGTTATATTTTAAATCATTCAATCCATTTACTAGTATGATAAATCATATGGTTATATTAAACCATTCCAAGATTTAATCATATTTGAATTCTATTCAAATCAACCAAACAATCACACCAATAATATCAACAAATTGATAAAATTATTTCTTTTTATACCAAAACATATTTTGGCCAAAATTATTTCATCTGACCTGCTTTATAAAACAATATATTGTCAGTTGCCAGTTCCAAATTGAACCAATCATAATACAAAACATTTTGAAATAAAATTTTCAAATACGCTCTCATGTATATACACTTAAACTCAATCTAGGGTATTACTTACCCCATCTCTATCGAATTACGCCACAGAGCCAAGGTTATTACTAAACCAATAGCTATGATACCATTGTAACGACCCGGTAGGGATTTGATGCTCGAATTCTAACAATAATATATAATCCCACATTACTTGCCAAAACTCAAGTATCGAACCCACCAGATTGTTATTTGAAAGAATTTAGAGGGTGAGATAAGAAAAAAAGAAATATTAGGAAAGAAGAAGAAGATCCAACACGACATAGAGCCTCATATCGCAGCGGAACAAAATATAGAATTAAATCTTTATTGAGAGCTTTAAAAAAAATACTTATAATCATCAGAGTACATCTCACATCTTGACAGTTATAATAATCTGTCCTCATATACAACACACAGCGGAATTTTATTACTTCATACGTCTGAATTCTTCTAGCTCGTCTCTTCTCAAAATCCGATAACCTGAACCTGTACACCTCGGTCTAACCCGAGCATTTCAGATATCGGGTCAGTCTGGTGAACCAGAGTGAGAAAATCTCGCAAAAATTATATAACAGCCATCTTGATTTTAATGTTCAAAATCCTTTTGAAAGAAAAAAATAATAGTAAGACCAGGCCACACATAAACACAGACGGTTTTTACCTTACTATAACCCAAAACAGTTTTGAAATCAATACTTCTCTAATATTATAATAGTGTATAAATACAAATAAATAGAATCTGGCAGAATGCTTGCATCTCACGCTCCACATACATAGTATATAATCAAAAACCGCGGGCGCTTCTTGGTGATTGGATTCCGACTATGACAAGGTATTGGACCACCTGCCGATAGTGTATCTCTAGAGACGAATACACTGGGTTCAACAAGAACATCTTGTGACCCGGCCCACACATGACCGACCACTCATTTATCTTGAGTGTATCGAATGCATATCACCAACGGTTGGGAGCTGCCCATCGTTTCCCAAAAAGGGACAACATCGATAGATTACAGAAGGAAAATGAATTTCTCTAGATAGGTGATTATACACCCTAATGGGAGCGACCCATATAGCCATGCTGCCTGCCCGATTTTTGTCATTTCCCGGCTGATGAGGCTTGAGGTTATAATCGATTTGGAACATCTGACCACCATTCACATCATCCATGTCATCCAGGAACAGGATGAACCGAAGGTACCCTCCTACTGCATCCAAAGGATCAGTAGCGAGTAGTCCTTGCAAACCCGTAAAATCCCACTTACGACTGAATCACGTCAGAATACCTCCGGTTGCAACGTCAGAGAATATTCGACAAGTAATCCTCCCGCTTAAGAAGATCCCCGGTCTTCAATTGCTCCATCTCAATTCACTTCTGAACATCTTCAACGTTTACGTATTTGCTGGTCGGAATGGTTTTCGAATATAAATTAGATCCCGGTCTTTCCGTACCAACAACGCATTGGCCATGATTTTGATAGTCGATTATTTAACTATCAAAATAAACAATCATAAAAGAAATCCATTGGTTCATTACACAGTGTCATTTGGCCATTAAGATAATATACCAGTTGTAATACCAAAGATAATATATTGGTTTTAATATTTATAAATATTCTCAATTTATTTTTTTATAAATACTTACAAATATATTAGAATCATATCCAATTTCCAATTAACTATCATTCCAAAATATTTGCTATAATATTACATGTTATCCATAATTGGGGAATCGAATCAACTTATCATTTGTAAAACAATCGTTACAAAATCCTCTTTTTTCTTTGTTATATAAAACAAATTAATCATCACTTACCTTTTTGAATAAACCCATTTTATATTTCATCTTATAAATTTTGAAAATCATCACATATTTACAAATTTCCTTCTATACTATGGAATTATCATTTCATATACTCAAGCCCTTCTTATTTCCTTTTATTTAGGAATCCCATACTATATATTCCAAATTCTTCAGATTTTTACTCCTCAATATTAATTACTCTAACATCTCCACCCTTCCAACTCATATCATCCTTTGATAATCCTGAAGTTGTTCAAGTTGTGGTATTTTAATTACCTCTCAGACCTTGATCAACCACATTCTTATCATAAGATAAATATGACTTGTAATCCCATAAACCTATATTCAATTTATTACCACTTCACTATTACATTAATATATGGTTCTATAAAACCTTCTTGCTTTTGAAATCTCCTTTCTATATATGGTTGGTTTGTTTCTTCTTATAAATTTCATTTCAAAACATATTAAAAAAATCTATATTCAATTATAAAAATAATTTCATAACTTCATTACTAACGGTAAATCAAAATAGTTTGTGTTTTGGCCATCCACTTATAAATTTCTCAACCAATATCTCCATGGGTTGATTAACAAAACAAATGATGAATTCAGGTTTAATAATCAATAACCAATCCAATCATATGTGTTTAATAGTTTCATAAATGATCATATGAACATAACAACAAATTTGGGGAATCCGGTTGGATTCCTCCAACTTGTCCTTCCCTGCCTCAAATGGGTTATATCAAATACAACAGATCATGATAAATTTGTTTAACTAATCACGATCAATCAACAATGACAATTCAATCAACCAATTTAAATTCAACACGTTTATTTTATAATATACGTAACCAACAGGGTAAATTACCTTGTTTGGAAATCATCGTTAGAAATAAAGATGTTATTTCATTTAAATTAAACAACCGTTTAATTTAAATAAACGATATAAAAATATTTAACAAGCATCCAGTATCAACAAACAACCAATAATTAGCAGTCATAGCAAAAAAATGATAAACCCGACTTATAATTATTATAAGTGGGAACTGAGTGAGATTAACTCACCTTGCATCGATTTTCCGTGGAAACGGTCGGTTTCAGTTGATTCCAAATGCATCCAAAACAGTTCCAAAATATTGTGTTCGTCGATATGGACCAGACATCTCTTGCTTCTTTCTATACTGATAACACAATTATTCGTCGTAAATTTTAAATGCTATTCACATTTTAAAATAACATTATTTTTAATAGTTTATAATTACACTTAGCATTTGTAACGTTATACACCCTAGTATCGTTTTTATACATTTTGGGCACTAGTAAACTCACTTAGACACAAAATAAATTTTAATATAATAAATCATAGCCCAAAATGTGCACAACTAGTATGCCTAAGCCTGGAAAAATCATGTTATTATTATATATATATACTTAGTGTAATTATACTTAACTGAACCTATCTTACCGTTAATAACCGGGTTCGGCACTAAGAGGTCGCGTTAAATACTTCAACAGCAGGCATTTTGTTTTCAAACTAATATGTTTATATTAGCATTTTATTAATTAATCCCACTTTTACGTAACTACCACCTTAGTTTAGGCAATAAAACAAACATCATTTGGCACGTTTTCCTTTACTATTCATTATCCTTACCTGATGGCCTTTTATTTCTTCCCATCATCTCATTTGAAAACCGGCTGTCGCTTTTCCTTGGAGCTGCTGTTGCTTTGAACCTGTCTTCTTTCCCTCTTCTTCACCGCTGTCCACGTTCACCCGAGCTTCATCCCCATGCATCTCCGTTCAAATGATGTACCAGACCATCTCCATGGTCCATGCAAATATCCACTTGTAACAGCCACTCAACTCCTTCCAAACACGCCATACATTCACCGTCCCTTAGACCCCTCCCCACGCTCTCTTCTCCGAACCACAAATCCTCATTTCCAGTACTTCATCAGGTTGACATGTGATATTTAACCAAGAACACAGACTACCCTCCCTTTGTCAGTTAATTCGTGCTTCACATGTCATCCCCTCACTGACGGTGCACTGCATCTCGGCTATATCAACTCCCCGCAGTTCAATACCTACCGCATTTGAGGCTCATCATCGGCTTGCACCATCTTCACACCGCCACCTTTATTTTATTTCATTTTATTTATATGGCTTGTGTTTTTCTCATACGGTGGAGGGTAGTCTGTTATTATATTTTGAGTCTCTTTTTCTTGCAGAACAAATGAAGGAACTAAGGAATATTTATAGTGATCGAAGATGTAGATAAGAAGCATGTCAAACTCACATGTACAGAGTAGGTAGGCATAGTAGTTGAAATTTTATCCTAGGCCGGTTGAAAAGAAAATACAAGATATGAGACATCATAAGCTTTTAGAATGGTTGCATGCACTGTCTGTAGCTTATATAGATGCATGTTTTCTTGGCAAAGTACCCTGCATTTACCCTTGTACTAGCTTGGGTGCTGATGACGCAATTCACAGTAATGAGTTAAATCGCGATAGAAATGAAGTGAGAACTGATGGTGGTATGGCGGGATCTGTTTTGACGAGTGATGTTTGTGCAGATGCTACAATTAGTATTGGTCATAGGTGTATGCCTTCTGCTCACTAGTCCATACTTCATTGTGTTTTCTTTTCTCTTTAACTGTTTGAGGTGAATGATTAGGCAGGGTGTACAAAAGATTAGCTGGGTGAAGTGAGAGATTTGGTAGGCTGCTACAAAAGATCGAGTAGTCCCATTTCAAATATTGTATCGGTGTGGATCAAAGAAGGATAAGATTTTTATTTTATTTTGTTGTGTACTCCTTTTACTTAAATATGAAGGTTCATAGATATGTGCGCTGGATATTAACATTTTATTATAGAGTAGAACCGCACATGTATATTTTGTATAGACTAGCTTCACAAGTCAGGTGAGATATCTAGGCTTGCTGTAACTTCAGATTCTTTCACCCATTTATATCGTTGATGTGTAGATGGTGAAGCCAAAGTACATGTTATAGAATAAGGGACAGAGCATGTGTGGATTTCAGTATACGATGTGCAGAGTGAAAAGTAGAATAGCTGGAGGTATGAAGAAATAGTTTGTGGTTGTTTTAAAGTCTTCAGGGTAGTGTGTTTTCAATATAGGTAGTCTGTACATCCCATTCGTTAGGCCTCCTTGAATTTTCCTTTTCATATACGTTACACCGTGTTCTAACTTCAAACTAGGTTATGCGGTTGTAGTTTATTCTTAAGCATGGAGAGGTGAGATTTTTATTGTTTTAAATATATATTAATAGCATAGTCTATAGGCATATATATAGTTTCATTTTCAGTTTTGTATTTCGTGATTTAAACGCGTATTACAAAACATGAAGTTAGCAGTAGAGAATATTTAATTGTAAGTGAGTGTGTAGGATGTCAGAGGTGATAGACTTGTTTCCACACTTTGGTTACTTTAAATTTTTAAAAAATTATATACCTCGTTAGTACAGTTAAATTATTTATACTGCTAATCGTTAAAAATACGCATTGCCACATGTGAACTCCGAACACAACGAAAATGAACACCGCTACGTCTGGACATTCCGGCCCTAATAAACTTGATTTTATCGAAAACGGAATTCATTTGCACAACGATGCTATTTTTATTTATCGGTTTACCCTTAAATTGTGCCTACCGATAAAACAACTTCGGTTCGCTCTAAACTGAAAATTTAGCAATAATTAGCTGCACGTATTCCACTAAAACTTATTTCGTCGAAAAAGAAGATCGTTTGAAAAATAAATCATTTCTAACGCCTATATATTATATCGAACAATTTACCGTGTGAGAAGCACGGGCTAAATTATAAATCCATCTATAAATTCCAAAACAATATTTAAAATAGTAAATTAAATTAAATATTCGACCACCAAAAATACGGAACGTTAGAACAAGCCACTTGGCCTTTTCTTTTTCTTTTGGATTGATGAGGGCCCTATGAGGCAAGTTGCGGTTTTAAAGGTCTCCCTGTACAAAGGAGGTTATGGTGAAAATTTTCGAAAATTTAGGGTGTTAGCCAAATTTTTGAAGAATTTGAAAATTCTCAGAAACTGTAAAGTTGAAGAATGGAAGCCAGAATGAAAGTTGAGTTGGTTAGTTAAACAACTTTCAGCTCCTTTCCTTTTCTAGGACGAAAAGATTTTAAGTAGGGAGATTGCAACAACCCGGATTTTCAGAACCAATATAAATTTTTTGTTTTAGCTATTTTAATGGATTTTGAATATTTAAAATGATTTATTTTAAATAATAACGACTAAAAATTTATTTTAATCGAAGTTAAAATGTATAATTTTATTTTAATTATATAATGAGCCTGAAATGGCGCGGTAGTTTGAAATTTTGATTTTAAAATTCAAATAAACATACAAAATTCAAAATAAATCAGATTTCAGTAAAACAAGAAATATTTGAATCTTTTTAATTATATCTTTCTAACGAATGTGAAAAACTGAGATTTCATAAAATAAATTGAAAGTTAGGTCCCATTTAAAATTTAAAATAGACGCTATGGAATTTATATATATATTTAATAGTGAAAATTAGGCTCACATCCCTATTTTAGTTTTAAATTAAGCGCACGTCCCCCCATACTTTCAATGCATATCCGGTCCCTAGAATTGAGGTGTCACTCCTTTTTTTAGTCTTCTTTTGCCTGTTGCCCCATTCGCTTCGCTTTTTCCCTATTTTGAGCAAAAAAAATGCGCTAGCCATTAAAAATAATAAAAAAATTCAATAAATAGGAAATATTCCAAAAAGCATTCGCCAAAAAAAAAGTGCATACTTCTGTGCAACTATTGCCTACAGTAGCATATATACATGTATATATATTCATATAGTGTATTTTTGTTGAAAATCTGGACCAATATATGCATACATGTATGCAATTATTAGCAAATAACTGCATACATGTATGCATACAAAGTTGAAATGAGATTCACGTGTTACAAAAAGTTGCATATATGAATGCAACTATTCTGTATATATGCATGCATATGTGCAACAAATTTAAAAGCGATGACGGCTTGTGAATATTCGCATGAATGCATGCATTTATTCTATACAACAGCACAAATGTGTGAAACAATGTCTGGAAACGGCGAATGCTTGAAAAAACATGTCAAATTTGAATATATGCATAAAAGGATGCGTATATTGTATTTTAGCTGCATACATGTATTCATTTATACTGCATTTTGGCGTAGCATTGAATTACAAGCATGAATGTATGCAACTGTTTAAGAATAGGTGCATCTTTTGATGCAAAAACCTACTATTTCGTTGTTTTTTGTGTTATTTTGGGTTTTGATGTGGTTTTTGATTGTTTTAACACAGGAATTTTTGGTGTGTATGTGTTTTATTTAATAATGATTTTTCGTGATTTTTTTTGTATTTTTTTGATGATTTTACGAAAAATAGGGACCTAATTTACATGAAAAGTTAGACTGGATGTGAGCCTAATTTTGAAACTTAATAGGGACCTGTGTCAAACGGACCCTATTTAATAAAATATAGCCGTTAAAAATAGCCATTTTGCAAACGACCTATGTTTTCAACGAAACCACTTTTGTTGGATCCAGAATGTCAAATTATTGCTATATGCCAATTTTCATAATTTTTAGAATTAAAATGTGAGCGTGGTGAATTTAAACGCGTTTAGTTAGTTTAGTTTGAATTTAATCAACTGGAAAATGACCAATTTTCAAACAGTCTCCAAATTTGATGAAATTTGTTTTGTTTGGACCGTATCATCAAAACATAGCTAGGTATATTTTTCTGTAATTGTCGGAGTTAGTATGTGACCCCAGTAAATTAAAATGTGCATTCAAATTCAATATATTGATTTATATTTTAATTTTGATGAAAATTGATCAAAACGATCGAATTGGCTTAGAAACATATTCCATTGTGTCTAGAATAGGGGTTATTGCCAGGGGCGATAGTTGTTGCGTTTGATTTTGGGTTCATACGAAATTTTCCCTTTTAAAAGATAATTAGAATAAAATATTATTTAAATAAATATATACACAATCGTTATTTCTGAAACCCTAGCTACCCCATTAATTTTCGCTGCCATACATGAAATAAACGATCGAAAAATGATTTCAAAATATGATATTTTTAAAATCTTACCATTTTAATATTATAATGATATAGAATATTCAATTCGGATTTTAAAATTAAGTTGAAGTTGAAATCGTTTTGAAATGAATTTAAAACGAATTTATAAAAGAATACTCAATTTTGATCTAAAATTGAAAATGAAGTTAAAATCATTTTAAAATGAATTTATAAACGATTTATAAAATACATTTTAAATGGAAATCGATGAAATATAATATATATATATATATATATGTATATATGTATGTATGTATGTATGTATAATGACCTAAATAGAACGCGCCGCACCGCGACTACTCGCGAATTTCGACCATTGGCTTCGAATTGACATTACGAGAGATCCGACCATCGGATTCTCATAATATAAGAGATTTCCAACGAATATAAGAGATTTGAAATCTAACGGTTGGATTTGGAATTATGTCCAAATCAAATTTTGGAAAGGGTCGCTGTAAATGCAGCTCGATGACCGTTTATGGAAACCAACTGAAAGGGCCTTAATAAAATTATTAAAAATATTAATAATCTGTGTAAAATCATAATAAATGATTTGGAAAGAATTTGGATAAAAAATTATATGTATGTAAAGATAAAAATACCATTTTATCAAAATGAACTAGTTATTAACTAGAATAATAATCCAATATTTTTAAAGAAATAAATTGTATTTGAAATGGTTTCAAAAATAACAAGAATTTTCCAATAAATTAAGTGGAACGGAAATAATCTTTGAAATATTTCAATGTTGGATTTCGTGGTTATACGGATATTGTTATAGGAATTTGGAAGATACAGATGTCGTTTTCCTAATACGATATCTGTTAGTTTCAGAATTTGATATTGAATATAAGCCGACATAATTTCTATTCAGATCCTTGTATTTAATATTAAATTGGATTTTGGGTTTGTCATGAACGGTGTCTTAAATAACACTGTTCTTAAACCCAGTTG
This sequence comes from Allium sativum, assembly GCA_030737875.1. Classification (NCBI taxonomy): domain Eukaryota; kingdom Viridiplantae; phylum Streptophyta; class Magnoliopsida; order Asparagales; family Amaryllidaceae; genus Allium; species Allium sativum. The sequence goes on from CM060924.1 coordinate 60,955,516, forward strand.
AGAAATGAATAAATCTTTTAATTAAGATTTAGTGAAGTTTTCCAATTAATTAATATTAAATTGGAATTGAATAAAAGAATGTGATTTTGGGTATGTCGTGAATGGTGTCTTCAATAAAACTGTTCTTAAACCCCGTATGAAAAGAATAAATCTTTTAATTATGATTATTTGAGTTTCCAGTTACATTTAGTAATTGGAATAAAATGGAATATGAATAGGGCTTATCGTGAAATGTGTTTTAATGACATTCGTTCTTTAACCCAATTAACAGTGAAATGTGATTTGGAATTTATAAATCTTCTTATTATGATTTAATGGAAATTTTCCAAAGTAAAGTTTTCCAATTTAATAAAATAAATTTGGACGGAGTGGAATTCGATTTGGTAATGATCGAAGTGAACTTCTGTGGAGGAAGACTGTTACTATATATGGAAATTAAAATGCTTTGTCGTTATTCCATTTATATTATTGCTCGGATATGGAAGTTTATATCGATTATATATATTGATATGTTTTCCATGAGGATCCCATAATTAATGGAATGTGATTTAGGGTTTATCGTGAACTATGTTTTAAAAGACATTGGTTCTTTAACCCAATTAAAGACAGGATTACATGGCTAACATTGTATTTTGAACTGTATTGTTGATCTCTATTAAATATATATATATATATATATGTTTGGCGGCAGATAATTTATTCTCTTGATTAACACCTTTCTCTGAGATATACGAGCTTAGATGTAATATGTTAACCGGCCATTTGATCCGGTTCGTAAAAGTACTCAAGACATGCTCGACTCAACATGACGCATGAAGTCAGGGCCAAGGGTGAAACTCGGGAAGCGCAGGAGGAAGGCTGAAGATAGATCACACCAACAAGGACCTCGCCACGTCACCATCATATTACCATGCCGACACCCTGGAAGAGCCGACGAGCCTCGACCAACGACCCTCACCAAACGCATTTCACGCCCAGCCGGGTTCGAAATTTCGTACGTGGTAGGTGCGAAATCTCACACCCTGCAGGTGCGGAATTTTGCACCCAGTAGGTGCGAAATTTCGCACCTCAACCCGGGCGCGAATTTTCCGAGGCCGAAGGCTGGAGGTACGAATTTTCTGTAGATGGTTCCTATTTCTACCTACTCCTACGTAACTCCTACCTACCCACTTCCTATAAAAAAAAACATGGTCGCACACTTCAAAAAGGTTGGATTCATGAGCTTTGAGACCTCCATAGAGCTACACTAATGGCATCTCCTCTTTGAGGAAGAAGAAGGGAAAAATTGTCCATTTTACTATTTCTTGCAAATATGACTATTGTGTATCATAGTCAACAAATGTAACGAGAGAATCTCAACCTTGTAATCTTTCAAGTGATTAATAAAATTCCAACAACTCTTCAAAGTGGACGTAGGCCCTCACAAAGGCCGAACCACTATAAATATCTTTTGTTATTTACAGCTTATGTTCTATTTTATGTTCTTGTCTATGCGATCATATTTATAATTCCTAGTAATTAGGAATCTTTGGTGTTTACGACATTTTTTGCCATCAACATTTGGTGCTTTCACTGAGAGAACTTGGACATTTCGTTTTTCTCGCACGTTACCATCTCGACTTCTCTAAGCTTAAGGTTCCTTGCTTAACTTGCCGTCAAGTCCGCTTATGATGGTTAAAAAGTCAAAGAACGCAATGATCGGCTCTTCAGCCGCAGCCGAGGCCGGTACATCCCAACAACCTCAACCGGTGGATATCCTGGCCATTGAAGAAAGTAAACCTCCAGTTGCAGACCCCAAAGTGCCGGCAACCCAAGCGCAAATCCTCACTCTTAATGAAAAATATGAAAATACAACTGTCGAGCTTAATGAAGCGCTAAGGAATAACATCGACCTTATGCGGCAATTTCAAGAAAATCAGCGCATCATCACTCGACTGCAATTAGCTCGGAACAATGCTCGACCCTGACCACCGACATGGGAAACTTCTTCTTTTGATTCGAGGGGCCCGCACCAAAGAAGGAGGTTTAGTCTCGTTAACAACGTCGCCGTCCAAACAAAACGCCCTCGACAATGGCAATGGGTATGGCAACGGCGACCGGACCACGGTTACCTATAGCGAGGGCACCCAATATCGAGACCATTCTCGCTTAGTCATGAATGAAGGACCCGCTCCTACTAATCAACCTCCTCCACGACAAGACTCAACGGCCGCCCGTCGAGATGATGAACCTAACCAACTTGCTCCACATCATCACGCACACCAGGATTCCATTATAAATGTCAAGGACATGGAAGAAGACGATCTAGACATCCACCCTAGAAGACGCCCTCGTGCCAGAACTCTGGAACCTTGCCAAAACCCATGGGTCCCGATGGCGAACCCCCATCCGACCTACCTTCCCGACATGGTCCGAAGGATTATGAGGGGGATGCGAGGGAATGTACATGATTCATGGGAAGCGCACATTAGGCGCAACCCTTTCACTCGAAGAGTTAATGAGGCTAAATGGCCGTGACGCTTAAGCATTCCGCAAATGCCGCTCTACGACAGCACCACTGACCCTTGTGCTTTCCTAAACCACTATGATTGACAAATGGACTCAAGCAGAGGTGACAATCCAGTCAAGTGCAAATGCTTTCCAGTCTTCCTGTCAGGAACCGCTTTGTTATGGTTCTCTGGCCTTCCTCAAAATTCCATCAACAACTTCGGCCAATTAGCGATGCAATTAGTTAAGCAATTCAGGATGCATATCCCGATTCCGAAGAATTCCCTCACCCTTTCCAACCTATACCAAGGGCCCACAGAGTCGCTCGAAAGCTACCTTTCTAGGTTCAACATTGCCCTCGCCGAGGACGAGGATCCGGATCTACGCACCATACTTTTTCAGCTAGCTAAAGGTGTCCTTCCTACTTCTGAATTTGGGGCATGAATCGACCGAAAGCAACCGAAGAGCCTTGAAGCTTTCTATGAGAAAGGGGGGCAGTTCTTATGCCAAGAAGAAGCAAGAAGGAACCGCATCTCCAAGACCAGTAGCCCCAACATCCCTCGAGCGGACACCGCTAATAACCGTCCTGGGGGCGAGATGCGGGAGGAATCTACAATCCAAACACGGGGGAAGGACCTCACAGACAAAGACCAAACCTTGAGGGGCAAGGTGGCCAAAGCAATAATCAAGTCCAACTGGAGCCAAGGAAGCCAGGCCCTTATCAAGCTTACGAGACATACACTCCGCTGAATGAAGATACGGAAACTATCTACCTAGAGACATGTAACACTTTTCCGTACAAGAAACCCCGTGTCAGGGAGTCAACCGATTCCATGAAGAATTCGGGGAGATATTGCCGATATCATGATATGTATGGGCACAACACAAATGAATGCCGCCAGCTAAGGGATGCAATTGAAAAGCTTATCCGAGAAAAGTGGCTTCAACAATACATTCAAGAGTCCTTTCCCCCCAAAACTAATCCCAAACCTCCAACGCTGACTCCTCAGACGGCCGCCAAGACAGCCCCGGGACCATCTAACACGAAGCGAGGAATCGTGATCAAAACTATATGCGGCGGGCCTGGCCCCACGCATGACAGCTTCCGAAAGATGGAGGAATATGTGGGGTCCATTAAACATGCAACCTATGAGGCTTGCTCCGCTCCTGACGAGTCTGTCCCGACCAAGCTCTAGAAAACCATGTGGGACGACATTATCTTCAATGGAGGGGAGTCCACAGGAATTGAAATCCCTACCATCGATCCTTTTGTTATCACGGCCCAAATTGGCGCTACAACTATTCGAAAAATATTGATCGATTCAGGGAGCTCGGTCAACATCATCTTCAAAGCCGCCTATGACCAGATGAAGTTAGAGGCAAGGGATCTTAAACCATGCCATTCCACGATCCACGGGTTTAATGGTGCATCCAGCTGTACAGTAGGGGTCATCGACCTACCCATCGAGCTCAGTACGGGGTATCGGTACCAAGGCTGAATCGTCACCTTTGAGGTTATCGACATCATCTCGCCATACAACGTCTTCCTTGGACGTCCTTTCCTCATAGAATTTCGTGTCTGCCTATCGCCATGGTCCCTCCTAATGAATTTTCCAACAGAGAACGGGATCGGAACAATCAGAGGCGACCAAGTCAATGTTAGAGAATGTATGCAATAGAATGGAAGAACACGCGCAATAGGGATAAGGGAAAAGCAGCGCTCGTAGCCTTTTTCACCAAGACCGCCTCTGCATAGCAATCAGCGGCGTCTGGGCCCCGGCTCAGGCACCACTCCCGTCTTTCCAATGACCTCGATCCGAGGAAAGACGAAGAGCCCGAGGGAGAGAGGCCTACTTCGGTCAAGCCTACAGTAGATGTTCCTATCAGTCTCGACGATCCGTCGTGAGTATTAAAGATAATATCACACCTTCACCCAGCAGTCAAAGACGATATTGTGGATTTTCTAAAGGCTAATCTAGACGTATTTGCATGGACTCACTTCGACATGAAAGGCATAGACCCCGCAATCGCCTGCCATTCTTTATGCATAGACCCTACAATGCCTCCAGTCAAAAAAAGCGCTGCTTCCTGGGACTTGACAGATCCAAGGCACTCAAAGAAGAGGTAGATCACCTACTAAACAACAACTTCATCCGAGAGGCCGACTACCCTAAGTGGGTCTCCAATCTAGTTCTAGTCAAAAAGGCCAATGGTAAATGGAGGACGTGTGTCGACTTCTCTGATCTAAACAAGGCATGTCCTAAGGATATCTTTTCGCTCCCGAAGATCAATCGGCTAGTTGATTCAACCGCCGGATACCAATTGCTATCCTTCATGGACGCCTACTCCGGTTACAACCAGATCCCGATGAATCTTCGTGACCAGGACCATACCTCCTTCATAACCGACCTTGGTCCTTACTGCTATCAAGTCAAGCCCTTCGGCCTCAAGAATGCTGGCTCCATATATCAGCGGATGGTTAATCGGATCTTCAAAAATCAAATCGGGAAATCCATGGAGGTGTATGTGGACGACATGCTAGTTAATTCTGAAGTGTCTAGCGACCAAGTCCACGACCTCTCCGAAATGTTCGATGTCCTTCGTCGATACGACATGAAACTCAACCCTCTCAAATGTTCCTTTAGCCTCGCTTCAGGAAAGTTACTGGGCTTCATCGTCAATAGCTGGGGCATCGAAGATAATCCTGAGAAAATCCAATCCAATCGGGATATCCAAATCCCAGAAAATATCAAGGATGTTCAAAGTTTAAATGGAAAGGTGGCCACTTTAAGTTGATTCATTTCAAAGGCCACCGACAAGTGCATTCCTTTCTTCAATTTACTTCGAAAAGGGAAACATAACTTCAAGTGGAACTCTGAGTGCGTTTCCGCATTCAAGGAACTCCTGATCACTTAGAGCGACCACCCATCCTGTCTAAGCCTGTAGATCATGAGGACTTATATAATTTACTTGGCTGTATCTATGAAGGCAATAAGCTCGGCGCCAATACGGCTTGAAGACCGCACCCAACGACCTGTCTACTACATAAGCAAGCAATTGACGGGGGCAGAAAAGAACTACCTGAAGCTCGAAAAGCTGGCGTTCTGCTTACTGGTCCCCTCCCGGAAGCTTCGGCCATATTTCTAAGCTCATCCCATAAAGGTCTTCACCAACCAGTTGCTTCGTCCGGTTCTACATCGGCCCGAAGCCTCCGGTCGACTACTAAAGTGGAGTATGGAACTAAGTCAGTTCGAGATAACATTCATTCCCCGCCAAGCCATCCTCGGACATGCCCTCACCTTCTTCATAGTAGAGTTTACAGCCCCCGAGGAGACTTCTACAGAGGATACTGAGGCCCCCGACGATAAATGGAAGATATTAGTGAGCGGGTCCTCCAGCAACAAGTGCTTGGGAGTCGGCATTGTACTCATCACTCCCAAGGGACGCTTAATACACTACGCGCTAAAACTAAATTTCCCTGCTACTAGCAACGATGCAGAGTATGAGGTGCTAATAGCAAGGCTAAGGATCGCGATCAAACTCAAGCCGAAGATTATTCAGATTTTCTCCGATTCACAGCTCATCGTGTGCTAGGTGAAGGAAGAGTAACAAACTAATGGGGAATGACTGGCCCTATACCTAGCTCGAGTACATGAACTACTCACTCACTTTGACCACTTCATTATCACTCATATTCCGCGAGAGCAAAATCAAAAGATCCACAACTGTTGGGGTTCTCCCCCATTGAGGTGCTCAACTCCCCCAGTACCAAACCAACACAAAACAGTAAGGCCATGAGAGCCGACCCCGAGCCGGAATCTTGGATGATGCCGATCAAAAACTAGCTGCGATAGGGGATCATCCCAGAAAGTCGCAAGCGAGCGCTCACCCACCAGTCAACCCGTTATCTCCTTATGGATGGGGTACTCAATCGAAGAGGCTTCTCTGTCCCCTTACTCAGATGTGTGGCCCATGAGGACGCCATCAAGGTTCTAGTTAGTGTACATGAGGGAGAATGCGGTGACCACACTAGGGGGCAAACCATGGCCAGGAAGATACTCCGACACGGCTAATACTGGCCCACGCTTAACCAAGACGTCACCAACTATGCTCGCAAATGCGACAAGTGCCAACATTTCTCAAGGATCCCGAGAGCTCCGCCAACAAAGCTGATATAAATGACCAGACCATGGCCATTCGCCATGTGGGGAATCGACATCATTGGGACTCTTCCCATGGCCAGAGGTAGGGCACGATAAGCTGTCGTTGCTGTTGATTATTTTACCAAATGTGCAGAGGCCGAAGCCCTCGCCATAGTCACTACCGAGAAGATGATCAACTTCGTTGTACGCAACATCATCACTCGATATTGGGTCCCTCAGGCCATCATTTCAGACAACGGCACTCAGTTCGAGAGAGCAGAGTTCAAATACTTCTCTCAGCGACACGGCATCGAAAAAAGGTTCTCGACCGTAGCACACCCCAAGGCTAACGGACAAGTTGAGGCAGTTAACAAAGTTATCAAGTCCATCATCAAGAACCGCCTCGAGATGGTCGGGGCATGTGGGCAGATGAACTACCTTTAGCCCTATGGGCCTACCAGACAACCCACAAGACAGTGACTGGGCACACTCCCTTCGCCCTCGCCTACGTGTCTGAAACCATCATCTCCATCGAGCTCGAGCTTCAATCTCATCGAGTCACCTACTTTGATCCAAATACAAACCAAGACTTACTTTCGGGGTCACTCGACTTGCTAGAAGAAAAAAGGAACGAAGCCGATCTCCGAGCCGCTACCCAACAACAACGAGTCGCTCGGTACTTCAACTCTCGAGTCCTCCACAAGGACGTCAACATCAGCGACCTCGTCCTAAAACGGGTACTCCCTCTACCAACGGGCCTTGCTCCTCGTTGGGAAGGCCCGTACTCTATAATAGGAAGACTCAATAACGGAACTTTCAAGCTGGCGACCGTGGACAGAGCTGAACTACCAAGGGCTTGGAACAGTGAACATCTTCGCCGCTACTTCACATAACTTATTACATGGTTGTTTATGCTTTCCAACGATGTTTTGTGACAATTCAAGGCATTATAAAGGCTATTCATGCCAAAATTTACTAGTGGAGATGATGTTCATCTTTCTATCTCTTTATTTTGTGTTTACTTCTCGCGTGATATGTTTGATTAATTCTGACAGCTAGCTTTCTTGTAAACTACCGACCGCTGTGTCGACCTCTAGTATGGGGGTCGACACTGGCGTCCAGGCCGCGAGCCAACCTCACAATCTAACCCATTGGCACAAACCGGCACCCCGAGCACAGGAGACGGCAACGCTACTCGAGTCACCGGCCCGCGGCGCGGCCCAATATAAATAACCTCTAACTCGAACCTAGGTCGAGGATAAATCGTTCGCCCAAGTCCTACGCGACTTGGGGCCACACAACAGCCAGACGGGGCAACACAAAATCCCCCTGAACTATGGGAGATGGTCGAATCTTGGCGCAGCACCAAGATCGCCCCTTAAATCGTTACTTCCATAAAGCTCTCAAGGCTAAGGGGTAGCCCACGGCCACAATCGGACCCTACAGGCTGATGATCAGGGTTTCTCTTCGCAGGCGAAAAACGTTGCCTATAGGCTCGCCTCAACCCAATGAACAACGGAAGATCCTACACCGGATGGACCGCACAATGCGACGTCATACGCCTTCGCTTACACTTGGGATTAACCACGGGCAACCCAAATATAGCAGGGCACTTAGCCTGGCTTCGCAAACTACGGGTTTCCTGAGCTGAGGGAAACTTACTAGAAGCCTGCGCACTATCACTCCTCCCAGGAACCATCGATCCAAAGAATAACACTCATAATCGCTTTTTGTTAAGTGTAACGATAAGTAGGCTATGCAAGTACGGGACGCTCGAAAACATGGGAAGAACATCTGAACATTAAACAGAAAATGCGATCTTTACTAATTCATATTTCATTACAACACACACACACATTACAACTAACTACATAGCTAATATCTTTCTTTCTAATAACAGGGTGTACATGAGAACCACACCATGTCTTGAAAAACCAAAAGCGAGGGCCAAACTCGCGTAAGCTATCGGCCTACACTACCAAAATGAACACTAAACTTACACTTAAGCAAGTAACGTTAACCATGCTTCTTCTTCTTCTTGTCTTTGTGCTTCTTCTTTGCAGATTCGGCACTCGACGGTTCATCCTTCGAGTGGGGCCTTTTCCTGTCAAACCGGCCTTTTCCACTTCGGCTTCCTTTGGGAAGCGATCGACCCGTGAGAGGTTGGAAGACACCTCTTGTCCTCCCTATCGCCGTTGGAAATCTCGGTGACATCAGCAAGGGCAATAGGCGGCACAGGCTTGAGGGAACCCCCGGCAGCAAGATCTACCACTGCAGCAATCACCTCCGAAATCACTTTCTCTTCTCGCTCAGCTTTTTCCTTGGCTTCTTTAGAGGCATGTCGCTCAATAAGCTTTTAGGACTTGAGCTTTGGATCACCGACCCTAGGTTTTTCGCGAGTTTCAAGGGTCCTTCGCTGAGCCTCCTCATCCTCTCGCTTCTTGTGATCCTTGTGAGCTGCCCTCTTCCCCTCTGCTTCGTTGTCAATATGATCCTAGGCTATAGTCACAACAGCCATCTTTGCAGTATCCTCCCTGGTCTGTGTTACAACCTCCTGCCTTGTATCTTCATCCTGCCCCAGCTTTTCCTACACCAGGCCTCGAGCAGTCACACTTTCCCCGTCTACCTCCTCTCCTTTGTTGATAAGGCCTTCATAGAGGCTGGGAGTCATCCTTATCCCCGAGAAGGTATCAAGGTGATCTCCGCTCTCTCCGAACCGTATCCCCTCGAGTCCTAGCCCAGACTCGGTCACTTAGGGAATCGCAGGGGCAGGGTCCAATGATGTAGTTAATCCAGAAGGGACTACACAATAAAAACACAATCTTTCAGTCTGCAAACTTGGTAATCACGTCATTCTCAGGGATGCACTCTAAAGGGAATTTACCTCCGGCCAAGGATGGCGTAGGAAGAACAGGAAGGGCAACCGGTGCAACAGGCAATGTAAATCCAGTCTCCCCCGGCTCTAGATGCTCAGGATCATGCTCGGTCAAAACCTGAGCTAGAGCTGTCGGGTCAATCGCTGTGACCGACCCAGGAGCGGATGACCGATAAGAACTTCCCTCTATAGGATCCTTCGCTACCACAATGCTACTAGGCATGATTAATTTCCCCTTCTTAGCAGCAAGCCTCTCTAACCTCTCTCTCTCCGCATCCTCAAGCATCAACTTCCTACCCTCCTTCAACTTCTTGCGCTCCTCCTCAGTAAAGAGGTCAATCATAAGTTGTCGCTCGTCCAAGGTCCCAACATCCACTCGGCGCAAGAAGGCCTCATACGGAACTAACTTATCACAGGTTCGACCTAGCTCATGGGAGTACTCGTCCATCTGAGAAATTCCATGGAATTTTAGGACCATAACAAGCATGTCCTTAATATCTTCCTCCACAGATGACTGTTCCCGATACTCTGCATCCGCTAGCTCGTCTCTTAATTGCTCCACCTTTATCTGGAACTCGGCTTTCAATCCTTCTACGGTGCCTAACACATCCCGATTGCTAGGTTCCGTGTCCTCCTTAGCCTTCTTCGCCGCCTGAAGCTCCCTCTTTAAGCGGTCATTCTCCGCTTGTAAAGCTTTATTATCCTCCTAAAGCTGGAAGAACTTGGCATTTTCTCTCTCCAAGGCAATGCAAGCCTGGTCCACCTCAGCCTTTTCCTTCTTCAATGTCATGTTCTGGGTGGCTAAGTCGGCTATAGTCTCTGTGAACACGGAGCGAGAATCATCGGCCTCCTTTTTTAGCGTCTCGTACCCCTGCTTCAGCTCAGCTGAAAGACCACAACACCCGTGAGCCAGTGTTTAAAGATACAAAATCAAAAAAACTTCTAATAAACAGGAGGGGAGGAGGAAGAGGAAGACCTACCAATTTCCGTATTCAAGTTAGCAACGGAAGTCTTCTCAGCATCAATGGTTAGTTGATGGTTCAGGAGATGCAGATACGTGGCCTCCACATGCATACATATCTCTCCAAATGCCCTATTTGGAACTAGGAGAATATCAGGGAGAGATTGCAGCTCATTCAAATAAAGTCAAGGGAAATGATGCTTCAATAACGCTTTCTTCTCCTCTAGGGAAATCTCTTGAACTTGAGGCTCCGCCAAATTTTGCTTTTCTACCATAGTCGCCTTATCCGACCTCGACTGGGCAACCAGTGGCTCTCAATCCTTTAAGTTTGAATGGGAGCCAACGTAGCAGTAATGAGCGGAGTTGTTGACGACCTACGTCTCGAACCTCCTAGATCAAGCCATTAATCTCCTCTGGACACCCGAATCGGACGAGAAGGTGGAGGAGTCAGGAAAGATCGAGACCTGTTCATGTGATGACTCCTGCTACCGCGACCCCGTGGCGGCGGAACAACACCATATAAGCTGGCCCCCCTCTTGAAGGAGCTGATAAAAGCACTCTCGGGGTAATGGCGGTCGCTACGACCTCGTCCTCCACTACCTCTGGCCACGTCACATGTCAAAGAAATGAAGCAATATCAGTCAAGCAACGCATGCAAGAAATCTTTTATGCGATGTGGTGTTTATAAGTGTATGCCTTAAGTGCTCTCTCAACAGACCATATTGTTTCCCCATCGAGGGGGTTAGCCCCTCCGCGACATGAGCTAGATCCTCCATACTAGCTGCGCTCGGCCATGGAGACAAGTCCACAAGAACGGTAACCAGACCAGCAAACTGATGCACTTTCTCAAGGGGGGCGATAGCTTTTAGAGAGGTCACAAGAGAATGAGGACTAGCCAATGCTTCTTCCCCCGTCCCTCACATCGGTGGTGGGACAGAAGCGTCGGAAAGCCCCTCATCCCGAGCAGCCATCTCCGTGCTACCACCAACATCTTCTTTAAACTAACAGCCTTTTTTGGTCCAATCCCAGTAGGAGCTATCTTCCTCTTCATAACGGAAGCAGCAGGGCCTTCCTTCGCTTTCCATACTAATACACCACTCGCCACCGCAGGCCTGATTATGGCCTTGTTGGCCGGAAGCAACCCAACATGCTAAAGGCAGTCCTGATCTACCACAGTATCCGTCTTACGGGGGTCTTCAGGGATTGCTCGGAGGGCATCGAGACGTTGACGATACTCATCACCAGTAGGCGCCTCAGGATTTCCTACCACAATAAGAAAACAATGTGACGTGGAACCCAACAACGTTATAAGAAGAGATCGAAGGTACTCACTTCCTTGTTTCCACCTCCTCGCAAACCCGGGAGGGCATCGAACGAAGAACCAATTGTACTTGATCACGGAGGGCCTAGGCTACTTTCCAACAAAGAATCTAGTAGCAAGAGATGCCTCCAAGAACCATTGGGAGGACGATCCACCCGTTGATTGCCTAAAATGAAAGAGATACCTAATGTCTTCTTCGGTAGGGTCCCAGGGTGGAAATTCTCCGTAAAGAACACAAGTACCCAAGAGCGAAGAATAAGCGTTCAGTTGTAGGTGTGAAGAGGCAAGGCGGAAGTATAATAGCATTTCCCGAATAAAATCATTGGCTGGGGCATGCACCCCATAAAGAAAGTATGTCAATTCCCAGTAGTAAAGCTCTTTGGCTGCGCATGCGTCCTTCCGCTCATTCCAGGGGCATGAGCATCTCCGTTCATGATGCTAAACCGCAATGTCAATTTCCTAACTGTCATGGCATCCAAACGTGACGACACCAAGTCTGGTGGATTGTCCAAAATAACTACATCAGGTAGCATGTCCGCAGCTGCTAGGGCAGGCGGCTCGACACCATCCATAATGTCCACATTTTCCATCTCGGCATGTACGATTGGAGAATGTAGCCTCTCAACATGTTCCCCGCGGTCCGACACCTCAGGCGAGCTCCCCGACTGGGAAGGAACCGACTCTTCGGTAGTCTCAATCTCGCTGCTTCCGGAGATGGCGTTGTTCGTAGAATCAGAAGAGTGAGATGATGGCGGGGAAGACTCGGCTTCCATAAGTTTCCCATTCCTCGATCTTGTTTGCATGGTTCTCTATACTTTGATACACCAGTATTAGATATCACAGTGAGATAGCCTATACCCCTCGCGTTGGTGAATATTAAAAGTGTGTGCGGTGTCATGCAAAAATCAGAATGTACATAGAAACTTAAAAGATCCTAACATTTCGGTCACAATCCAGATATATGTCCTATCCTATGGGAAAGATTCGAGATCCTATCCGTATAGTTATCAACGTGCGCCCTGATACACTCATGCAAAGGCCGAATATAATCCTGAGGGCAGGTAGTCAGGAAATCAAAGTACGAAGTGGGGAAAGTCAACATCCGGCCAAGGCAGTGCGCCCGAACCTGCCCTGGGGCTTGAAGATTCAAACACCTAAGGTTTGAAAGTCCGAACCCGGATGTCTCGAAAACTCGAACCTCTAAGGGTTTGAAAATTCAAAACATGGATGCTCGAAAATTCGAACCCCTCAGGTTCAAAAATTCAAGCCCCTAGTGGTTCGATATTTTAGACCACCGTGGTTTGATAATTCGAACCCCTCAGGTTCGAAAATTCGAGCCCCCGACAGTTCGACATTTCGGACCACCGAGGTTCGAGAATTCGAACCCTAGGGAGTCGAAGACTCGAACCCCAGGGTATCGAAGGTTGGAATCCCCAGATTTCGAAGATTCACACCCCAGAGTGTCGAAGATTCGAACCCAACAGGGTTCGGAAGCTTGAGCCCGAAAACTCGAAGTTTCAAACCCTGCAGGGGTCGAAGCTTTGAACCCCATCAGGTTCGAATCTCCGAACCTCACACATCAGGCTCGAGATGTCAAGCCTCCTACAACCGTCACACCACGACCTCCCTTTTCCTTTCCTCCTTCGACCCAGTCCATTACCTAAAAATATTTTTTCGAAAGGGTCGAGTAACGAAGATTTCAGAATAGTGGCAGCTAACGACGTAAAATAGGAGAAGGAAGAAAAAATAATGGCGGAGGGGCCTATTTATAATTAAAAGGGAAAAGTCCCTTCATATTTCGACCCTAGGCTCGAAACTTTGAACCTACTGGCTCGAAATTTCGAATCTCCAGGGTTCGAAATTTCGAGCCTCGGGTTCGAAGCTTCAAACCACGACGGTTCGAAAATTCGAGCCTTTACAGTTCGAAATTTCAAACCTCACTAGTTTGGAATTTCGTACCTCAAAAAAAATCCTCTAGACCATCACGCTTGCACACGCCTATTCCCTGCAAGTGTCTAATTGCCTAAAATGCGCAACGATGACACCATGCAAATACCTAGCAACGCGTGTGCGACACCAAACCAAAAGCGACTCGCTCACTTTTCCAAAACGAGTGAGCCTGCTAGCTAACATATTTTTTCTAATAACTTCCAGGATGAATCCTCAATCCAACTATCATCCAAACTTTCATTCCAAAGCACATCACGTCAAGACAAGACATCAAGACAAGACATACTTTGGGGAGAAAATGTTAACCGGCCTTTCGGTCCGGTTCCCAAAAATACTCAAGACATGCTCGAGTCAACTCGACGCATGAAATCAGGGCCAAGGGAGAAAATCGGGAAGTGCAGGAGGAAGGCTAAAGAGGGATCACACCAACAAGGACCTTGCCATGTCAACATCACGTTACCACGTCGACGCCCCAGAAGAGACGACGAGCCTCGAACAACGACCCTCGCTAAATGCATTTCACGCCTAGCTGAGTGCGAAATTTCATACCTGGTAGGTGCGAAATCTTGCACCCTGTAGGTGCAAAATTTCGCACTTAACAGGTGCGAAATTTCATACCTTGCAGGCACAAAATTTCGCACCAGGCAGTTGCAAAATTTCATACCCTGTAGGTGCGAAATTTCGCACCCAGCAGGTGCGAAATTTTGCACCTCAACCCGGGTGCGAATTTTCTGAGGCCGAAGGCTTGAGCTACGAATTTTCTACAAATTGTCTTTATTTCTACCTACTCCTACCTAACCCCTACCTAACCACTTCCTATAAACACCCCATGGCCTCACACTTCAAAAGGGTTGGATTCTTGATCTTTGAGACCTCCATAGAGCTACATGAATGGCATCTCCTCTTTGAGGAAGAAGTAGGGCAAAATTGTACATTTTACTATTTCTTGCAAATATGACTATTGTGTATCATAGTCAACAAATGTAACAGGAGAGTCTTAACCTTGTAATCTTTCAAGTTATTAATAAAATTCCAACAACTCTTCAAAGTGGACGTAGGCCCTCATTGAGGTCGAACCACTATAAATCTCTTATGTTATTTAATGCTTATGTTCTATTTTATGTTCTTGTCTCTTCGACCATATTTATAATTCCTAGTAGATACGAATCTTTGGTGTTTACGACATTTTTGCCGTCAACATTATATATTGGCAGAAATCAGTGGTACGATGTAGATTGTCGATGTGGCATGTTTGATTTCCCAAAGTTAAATAATCATACTAATGAATTTTTTGGGAAGATTAAAACTAAGTAGAGTTTTAATGAATCATTAATTATATTTAAATGTGACTGTGATAATTTAAATTGTCAAATTTAGGAAATGATCGAGAATGGAGTATCACCAGTTTTACTTCAGGCGATAGTTAAATCTAGATTTGAACGTGAAATGTTAATTAATTTTACCAATAACACCGTGGTGTTAGATTTGGAGTGCAACCAGTTTTTCTCCATGGGATGAATAGGTTAGGATTGCGAAATTAAATAAATGATTACTTCGGAATCCCGACTAGTCGATAAACCTTAATATGGTTTGAATTGATATCCAAAGGAAGATTAAAGAATAAATTTAAAGAATTTATCTTTGAAAAAATTAATAAGAACCTTTCCTGTAACACCCGCATTTTTTAATATAATTAAAAATATGTAAAAATATCTGTATATGCATAGATAGGTAAATAATGTGATGTATGATGAAAAATTTATTAATATATGGAAGAGAAGGAAAAATTAATTCATAACAGTGTACGTAACAGAGAAGATAATAAAATAAGTATACATATTTTAAATATCAGGAATTGAGTAAAACGGACATCACCATTGCGTTCATCTCGGAATTCTACTTGGAAAAGAGTCTTAAGTTTTCGAAAATCGGACTCCGTATGTAAGAGTTATGGCCTTTGGAAGATTAAACAAACATTCAGAATTTACATAGGAAAATACCCAAGCAGGTCGACCTACCCAAGGAGGTCGACCTGGGTGTCGACCTACCTAGGAAGGTCAACCTAGGGGTCGACCTTAGTGTCGACCTCCCCCTGATTTTTTTTAGATCTGGGCGGTGACGATTTTTGGTGTGCTGGACGGACCGGATGGCTTATAGAGCGATCTAATGGCTCTAAAAGACTCTCTACACCTATAAAATAGTGCCTAGACCTAACCTAATTCATAAACAAATCCTTCTGACACCTCCATGCCACCAAACTTCAAACAAACATGGCTGCCGCCCCAAAACCCTAAATTAATTTGCAGGTTCTTCATCAACTTTGGAGTTTAATCAAATCAAGTAGCACAGTTCTTTATCAACAATTTATGCTCCTCGCCAATAATCAAGTAAGAAGATTAAATCAGCGTTCTACATCAAGGACAAATCACTTATTTCTCCAATCCAGTCAAAATGAGTTGATTTGAACTATATTTGTTGTATAATATTGCTTCTGTCATTTACCATTCCCCATAATGAATATGATGATAATTTAATAAGATCAGTTATTTTATTTATGCCTACGTTTGAGTTCTCTCCTTTTTATTCTTCCCCCTTTTTATTTTTGGATCTAGGTTATCTCGAACCTATACGAAATATTATTATATATGCGTACGATTGAAATATGGGAATATTGGGGCATAATTTATCTTATGCAATCGAGGAATATAACCTGTAATTTGGGGATTGTGGCATAACAACTATTATTGCAAATATTGGGACAATTGGCGAATTGTACATTGGGATTATTCAATGAAATAAAGTCGAATTGGGGATTTAGGAGCGTATTTCAATAATGAATCTCTGGGTAAGCTTTGGAAACATGAATCTATGCTTAATAGTGCACAATTATGAATTTTGATTTATGATGTTAACATGAAATTGTGTAAATTTAATTGGAACTATTGGATATGGAATTGGTGAAATTTATTTGTGACTTGAAAAGTTAGCCTAGAGGGTGAATTAGTTTATATGTATGAACGTGGGAATGTTCGGATATATATATATTCGGAAAATATTGATTATATGAAATTGGGGTGTAATTGGATATTGGAAATTGGCATGTTTGGGTATGAATAACAAGGAATTGGTGAATTTGGCAAACTATTATGTAATTGGCGTTCATTAACAATCGAGGAATATAATTTGATATTGGATAATTTGGGTAATATGAAATTTGGCTAACTATTATGTAATTGGCGTAGTGAATGAAAAATTGCAAATAGGCATAAAAATGAAATGTAATTAAGTTGAATTTGTAACATATTACATGAATTTGGGGTGTGGTTGAAAGACGATTGTTAATGAACGCCTATGACACGAGGTTAGGCACGTTTGTGGTGTAAGACTGCCCGGCACCGCCCGACAAATCTAGTAACCACAAGCGGACGTCTAATGTGAGAGGTCAACGACAAGAACTAGAGGCGTAACAGTTTATGACACGAGGTTAGGCGCGTTGTGGTAAAAGTCCGCCCGGAGCCGCCCAGCAAATCCAGCAGCCACGAGCGGACGTCTAACGTGAGAGGTCATACATCGTTATGGCATTAAAAATAAATTAAGAAGTACTAACCATGATAAGACATGTGGGTGACATGGGTATGGTTAGAGGGTTAAGTAGGTGATATAAATGACATGTAAAGCATGACTAATGTGTACTTAACCGTTGTAATACATGTGATGTAAAACATGACTAAGGTAGACTTGACCGTGGTAAGACATGTGTAAGATATGGAAACTATAATAAAGGGGGTTAAGTGGAACACGGGTGACATATGAAACAAAATTTAGATATGCTTAACCAAACGGGACCCGTGACGGTATCATAAATTAATTGACTTGAGTAAAGTTTAAGTAACGGGTTAAGTAAATGGAAGGGTTAATTAAAATCTAAAATTAATGACAAGAAATGGGGAATGATAAATAACCTATTATGAATAAACTTGAATAAGGCAAGAAAGGATAATAGGTGGAAATTATAACTTATGGGACAAGATAAGTTATAGGAAACAATAAGGAAGTTGAGATAACTTATATGTAAAGATATACTTAAATTAAGTGGTTTGGAAAGGAGAAATGCGAAATTAAAAATGATATAAGTTATATGAGTGGAAAAGAAGTAAATTAGAATCATACATGTTGGTTGGGTTGAGTAATTCTCTGGGTGCCAGTCTGATGTTGATTTCGGTCTTCGGGGCTGGTGTTTAGACGGTTATTCTCCTAATCAGTATGTATATGGTATAAGGCATACTTAACTATGAATTAAGTATAACATGTTGTTGTAACCCAAAAAGGGAATAATTTATGAAATTGGAAAATAACATGTTGTGGGCTTGTTAATGGACTTAAGTGGGTTAAGTATAAATTGAATTAATAAGCAAAGGTAACTTGGTGAATATGAAAAAAAAGGAAGTTAATGTGAATAACCAAGTTAAATGAGAAAGTTGACGAGGTGGCACAAGCATGAAATAAATGGTTAGACTTAGGGTCTAATGACATATAAAACTAAGGCGCTTGAAGCAGTCTGTACGTTGTAGATGAATAACCCAACGAGGTAGATCATGATGGTGTCATAAGGCACGAGGACAACGCACATTCACTATTTTGGCGGCTCCAACGGATTGGAAGGGGAACCACGCGGCTTCCTGAGACGTTAAAGGTGCTCCTGGTAGTCCTTTGTAGTGGTTTAGCTTCGGGCTAGGATTACAGAGGTTGGGTCTGCGCGGAACTACCAGGTAGGTGGGCCTTGACTGCACAAGTAGGGGGCAGTTAGAATGTTGTACGCGGTGGCATTAAGGGTGGTTCGGCGATTGCCTCAGGCGGAGGTGGAGGGTCAAGACCAAACTATAGGAAGATCGTCGGACGCTTTTCACCAGCAGCCTAAGGAATCCGAAAAGACTAGATCTATCCCCTAGAGATCGTTAACCTTTGCTATCAAGGGACGGGTGCGGGGAGACCCTACATGGATGTTTAGATTGTTTGCTTGTTAGGGGTGGCCGCTTAGCTCGTGTGGTCTTTACTTGTTGAGGGAGGGGCTGAGGTGGGGCCATAGACACAATAGGAAAACTAGACCCGAGGGATATCTGTACATTGGACACTCTTAGAAGCGGGCCCGTACAGATATAGAAAAGCTCCCGACCGAGTTCCGTGTTTTCTGGTTTAGCCCTGCCACAGAACTTGGGTGCACAAGTAGAGGTTATGTGCAGTAGAAACATTGAGTACGATTGATGATACGTACGTGGGAAGTCTAGGTACAACCATGTCTTCTCTGGATGGTGTATCGTAGACTAGAGGGCATTATTCGGTGATGGAACCAAACTCGATCGAATATTTCGAGGATAGTAGTCAGTATGCTTACGTAGCACAGCGATAGTGGTTCTATGCGGATGTAGCATTGTACATTACTATGGCATAGGATGAGGGACTACGCATATTACTGTGGCGGTACGGAGGAGACCGTGCGAGTGGGGTATCATGGGGTGTACCTCAGTTTGGGGGTAGCTACATATACACTATATTAGGTTAATCTACTACGGGCTAGATGGGTGTGACGTGTGTGTAAGCTTTGAGTGCTAATAACACGTATAACCTAATAAATAAGAAAGTGTAATTGAACGGTATCTGTAGGATTATTCAAGAAGTGTAGTTTAAATTCATTCACACAGAACTTATGTTCTGACCCCTTCCTCATAACATTCGCAGGTTAGACAGAGACTTTTAGCTTTGGGAATACCGATTTAGCAGTATTGTGATTAAGGTAAAGCTATGTTTTAAATATAGTATATTTTACTCCTTCCGCTGTGAGGTGTTTTCCGAACTATGACATATCTCTTTTCTATGTCTTTTTCTACAGGATACCAGAGCAACCAACTCGGGTTTCGGTGGATTGGATTTTTGAAAAAAAATTCGGTCTGTCAGAATCTGGGTGGTTACATTTCCCTAATGATGAGAATATTTGAACAAAAGAATATTCTGAATTGGAATGAGGCGTATGTTGTGTTTTTATAGCACTTGTTTATAAAATACGTAAATTATTCAGAAAGGTCGGGTTTATACCCATTCTGAATAATTGATTCGACAATACATCGACGATGAAGACGGTGGTTGAAGACTAGAGTTCTTTACATCATTTGGATGATTACTGATGTCTTGATTGGGCTGTACACCAAAGACAAGGTAATAAGTGGTGATCGTCCATATGTACTTGGAGATCAACCGGATATGCGAGGACCTCTCTCCTGTATTGGACATATGGGACGAGGAATAAGGTGCCTCCGGTTTCGTTCAAACCCAGAACGAACTAGTAAATGGATGTGTGTCTGACATTGGATTTTATTCTATGTTGATTGATTTCTATTAAATATATATATATGTTTGGTGGCGAAGAATTCGTTTTCTTGCTTAACACCCTTCTCTAAGACGTACGAGCATAGAGGTTATATATCGATAGGCACCAGTCGCATGGCGTGAATTTTTGGTGTGGCATGCTGAGATGCAAATGATCAAGGCTTTTGTTGAAAGGCACAACCTTGTGGTTATTGTTCAAAGCATGATTTTAAATAGCATAGCTTTGTGTAGCATTAATTCGCGAGCCTCACATCCAGGTATAAACCAAAAACGGGATAGTGACCGCATAGAAATGGACATATGTTAGTTCTAGCTACGAGTAACGTCATGGTATGGAGCCCCTATTTTTCACACAGGCAGCTAGTAGTTTTGGTTTGCAGATATTTCCTTCCACAGGATCTGGATTACAACTGGAGCAATATTCGGAAAGCACTGTATCCGTGTATTTCATTCAGTCGTGTTAATCGTTGTATTTATTTATTTAAATTTCCGCTACTATGTATTTTAATCTCTGATATTTTTCTGATGTATATTATTTATTCATACTCAGTTATATTCTTGTACCCTGATGAGAATTGTTGTATCAACATTGAAATGTTCTGTTGTTTATGTTCTGATTTGTCGTGTTCTCAACTCAATCCGGGCTTTCATGTAAGGGTGAGTTTGGGTCATTATAGATTTTATGGATTTGAAACTAGAATGGAACAACTTTCACTGAGCCATATACATTGCTGATAGTAGAGTCGTAGGATTTGGTAATGAACAAGTTATTTCGCATGGTAATTAGATCACCCATAAGAATTGTTTGCATGTCCTCTTCACATGTCAGTAGAATCATAAAGAGGACACCATTATTCTGACTTTCACCGATCTTTTCAACTCCTTATGGATTTCAATTTATCCACGACCTCCGTAAAGGACAAGGGTTTGTCCAAAAAAAACCAACAAGTGCTTCTTTCCAAACAAATTCCCCTGCATCGACAACTCTAAAGTGTGATTCATTACATTGTTAGTAAAAATGGGCCTTGTGTCAATGGGGATATACTTTCCTGCATTTCGTGGTTTATGCTTGAAAAGGGAAGTCCATTCCTGTTGATATTTCTTGTTAGAGGGAGCTGAAATTGGAAATTGAGTTACGATTTGCGGAGGAGGATCGGGAGGTGCAAGCGGCGGATTGGGCAGAGGAGAAGTGGTAGGAATGACTAGTTGTTAGGTCGAGGAAGAGGGCGGGAAAGAAGGAGTACTGTGTCTGCTATTAAAGTGTCATTGATAATTGTGTGATATTTGAATTCAAAATGGTTGTGATTTCTTATAAGGGAATTTAAAATTTTGGAATATCAAAACTTCGATTTTTTTAAGTAGAACTTCTAGTTATTTTCTAAGAAATCCCTTTTAAAATCATTTTTAAGATCAATTCAAACAATATTGGGATTATTTTTATCGAAACTATTTTCAAAATGTATTTCATCACCATACTTACTTAGTTCCAATCAACTTACATTCTAACAAAGTTTTCTCAAAACTATCTTTTCTTAGTTTTCGATTTGCCAGTAGGATTATATTAACTAGTCTTCTATTAAATGTTGATTTTGACTTAATATTTATATCGAACACCTTATAGTCAAACTATGAAACTTAATTCACAAGTGGTTTGATTCCAATACATTTAAATTATTAATAAATGTCTATATATTAATAGAACATAAATTAACAATCAACACACAATAGTTAATGCTCCTAAACTATTCGAGGATGACATATCAAACAATAATGATAAATATTTAATACTGTCATTAATGAACACCAATTTATAATTATATCGTTTTAAAAATTATTTATTTATATACGTATAAAATATATCCAATGTAAAATATTTCATTTACCAAAATTTTCAAAAACCAATTCATATCTACTTTCCTTGTTCAATTGTTTAGAAATACCTATCAACCCCATGGCACCCCATATCTCGGCCAGAATTCATAAACAGCTCAATAGGCTAATTAACACAATACGTTTTTATAACACTAATGAATATGCTCTCATATATATATATATATATGTATGTATATATATATATATATATATACACACACGCACACACTAGCAAACTCATTTAAGGTTCTCGATTACCCAATTTTAACGAGTTACCCCACTAGAGCTAAGGTTCTCGCCTAACCTTTAGCTCTGATACCAAATGTAATGACCCGCCTTTTCGACCATTGAAAATCGACATCAAATACGACCACTATATTTCAATGTTAAACAATCAATCATCGTAAACACAAATTGTTAGGGTAAAAAAAAATAAAAAGGAAAGAACAGGAGAAATGCAGAATCTCACAACGGATTTTACGACGTATAAAAATAATACTGACGGATGAACTATTACTCCAAGATACAAAGCATATCAGAGTTAAAAACAAATCCTACCAGCTGGACAGTTAAAAAATTCTGACCTTACAAATGCTGATAGTTAAAATTCAATACAACGAAAATAAATTAATGCAACAGGCAAACCTCCAACTCTACTTTATGAGCTCCATGTCTAACAGATGACAACCGAGAAACAAGCTTGATCTGACTCGGCCATTATACCGAAATAATATATAGATTAGTCTGGAACACCAACACGAGAAAACTCAAGTAGAAAGGAAATATACAATAATTTTGTGAACCATGTCATTGTTCGCATAACAGGTTTTTACCTCACAAGAACAACAAAAACGGATAAGCATTGATAAAAATAAAATCATCGATATAAAAAGGAATGGGAATCATAAGTAAAATTTGCCAACATAAAAGTAATACCAGAACAACAACCCACTAAGTAGAGTGCACGACACTTCTCGATGGAAATAAAGAAACTGATCTGAAACTTTGGACTGAACAAGAAAAAAGGTTAATTTTCCCGAAATAATTGGACTGCACCTCTTACTAAGGACTAGGCCACTTACAACAACATCCAATCTCACCATGGATATAAGTAATTAGACATCGTAGGGTTTATCTTTCCGATGCAATCAAAATAGGAAAACTCATAAATTCGGAATCAATGGAATAAGATGAGAAATTTTCCAAAAATTTACTAGGAGGGTGCTCCCCCTGACCGAATAGTACATGTCTAGAACATATTTGAGAACTACATTATCCTCAGAAATGTACTAGCCACACCCCGCGAAATTTAGTGAGTATCCTAGTATTTCACATCTTGCACGCATGCAACCAAACTAACCCTAGAGTAAATGTTAAATTACCCTAATGTGAGCAATCCCACATAGCTAGACATCCATTCGCTTTCTAGATTTAGTCATTTTCAACAAAGGATAACAATGCTCAAAGAGCAACAAATCGTTTTGATTTGATGATACAACTCAATATAGCTAAACCAATAATTGTTAAATCAATCATCATAAATATTCAAAATTATCGTATATGGAAGCTAAATCACATTCTCTTACCATTATTTATCGATCCCAAACTCATAATATCTCATGGTCAAAAATAAAGCCGGACAAGTTGAGGTAGTGTTACCCCAAGGCATTATCCGGGAAATATTTTCAGACTTCGAGATAGAGAAAGTTTATATACTTTGACATATAGTGATAATAGTATAACTAGATATTTTCCATATAAGCAATATCGTTTATGGAAATTTCTTTTCACGTTCGTATCTAAACCAATTAATATTCAAAACTCGAACCTATGCTTGGTTTTCACATTTTAAATATTTAAATGAAAACATTTTTAGCAATACTCTTCAAAATAATATTATTAAAGAGATGATTATTATTCTAAGTGTATTCAAAAGAAAAGTTGAAACAACTGTTAAATTAAAACATCAATTTCGGTAAACCCAACTCACATTACACTTAGACTAAATTTAAAAAGCATTTCTATTTAAAAATGACAATCTTATTAAAACTATTGTCCATAATATCTAAATGATATTATTTATCCAAATAGGATAATAAATCAAATTTAAATACTTTAATTTGTTTGAAGTAAATATTAATTATTCTAAAATATAATTCATTACACTCTTTCGTTTTACTTTAAACCCCATTTTAATATTCATAATAGAAAATAAACCAGATACAAATTCTATTTATAAGTACCAAAACATCATCATTTATCCTATAAGAAAGGTTAATCACATTAACGGTTTTTTATAATCGATAAATCGAATATTTGCATACCTATCTTAAATTATTTAAATAAGTTTTAACAACTTGTATAAATCCATTAGTTATTATTAAATATATTTTTCTCAATTAATTAAATTAGTTTTACTCATCTCATTTATCCAATTTTATTTTAAAACCGACTTAAATAAACAGAAAAATCAAATTACATCTCATTAGTTAAAATAAGGTATTCATACTAAGGCAACATTCATTAAAATGATTATTAAGTTTCAATTAACCATCAATAAAAATTAAGAATGAATAACTATAATAATTAATTAAATTTTTATATCATTGATTATAACGAGTTATCAATTTTCAGTTTGTTACTTATATGAAAAAAACAGACTCAATTGTCATTTGCTAAAATAGATAATTGAATCTCTAACTCAATAATAAGTAAATTAATAAATATCATTAATTAAAACGATAATTTTATAAAAACATCAATTCTATAAAAACACAGTCTTAAATTAAACAGAATGTTTAATTTACTTCAAACACGACTATATAAACAATATGAGAATACACATAAGTATGAAGGCGATAAATGAGCCAAAGCAACAAATGCAAACATAATATAAATATAAATCAATGGATGATTTGAATATCATATGAATATAAACAAAGGAACAATTAATTCCTTATTGACCATACGTAAGTTTGTATATTTCGAAGTGTTTCGTAGCTACGTACACTCCACTTTTCGTTTTATATTTTCCCTTGCAACAAAATAGTTATTTATATGCATACAGAACATATAATATAATTTAATTCATTTAAGATGATCTTCCACTTAAAACAGGTGATGTCAAAGGTCATCCATTTATAAACGAGTATGCATATCGACAACCACCAACAAAGCAGTAAGTAAACCAGTCAATCAATAAACAAACAAACAAATCACACAAATAAATATCGATTCAACATTAAACATTTATATTATACGATATGATATAATATTACTTCAGAAAACGTGAGATTTAACTCCCCATCAATTCCAATAGAATGGTTTCGCATTGATTTATATAATTTCAAACAGTTGTTTGAAATTACATAAAAATCCAAATAACTCTAAGTCTCTCCAATCCAACTTGTACACTAGTGTTCGTCCATAGGAAACTAACGCAACTTGATTCACCCCAATCTGATTTCATATGAATAGGATATACTAATTCCATCTTTTAAAGGAATTAAAATAGTTTAGATTTTAACTAATAACATTATTAGCCCTTAATTACCTTGATTAGCCTAAGATAACCACGGCCTAAATCCTTCGTAATTACCAGGTTTTGAATGAAACCAAGCTGCCACCTTCAATCCATCAACGTCGTCACCTCAGGCCACCAGACCCGAGTCCACCACTGTCGCCAGCACCGTCGGGACCCCCGCTATCTTTGCCCCAAGTGTTGCCTCCCCTGGATGCACCAGGTCGTCAGAAACAAAGATGAACGGTGATCGTTCAATTCGAAATTCTGATGCCTACACGACACCACACCACCAGAATTGGAAAACCCAGCCTCCCCTCTTCCTTTGATTTTCAGACCACCTCGCCTGAAATGACATGGTTTGCACGCAGTCCGACAAAATATGAAAATGAGGTTGTCTCGATTTTCGTGAAATTTTGGCCACCCACAACCTTCAATTGTTAAACGCCGATATGGATGAACTCAAATCGAGGATGCAAACAACTTTCAAGTTGAGAGTTTTTTATATTAATGGATGGAATGGAAGATGAAATTTAAACCACTGATTTGCTAAAATGGAGGCTAAGGTTAGAAGCGAAGGTTTGATATGCTTATATGACATCTCCAAAATACCATCTAGCTCAAAAATTTCTATATTCAAAATAAGACGTGCTCACTAACGGTCATAGCTAACAACCCACATTTCGAAAACATGGAACTTGTTTTGAAAGCCAATTAGAACATATTTAACAGTTATTTTAAAAATCAAATTATAAATTCAAATAGTTTATCGATACGCGTTTATATCGCGCATGACCACAAAACAACTCCAGTGGGTACAAAAATTGAAATCTTATAATAAATTACCATTCTTAATCCGATGAAACTAGTTTTGTAGAATTTTGAAATCGCTTGAAAAATGACTATTTTTCCATATTAAAATATTTTTTTTGGAAAAGCGATTTAAATATTCTTTAAAAATGTTTTTCCATATTAAAATATTCTTTTAAAATACGATGTAGATATCGATTCAAATCCAAACTACTTGTTATCATCAATGGAATTACAAATAAGATTTTGAAATCTCTACTGATTAACTAAACAAAGTCAAGTTATGAATTTTTTAATTAACATATAATTACAAATTCAATTATTAAATAACTATTAAATTGGAATTCAATTTATTAAATTCCAAAATCTAACCATTTAAGTATTTAAAATAAATTAAATATTTAAAATCTATTACCTAAAATTCTAGGTTGTTATAGAAATTCCACTTGAACACAAAATGGTGACACAAAATTAAGCACAATAAATCTCAATCATTAGTTTTCCTTCTAAATTAAGCCTTCCACATAAAGACAAACAAATCCAATGGTCTGGGATTTGTGTTTAGTTTTGTGTTTCTGTAGTCTCTCTCTCAATACACGCGCGCGCACGCAACACACACACACACACACACATATATATTATATATATATATATACACACACACTAGTGAGTGGACCTTGCTTCGCACACGGGAAGTGTTTGTAGTATAAAATGGAAGGTTATTTTTAATCTTCAAGTTATTTCAAATTGTTAAGTCTATCTAGACAGATGTTGTTTAACTGCAGTGGGCAACAGTTTCTTCACTGCATATGCAATCTTTAGGTTGTTTCCAATTTAAAGTAGGTTGTGTTCCAATGTTTATTGCACTACAATGCTTTTTTACATAAATAGAACTTGGTACCATGGAAGCATTTTAAATAAATGATACAATGTAAGATTTGTATTTGTATAGAGGGAAACACTGGGTACAATTTCATACCCAAGAAGTCAACAAATTAAGTATTCTATATCCTCTTTCATCATCCAAAAATTAAACAGTAAAAAGAACTTTACTATGGTGGATTTAAATAATACATTAAAATCTATGAGCAAAAACAAATATTACCATTGACAAATCAAGTGATATATACACTACTATCTATCACGGTGCAAAAGAATGACATTCATCATGTAAAGTAATTTTAAAGCATGCCTACACATGTTTATATATGCAGAATAGGCAGATTTTCAACAGATAGTCCATTCCTAATTAGTTAACAGTTGCACACTTAATGGATTAGTGACTACTGCACAACCGATATTTTAATGGACTGATAAAGTATGAAAATAAATTTTAGCAATGTTTGTAAAGGTCAATGGATTAATAAAGTATTTAATTAAATGTTATCAATATTTGTAATGGTCAATCGCTATAAAAATGAACAGGACATATAACATATCTGGACAGAATGGGAGACCTTGAAAACAATTACATAAAAGCTTACATAACATAACCATACATGTTGGGCGCACTATCCATAATTGGATGGAAAGTAAATATATAAAGTATTGCTTTTTGAGGAGGAATTTGAAGTTGAAAGTTAGATCTTCATTTTGGCTTTTTTGGACGCTTGATAACCATAAATCCTTTCTGTGGAATTGTAAACAATAGGGTATCACAATAGTTTTATTTAAAAAGCCAAATTCATCTTTCTTTGGAGTCCTAAAGGATTTTCTTGTAGTTACATTACCAAAATATTAGTGTGGAAATAACACATGTGAACTGAGTAATGAAATCTTAATTTTTTTTATCTCAAAAAATGATGGCAAATGAATGAATATGCAATTTCAATTATTCTTACAGAACTCAATTAGGTTCCATTGTGATGTATTTAAGGCAATTCATCCGTGAGGAAGAAAAAACAGACTATATAGTAGGGTAAGTTAAATTCATCTATAACAGATGATTGTACAGTAATAATAACAATGTTTCATCAAAGAGTATTACATAAAATATTTGCTATAGTTCCACAATAGATAAGGAGTATAAATAAATAAATGAATTAGATGTTACCTGCCTGAATTTGTCTCAAATCCTCAATCTTCATGCATTCCACGACGTCTTCTTTTCATTAACTTGTAGAAAAACCAATAACATGGTAATTAAAAAGAGGGAATTAAAAAATTTCAAAGTGATAATTTTCCTAGATTAGCAAATTCAGCCTAGATGAGCAGAAGACGACAAATCCCTTTGTGTTGGGCTAAGTGAAACACCCCACCTCCGTTAGGGTCACTCTCAAAGGGAATGCCCTAATTTTGGTGGAGGTATATAAGTACAAGTCACAGATATACAAGACAGATATAAGAACACATATTTGTAAACAGCGGAAGAACAACAAACTTTATTTCATAAAGTCAAATACGTGTTACAACAACATCCTTTTCAAAAATATAACATAACACTTCATAATCTGTCTTGAGTACATCATTTTTAAAGAAGCATAAATAAAACATAGATAAACTGCCAAAGCCCCATAGTGGATTGTCCAAAGCCATAGTTCAAAACAGGAAAGTCCAAGCAATACATTTCTCTTCTTCAAGCTGGATGTTGAGGTAGGTCAAGCTGCTGTGTTCCCTCCCTGAGGACCTTGGGGGGGGGGGGGGGAAACGGAAGAAAGAAGACGAAAGAAAAATAGAGTCAGACATAAAGCCTGAGTAAGTCTAGTACTACTTTGTCTATGAATAAAGAACTGGGTATGATAAGTAAAACAGGAAGTGGGCAACATTATAAACTTGGTTAAGTTATCTAGGGTCGAATATACTATCGTACCCCATGTTAATCTCTGAACCCATATAAACTAGTTTCCAATTTGCACCCCAAAATCAGGGTGATGTGATCCATTCTACGATGATCGGCTCCTACTCGCATAGTTACATGTGTCTTACGGCCCCCGATGTTTGTAGTTACCTATGCTGGTCCCACCATGGAGTGTATCAAGTCCCATAGTGGCAACCCGACACAACCTTAGAGTGCAAAGGTATGCTACTGGTGTCCAGTGCTTTATTTTTCTGCGCCGGAGTGCGTGCACGCCCGCACACCGTTAGAACCTACACTGCTACACCACCGCCGTCGATTTTGACCTCTTACAATCAGCCCAGTAATCGTGCCCCACCCTGCCTAGTTTCAGGGTATCCTGATACACCTTTTAGGGTTACTGCTGAAAAGGGTCCCCCGTTACTAGGTTTTCTATCTCTAGCCAACATGCTAAGTTGGTTAAGTGTTTCCTAACCTAACCCCACCAGTCCGTTTAGTTTAGCATGTTCCATTTTGATTAAGTCTTTAGTTCACTTAATCCTAACAATCCTGAATCAGCCTTAATTGTCTTATTAAGGCCCTGACCTCTCACATTAGACAGGTATTGTTGTGGCTGCCTGTTGCCGGTTGGTTCCGGGCAGTCTTACGCCACAACTCAGTCTAACCTCGGGTCCTTGCTGGGCTCCATGTTTAACCTCCCACATTGGATAGGTATTGTTGTGACTACTGGACAGCCGGGCGGTTCCGGGCAGGTTTACATCACAACTCAATCCAACCTCGGGTTAAACACATCGTCTTTTCTACATTTACATATTTTGTCATTCTTCTTTATTTCTTATATGTAAATATTTGCGGCCCATTATTATGTTAATGGTGTAAAGGTTACACCAACCATGGGCCCAACCCATACTTGACTTTGGGCCCTTCTATTTCATATTTTCATTCATTAATTAATTTTTAACCCAACGTTATTTTCCCCCGTTTTACACGTCCGTTTATATATATTGGGCTTAGCCTTTTAAAGCCCAATTTAGCCATGCGAAAAGGGGAGGCTTATGGCGTATACACAAAGAGGGGAAAGTGAGCGCATGAACTTGCATATGACGTTGGAAAATACATAATAGAAATTGGTGTACTTGCATAGTGGTAACATAGGTGACATGAATCAAAGCATGTGAACTTGCATAGGTTTAACTACAACATGAACCTATATTCTTATTTATAAGCATGGCATAAATACTGCTAGCATAAACATGGCATAATGTCAAACATAAGCATGGCATAAATATTTCTAGCATAAACATAAACA
Source organism: Allium sativum (assembly GCA_030737875.1). NCBI lineage: Eukaryota > Viridiplantae > Streptophyta > Magnoliopsida > Asparagales > Amaryllidaceae > Allium > Allium sativum. The sequence continues at coordinate 60,985,938 of CM060924.1, forward strand.
AGTCATGTTCATAAGGTTTCTACATGTTTACAAAGGGATACTTTGTTACTAACACAAAAGCATAGTTCAACCTAATCATGATTTAAGCCTAATCACATAACGATGGTATAAACATACTTATGCACAAATATTCCTAAACATGGTGTTTGCTTTAAACTTGCAAAAAGGGATTTTTGAGTCTAACCTAGCCATGTCTCACATATGTCATTTAACAATATAGAACTAACATGGATTTCAATTATGCCAAATATCATTCATAGCCTAGCCATAAGTTTGCAAAAGCATGACTTAATACATGGATTATGGTGTAAAAATTCCAACATAGTTTCATATGAACTATAACAACCAACTTGTTTCAATTACTTGCACAAAAATATACATCATAATGGCATAATAACAAAGCCCCAAACTTGCATGATTTTCAATTAACTACATACATGTAGCTTCAACATAGATTACACGATTTGCGCAATATTCCCAACGTATATTTGCATAGAACTACCGCATGTAGTTCTTTATAATGAATAACATAATTTTGCACAAATATGAATTACTTCCATTGCCACAATTCAAGCATACACATCAACACAGTTGTTTATTTATACCAAAGTAATACTTTACTTACAATGGTTGCGGCGAATTCTCTAATTAAGAGATAGGATCCCTTTGTTGAATTGATTAGCTTTAGGTTGCTTGAATTGCTTTAGGCCTTAGAACTTTCTCCCTAATCCTCTCTTTAGTTGGCGGCTATTCTTTGTCGTTCCTCAGCAACATGGCGGCTATGTTCTTAATTTGAATGAATAGATTAGGGTTTAGTCTAGGGTTGTTTATATAGAGGTTAGGAATTGATTAGGACCATTGATGTTGCTAGGTTAGATCGTAGCCATTCATTAGGAAGAGAGACCAATAAAAACCCGCCACCTAGCCCTAATGACAAAGCAGACCACAGAAATTCGACCAAACACAGACCTGGCCAGCCAGGTTGACTGGGCTCGACCAGGTCGACACCCCTGTCGACAGGGCTGTCGACAGCCCTGTCGACATGGGTAGCCCAGGTCGACAGCCCAGTCGACCTGGGTGGCCCAGGCGGGTGTTCATCCGCCCTGGCCCATTTGGCCCGATTATTTTAATTATTTTATTCTGTTTGAATTTTAAATTTAATTCAAAACTTCCGAAGGCCATATCTTCTTCATACGGACTCCGTTTTTCGAAAACTCGGACTCTATTTCGCGTATTTTTTCCGAGACGAACGCAATGGCGTATCCCGTTTCCCTTAGTTCTTTGATTTGAATTTGATTATACTTTAATTCATGAATTTCACAGTTATAGAATTTTCGGGGTGTTACATTCCCCCCCCCCCACTTAAAAGGATTTCGTCCCCGAAATCTTCAAGCTAGGAGGAATGTATATCCTAACATCCAATCATCCATCTACTCATCCATCAAACACGAGCATCCATTGTCCTTAAAAGACTTCTAATGCTTCATGATCATATGCGAAGTGTTTGTGTACATGTACTTATCTAATGCAAAATCAGGCGGTCTACTGATTCAGTTGACCTCCTTAATGCGAATCATGTAAGTGCCATGAATCCATCATGTATGCAAATTTTCCTATTCTTGATTCTATATGAGTGCACAATCATTCAATACAGATGCAACATCCACATGACAACACATAAAAATTCAACCATAGACGAAAGCAAACATATATGCATATGCAGTTATGAAGTGACTGAGCCGATCTAAAACCTAGATTGTGTGTGTATATGCAACCACGAGCAACCACTAGCAATCACTTGCAACCACTTGCAACCATCATCCATAACATGTTTCAACTACATGTTTCCATCCAAAGGGTTTCTACCTAAAAGATACGGTCGAGGAAATATACCTAAAAAGATAGATAAAAGCGCAACTTAAGGAAAAAGAAAGATCAAGGATGTACCCTTGAACAGAAAAGGGTAGGCAGTACGTATTCTAGCTTCAGTTTCCCAAGTCGCGTCTCCCTCGGCGTCGCTCCACTGAACTTTGACGAGCTTGACTTCACGGTTGCGTAGCTTCTTCACTTCCGTTCCTAAGATGCGGGTTGGAACTCTCCTTATGGTTGCTTCGCGTTCCACTTCGGCCTCTTCGAGGATATTTGGCTCTACCACTTCAGCTGACTCATGCAGACATTTTCGGAGATGTGAAACGTGAAAAACGTTGTGGACTCCGGCCAATTTTTTTTCGGGTAGCTCTAATCTATAGGTCATTTTCCAAATTTTCTCAATGATAGGAAATGGTCCTACCTAAAGGTATAGTCGAATGATAGAAGCAAGTAAAAACTTTGTGCCCATTAGGCAATGTCAAAACTGGAAATCTATGCCACATATATATTGATTAGGAGAAAAACTCTCTAAGCATCAGCCCCGAAGACCGAAATCAACATTAGACTGACACCCAAAGAATTAATCAACCTAACCACCATATATGATTCTAGGCAACTAAGAATGATGGACTCCTTTTAGGTCACAAGGGAGTCCCTTCCTAAGACCAATCTGTATCCCAAAAACTTTAGTCAAACCAATGAACACCCTCGAGCCCCAACATGTGTTACTAACAGATGAGTCATACTCCCTATGGGGTTTGCGACAGAAATTGGATTGAGAATGGGACCGAGAGGATATACAGAAAAGACACCATGCAAGTAAGTTCTACAGGAAGAGAGGGATCAAGGATATACTCTTAAGAAGAGATATTATGCACGAATCTAGTCTTCAATCTTCTAAGTCGCATTTCTTGAGCTTAACTCCATTATGCTTTGTCCGTCTTTAACTTCACAATTTCGTAGCTTCTTAATTCTTGTTTCCAAAATATGAGTTGGAACCTTTTCCACTGTTGCCTCTCGTTCCACTTTCACTTACACTACTTCTAATATACTTGGCTCAAGCCTAATTGTGTACTAATGGTTCCATGCAAGCTCTCCAAAATTCACTAGTGAATCTTGGATCTTGTTAGCTTACTAGAAGGTATTCCACAACCCATTCATAAGCGAAATGAACTTTCTGCCTTAGTGGCGAACACTACTGGAGCGCCCCATTCTGAAATGCTCCTCCTAATGAACCCCCTTCTCTAGAAGCTCTTTAATCTGTTTACTGGGCTCTTTTCTTTCTCGTGGAGCCATATGTCTAACGGGCAACGCCACGGGCTTTGCATTATCTACAAGATATATGCGGAAGTCTATTTCCCGCTTCGGAGGCAAGCCCTTCACCTCTTCAAAGACATCCGGATATTCCCGGACCACTCTAACTGATTTCAAATTTTCAACAGAGGCATCTAGCGATTCAAGATAACTAAGCATAACCGCATACGAGGGATTACAAGAAATTTCCAAAGTATTACCGAGCTGGGTTAGGAGCCTAACAACCCTTTTCTCACAATCAAGGATGGCCCCATTACTGGACAGCCAATCCATACCCAAAATCAAACCATACCCCGAAAAGCCCAAAACAAAAGCACTACATTCAAATTCTACACTTAGAATAGAAATTTCCAAATCCAGACAGATCATAGACAAATATGCTGGGCCCCCAATTGGGTTTGAAACAATTAAGGGGTCCCCTACCATACTAGTTTTTTTTTTAGGTTCAGAGATTCTACTAAAGCAGACGAGATAAAGGAGGGTGATGCGCCAGAATCAAACAAAGCGCGAACGGGGTGGTCGTAAAGATAAACTACACTTTCTACAGAAGTGTTTGTACCTCGCTGTTGCAGAGGTGGCGCTTCCAGCACATGAACCTGTGCCCCTGGGGTGGATCCAGCCCCCTGTCCCTGTCCTCGTTTCTTTGGGCAGTCCTTAGCCCTGTGGCCTGTCTCACCGCAAGAAAAGCACCCACCATTCTCCTTGGCCTTCTTTTTCCGGCAGTCCTTTACTAAGTGCCCCACTTTGCCACAGAAATTACACGTCCTCTTCTCTTTGTTGCCCTCCCCGCCTTTCTTAAAGTCTGTCTTTTTAGGCTGCAAACCCTCTTTCTTCCCTTGAGAGCTTTCTGCCTTCGTCTCCTTCTTGCCCTTATCCTCTTCATTCAGCAATGCCATTTGCACCAATCTTTCATACGTGGCTCCCATGGGTATATGGGTCATGGCCAAACTGTGTAATGGCTCATTTAACCCTTTGACGAAACGGAGAGCCTTCTTGTGCGGGGTATTGACTAGGTCAAGCCCAAACCTAGCCAGCTCATCAAACTGATTCACATACTCTCTGACTGTCTTGTCCCCTTGCTTAAGAAATAAGAATCTTTCCAACTGCAAACTTCTTTCTGCATCTGAGAGAAATTTGGTCTCAAACCTTGCCCTAAAGTCCTCCCATGTATCCACTGGTCTTTCAGCATTGGTGACTTCCCACCAGTAGGAAGCCTCGCCCTTCAATAGCCACACCGCTAGTTGTACCTTTTGTCTATCTTCCACCTCAAAGATGATGAAGAGGTCCTCCGTTTCTTTCAGCTAATTCCTAGCTGCCACGAAGGACTCAGTTCCATGGAAATCCCTTCCTCCCATAGCTTTAAAGTCTTTACCTATCTTAGCAAACGTGTTTCCCCGTGGATGAGGTGGAGGGAAAGGTGCTGCTGCAGCTGGATGATTTCCTTCAGCTGGAGGAGGAGGAACGGTAGGACCTGGCTGAGTGGCCCTTGTTTCTAAGAAACGTCTAAACCAACCAGGTATGGGTACCCCGTCTGGCAAGTTAAGTTCTTGGGACATGCTGAAACAAAAAGGATAGATTCAAAACGAAGGATAAGAGATAATACCTATGGCTTTGGGGAGTGGGCTTTGCTTTTTAAAATAAAATAACATTTTTCTTTTAAAAATGCTTCTTTAAATTTCCTTTTTGAAAATAATTTTTCAAAACTTTTTTTTTTTATCTTATCTGGTAAACCTATGCTCTGATACCAAGTGAAACACCCCACCTCCGTTAGGGTCACTCTCAAAGAGAATGCCCTAATTTTGGTGGAGGTTTATAAGTACAAGTCACAGATATACAAGACAGATATAAGAACACATATTTGTAAACAGCGGAAGAACAACAAACTTTATTTCATAAAGTCAAATACGTGTTACAACAACATCCTTTCCAAAAATATAACATAACACTTCATAATCTGTCTTGAGTACATCATTTTTAAAGAAGCATAAATAAAACATAGATAAACTGCCAAAGCCCCATAGTGGATTGTCCAAAGCCATAGTTCAAAACAGGAAAGTCCAAGCAATACATTTCTCTTCTTCAAGCTGGATGTTGAGGTAGGTCAAGCTGCTGTGTTCCCTCCCTGAGGACCTGGGGGGGGGGGGAACGGAAGAAAGAAGACGAAAGAAAAATAGAGTCAGACATAAAGCCTGAGTAAGTCTAGTACTACTTTGTCTATGAATAAAGAACTGGGTATGATAAGTAAAACAGGAAGTGGGCAACATTATAAACTTGGTTAAGTTATCTAGGGTCGAATATACTATCGTACCCCATGTTAATCTCTGAACCCATATAAACTAGTTTCCAATTTTCACCCCAAAATCAGGGTGATGTGATCCATTCTACGATGATCGGCTCCTACTCGCATAGTTACATGTGTCTTACGGCCCCCGATGTCTGTAGTTACCTATGCTGGTCCCACCATGGAGTGTATCAAGTCCCATAGTGGCAACCCGACACAACCTTAGAGTGCAAAGGTATGCTACTGGTGTCCAGTGCTTTATTTTTCTACGCCGGAGTGCGTGCACGCCCGCACACCGTTAGAACCTACACTGCTACACCACCGCCGTCGATTTTGACCTCTTACAATCAACCCAGTAATCGTGCCCCACCCTGCCTAGTTTCAGGGTATCCTGATACACCTTTTAGGGTTACTGCTAAAAAGGGTCCCCCGTTACTAGGTTTTCTATCTCTAGCCAACATGCTAAGTTGGTTAAGTGTTTCCTAACCTAACCCCACCAGTCCGTTTAGTTTAGCATGTTCCATTTTGATTAAGTCTTTAGTTCACTTAATCCTAACAATCCTGACTCAGCCTTAATTGTCTTATTAAGGCCCTGACCTCTCACATTAGACAGGTATTGTTGTGGCTGCCTGTTGCCGGTTGGTTCCGGGCAGTCTTACGCCACAACTCAGTCTAACCTCGGGTCCTTGCTGGGCTCCATGTTTAACCTCCCACATTGGATAGGTATTGTTGTGACTACTGGACAGCCGGGCGGTTCCGGGCAGGTTTACATCACAACTCAATCCAACCTCGGGTTAAACACATCGTCTTTTCTACATTTACATATTTTGTCATTCTTCTTTATTTCTTATATGTAAATATTTGCGGCCCATTATTATGTTAATGGTGTAAAGGTTACACCAACCATGGGCCCAACCCATACTTGACTTTGGGCCCTTCTATTTCATATTTTCATTCATTAATTAATTTTTAACCCAACGTTATTTTCCCCCGTTTTACACGTCCGTTTATATATATTGGGCTTAGCCTTTTAAAGCCCAATTTAGCCATGCGAAAAGGGGAGGCTTATGGCGTATACACAAAGAGGGGAAAGTGAGCGCATGAACTTGCATATGACGTTGGAAAATACATAATAGAAATTGGTGTACTTGCATAGTGGTAACATAGGTGACATGAATCAAAGCATGTGAACTTGCATAGGTTTAACTACAACATGAACCTATATTCTTATTTATAAGCATGGCATAAATACTGCTAGCATAAACATGGCATAATGTCAAACATAAGCATGGCATAAATATTTCTAGCATAAACATAAACAAGTCATGTTCATAAGGTTTCTACATGTTTACAAAGGGATACTTTGTTACTAACACAAAAGCATAGTTCAACCTAATCATGATTTAAGCCTAATCACATAACGATGGTATAAACATACTTATGCACAAATATTCCTAAACATGGTGTTTGCTTTAAACTTGCAAAAAGGGATTTTTGAGTCTAACCTAGCCATGTCTCACATATGTCATTTAACAATATAGAACTAACATGGATTTCAATTATGCCAAATATCATTCATAGCCTAGCCATAAGTTTGCAAAAGCATGACTTAATACATGGATTATGGTGTAAAAATTCCAACATAGTTTCATATGAACTATAACAAACAACTTGTTTCAATTACTTGCACAAAAATATACATCATAATGGCATAATAACAAAGCCCCAAACTTGCATGATTTTCAATTAACTACATACATGTAGCTTCAACGTAGATTACACGATTTGCGCAATATTCCCAACGTATATTTGCATAGAACTACCGCATGTAGTTCTTTATAATGAATAACATAATTTTGCACAAATATGAATTACTTCCATTGCCACAATTCAAGCATACACATCAACACAGTTGTTTATTTATACCAAAGTAATACTTTACTTACAATGGTTGCGGCGAATTCTCTAATTAAGAGATAGGATCCCTATGTTGAATTGATTAGCTTTAGGTTGCTTGAATTGCTTTAAGCCTTAGAACTTTCTCCCTAATCCTCTCTTTAGTTGGCGGCTATTCTTTGTCGTTCCTCAGCAACATGGCGGCTATGTTCTTAATTTGAATGAATATATTAGGGTTTAGTCTAGGGTTGTTTATATAGAGGTTAGGAATTGATTAGGACCATTGATGTTGCTAGGTTAGATCGTAGCCATTCATTAGGAAGAGAGACCAATAAAAACCCGCCACCTAGCCCTAATGACAAAGCAGACCACAGAAATTCGACCAAACACAGACCTGGCCAGCCAGGTTGACTGGGCTCGACCAGGTCGACACCCCTGTCGACAGGGCTGTCGACAGCCCTGTCGACATGGGTAGCCCAGGTCGACAGCCCAGTCGACCTGGGTGGCCCAGGCGGGTGTTCATCCGCCCTGGCCCATTTGGCCCGATTATTTTAATTATTTTATTCTGTTTGAATTTTAAATTTAATTCAAAACTTCTGAAGGCCATATCTTCTTCATACGGACTCCGTTTTTCGAAAACTCGGACTCTATTTCGCGTATTTTTTCCGAGACGAACGCAATGGCGTATCCCGTTTCCCTTAGTTCTTTGATTTGAATTTGATTATACTTTAATTCATGAATTTCACAGTTATAGAATTTTCGGGGTGTTACACTAAGTTTGCCAATTTAATATTGTAAAAAAGAAAAGAGTACTAATGTTAATCCAGATCTGGAGATGATATCCAAAAATTTGAATTTGAGTGATACATGTTTGTAGTAAGTATTATCGTGTTATGAATGATACAATATAATCACCAACGATCAATGCAAATAACCAACATCACAAGAGAAAATAATAAAACAAGAACACATCAATTTTTAATGTGGAAAACCTCCTCGATGTGAAGATTAAAAACTATGAGGCCAATGATGGGTGTCCTCCCAAACTTCTCTTGTTATGATAATGGAGTGATACACAAATCCAAATCCAAGTCACAAAGTGGATACACGAATTATCCAATAATAGCTAGCAAAAACAGCACCAAAACAATAGCGAGAAAAGTGAAAAATATCACTAGAAACAGAGCTCAGAAATTATGTAACCTCTCGCAAAAACATGGCAGCAAAGGGCAATCTCAAAGTAGTAGAAGCAGTCCACAAATTCTCAGAGAAGCTGGCAATGTTTTGATGGTAGATATCTTTTACCAATGTTTTTCAAATTGTTGTTGTTGTGTGTTGTTTATTGCCCGAAATGTGGATATTTATATATAGCCACCAAAAAGACACCTTGAAGTCTCCATTCAACAACCTTATTTAATAAGATGACAATTCCCATTAAGGTGCAATTACCTTGGCACACCCAAGGACAATAAGTCACCTTTTCAAATAAAAACACAAAATACCGTAGATAAACTTATTGCTCCAAACAAATATGGGTTTTTCCCACAGGAAGGGACCCATTTTGTAACAACCCGAATTCCGACAGATCAATTTTTTTTCAAAATTATAATCTATTGAAACTCGTGTTAGTTTGCTCTGGTATCTTGCAAAATTATAAGCTATGATTTCTTTTCCACAAACCTAACCTGCGAGTATGTTATGAGGAGGGGGTCAGAACACAAGTTCTGGTGACTAGATTTAAATTATACACTTTGGATAATCCTACATATACCGTTCAATCATATTTTCTTATTTATTAGGTTACTTGGGTTAACATCACTCAAGGCTTACACATACGTCGTACCCATTTACTTCACAGTGGATTAACCTAATATAGTATATATGTAGCTACCCCTCAATATTGAGGTACACCCCATGGTACCCCACTCGCACGGTCTCCACCGTAATGCCACAGAAATGAACGCAGTCCCTCATCTTATGCCGGAGTGATGTATGGATCTCTACATAACAATGTTACGTTCCGCATATATCTGTCATTACTACGCTATGTAAGCGTATGGACTGCAACTGTCGATCTTGTTAGATTTCATACCAGAGTAATGCCCTCAAGTCTACGATACACCACCCAGAGCAGACATGCATGTATTTAAACTATCCCCAAGTATGTATCATCAAACGTATTCTATGCCTTAACCACACATAATGTGCAACGAATTCTGTGGCAAGGATATACAAGAAATACGGAACTCAATCGGGAGCTTTTCCATACTTATACAGGCCCATCTTAAGAGCCTCAAAATACAGATATTCCTAGGGTCTGTTTTTCATAGTGGCTATGGACCCACCTCGGCCCTTCCCTCAACTAGTAAAGACTACAAGAGCTAAACGACTTGCCCCTAACAAACAGTATAAACATCCAGTTGGTGTCTTCCCTCAACCACCATATCTCGATAGTGAAAGGTGAATGGTCTATTGGTTTTAGCTCAACTATTTTCGCATCCCAATGGCAGCCGATGACGGGTACCCGACGATCTACTATCTCTGTTGGTCCAAACCTCTTCCTCCCCGTTGAGGCGACCACCGAATCACCCTAGTGTCACCATGTCACATCATTCTGACTGTAGAGCTACTTTTGCAGTCAAGGCCTATCCACCTGGTAGTTACACATAGACCCAACCTCTGTGGGCACAGACTAAACATCTGCCACCGCATAGAGGGAGCACCTTACGTTTCTTAGAAAGTCGCGTGCTTTCCCTTCCAGTCCTTCGATGCCGTCAGAATTATTAGATGAATGTGCTTTCCCCTCGTGCCTCATGATACTACAATGATCTTCCCCGTTGGGTTATTCACTCTCAAACGTGTGGACTGGTCCAAGAGCCTCCTTTTAATACGTTATTAGACCCTATGTCTAAACATTCCTTTTTGCGCTTGCTTTACCTCATCAGGTTTCCATTTAACTTGGTTATTTCATATTGACTTCTTATTCAAGTTACCAAGTTCCTCTTGCTTATTAATTTCACTTATATAACTTAGCCCATTTAAGTTTATTAATAAGCCCACAACATGTTATTCTCCAGATTGTGGTCCAAGGTCATATAATCCACAATCCCTTTTATATTCTTATTTGATTCAAGGTTACAATAACATGTTCTACTTAATCTGTAATTAAGTATATCTCAACTCACATGTTTTATATTTAACATATCACTTATCATTTATGATTAAATATAACTTATTTCATATAAGTTTGCATCACCCTTTCCTATTTAATCATAATTTCGTCTTTCATTGTCACTACAACTTAGCATTGTTTACTTATTAACTTAGTTCTCTTAACTAAGGTCCACTAATAAGTTTCTCTTGCTATGAATATAACTTATGTCGTCCCTAGGGCAATTAAGTACAACTTATCTTCTTACATAAGTTATTCCATTCCCTTTATCGTTTATTATAACCTAAGTTATAATTTCCACTTGTCCCTAGGGCAAGCCTAAACATGTTATTCTTATCAGCAGATTACATACTTCCTAGTTTACAGATCACGTAATTAATAATTAAGTACAACTTCTTACATTTCATAAACTTTCCCCTTTTTCTCTACTTATAACAAACAACTAGTTTCAGTTTTCCCCATTTACTGATTACTTAATTTATATAATTAAGTGCCACTTATCCCATTTCACCAGTTATCTCAGGTCCTTACTAGTTTATTATAACCTAAGTTATAATCTTCACTTGTCCCTAGGACAAGTCTACCTATTATACAACATTCTTATTAATGTAATTTTTTTAAAATAGGTTATTATCATTCCCCATTCATTCCATTCCTTTTTACTGTTGTAATTTTCTTTCAATTCCATTTATTTCCATTAATTACAATTAACGTTCTTTATCAGTCCTGCTATTTACATATATATATATATATATATATATATATATATATTAATGCACTAGACCTCTCACATTGAGCCTAGACTTGTCGATGTTGGATTTGTCGGGCGCTTCTAGGCAGACTTCTTCCACAAGTTGACTTAACCTTGTGTCTTAGCACGATTACATGTTTTATTTATGCACTTAGGCCCCTCACATTAGATTTACCACTTTTGGATGCTGGATGTATTGGTCGGTTCCGGGCAGACTTCTACCATAAGTGTAATCTAACCTCGTGCCTAAGCACGGTTACAGTTTCCTATTTACTGTAAATTTTAGGCATATTATCCTTTTCACATGTTTATTGTAATCTAGTTTACATGTCATCAAATTATGCCTATATTATGTCGCATATCCTTTTTAACACGTATTTAATTCTATCCTGACATGTAACCATTTAATCGGGTAATTGTTCAAATCCAACAAGTTAACATGTCATTTTCTCAATTCTACTTTAATAATTCAAATACATAATATACCACAAGTGAATCATGTAATTATAACGATAGTAGTCGCTACTCATATTCTAACAAGTTTGTTTTTCAATATTTAAACATTCAACACTTTAACCGATTCAATGTATGAATTTTCCATCATATTCATATTAATATCTCAACTTTTTATAACATCATCTTAACACTTCTAATTATTATGGCAAATTCAAATTTTGTGGTAACGGGAATGCTAGACGATAATATATCATTATCTAAAATGATATAACTTAAATCCGCTCACGTCATATGCTTTCTAAATCATGGATCTTGTCCAGATCTAGCATTCCATGGTTTTACCTTAACTGGATTCAGAACCTAACAACCATGGACCTACAATCATTACAAAAAGAAAAAGGAAGGAAAGAAAAGAGAATTGAAATAGACTACATCTAGAAAATTTTCTCAGTTCGATAAGAGATCTGAACACTTTCTAATTGGTTTTCATTGTTTTCCTCTAAATCCAGATTCAGAATTTTCCTAAACTAATAATCTAAATTTTCTGAAGAGATTTGAGGAGCAAGAGGAATGGTAGAGCTTCTGTGTTGTCTCAGATATATGAGACTTAGGGTAATCTCTATATGCTTATTTATAGGTGTCCATCAATGTATTTGTTCAAGAAACGATTCCACATTCAAAAACCAGAATTCTGCCTAGATCTGAATAGGGGTCGACCCCGCTCTTATGTTGTCGACCCCCCTCTTATGGTGTCGACCCCGGGGTCGCCATAAAACACCCTGGGTCGACCCAGTTGGTCTTGGGTCTACCCCCAGAATGAGGCGGTTCAGCTCTAGGTCTTCTGATCGCTGTTTTCAATTATTTTTTTAATATTTCATTTGTTTGTGTATATATGTAATTATCTTGCGCGTATACAAATTTTTAGGCTTAATAACTTCTTCACACGATGTTCGTTTTACGTAAACTAGGCTCTATCTTGACCAGAATTCCAAGACGGACGCAATGGCATAGTCCATTTAACTTAATTCTCATTATTTAATTAAGTTACTCATATTTATTATCTTAAAAATACGGGTGTTACACATTCCCAACACACCTCCTCCTCCCGACTATGTGGAGGTGGTTGTTATTCCAACAATCGAACAACAAGTCTCAAATTTGTCTTTTGGCAAGGCTTTAGTCATCATGCCAGAACCATTATCATTGGTATGAATTTTCTCAAGCTCAGTTAACTTATCATCAAGAACATCACGTATCCAATGATATATTTAATCAATATGCTTTGGCTTTGCATGAAAAGTGGAATTCTTAGCAAGATGTGTGTTAGCCCGCTTTGTGACCAGGCTACCCAAAGCTTAAGGGATCAACAATCACTTGAATGAAGCAATAGAGCATTAGAAAAACATGGCTCATACATGCATGGAGGCCACGGGGTCAGATTCTCAACTCAGATCGGATCCTTTCCTCGGGTCGGATCCTTTCCTCGGGTCGGATCTAACTTCGGGGTTCAAATGTTAGCAACAGCCCCAGGTTGGAGTTTGGGGTCGGATTGGTTCTAGGTGCTTTTACCTCTTCTTTAATGGAAAAGAAGTCAGACCTGATGGGAACAGGAACATCGGTTCGGATCGGATTAACCCACATCCATTCCACCTGTGCAAATGAATATGACATGATTCTCTGGCATACATATCCGGATCGGATCGGACCATTCGGGTCGGATGGCTTCACTGCTTCATCATTGCTGCTTGCTTTCGGTTCGGATTGAATAAAGGCTGGCCCGATCCCATGTCCACACAGCAGAAGTGGTTACCAATTCTCCACTCACTCCATCACTTTCGAGATTTCCTCTGAAGCTGCCACATGGCATCCTACCTAAACCGAATTTGTGCCTATAAATACATGATTTCGCATCAATATCAGGGACTTTTGGTACTTCGTTTCTCCACATATGCCATGGCTGAATTCCTCCATAATTAATTACCATCTTCTTTACTAAAGCAAATGAATTCGGGGAGCATTATTCATTATAATCGAGTGTTTGAGCGTCTATACTCATTGTAATTGTAATTTCTGAATGAATTGAGAAACTACGAAGTGGATGTAGGCTTGTTAATGCCGAACCACTATAAATTTCGTGTGCTGATTGATATTTCTTGCTTTTAGTTCATGATTTCTAATTATTCTCTGCAAAACATGATCAACTGGGTGTTAGTGCCATTTTTTGGTCTAACATTTTGGTGCTTTCACTGAGAAATGAAGATTCTCAGCGTTTACGGATTCTCCAATCTACTTATTGGATCGCAAAGTCCGACGAGGAAATCCTATAAATTCTATTAATTTTGCAAATGTGGAGATCACCAGATGTGAAGTTACCTCCGTGCCATAGAGCAGAAATCGCTAGAGATTGGAAACAGTGTCCTGTAAATCTTCCGGATCGGATCGGATGTGTTTACAGTTCAAATGAACTTCGGATCAGATGCAAATGAAATGACCAGGTTGGATGCAGATTAAGCCCTCGGATCGGATGTAGACAAAGTGTAGGCCAATATACCTGAGGGGTCGGATCGGGGCCTATCCAACCCGAACAAGAACCTCCGACCCGAACCGGAGGGGAGATCCGAACCGACCACCAGCTATTGATGTTCCCCCGACCCGATCCGATGACATCTCCGAAGTGCAACTTGAAAGAAAATTCTGATCCGACCCGATACGGCTGTTTTTGGGAAAAAAATACATTTTTAAGATCATTTCAGAAAAGGCTCCATCTTCCAAAATCGAAAAAACTGATCGCCGCCGGGACTGTGTGGCCCCGGACCACCACCGGTGCTGCGCCCGGACCTGCTGACTGCCTCGCCTTCGGCTCGGAGCATGGCTCGCCTTCGGCTCGGCGTACATTTTAGCCAACAACGGTTATCAGAGCTTATCAATGAAGATTAAATGGATAGTGTGTGAATATCCCAGTAGATGTCAACGACTAGGATTCTTCCTAGAGCCATGACATCTGCTTACATAAGTAAGCCAATGTGAGAAGCTATCGATCAGATTCAGCTTGTTATCAACGACAGTATACGTGACAATGATTGTATCATAGCAGCTTCCTCTTCCATAGCTCTGATGATGTATAGATTTCACCGATGCAACTGATGTTGTTCCCTAACGAGTAGTGACCACCTTATTTTTGTGACTTGAACTTGTCCAATTAACGAAGCATCGAATGACGGTTATATGGAACACTCTGAGCACTACTCCGAAATTGATCCATATGATCTTAGCGACTGTGATTGTCAATAATGGGATACTAGAAAGTAGCTAAGAATCACAACATCCCAAAGCTACGCTTCAATTGTATGATGTGATGAATGAATTATGTCATGCATTCCACCTCCCGAAGGACTTGCCTAACCTTTGCGATGACTATTTGCTGTCAGTCGCATCGAGGAAGACTGATTCCCATCGAATAAGGGTTGAGTCAACTTACTTTGGTGCCCAGAGTTATGTACTAGTTGAACAACCACACACCATGGTTGGACCTAGGATCCTTTCCCGGATTATAACAACTAGACTGCTCACCAGCCACCATACAACCTTGGTTAAGTGACGAGAGCTCGAGATTAAGGCAAATATGAATCAACCATTAGCTCTCTACTTCTTATTTCCGTTGTGACATAACGCATGAATATTAGTTGAAGTCTCATAAGCTATGCTATTGTATTCAAGATTATCTGATCAAGATCTCGACCGACCTGCTGCAGCAGAATTCATAGCTTACATTGCACCTTAGTGTCCCAACGGAAGCTAGAGAGGGAATGGTCCGTGATGACCAAGTCACTGGAAGAACCTCCTATTTGGCTAGAGGGAATATGCTACGCAATAGAAATGGCATGGAATCCAAGAACGCTTCCCCTCTCGAGGAGATGTAATGTGACGAATGCATGGGCTTAGCAAGTAAGGGAGACATCGCAGAAAGAGTTTCTTGATGATCTGCCCGAAGACATAGATCCTAGAAAGGATGAAAATTCAGGATGTAGGAGGGCGACATCTAATGAAGCAACTGCCCAAAGATTGAAAAGCTCGCTTACTGCATGTTGGTTGCTTCAAGAAAACTCTGCCATTATTTCCAAGTACACCTGATCGTGATACAGACCGATTAGCCACTACGACAGGTCTTACAACAATCTGAGGCATCTAGAAGATTTCTCAAATGAAACATCGAGCTGAACCAGTTTGATTTCAATTCCCTCCTAAAGAAGTCCATACGAGGGCAAGCATTGGCTAACTTGAGTTTTCCGTTCCTGAAGAGGATTTGTTAGATGAAGAAGATGGACCCCAAAAATGAAAGATGAAAACAAGCACCTCGAGGTCGTATACAGACGGTGCACAAGGGTACTAAACAACTTACCGCTAGATGGGAGATGTACACGAATGAAACTTTTGACGAACGACGTTTTGGAGTTAGAAAATGAAGATTCACAATTTCACTCACTTCATCGAGGATTAGTCAAGTAACTCATGCCCCTGATGGTGGGGGCAATAGGAGATTCAAGCGTGGATTGCTCGTGATTACATTATCTAATTCAATGTTGATACATCATAAGCCTGCATTACTGATTGCCTCAGTATTTCCTGAAGAGTGGCGAGTTAAGGGTTTGGAACACTTAAGCCTGGATACTGATTGATTGTTTGTGTATAAGCTTTTATCTCCGACGCCGGATCGAAGGCATATCTGCCGACGGATGAGGCATGTTTATACTTATGGCTCTTGCACCAACTTGTTGACATGGAAGGGGCTGAGCTCCTGTAAGCATGGACCCATTTTCAGCCATGTCCTACTTCTTAGCATGGAGAGTGCGAAGCTTCTCTAATTATAAATCTATTGTTCTCCTTCCAACTACCGTCCTAACACTAATATGATGATGTGCTTCTATTAGCGGTACAGGCATGACTCCCTGACACTCAATCCTTGCCTTTAGCAAGGGGGTAAGAAGGCGATTTAAAGGAGATGCGACCTTGTCATTTGCTTATAGCATTTACCTAACTGCCTTCATCGCTCCAAAGCCCCAGTCAAGGTCTGTTCATTCTTGGGACCGCCATCCCACGACAGTTGAAAATTGTTCATCACCGCCAAATATTTTGGCAACCATATCCGGCAGAGATTGTCGAGGCAAAATAGACCTGCGAAGAACATGCAATGCCATTTTCGTACAGAATGATATTCATTCCTTTAACAGGATTACTCTTTAACCATCACTCTTATATTTGTGTGCTTTATGAGTTGTTGATGTAATTGACTCAGAGAATTAACATATGGATGGTGTAGGTACCTAGGATTTGATATTGATCAGACTTTTAACACATATAATATAGAGTTATGGAGCAATACCATGATGAGCTTGACTAAACTGCTCGTTTACAAAGCCACGCCCTCCGTCTAAAAGAAGTTGTATAGCTCAAGGTGGATTCGAGATGACCATCCACTCCTTGGCTCATATGTTGCAGACCTAAAGATAATTATGCATTGACTTTTGCATATTCAAAGTCGGAATCCAATTTCAAATAGATGCAGTTCGACCATCTACATGGCTTAATCCTATGTTTGACACCATCAGATTACATGAATCCAAATAAAGGAGGCAACATTGCCCATTAATATGCTTACTTTTAAATCATGCAAATTACTTTTACATGCTTCCTAAGTTATTGACATAACTAACTCATGCAGTATGAATGATGTAGGTACCTAAAGTTTGGTGCCAATCACTCCTCCAATAGATTGATTGGAGGAACGCAAAGCTTCTGCAAACATTCACCAAATGTTTGCTTGACTAACTCTGATCCTCAGAGATTGGATAGAATTACAAACCTAGAACGAGTGTGATGGGCATGCCATGATTAAAGACCACTCGGTCCGTGACTTTGGCTCTCATGATTTGCAGCGTCCGACCAAACTCCATCCCACGAGTCGATGGGATGAGAGAAACTTGATTATTGCGAATGGCCACTTCTACACGTGAATCGGAGATCAGAAGGTAGCGCCTCGGCGAGTGTGACCCGACCACTTGCCAGGAAAGCTCCATCTACCAGAGTGAAGTATGGAGTACGGACTAAAAATAGAGTTCGAGAACGACACTCGACCCGGCAGAATCCCATTCTTGGGATTAGAGCGCAAAAGGAATGCCGGGGCAATTGACATGACCGTTCGCCTGATTAACTCTAACTCTCATGATTCGAGAGAGAGTATAAAGGACGGGAAGACGACGTCCCCAAGGCATGAGGGTGCACCACGATTAAAGACCGCCTTGATTACACTCTAACCTAGGCATACGTCAGGAGAGTATAAAGGTGCTAAGATTAAGTACCGAAGACAACAGGCTCCTACCCCACTGAAGGATTGGAGATAAGATTGAAAGCTGAGTTGATACCCCCATAGAAGGATTGGGGGCAACACAATGTTGAACAAGCCCTAATTAGGCACTTTATTCATGATTGATTGGGGGCGCACACACACGTACCCCCTCTAGATAAATTCTATATGATTTATTAGATACTATTTGATTGCACGAATTCTGAATTGAAACCTTTATTTGATTATGATATGCTTTATTACCTATTACTTAGAGATTTGCTTCGTTTACAGAGTGCAGGCTTGTACAAGATAACTGGACAAGAATGCGAGGGCCACATTCGCGACAACTGCAACAGGCCAGTGAAAAACAAACAAAGGGCCATGTCCAAAAGGCTGACGCTGATGCCCAATGCTAAACTTCTCATGCGACTCAAGGTGACGACCAAAAGGAGGCCTTGAGAGTGAATTGTTTAATGATGTGTCACACAATTTAAGGCAACGACCGAAAGGAGGCCTTAAGAGTGATATATCAAATCAACATACACACCCGTGTGTGACTGACCATAGCACAAATGCAATGACGAGTATCACCTCACAAATACACTGAATGGAAAACGCGATGACTCGAGCACTTGAATAACTCAATCACGTCGCTTGAGGGCCACAGAATGTATGCTGAGTGAACGCCCATTAGCTAGTCCTAACTGACTTCTCGATTGAAAGACCCTGGATAAGGGGGCACACAATTACTTGACTTCTATCTTGCAAGGAAGCAAACTGTTTGATACTCCAACTCAAGGCTTAAGAAGAAGGAAGATAGAAATGTCTCCCATACTGAGGATGTTGGCGCAGAAGACGTTAGGGATAAAGGAAATCAGTAGATTTCTTCTTGCGGTGATCCCTCAGCATGTTCGACTAGATAGAAAATGGAAGATGCCATTGATGAATTGAGAACCCAGATGCTTGGATAGATGGAAGGCCGAGCAACTACGACGTACTCGGTAGAGCGAGCAACATGGGAATTCGAGCGACAACGAACTTGGCTCAAACACTCCCTACTCCGCGGTTCAAATCACATGAGACCCTATGACAAGTTGACAACATCGTCTCGAATAAAACAAGGTGCAATCAACCTCCTCCCAGACATTTGCAGCATGCAACTTCTGATGGTAACATTTTGGACGAAACGACGGCAATGCAAGAGCCATTGGAAACTAAAGTGAAGTTCGACCAACCTTTGCTGCAGTTCAGATGAATGCTTCAACTCCAACTCAACTTCAAAATGAGATTCCCCATTCCTTAATGCAGGGGCAAGTGGAAGCATTCGAGGCGACTACAATTCGACCTTATGTCTACCCGACTCCGGTCCTCGGAGTTTGGATGGGAAACCAAAGACTAACATGAGTTGGACATGAACAAATCATTTTGTATCAGGCTCCAACTCACGACTTGATGAGGGGGTATAAATTCAAAGAAGACATGGATTTAATGTTCACCGCTTAGCAAAACCCCCATGGATAGGGGGCACATGATACGAGCTTTGAGCAACGTAATTTGACTATTCGTCGACTTTATGCGCATTTACAATCATCGAAGTTTCGCAAGACCCCAGACTGTAACCAAAAGAACGACTCCTCAAAACTAGCTCGCATACATCCAAGCAGCGGATCAACATCCAAAATTAAAAGATAGAAGCCTGATTGATGGCTATTACATATGCAAAACCAAGAAGCCAAACGTAGGCTTCCACCCACTTAAAGACTTCATGCTGGGGGCATAAGCACCGACTTCCTTTTCTTCCACTGATGTTGGGAGCACGAGATTCAACTCGCAGACTGAATTCGAATATGACCCTGACTTTGTGCATAATTCAGAACATATGAACTGCATCTCTGCAATATGACATGATTAGTCTTGACCGTTCAAGAAAGCCCACTAACGGGTCAAACATGACTTCAAAGAATTGATCTACAGCTATATCAAATGGAGAATGTGGGGAACTCCTCTACTGCTTTACGATTGTGAAGATTTTATTGACCACTGGTTTATATGATTTCAACAACGTCCCTTGCTGATTTGCATGTGATCACGAGACTATGAAAGGACCCGGAAAATCGTGGATTTCTTGTAATATGATCTGATTACTATCCTGATGGCGGGATAGTCCCAAGACGAGCGCGAATGACAGATTCATGCACCAATTTTGATGTGAAATATCCCAACAGTCTTGAAGCTAGCTTAAAGTTCAGAGATTTTTATATTGCCCTATGACTTGGATGGATACTTCATGCATTGACTCGTATGCAAAAGAAAGTATAACTCTACAATACTTTAGATTTCCGTGGAAAGACAATGTCGTTTATCAGCGATCTGTGCAGGCATAATCGCATGCATGGGAGCCAACAATCCTACGTGACTTATGATAAAATAACTTGACCTCTTGATTCAACAAGGTTCAAATGATTACTTGATCATCTTAACTCCTTCGACCATAGATTTGGCATCGATGAGTACCCATGGATGTGGTATGATATATGGCAAGCCGTCTACACAACGAAGAGTCGAAATATCAGAACTACTTGGTAGAACCTTTTCAAGGACAGATGGCATTCCAAAAAGTTATTCAAAGTACATCTCATTTATGATAAGACGTACTTTAGGGGGCAAAATGTTAGCCTGCTTTGTGACCAGTCTACCCAAAGCTTAAGGGATCAACAATCACTTGAATGAATTAATAGAGCATTGGAAAAACATGGCTCATACATGCATGGAGGCCACGGGGTTAGATTCTTGCCTCAGATCGGATCCTTTCCTCGGGTCGGATCCTTTCCTCGGGTCAGATCTAACTTCGGGGTTCAAATGTCAGCTACAGCCCCAGTTTGGGGTTTGGGGTCGGATTTACCTCTTCTTTAATGGAAAAGAAGTCAGACCTAATGGGAACAGTAACACCGGTTCGGATCGGATCAACCACATCCGTTCCACCTGTGCAAATGAATATGACATGATTATCTGGCATACGTATCCGGATCGGATCGGACCATTCAGGTCGGATGGCTTCACTGCTTCATCATTGCTGCTTGCTTTCGGTTTGGATTGAATGAAGGCTGGCCCGATCCCATGTCCACACAGTAGAAGTGGTTACCAAGTCTCCACTCACTCCACTACTTTCGAGATTTCCTCTGAAGCTGCCACATGGCATCCAACCTAAACCGAATTTCTTCTTATAAATACATGATTTTGCATCAATATCAGGGACTTTTGATAATTTGTTTCTCCACATATGCCATGGTCGAATTCCTCCATAATTAATTACCATCTTCTTTACTAAACAAATGAATTCGGAGAGCATTATTCATTATAATCGAGTGTTTGAGCGTCTATACTCATTGTAATTGTAATTTCTGAATGAATAGAGAAACTACGAAATGGATGTAGGCTTGGTAATGTCGAACCACTATAAATTTCGTGTGTTGATTGATTTTTCTTGCTTTTAGTTCATGATTTCTTATTATTCTCTGCCAAACATGATCAATTGGGTGTTAGTGCCATTTTTTGGTCTAACAATGTGTAACACCCCGGATTTTTGAATAATCGAATTAACTAAATTAAAGAATAAATGTTTAGCATTGTTCTAAGGTTTGTAAACAAAAGACTTAGTAGCTCATTTTGTTGGAACATGTGACTTGCATACAAGAGGTACAGAGTTCGATCCCCGCCAACGCCATATTTTTGTTTTAGGGGAATGGCTAAAAAGTGGCTTAGTGTGAAAGCGGTTCAAAAAAGTAGTTTAGTGTGAAAATGGTTAATTAGGAAGATAGAAATATACATATATATATATATATATATATAAAATAAAATTCAACCTAAAATTTAAGAAAAAAATTCAAAACAGCGGAAGCGGGAAGGCAAAACACCAAGCCGACCTATTTTATGTTTTAGGTTTGGAATTGGTCCCGTCGGCCCTTAAAGGTCTATGACGAAATTTTATGTTTTAGGGCTTAGGTGGCGATTTCTGGTTGGTCTGTTGACATCATTTCTTGGTTTCTAAGGCCTAGATGGATCCTAGAGTAATCCGACGAATTAAATTAATTCAAAGCTCTATAAAAAGACCCATAGACTCAAACCCTAAATCAGAATTAAGATTAGAACCATGGCCGTCATGATGTCAATCTACAACTTGGAATAGTCGCCACCAAATTAGAAGAAGATTAAAGCAATTCAATTCAATCCAACAGCAAATTCAACTACAACAAAGGGACGCTAATAAATTCCAGAACTTCGTTGAATGGTGAGTTTGATCACTTTAACAAAATAATTGCTAAATTAATTATGATGTGATATACGTTGGATTATAAGTTGTGGTTGTGAATCTAATTCATATGTTTAATCATGTATGTTAACTTGATTCATATTATATGATGTTATGCAAGTTTCATGTATGATTATGCAAGTTAATATGATTATGCAAGTTTCATATATAATGTTATGCAAGTTAATATGATTATGCAAGTTGTACATATGATGTTATGCAAGTTAATAGGATCACGCAAGTTGTATGCGAGTTATATGATGTTATGTAAGTTTGGATCTAAAATATATGCTAGTAGTTCATGATCTTAACTTGTGTCAATGAATCCCTTTTTATAATCCAATCACCTAGGTTTATAACATCAGTTTTTATGCAAATATGGATGTGGAACATAAGCTAGTTCGTATAAGTATTATGTTCGTATGTAAGTTTAAGTGATAATTGGATTCACATATATACAAGTTCACACCTTTAAAGTTTGGATCCATAATCAAGTTGACATTTTTATGTTGAAACTATGACATGCATAGTTATGCAAGTTTACACCTTTATGTGGATCCATAATTTTCAGGTTAACACCTTTTATTGGATCCATAGTTATGCTAGATAACACCTTTATGTTTAGGTTGATGGCATACATTGTTTATGTAAGTTTGTGATAATTACCTAGGCTAGTTGGGTGTAAAACTATGTTCATACATGCAAGTTCACACCTTTTAGATCTATGATTTTTGGATCCTTGATAATACAAAGAGTATGCAAATATGTTGTAATTCTTAATTGCAAGCTAGATGCAAATTAGATTTATTATTGTGTGTATGTGACTTTTTGACGTTTATTCCCTTTTTTTAAGTATTAGACTATTTGTTAGTCTAATATGTATATGTCATGTTAAGCGAATGAATGACAAGGGTACGATGGGGATAATAGCGGACACACACATATTGTGAATTTGGCATGTAATGGCCTAAAAAGGCATGTATTTAATTTTAAGGAATAAAACTAATTAGTGATGAAATTGGTATAATTTATATACCACAAATAGATGAGCATAATTTAGGTGATAAATTATGGACATAAATAAATATGGAAATTTGAATAGGGAAAGTAATTCAAATTTGGGGAAAATTAATTATGTATAATTAATTGCCTAAGACACGAAGTTGGACTCATTTGTGGTGTAAGACTGCACGGACCCGCCCGGCAAATCCAGCCACCACAAATAGTAGCCCAATGTGAGAGGTCAAAGGCCCAAACTAAATGCGTAACAATTGTATGGACACGAGGTTAGGCTCGTTTGTAGTGTAAGACAGCCCGGACCCACCCGGCAAATCCAGCAGCCACAAATGCTAGTCTAATGTGAGGGGTCCTACA
Organism: Allium sativum; assembly: GCA_030737875.1. Taxonomy (NCBI): domain Eukaryota; kingdom Viridiplantae; phylum Streptophyta; class Magnoliopsida; order Asparagales; family Amaryllidaceae; genus Allium; species Allium sativum. The sequence goes on from CM060924.1 coordinate 61,009,703, forward strand.
GGGGTTACGGTAGTAATAAATTAAGAAACACTTAACCAAAGTAAAACATGTCGTGGGAAATGGGGGTTAAGTGTGTGCCTTGGGTGGCATGAGGAAATACGATTAGTAACACTTAACCATGGTAAAACATGTAAGTGGGATATAAGGGTTAAGTGAGTGCCCTGGGTGGCATGTGGAATTACTAATAGAAACCCTTAACCAAATTTAAAACATGTAAGTGGACATGAAGGGGGTTAAGTGGGATGTACTAGAGGGGACCAAGCCTAGGTGGAAAGCTTGTGTCAAGCATGGGGGAGGGGGGCCTTTTCAGTCCAGTAGCCCATTAAGTATCTTTGTGAGCTTGACCCAAGTCGAGGACGGGACACGCCTACTGGGTCTAATTGTTAGAGGCCAAAACAGGTTAGCGGTGGCAATGCAAGTCTAACGGGGTCATGTGCGTGCGTGGGCTCGGGCTAGTAGGTAAGACGTTGTTGCATCGTGTAGGTATAAGCCGTGCATCTTTTGTTGTATCGGGTTGCCACTTTGGGAAATGATACACCCCACTGTGGGACCAGCACGTGTATCTACGAGTTAGGGAGTCGATCGAATGTGGAGGGTAGTGGGTACACCTAGTTGAGATAGGAGCAGACGGCACCTATGTAGTCAGCTAGGGGTACACGAAGCTACCACTATTATTAATAATTATTAAGGGGGTACACCTAGTGGAGATAGGAGCAGGCGGCACCTATGATGTCAGCTAGGAGTACATGGAATTACCATAATTACTTATTGAAGGGGTACATCTAGTGGGGATAGGTACACGCTGGGTACCTATGATAACAAAAAGAGATATACAGTCAAACATGGAGGATAGTGGGTACATCTAGTAGTACCCGAAGCTATCATCGTTCTATTTAGCCAAGAGTGATCAAATTTCTAGAGTGACTAGTAGGGGTGCAGTTAGTGTTAATACAGTACAATACAGTTGAGTATAGTAATTATCCTATATTGATTTGGAAGCTCCATTAACGTTATCTCTGTTTCTCTTGATTGCCTTGCCATACTCATGTGGTTCACACAGTCATTACCTTATTCTCCAACTTATATCTTATCATATTGCTTTAATAAATATGTTGTTAGAGTTATCGGACTGGCCCGGCTTTATGTCTGACCCCCTTTATTTCCACCTCTTTTCTTCCTCCCCTCCCCCACCTCCCCCCCCGGTTCAAAGGGTGGGAGAGCTTGATTGGGATCTCTTTGGGAGCACTTGGATTTGGATTGCTGAAGTAAAGTTCAGCATATCATTTTCTTTATGGCTATTTGTAGTAGTGGGATTATGTACTTTGTTTTATCAAGATGGATATTATGTACTTGACTTTGGTTTATGGTTTTTGATGATGTAACCAAACATATTTACCTTCTACTGCAATAAATAAAGTTTTAAATTTTCAAGTACTGCTTTATATCTCTCTTGTTGTGATTTTCTGTTCTATATTCACTTAAAATGCTCCATGGAAGTTAATGCTTTCCCTTTGTGAGTGACATTAATGGACGTGGGGTGTTACACGTGGTATCAGAGCTGAAGGTTACCAGAACATATAAGATATTTCGAAAAACTATATTTCAAAAGCATTTTTATAAAGAATACTTTCAAAAATATGTTTGTAGAAGAGTATTTTTGAAAGAAAGGTATATTTTAAAAACATAATCCCCAAGAGCCATATATCCTTCCTTCGATTCTCCATTTTGAATCTCTTCCTCTTTTTCTTTTTGAGTTTCCCCCCCTTCGCATATAGATGATTTTTCTAAGATAAATAAGGACTTCCGTACGAAGGACGGAAAAGAACTTCAAGGGACTTAGATGTTTGTCGGGTTAGAAGTTAGTTCAAGGAAGTGGAGGGCTTGTTGGTACCTTTAAGATAGGCGATGGGAGGAAGGTCCAAATAGCTTTTTGGTTAACAAAGGACGAAACCTCATCTTGGTGGGAGGTCACGAATGGAGAATGTGAAGAAGAAGGCTGGTTGTTTTGGAGAAATAGGACACCTTAGGATTGTCCAAAGAGGCAAGGACAAAGTACAGGATCTTTTGGGGGGGTAGTTTTATTCCCTCACGGGTGGTATACCTGATGGGGGTAGGACCGTCTAGGTTGAAATTTGGTTTTCTTTATCATCCTTTTTGAACTTTGTTTGATTATGGCACTTCATACTCGTTAGTATCTGCTTCGTTAGTTGAAATACTGCACCTAAATGCTAGTCTAGTTAAGGATCCCATTCTATTCTCAAATCATGTTGGTGGTTCGGCTCATCCTTCAATGGTTTGTCGGGATTTGAGAGTATCTATCTTGGGCGTTGGATTTGAATGCAACTCCTTCGTCCTTGGTTTCACGGGCTATAGTTTGATTCTAGGGGTGGATTGACTAGCCAGCGGGGTGCCATCCAAGATTTTGAAAGGAGGGTAGTTAGACTATTGATTCGTTATGGAAAGACCTTCATATTTCTTGTGACCCTAGGTGTTCAGTGATGCTTAGCTGCCTAGAATCTTCTGATGCATCCAACGATGATTGGGAGTCTGTTTGTGTGGTCCGTGAGTATGGAGACATCTTTGATAAAGTGCGGGGTTTACCCAGAGGTGAGAAATAAGTTTTCGTATGTGCTTAGTAGATTAAGCAAAGCCAGTTATGTGATCAGCGGTGGTTTTGGAGCAAGACTGGCAAGGACAGCCAGAGTCGGTCAAGTGCTCAATTGGTTGGCCGTCTTACTAGTATCATCTCACGTAGGTCATCTGAATTCAAAGGAGTTATCCCTTGGGTGTTTGTCTGATATTGGTTTAGGCCTTTGGGGCTTGCACTTGGGGGATGTCGAGTTCGACTAGGATGGTCTGTGTGAGAGATGGATAGTTGTGACGATTTTGCATGGGATATTATCCTGGTTTTCTCTAGAAGCAGAGAAGAGCATGCCCTACATCTTAGGGAAAGCTTAGGGACCCTACAAGCGAACCAGCTTAAAGCTAAGTTCTCCAAAATACCATTTTTGGGGGAAAGAAGTGAGGATTTTAGGGCATGTGGTCTTTAGGGAAGGGTGATATGTTATGGTGGAAGATAGTCGAAAGTCCATGAGAGAAATTACCCTACACATGACCTAGAGTTGGCCGCTATTGTCTTTGCGTTTAAGTCTTGTCATCATTATCTTCTTGGCGAGAAATTCGAATTATTCACTGACTACAAATTGCTAAAATACTTACTCTCTCAGAAGGACTTGAACTTAAGGCAGCAAAGGTGGATGGAATTCTTAGCATCCTACGATTTCGAGATAGCATATAACCCTGGCAAGGGTAACGTGGTGGCAGACGCCTTAAGTAGAAAAAGCTTGTCCTTGGGTCCGTTGTTTGTTAAGCGGTGAAGCTTAGAGTTCATCTCTACGCTTGACTTTAAACCTTCCGTTGACTTTGTACCTGGTTTGCTAGAATCCTTGGAGGTCAGATCTACGCTTTTTGGACGGATTGGTGAGGTACAGCGGGATGACCCACAGTTGGTTGAGTTAGTAGAGAAGTTCAAAGGAGGGGAGTCATCAAGCCATCTCCGTAGGTATACCCTAGATGATAAGGGTTGGTTACGTAGGGACATTAGGCTTTGTGTACCAAAAGACGAGGATCTAAGGAAGACCATTCTTGATGATGCACATCGTTCGAAGATGATTATCCATCGCGGCGGGGACAAGATGTACATGGATATGAGACGAGTTTACTTTTGGGCCGGCATGAAGAAGGACATGGCAGAGTTTGTCGCTAGATGCTTGGGGTGCCAACAAGTAAAAGCAGAGCAAAAGGAGCCCGGTGGATTACTACACCCATTGGAGGTCCCACAATGGAAGTGGGAAAGCGTCTCGATGGATTTTGTTGACGGATTACCGAGATCGAGGAAGGGTAACACGGGGATTTCGGTCGTGGTAGACAGACATACTAAGAGCGCCCATTTCATTCCCGTGAAGAGTAAGAGGACTGCTCCATGGTTAGCCTCTGTATACATTCGAGAAATAGTTCGTTTGCACGGTGTTCCTTCTAACATAGTGAGCGACCGCGATCCTATCATTACTAGCAAATTTTGGAAGAGCTTGCAAGAGGCGGTAGGGACTCATTTATGTTTGAGCACCGCATATCATCCTCAGACGGGTGGCCAGACTGAGAGGGTGAATCGTATTCTAGAGGACCTATTGAGGTTGTGTGTCTTAGATTTCGGAGGTACATGGGAGGAACATCTTCCATTGGTGGAGTTCGCATATAGTAACGGCTTCCAGTCTTGCATTGGTATGGCACCGTTCGAGGCTCTTTATGGACGGCCGTGTCGTTCACCCACATGTTGGTGGGAGTCTACAGATAAGATCTTACTTGGGCCCGATATGATTAGAGAGACTTCAGAAAAGATCGATTTGATTCGAAGGAGGATGAAGACGGCGCAAGATAGGCAGAAATCTTATGCGGACAAGAGGAGGATAGATCTTGAGTTTGATATTAGGGACATGGTCTTTGTCAAGGTGTCTCCATTACGGAACATCGTTCGCTTTGGGTCCGCTGGGAAGTTAGCACCAAGGTACGTAGGGCTGTTTCCTATTAAGGAGAGGATTGGGCAGATGGCGTATAGAGTGGAGTTTCCCAAGAGACTTAGTGGCGTACACGATGTATTCCATGTGTCACATTTGAGGATGTGCTTGCACAAGACCGCGGAAGTGGTAGAGCCGAGCTTGCTTAGAGAGGTGGATATAGAGCATGATGCGACGATTCGGCGAGCTCCTACGTGCATTCTTGGGTCGGAGGTTAAGAAGTTGAGGAATCAAGAGGTCAAGCTAGTCAAAGTGCAATGGGGAGATGATGAGAGCAACTCTACTTGGGAGACGGAAGAGAAGATGCGTTCATTATCCCCTTTTCTTTTCGAGGGTAATGTCTTCCAGTTTCTCCTTTATCGCTTACCTTATATTTATCTTATCTTTAGTATGTCCTCTCGTTAGTACCTTTGACCTTTAGATAGGGTAGTCCTATGATTGAAACATGTGTTTGAGACATGTTATGTATGATGGATGCATGTGGATGCAAGTGTTTGCTAGTGGTTGCTCGTGGATCCATATACACACACTTTAGGAACTAGATCGGCTCAGTCACTTCATATTGCATATTGCATATAAATGTGTGTGCATATTTAAGCTAATGGATGTATAATGGTTGTGCTATCATATGGATGTTGCATTTTGGTGAATGGTTGTGTACACATGTAGAAATAATATGTATTGATAGGGTTCTTTCGCATACATAATGGACGCATGGCACTATCATGGTTTGCATTAAGGAGGTCAATTGAATCAGTAGACTGTCTGATTTTGCATAGATTAGGAACATATACACGCACTTTTTGCATATGTTCATACAGCATTAGAAATCCTATAAGGACAATGAATGCCCATGTTTGATGGTTGAGTAGATGGTTGTTTGGATGTTAGGATATGCATTCTCCTTAACTTGGAGATTTCGGGGGAAAATCCTTTAAGGAGGGGAGAATGTAACACCCAGGATTTTTGAATAATTGAATTAAATAAATTAAAGAATAAATGTTTAGTATTGTTCTAAGTTTTATAAGCAAAAGACTTAGTAGCTTATTTGGTTGGAACATGTGACTTGCATACACGAGGTATAAAGTTCGATCCCCGCCAACGCCATATTTTTGTTTTAGGGGAATGGCTAAAAAGCAGCTTAGTGTGAACGCGGTTCAAAAAAGTAGTTGAGTATGAAAATGGCTAATTAGGAAGATAGAAACATATATATATATATATGTATGTATATGTATATACAGATATATAGATATATAAAAATAAAATAAAATTCAACCTAAAATTTAAGAAAAAATTCAAAACAACGGAAGCGGGAACGCAAAACACCAAACCAACCTATTCTATGGGTTGACCCGAGACCCGCTGGGTCGACCCTAGGGTCAACTCTGGAGGTTTGGAATTGGTCCCGTCGGCCCTAAATGGTCTATGACGAAATTTTATGTTTTAGGCTTAGGTGGTTATTTCTGGTTGGTCTGTTGACATCATTTCTTGGTTTTTAAGGCCTAGATGGATCCAATAGTGATCCGACGGCTTAAATTAATTCAAAGCTTTATAAAAAGACCCATAGACTCAAACCCTAAATCAGAATTAAAATTAGAACCATGGTCGTCATGATGTCAGCCTACAACTTGGAATAGCCGCCACCAAATTAGAAGAAGATTAAAGCAACTCAATTCAATCCAACAGCAAATTCAACTATAACAAAGGGACACTAATAAATTCGAGAACTTCGTTGAATGGTGTGTTTGATCACTTTAACAAAATAATTGCTAAATTAATTATGATGTGATATGCATTGGATTATAAGTTGTGGCTGTGAATCTAATTCATATGTTTAATCATATATGTTAACTTGATTCGTATTATATGATGTTATGCAAGTTTCATGTACGATGTTATGCAAGTTAATATGATTATGCAAGTTTCATATATGATGTTATGCAAGTTAATATGATTATGCAAGTGGTACATATGATGTTATGCAAGTTAATAGGATCACGCAAGTCGTATGCGAGTTATATGATGTTATGTAAGTTTGGATCTAAAATATATGCTAGTAGTTCATGATCTTTACTTGTGTCAATGAATCCCTTTTTATAATCCAATCACCAAGGTTTATAACATCAGTTTTTATGCAAATATGGATGTGGAACATATACTAGTTCGTATAAGTATTATGTTCATATGCAAGTTTAAGTGATAATTGGATTCACATATATACAAGTTCACACCTTTAAAGTTTAGATTCATAATCAAGTTGACATTTTTATGTTGAAACTATAACATGCATAGTTATGCAAGTTTACACCTTTATGTGGATCCATAGTTTACTCAGGTTAACACCTTTTATTGGATCCATAGTAATGCAAGATGACACCTTTTTGTTTAGGTTGACGACATACATAGTTTATGTAAGTTTGTGATAATTACCTAGGCTAGTTGGGTGTAAAACTATGTTCATACATGCAAGTTCACACCTTTTAGATCTTTGATTTTTGGATCCTTGATGATACAAAGATTATGCAAGTATGTTGTAATTCTTAATTGCAAGTTCGATTCAAATTTGATTTATTATTGTGTGTATGTGACTTTGTGACGTTTATTCCCTTTCTTAAGTATTAGACTATTTGGTAGTCTAATATGTATATGTCATGTTAAGCGAACGAATGACGGGGGTTACGATGGGGATAATAATGGATACACACATATTTTGAATTTGGCATGTAATGGCCTAAAAAGGCATGTAATTAATTTTAAGGAATAAAACTAATTAGTGATGAAATTGGTATAATTTATATACCATAAATAGATGAGCATAATTTAGGTGGTAAATTATGGACATAAATAAATATGGAAATTTGAATAGGGAAAGTAATTCAAATTTGGGGAAAATTAATTATGTATAATTAATTTTCCTAAGACATGAGGTTGGACTCATTTGTGGTGCAAGACTGCCCTGACCCGCCCGACAAATCCAGCTGCCACAAATGGTAGCCCAATGTGAGAGGTCAAAGGCCCAAACTAAATGCGTAACAATTGTATGGACACGAGGTTAGGCTCGTTTGTGGTGTAAGACTGCCCGGACCCGCCCGGCAAATCCAGTAGCCACTAATGCCAGTCTAATGGGAGATGTCCTACTTGGGTTACGGTAGTAATAAATTAAGAAACACTTAACCAAAGTAAAACATGTGGTGGGACATGCGGGTTAAGTGTGTGCCTTGGGTGGCATGAGGAAATTCGATTAGTAACACTTAACCAAGGTAAAACATGTAAGTGGGACATAGGGGTTAAGTGGGTGCCTTGGGTGGCATGTGGAATTACTAATAGAAACCCTTAACCAAATATAAAACATGTAAGTGGACATGAAGGAGGTTAAGTGGGATGTACTAGAGAGGACCAAGCCTAGGTGGAAAGCTTGTGTCAAGCATGGGGGGACCCTTTTCAGTCTAGTAGCCCATTAAGTATCTTTGTGAGCTCGACCCAAGTCGAGGATGGGACACGCCTTCTGGGTCTGATTGTTAGAGGCCAAAACGGGTTAGCGGTGGCAACGCAAGTCCAACGGGGTCATTTGCGTGCGTGGGCCCGGGCTGGTAGGTAAGACATTGTTGCATCGTGTAGGTATAAGCCGTGCATCTTTTGTTGTATCGGGTTGCCACTTTGGGAAATGATACACCCCACTGTGGGAGCAGCACGGGTATCTACGAGTTAGGGAGCCGATCGAATGGGGAGGGTAGTGGGTACACCTAGTGGAGATAGGAGCAGACGACATCTATCTAGTCAGCTAGGGGTACACGAAGCTACCAATATTATTAATAATTATTAAGGGGGTACACCTAGTGGAGATAGGAGCAGGCGGCACCTATGACGTCAGCTAGGAGTACATGGAATTACCATTATTACTTATTGAAGGGGTACATCTAGTGGGGATAGGTACAGGCTGAGTACCTATGATAGCAACTAGAGATATACAATCAAACATGGAGGATAGTGGGTACATCTAGTAGTACCCGAAGCTATCATCGTTCTATTTAGCTAAGAGGGATCAAATTTCTAGAGTGACTAGTAGGGGTGCAGTTAGTGTTAGTACAATACAGTACGGTACAGTATGTTAGAGTATAGTAATTATCCTATATTGATTAGGAAGCGCCATTAACGTTATCTCTTTTTCTCTTGATTGCCTTGCCATACTCATGTGATTCACACAGTCATTACCTTATTCCCCAGCTTATATCTTATCATATTGCTTTAATAATTATGTTGTTAGAGTTATCGGACTCGCCAGACTTTATGTCTGGCCCCCTTTGTTTCCACCGCTTTTCTTCCTCCCTCCCCCCCCCCCCCCCCCGCCCAAGGTTCTAAGGGTGGGACTAGTACTAGTGGAGCTTGATTGGGATCTCTTTAGGAGCACTTGGATTTGGATTGCTGAAGTAAAGTTCAGGCTATCATTTTCTTTATGGCTATTTGTAGTAATGGGATTAAGTACTTTGTTTTATCAAGATGGATATTATGTACTTGACTTTGGTTTATGGTTTTTGATGATGTAACCAAACATATTTACCTTCTGCTGCAATAAATAAAGTTTTAAATTTTCATGTACGACTTTATATCTGTCTTGTTGTGATTTTCTATTCTATATTCACTTAAAATGCTCCATGGAAGTTAATGCATTCCCTTTGCGAGTGACATTAATGGACGTGGGGTGTTACAAGATGGATTGCACTCTGATTGTCACAATACCACACATACCTCTTTTGTCTAAATACAAGCTGACGAACAAACCACTTCATCCATAATAACTCCTTACATGCCTCTATCACTGCAATAAATTATGACTCAGTAGTAGACAAAGCCACACATTTTTGTATCTTAGATTGCCAAGACACTGTTCCCCCCGCAAAAGTGACCAATTAACCCGAAGTAGATTTTCTCGTGTCAATATCACCTACTATATCAGAATCTGAATAACCAATGAGACAAAGCTTATCACTACCAACACAAAGCTTCATATCAGCAGTACTATTTAAGTATCTCATAATCCACTTCACAACATTCCAATGCTCTTTACCTAGGTTAGAAAGAAATCTACTGACCAAACATACAACATAGGCTATATCGAGCTAAGTGCAAACCATTGCATAAATCAAACTACCCACGGTGGAAGCATAAGGAACATGCACCATCTTTTCCTTCTCTTCTTTTGTTGAAGGACACTGTTGTGAACTCAACTTAAAATGCAAAGCAAATAGAGTACTCACAGGCATTTCTTTCTCCATATTGAACCTTTTAAGCACTCTCTGAATATATGCTTCCTGTGGCAGCTATAATTTTCGAGCCTTACTATCATGAATAATTCTCATTCCTAAAACGTTCTTTGCTAGACCAATTTTCTTCGTGGAGAAGGTCTTGCTCGACTATTGCTTCAAATTATCAATCTCATCTACATTTTGCCTTATAATAAGCATGTCATCAACATAAAGTAGCAAAATGATAAAATAATCGTTAGCAAATTTCTTCAAGAAAACACAATGATCATTATATGTCCTTTTGTATCCTTGCTCCCCCATAAAAGAGTCAAATTTGTAGTACCATTGTCTTGGAGCTTACTTTAGACCATACAAACTCTTCTTCAATTTGCACACAAATTCTTCCTTCCCTTTAACTTTAAAGCCCTCTGGCTATTCCATGTAAATGTCTTCTTCAAGGTCACCATGAAAAAAGGCAGTCTTCACATCCAACTGCTCGACTTCCAGCAAGATCCAAAGCAACTATGATGGAAGACATCTTGACAACCGGTGCAAATCTCTCTTCCAAGTCAATTCCCTTTCTTTGGTTGCGTCCTTTTACTATAAGTCTTGAGCAAAGCATCTTTGCATTTTCATCTTGCTTCTTCTTGTAAACCCAACGATTTTTCAAAGCCTTATTTCCCTTCGGTAGTTTCACTAGATCAAAAGTGTTGTTATCAAGCAACGATTTCATCTCTTCTTTCATTGCATTCAACCAAAGTTGTTTATCATCGCTGTCAGTTAAGAAAACATACACGGAAGGAGGATACCTAGTGAAAGGAAGTCGTTCTCTAGTAGATTGCCTTACAAAGGTTTTTTGAGTTTCAGGAGAAGCATGATGATCAATTTCAGCATCTTCATCATGAGGATCATCATCTTTAAGTGCATGACCTTCATTGTCGCCATCTTGTACATGCTTAGTTGGTGTTGGTGCAGGAGTTGCAGGAGTCAAAGGAGGGAGATCTAAATCAGTCAGATCATAACCACTATGAGATGCAGTTTCTTGTGGTTTCTGAATGTCTTCAATTGTTTGATCTTCAAAAAAGTCTACATCCTTGCTATGAATCAATTTTTTCTCTGTAGGATCATAAAAATTGTAGCCAAACTTGTGACGTCCCGCCCCGCACAAGCCGAAATTTCCAAAGAAACGCGCTGTACCGATGTCCAACTAGCACGGGACGATCGTCGAAAGAAAAGAAAAGAAAAGAAAAGAAAGGAATTTGAAACTATGAACTAACAAGGAACCTGTAGTATATCTCACAGCACAAGGAATAAAATATAATATTAACATAAGTTGACATAAAACAGGCGAGACAGTGCATAAGCCGAAAACTAAATCATCGTAGCAGCGGAAATCCAAAATACAGCTTATGATCAACATCGTTATTACAACTTCAAAATACTATCTTTAAAGCAAAATAGAAAAGGTGCACTACTAATGCCCAAAGTAGTGACCAATAACAACACAGGGAGATATATGTGTAAATAATACGTGTAAGCCTCCTGCTCGTCTCCGGACATCTATCGTGCATATCCACCTGACCTGTCTCTAGTATGCTCGTTTAGGAGCACCCAAAATAATAAGAAGAGATATAAAACTCTAGGTCAGACAAAATTCTGGTATGAGCAATAAGCAACAAAACAAAACAATAACAGGTATAATCCAATCAAACCTGAACATGTTCCTGCAACCAAAGAGTTAGCACAACAAGATGTAAAATACTCTAAGGTAACACTAACATAATGTGTAAATGGGGGTGGGGTTATAGTGATAGCAAACATCAAACATAGCAATCATCCTCATATCTCTCACTCAGTGCATAAAGCGTACGATATCCACCACTCGATCACCCAATCCTTTACTACGATCATTTTGCTCCATGGAGTCACAATGACCCCATTGCACTGATCCATAGCCACTAATCCGTCTCTCAATAGTGAACTAAAGTTATGGATATCGATAACCCCTTTGCACACGTCAAGTCCAACTCATGAAGTTAACTCGTTGATCCCCTTTGGGATCCTGAGTAATAACCTCTCATTTGGACTACCTTTGCATCTCGGGTTTTTGGTCATCATTTCGATTTGGTCTTCATTCAGTTTAGAGTTCATGTTTTGGTTCAGTGCTCCACTACAGTCGGTTCGGTTTGATTCGTGGTCCTCATGTGGCACCGGTTCTTGACCACCTTCCAGTTCGGGTCCACTCGTGGGGTCTGCTCGTGATGAGCATCCGGGTCGTGATGTTCCACCTCGGTTCATGATTCCTTCGTTCATGGCACTCTGGTTCGGTCCTCCCCTACAAGCATCGGGTCGGTTCGGATATGCAAGCACAGTTCGTGAATGGCACACCATCCGGGTTGGTTCGAGCTTCTTCACTAGTTCGGGTCGGGGTCGTGGTACTCTAGTGCTCTCGTTCGGGTTCAGAGTAACGGGTCGTGGTGCTTCATATAAATTCGGGTCATGGTGGAGCAACCGGTTTGTGATCCTCCCTTCCTGGATTGGCTCGTGAGGTCTTGTCCAGGTTGGATCAAGACACCATGGTCACGAACAGGTTCGGGGTCCGATCCGATCCCATTTCCTGCCCCGGTTCCAGCAACTTTCCAGCGAGCGGTTTACGCCATACGACGGTGTTTTCAACCATTCTAACATTTCTATGCAATCAAAAATCATTCCAAACAGTAATTGCAACATGTATAATCAACCAAAAACACAAAAACAACAATATAACATGTTAATATGGATCAAACATACCCAAAACCCCTGTTTTCCCCTTAATCCCCTTAATCATTATTTAACCATATGATTTGCAAAACATGTCCAAATTAACCCAAATTTTTATTAGAGCCCTAAAATAATATTTAAGAATTTTACAAATTTTAACAAATTTTTCTAAGCCATAATTTCGCTATTTATCACTAATCACCCCTAATTAGCCGTATTTAGTGAAAAACAACGCAAATCACTCACCTTAGCCACAAATATAATCTTAGATCTGAAACTCTACAGTTATGGCATGGATCCTAATGTATTCCAGCAGCCCTATCTCTGATTTGACGCTAATCCGCCTTGATTTTCTTAATTAGTGATTAGGAATGACAAAAATGGTGTTTTGGGAGCATTTTAGAAGATGGAGGCCATTGCTAGAGCTCAAGGAGGTTTGTGACGGCTGGAAAAATGAATAGGAATTATTCACTAACTCATTTCAGCCCTCCCATAACTCTAATCCCGAAATGGGTTATGGGCTTAGCTGCTAATCACCCGGTTAAGCCCAATTATGCTGTTTTTCACCTTCCAAACCTTGTTTCGGCCATTTCTCCCAAACTGTTAGTCCGTTTGATCAATGTGACCACTCTACGGAAAGGTAAACCATCATTCAAATCCAATGGAAGTGGTATCAGGTCAAAACTCTTTTTCATTCAAAAGGTATAGGCAAAACAAGATTCTCTAGGGGCAAAACGGTCGTTTAAAAATCGGCAAAAATCGTGAATATTGGAAATGACCCCAATAGTCGTTCCCCGAAGTTACACGACCATACAACTTCGTATGAAAATGAAATAAATATTCTACGATCCTCCAACACATAGAATGCGAGTCATTACAAAACTTATCAAGACCATAACCCACAAAGATGCATTGGCGAGTCTTGGAATCCAACTTCGATCTTTCATCATTAGACACATGCACAAATGCCTTACACCGAAAGACACGTAAATGACCGTAAGAAACCTCCTTGCCAACCCAAACCTTATCTGGAAAATCAGCATTCAAAGCAAAACAACGGGATAAATTAATCACATGTGTAGTTGTAAATAAAGCTTCACCCCAAAAGTGTTTTGGCAGCTTAGCCTCTGAAAGCATGCACCTCATTCTCTCTAACAAAGTCCTATTCATTCTCTCAGCTACACCCTTCAACTGCGGAGCCTTCTTCAGTGTAAACTGATGCCGAATACCTTATGCCTTACAATATTCATCAAGTGGGCCGATGTACTCACCACCATTGTCAGAACGTAAACACTTAAGCTTTTTACCAGATTGTCTTTCAACCAAGGCTTGAAACTGCTTAAAAACATCAAGTACCCGATCTTTTGTTTTTTTGACATAAGTCCACAATTTCTTTGAACAGTCATCGATAAAAGTAATAAAGTAAATTGCACCACTAAAGGTCTTAACTTTTAACGGACCGCAAACATCAGAATGAAGAAGATCAACAGAGCATTTTTCTTCATCATACAACTTAGCCCCTTTTCACTTATATGTCCAAGTCTTCTATGCCGCAATTTTGCAAGATCATCATTTACCACATTTACAAAATCAGTAGGAATTGAGGCTTGCAGCAAGAACAGACTTGGGTGCTCTTTCCACGAGTTAGCACCGTGTTTCTTTTAGTAAGCTTCCATTGACCACCATGAAAAGTGTTGCAATAGCCATTATCATCGAGTTTTCCAGTAGAGATCAAGTTTAATCGGATTTCAAGAACATGTCTTACATATTTAAGAATTAACTTTGCTCCAATGTTGGTCACCAAACATACATCTCCAATGCCCACAACCTGAGCCACGCCATCATTACCCATCTTCAACACCCTAAAATTACCAAGTGTATAAGATGTGAAGAATTCCATCCAAGATGTCACATGTAGTGATGCTCCACTGTCAATGACCTAACTTGACTCATATTTAGCAAGGTTCACTTTGCTCTCATTGTGTACAATGATAAGATCACCATCAGTTGCAGTAGCAGGTCTATCATCATTACAACAATCCTTTTGATCTTGCTTCTTATCTTCCACGCCTTTGCCACCTTTGTTGTCTCTTTTCCACTTATAGCAATATTTTTTAATGTGGCTAGATTTATCACAATAATGACACTTCATAGTTGTGTATCTTCCATGAGATTTGCTTCTTCTTCTGTCTTTGGAAACTGGAGCTTTGCTCTTGCTTCTTCCTCTATTTTCATCAACATATGCTTCCTTGGATGAAGAAGACACACCATGAGATTTCTTCCTCATCCCCTCATTTAAAAACCAAATTTGGCAATATCAAGTGTAGCTTTGCCATGTGTTGCTGAATTGCAAAGTGTCATTCTGAAAGTGTCCCTTGAATCAGGAAGAGTGCCAAGTAACAAAAGTCCCTGAATTCCATCATCAAATTTATATCCATAGCTGATAATTGCTGAACGATACCATGAAAATCATTCACGTGATCAGAAAGTGACTTGCTTGAATTGTACTTCGAGCCCATCAATTGCTTGATTATTTACAATTTGTTGTTTCCAGACTTATTACCATAAAGGGATTCAAGTTTTTGCCATAGAGATCTAGCATGAATATCATCATTTATATGATTCAAAACATTATCATCAACCCACAGACGAATAAATCCACACCTGTTCATGTTCAAGTAGTCATTGATCATCAGTTTTACCTTCTGGTTTTTCATCATTAAACATAGGTAAATGCCAACTTTTGACATACAACAAGTGTAACAACCCGAATTTTCAGAACCAATTTAAATTTTTTATTTTGACTATTTTAACATGTTTAGAATATTTGAAATGATTTATTTTAAATAATAATGACTAAAAAAATTATTTTAAATGAAGTTAGAATATATAAATTTATTATAATTATAAAACGAGCCTGAAATGGTGCGGTAGTTTGAGAATTCGATTTTAATTTTCAATTGAATGTACATAATTCAAAATAAATCTTATTTCAGTAAAACCAGAAACGTTAGAATCTATTTAATAATATCTTTCTAACTAATGTGAAAAATTCAGATTTCATAATATAAATTGAAATTTATGTCCAGTTTAAAATTCAAAATAGTTGCTATGGAATTTATAATTTTTTTAATATAATATATAGCCCTTAAAAATAGTCATTTTACAAATGGCTTCCATTTTCAACGAAACCACATCCATTGAATTAGGAATGTCGTTTAGGTGTTCGAAAACTGTAAACGTCGATACCTTGGGAGTTGGAGAAATTTTGGTCTTTTTCATTGGATATACGGCCAAAATATCACTTTTTGCATATGGACGAATTTGGATTCGAAACCACTTTTGTTGAGCTCAAAATGTCGTTTAGGAGTTCGAAAAGTATAAACTTCGATATATTCCGAGCTTTGGAATTTTGGCACCTTGGTTAGGTCTTTTGAAACACCCCACCTCCATTAAGGCCATTCACAAAGGTAATGCCTTAACTTTGGGGGAGGTTTGCAAGTAAAAATCACAGATAAAACACAAGACAGATATAAACACATATATATAAGCAGCGGAAAACAAACAGACTTTTTAATTCATAAATACGTGTTCATACAAAACCTTTCCATAACTGTCACATAATAACTTGCAAAACATTACATCATCATTTCTGTCTTGGTTATTAAATAAAGAAGCATAAAACATAATTAAAACTGCATAAATCCCATAGAATGTGCCCAACAGCCATAGCCAAAGAGGTCCAAACCGTACATCTACTATCTTGAAGCTTGCAAAGAGTTTGACTAAGCTGGTTTGTTTCCTCCCTATGGACCTTGGGGGGGGGGGGGGGACGGAAGAAAAGAAGACGAAATAAAATAGGGTCAGACATAAAGCCTGGTAAGTCCAGTGACTCTTCAGTATGAGAATAAGAAAAAGGGCATGATAGGTATAAATTGGAAATAGTAAAGTATCATAAGCTAAGATAAAGCAGTTTGAACAGAATATACTATCACACCCCACACTATATCTCTGCACCTATTTGCATTGTCTCAACTGGCACCTCATAATCAGGGTGAAGTGATCCCCTTTCTAAAGATCGGCTCCTACTCGCATAATCATCTGTCTAACGGCCCCCGAAGATTGTAGACACCTATGTAGGTCCCACCATGGGGTGTATCAAGTCCCATAGTGGCGGCCCAACACAACTCTAGAATGCATAGGTTATACTACTAGTGCCCCCAGTGCCCTGTTTGTCTGCTCCGAAGTGTGTGCATGCCTACACTCCGTTAGAACTCACACTGTTGCACCCACCGCCGTCGCTTTTGACCGCTTACAATCATCCCAGTAATCGTGCCCCACCCTACCTAGTTTCAGGGTACCATGATACCTAGTTGGGTTACTGCTGAAATGGGTCCCCGTTACTAGGGTTTTCTAGTTAAACATGTTAAGTGGTTAAGTGTCTGTATTTACCTAACCCCACCCATCAGTTTAATTAACATGTCGAATTGGTTAATTGTTTTAGTTAACTTAACCCTACCATCCAAACTTTTCTGTCCTTAGCTTTTTAAAGCACCTACCACTCACATTAGACAGGTATTGTTACGGTTACTGGATCTGTCGGTCGGTTCCGGGCAGGTTTACACCGCAATTCAGTCTAACCTCGGGACCTTATTGGGCTCAATGCTTAACCACCCACATTGGATATGTATTGTTGTGACTACTGGACAGCCGAGCGGGTCCGAGCAGGTTTACATCACAACTCAATCCAACCTCGTGTTAAACATAATCGTATTTTCTAAATTTACATATTTGTCTTTATTACTTGTTATATGTAAATTTGCTAACAATTAAATGTTCTGGCCCACTTTCCAAGTTTAACATTTTTGGTATAAGAATTTGTACCATTCAAGTGCCACCAATTTTGGCATGTGACAAACATGCCAATTTCATATATTTTCACCCATTTATGTCAAGTTTCCTATAATTACCAATTTTTCCCAACGTTACCCCGTCTAAGTATTAGGCTAACTATCTTAGACTAATTTTACATTCGCATGATTTTTAACATATAATACTAGGCTAAAAACTTAGCCTAACTTAGCGTACACCAAATTGGCATAAAGAAATTCATAAACATAAACATGGCATAGGTGTAAACTTGGCATTCTTGGCATAGTCAATATGTACATCATAGGTGTGAACTTGCAAAATAGTCAACATACATATATGTATTTGCAACATAGACTGAATCATGGGTTTCAACTTGTCATGTGAACTTGCATTAAAAAGGGGGATCTAACTAAACAAGTGTCACATGAATTAACATATGATTTAGACAACATAGGCCTAAACAAATTTAGATCTTGGCATAACATCGAGCATCACTAGCATATGACAAGAATATAATATGTCCATAAAGTATGTATAATTTCATTGCATGTGTGAACTAGACCCAAGTCATGTCTGCTACTATAACATGAAACTTGTATTAAAATGGACCTTGGCATGGATCCAATTATGAACTTGCAACTTTTGTGTAGACATATAAGCATGTATATGAACTTAGGCATAGAGGTTTTAGCATAAAGTATATACATGAGATCTTAACTTGAACATATCACATACAACTTATATAATCACATAAACATATAGGTGTAGATTACAACATGAACTATACAACTTGCATGTGATGTTGTTTTCATTTGAATGGATCCAACAACAAGTAAATTTAACCACAAACATTCGAACCATTCACAATACAACCATTTCAATACATAGATATGGATTAACATCATCGTTACACAATTCCACTTCCAATTTACATCGAATCAAGTCATTATTTTATTCCCATCGAAAAAATCACTATAGTTACAACAAACGACGGTCTTGTTTTCTGATTTCTGAGATCTGAATTTGAATTGCTTCCCTTTGGGTAGACAAACGTTGATTGATTATGGTTTTACTTTAGTTTTGGCTCGTCTCTAAGCTTTTCTACAAGTGGAGACTCCTCTCAGTTTTCTCCTGACAGCATGGCGGCTCTAGTTCTATATTATTTGTGTGTAATTAAGTTGAGTGTTGAGTTGTATTTATAGAATTTCAGATTGATTTGAGCCGTTGGATGATCATAGATGAATCTAAACCATTCACTTCGAGAGGAGCCAACCAAAATGTGACAAATCAGCCCTAGTGATATAGCCAAGCTCAGAAATTCGACCAGAAACAGACCAGGCCAGCCAGGGCCAAACCAGGTCAACTGGACAGGTCGACCCCCAGGTCAACCTTATGGTTGACCTAGTCAACCAGGTAGACCTGGTGCCTCGGCGGGAATTTTCCCGCCCAGCCCAGTTTGGGTTTGTTTTTCGAATTTTGAACTTCATTTGAACTGTTTGAACTTTTAAATTGAATTCCGAAATTTCCGGAGGTCATAACTCCTTCATACGGAGTCCGATTCACGCAAACTTGGACTCTATCTTAGGCAGAATTCCGAGACAAGCGCAGCAGCCTAACCCGTTTCCCTTAATTCTTTCATTTATAATTAATTATACTTTAATTTGTTAATTTACAGTTAACATAAAATTCGGGGTGTTACATCTTGGTTAGCCAACTAGCCCACTCGCTTAAATGCCCCAAATCAGCCTCTTTCTCTCATTCACCACAACACTTCAAAAGAAATAGAAAAATGGGCATTACGAATGGGAAATAAAAATTCCCTAAGATAGGGCCTTCAATCTGTAGCTCAATTCTAGTGCAAATCTAATTTTAAGACATGGGTAAGCTTCTTTATTTTCCTCTTCAACTTCTCCAACTTGTTTCCTCTTCAATTTGTGATGATTCCTATGACCTAATTCTTAGGAAATGCGTTCATATGAACATAGGTTGTTGATTTTAGTGTTGTCATTTAAGAGAAGTTGTTCAAGCTTGTCATTGGATTGATTTCTTGCTTCTAGCAAGCAAAGGTGAGATCTTTGTGAGTTCTTAGTGTCTATGTACAAGCTAATAGCTTGTATAGTGTCATTTAGGTCCACTCAGAGTTGTGAACTTGCATATGAATTGGTTAGAGATGTATACACTTTCCGGTTCATTCATGTTAGTTTCATAAAATTGAAAATTATAATTAGAATTGTCCACACAATCTAATGCATATGCAATAAGTGGTTTTGGTGATATTGTGAAGCTCCGTTGTCGCACCGGCAAGTTCTAAAACTTCAAAATTCACTTATATCGCATTTGATTGCTTTGATTAGAGAATTTAACCATTTTGGAGTTTATAACCAAGAACCATTGCAAATCTTTTGTATGAATGTTTGTGCATGTGAATTTGGTGTTACAAGTTGTTTTGGCAAGTCTTAGAAGCCTTATTTGCATGTATATAACATCATAGGCCTTAGGGAATTGGCCGATATCATTTGGAATATGAAATTGTGAAAATTTTGGTGTTTAACAGCTTGTTCGGCCATTAATGGTCGTGGGTATGACTTCTGTTCGGCCATTAATGGCCGAATAGTTATAATTTTTTTTCACTTAGACTTTAAATGGCCATAACTTTTTCATACGAACTCGGAATTAAGAGAAATCAGGTGCATTGGAACCGTCTTGACGAGAGCTTTCCGATGAAACTAATTTGTAGTGATTTGAACTCATGATAATTTTTGGTGGAGAAAACAACCAAACTGATAAAAACAAGGCGTGAAATAATTAGATATTTTAAACGATCATAACTTTTTCATACATTACCAGAATTCAACGAAACAAGATGCGTTGGAACCGTATCAACGAAAACTTCATAATGAAACTAATTTGGAGTGATTTGGATATCGTATGCGGACTGTGGATCCAAAAAGGTTTCATTCTTCCGCATAAAGACTAACGGAGTGGAAACCAATGGTGAGAACTCTCTCACTCAATTCTTTGGTTTAGTTATTTATTTTTATAACTAAATATTTGTGGAATGTTTGTGATTGAATTATTGTTTGGTGATTGATGGATGTTACAGTTTTAAATGTCATCATTATTAAATTGTGGAAAGAATACATAAGTTCACATGGATTGTGATGTAAACCCCACACGGATGTTGGGATGATAATTTTACACATCGCCAAAGTATGCAAATAGTAATCATTGGATGTTGATTGAAACCACCACACGGGTCTGGGGATGATAATAACTTCACACATCTCCCTTGTTTTTAGTTGTATGTCAATCGATTGGTTGACAAACTGTTGTAAGCGTTAATTGTTTATATTTAATGCATATGCAGTTGTGTAATGCACTCTGGATAATGGTTGATTGTTTATCATTGTTGTTGTATACATGTGTTGTATGAAATCCATATAAATAAATTATATGATAATTGATTGTTTCTGATTCCAATTTAGAAAATAACGAATATTTTAAAAGAACAAATATTTTAAAATAGCGAATATTTTATAATAATATTCCATACAGGATTAAAATATGGTTTTGATGTCCAATTTGGGATGGACACAAAAATATTGAAATATATGAAGCCGTGTTGATTAGATGTGCGCCATTTTAATGCAAACGATATTTATATCGATTTTATTCATTTTTATAACAGGAAATAGGCAGAAGGAAGAACATCGGTCAAATTTTAGTTTTTAGGAGACAGCTTTTTTTTACATCAGAAGGACTCGCAACATTTACTTTCGGCTGAAGGAAATTTTTATCCAAAAAAATTAAATCGTCAGTTTCTTCGCCTTCCAAGCCGTTGTCGCCGCCTCCTCTCCAAGCTGTCGCCGCCGCCTCTCCACGCCGCTGCCGCCTCTCCAAACGCTAGCCGTCATCCGACCGATCAACGCCTGAAATTGTTTGTTTTATGTCAAATTTGATCGATCCGTCTCAAATCGTGCATTTTCTGTCAAATCAAACGAATTTTTCATTCTTGTTGTGATTTGCGATTTTGAGAGAAAGAAATTATGTTGTTGTGATTTGTTTCGATTAGGTTTTGGTTTCAGCTCAGAATAATGATATATGAAACTATCATTCCTGCGTGTGCTCTGAATTTTGCTCCATTATATGTGCAGTTTAGTTTCATGTCGTTGTATTTTATGTTGATTTGCTTTTTTGTTAATTTCTGGCTGTTTGTTGAATTTGCTCAAGTGTGATGCAAATATTATCTGAATTTTATTCTATTTTATTTTCTCTATCGATTGTGTTTGTGGTTATATTATCATTTATTACAGTATAATGTTAGTTGTATATATCATTTCATTTGTATTTCGTATTGATTGTATGATGCATATTGTGTGATTTGTTGTTGTTGACTTACTTTACTGATTGTGTTTGTGGTTTTATTATTCTTTGTTTGAATATAATGCTAATTGTACATATCATTTTGGTTATATGGATTTATATTTGTATAGTGCATGATTGCATATAGTTGAGAGGTGCATGATGTGATTTGTTTCGACTGATTTTGGTTTCTGCCCAGGATAATGATATATGAAACTATCATTCATGCATGTGCCATGAATTTTGCTCCATTATATGTGCAGTTTAGTTTGATGTCCTTGTATTTTATGCTGATTTGCTTTTTTGTTAGTTTCGGGCTGTTTGTTGTATTATATGTCCATTGTATGTTGATTTGTTTTTCAAAGTGACCTAGCATGTATATAATATGATGAATGATATCTTAATATAGCATTATATTTTTAAAGTACTATAGTATATGCTAAATATACAAAATAGCGGCCGAATTTAGCATTGATTTTTTTTAGCAAACTAGAACATGTAGAATAAATTGAATGATAGTTAAAAGTAGTATTGATTTTTGAAACTAAACAAGTATGTACAAAATATGATAAAAGATAGCTGAATATATCAACGTATTTTTAAAGCACTCTATATATGTTAAGTGTACCAAATGATAGTTGAATTTAACATTGCATCTTTTAAAGTAAACTAGCATTATAATAGTTGTATATGCCTATATTAAAAAAAAACTAGCATGTATATAAAATTATATTATAAAATTGAATAGAGCATCATGTATAGCAAGCTAAATAATGGTTGAATATAACATTATTTAAAAAAAAGAAATAACATGTGTAAAGTATAAAATAAATGATAGTTGAATTTAGCATTGTAATTTTTAAATTGAAATAACATGTGCAGAGTAGGTTGCATGATAGTTAAATATATCATTGTATTTTTAAAGTGAGCTACCATACATACAATATAATAAATGATAGTTGAATTTATCATTTGTATTTTTGAAGTGAGTTGACACATGTAGAGTTCGCAAAATAATGTTTGAATATAGCATTTATTAGTAAAATGAAATAGCATGTATAGAATATAATAAATGATAGTTGAATTTAGCATTGTATTTTTTAAAATGAACTAGAACGTTTAGATATGCTAAATGATAGTTCAATATAGCATTATTATTTTTTCAAATACAATATCAGTTTTGCATCGTCAACTTGAACAACGGTGGCTAGTGTGGGAAATGAACGATGATGACGACTGAAGTTTGGACGGCGGTGGCTAGAAAGAAGTGGATAGGGTTTGGCTGAACGGCAGTGGAGACAGCCACGCTGGCTTAGGGCGGTGATTGTTAGGTTTGGGGGCTCCGGCGGTTAGGGGCACCGGCGGTTAGGGGCGCCGGCAGTTAGGGGTGGCATCTTGGACGACGGCGGCGGCTAGGGTTGAGGCGGTAGCTTCGAAGGAAATGGCGGCTACGAAGGGAGACAATTGAGTTTGGCTGATAAATATTGAATGCGTCCTTCTATCTAATTTTTGAAAGTTACGTCCTTGATTCAAAAATCAGATTAAAGTTTTTCCTTTAAACTAATTACCTCTTTTTATAATGAATATAGAATATGAAATGATTTCAAAATCTGATATTTTGAAGATATTATCATTTAAATATTATAATGGTACGAAGTATTCAATTTTGATTTAAAATTGAAATAAAGGTGGGAATCGTTTTAAAACGAATTGATAATTGACTGATAAAATACGTTTTAAATGGAAATCGATGAAATATATAATATATATATTATATATATTTAATGGCCTGAATAGAAAGCGCTGCGCCGCGCTTCGACTGTTTGTAAATTTCGACCATTGATTTCAAATTGACATTGCGAGAGATCCGACCTTCGGATTCTCGTAAAACCGGAACCGTTGGGTTTGTATCGAAAAGAGCTTTCCAACAAATATAAGAGATTTGAAATCTAATGCTTGGATTCGGAATTATGTCCAAATCAAATGATTTTTGTTTTATAATATACCAAGCATATTTGGCTATTACAAGGGAAAACTCTATCCTCTGGCTTGCGTTGCATTGTGTGATGGGACCTAAGTCTTATAATAGCTTCATTTTTCCAAAAAGCATTGCATTGTTTATAAATTGTTTTATGCACTGGTATTCTTGGAAGGAAACCCATTCCCTGTTATACGGCGTGGTCCCTTGATTTACTCTACTTTAAAGTAAAGTTTTAAATAACTGTTTTAGTTCTTACACCAGTCGCATGACTGACCTAGAGTTTATTGTTTTAACCTAAACTCTGGGTGCCGATATTTTACACACAGGAAGCTAGTAGTTTTTGTTTTGCAGATATTATATTCACAGGATCCTGGTTTACAACTAGAGCTATATTCAGAAAGCTTTGAATCCGTGTATCTCCTTCAGTTGTGTTATGTATTATTTTTCCGCTGCTATGTAAATTTTTTTAATCTTTGATATTTTTCAGATGTATATTATTTATTCCATACTCTGTTATATTCTTGTACTCTGATGTAAATTGTTGTAACATCAATGAAATGTTCTTCTATTTGCGTTCTGATTTGTCGTGTTCTTACCTCAATCCGGACTTTGCCGAAAGGGCGAGTTTGGGTCGTTTCAATAAGTCTCTCATTTTTCTCTTCCAAATATGATAGTCAGCTCCATTCAAACTAATCATTCTACTAGTGTTGATATTACTAGAATCCATCAGGGGATACAACAAATTAACCAACCTTGCTCTGATACTAGTTTGTTATGAATGACACAGACAAATCCAGAAAAATGCACCACAATAACCAACAATTGATGTAGATTGATGCAAATAGTCAATAGAACAAGAGATAATAATAAAACAAGAACATACCAATTTTGAACATGGAAAACCTCTTCGATGTGAAGAGTAAAAACAACGGGACCAATGACGGGGGTCCTCCCAAACTACTCTTATTATGATAATGGAGTGATACACAAATCCAAATCCAAGTCACAAATGGGATACACAAATTATCCAACAATAGCTAGGAAAAACAACAACAAAGCAATAGCGAGAAAAGTGAAAATATCACCAAGAAACAGAGCTCAGATATGATGTAACTTCTCACAAAAACAAGGCAGCAAAGGGCAATCTAAAATTAGTTGAAGTTGTCCACAAAGTCTTGGTGAAGCTGGCAAAGTTTTGATGGTAGATATCTTTTACCAATGTTGTTCAAATTATTGTTGTTGTGTGTTGTTTGCAGCCCAAAATGTGGATATTTATATACAACCATCAAAAAGATACCTTGAAGTCTCCATTCAACAAGCTTATTTAATAAGATGACAATTCCCATCAAGGTTCATTTACCTAGGCACACCAAAGGACAATAAGTCACCTTTTCAAATAAAAACACAAAATACTACAGCAACACTTATTGCTCCAAATAAATATGGGTTTTTCCACATAGGAAGGGACACATTCCCAACATAACGTTTCATTGGCTTTGTCATATATTTGTTGGCTTCTTATGTCTAATCTTATATAGAAAAAGGTACTGCAAGAAGCGGTACAGAAGTTAAGAATAGTATAAGTAAGATGACAAATGGTTTGTTTGTCTTGGAAAATCTATGACAGAGGAATGAAAATAAAAATTTATCAGTTGTACAGAATTTGATAGCCATGCATCGTAACTGTATGTTTCTAGTTTATAATTGGGTGTATGTATAAATACAGGTAGACATACGAATATACATACATGGAAAGAGAGATGAATTGACATAAGAAAATATAACATTTAAGATGCTCTCTGGACAAAATATTCTCACACGTCATCTTCGAGATAGTCGACAATAAACTGCATCTGTAATGACTCCAAAAAATAAATAAAATAAACAAAGAAGCTATTGATATTTATTTTGAATTGTCAAGGTAAACTACTGGCATCTAAGGACAAGCATTTTTTGGGGGAAGACAGTCATTTACCTTGGTTGTGTTAGGAGGAGGGGGGATTAATTCAGAAAAGGGCTAAAAAGAAGTTCCAGAAAAGGGCTTTACGAGTAGATATGAATAGAAGAATGGTGGATAATTGTAACACCACTAATGTAACAGCCCTAAGTCTGACATCGTGGAAGCCTGTGTGAAGTGTGTACTTATATAGTAGAGCCGATCTCTTACTAACGCCGAGGCCTAGTGATGGAAACCCTACACCTGAGAGGTGGCAAAGTAGGGAATATCGGTGTTATTAGGGAGGTTGGCTCAGTCTGTGTGACAAAACCATGTGTTGGCGGATCTCGAAACTTAGCCAAGGCCTTTTGAGAAATAAAAACCCAAACCTATACGGTGGCTAAGTTGGGGACAATATCTTGCGTGAACGGAGGTGCGGGCTGCTACAGTGGTATCAGAGCCAATACCCAGCCGGAATTGTGGCTCCTGGGTGGACCACAGCGCTTGGGTGAGGTGTTCGTGAGCCAACGGGGATGTTGGGCTATGTAGGAGGGGAGAATATAACACCCCTAAGTCCCACATCGTGGAAGCCTTTGTGAAGTGTGTACTTATATAGTAGAACCCATCTCTTACTAACGCCGAGGCCTAGTGATGGAAAACCCTACACCTAAGAGGTGGCAAAGTTGGGACAATATCGGTGTTAGTAGGGAGGTTGGCTCAGTCTGTGTGGCAAAGCCATGTGTTGGCGGATCTCGAAACTTAGCCGAGGCCTTTTGAGGAACAAAAACCCACACCTATACAGTGACTAAGTCGGGGACAATATCTTGCGTGAACGGAGGTGGGAGCTGTTACAATAATTTAGTTACAGCAAACTAACATATAATTGGAACATGTTTGAAATCTCACATACAAATACCTATGACATAGACAACAGCCATAACAAGGAGAATGTTTGTTAGAGCAAGGAAACGACCAGCCCTCACCAATGGGTTATGGTACAAATAGAAAATTGTAATTCACCTGAACTGATATAAAAAATC
Source organism: Allium sativum (assembly GCA_030737875.1). NCBI lineage: Eukaryota > Viridiplantae > Streptophyta > Magnoliopsida > Asparagales > Amaryllidaceae > Allium > Allium sativum. The sequence goes on from CM060924.1 coordinate 61,036,471, forward strand.
GAGATTATGCTTTCCATTGATACAAACGACAATGATAGTCGGTCGAAGTACTGTTAGGGTTCAGTAGTATAGACTAGAGAAATTGAAAGATTGCCCATCGGTCAGGTTGTTGTCCTTTTGCATGCATTTCGAGGTGTCGATGGTTGCGTGGATAGGATTTATCATTGTTCATGGTGTTACATATGGTTGATGATTAGGGATTTAAAACCATTTTTATGAAAATGACTCGATTAATGTTATCATCTTTTTAATAATATGAATATTAATACATAGTAGTATCTTCGGTACATAAATCACATCTACAAATTATAGAATTAATTAAAGGAAGAAAAATGCAAACTTTATTACTTTGGTATCTTTAATAGTAATACATTCATTGTAACACCCCGTATTTTAACTACACTAAAGAGGATAAATTAAAGAACAATTAATCTAATATTAAGAATTTAGGGAAACGTACTACGTCATTGCGTCCGTCTCGAAATTCTGGTCAAGATAGAGACCTGGTTTGCGTAAAATGGATAACGTATGAAGAAGTTATGAACGGTAGAAGTTTGACAATCAAAACAGGGATAACTGGCGCACTTGACAAGTGCGCCAAGGCATTTTTACACTGGCACACCTGCCAAGTGCGCCAATATTAGTTTTTTGGTATCCGGACCTTTTCAAGTGGGTGTCGACCCATGAGCCGATTCACCCTAGGGCTGAGGTGGCATTCGAATTTTGGAGGCTGGCAACTATAAATATATCTTCATTTCTCTTGTTTTTCTCATACTAATTACAATGGGGGCCAGATGCCGTCAGTGCTTGAACTGAATCTAACATTTTCTTCTTCTACAAATCAAGCGCCTCAAGTATAGATCTGAGATTCAAATTTCAGTTTTCTCCTTCTATTCTCATAGATCTGGTCCTTGTGAATATGGTTACTTTTGGGTTTAAATGATTAAAATTAAACATGTTATGACTATGATTTGGATATACACCTGTGATTAAATCATCTTGGATTTATCATATTTTGTGAATCTAAAATATTCTATGGCTTGGATCTCAATATTTATTATATTAAATCTATTGTAAATTTTGAATCTACGATATCCTTGGATCTTAACTTATACTATGCTAGATCTACTTTTATAGATCTAATTCACTTGTGATGTGATATTTGGGATCTTAACTTGTACTATGATACATCTACTTCTATAGATCCAATTCACTTGTGATGTCATATTTTGAATCTTAACTTGTACTATGCTAGATCTACTTCTACAGATCTAATTCTGTTGTGACGTCATAGTTGGGATGTTAACTTGTATTATGTTAGATCTATTTTCTTTAGATCTAATCCTTTTGTGGTTAATTCATCATGTCACATATGCGGATCTTGCCTTTTCTCTAGGTTTGTGGTTACTTTGTGATTATCATTTTCTAGACAGTTAAACCTTTGTTTAGATCTAGATTATCATATTGTGATTATTTGAGATCTTTTATTATTGGACATATGAATTCTTATTTGGATTTGTTCATCCTAAGTATATTGGATCTAGTTTAATCATTACCCTTTTTACTAGAATTTTTTTATGTCCACCTCATCATGCCTATTACTCGTCTATGCCAGTATATATGCTTATGTCACTTTTAGAATGATCATTATTTCCATTTTCCCCATCATCTTTCCTTTTTATTGTTCATGACTAGGCTATTTTTTGGCCTAGATGCTGCCAAATATATGCGAATACGTTAGCTAGGGAATGGGGGAAAATGTTAGAAATGGCATAATTTAAATAATATGAATTGGACATATAATTCAAAAGGGGGAAGTGGGGAAATAATCACCTATAAAGAAATAAGAAAAAATTGGATATAAATGGAATTTTTAATAAGTACAATTAGAAATTGTAATTGCACTTATGACACGAGGTTAGGTTGCATTAGTGGTGGAAGTCTGCCCTTACCCGACCGGCATATCTAGCAGCCACTAATGTTGAACCTACTGTGAGAGGTCTAAGTGCGCAAATACAAATCGCGCTAAGACACGAGGTTAGGCCCAACAGTGGAATAAGACTGTCCGGACCCGACCAGCATATCCAACATCCACAAGTTGTAGGCCTAATGTGGGAGGTCTAACCCATTATGAACCATAAATGGACATGGTAATAAATTGGACTACTTAACCTAATCTATTCCATAGGGATTGTATGAATATGAACTAAAGTTAAGGTTAAATAAAATTGATTGGACAGTGGATGGGTTAAGCAAATCTAGAGGGGGTGGATAATAATTACATATATGCCCATAAACTTAACCTGATAAGGTTATGTAATTAAAGATACCTAGTGGTATGCATGACCGGTAGGAATAATAAAGTTATGTAATTAAAGACAACTTTTAGGGTAAACAAAACTAGTGGAAATTGTAGGGTTATGTAATTAAAGACACTTAGTGGTATACATAGCTAATGAAAAACCTAGTGGGGGATACAAGACAAAGGGGAGAGCTTGTATCATATTGTGTGGGACCCGTTTCTTCCAGTAACCTAGAGTAGGTATCAAACATGTACTCCATACTAGGTCGGAGAAGGGGCACGCTTAGAAGACTGATTGTAAGAGATCCAAACGTAAAGGACAGTGTGGGCAGCGCAAACCGACCAGGCCATGTGCGTGCATGAGCCGGGCAGAGGGGGATAAGACGATCGTGACACCTGTAGATATGGGGATGTGCATATCAGTGAGGGGTTGCCACTTTAGGACATGATACATCTTATGGTGGGGCTGACACAGAGTATCTACATGGATTATAGAGCCGATCGATTAGGGTAGTAGTTAGGGTACACTTGGGCATATGCCTAAGTCTACCACCTTATAGTGGAAGGGATCGTCTCTTTCCGGATATACTAGTAATAGTGTAGAGTAATCATTAGAAGCATGTACACATTATCCTGTCTACCTTGTCACACCTATCTGTTATGTAGTAATCTCTCTTATCCACTTTATATGCCTGTCATGCTACTTTAATTTATTTGCTAAAAGTAACTAGAATCGCCAGGCTTTATCTCTGACCCTTTTTGTTTCTCCTTCTTTCTTCTTTTCCCCCCTTAGGTTCTCAGGGAGGAAACATTCAGGCTTGACCGTGATTCTGCTTGCTTTTGCTAGAGCTGCTGATATGTATGGCTCAAGCTCCTATCCTTGTTGCTATGGCTATATTCTGGTTTTGGGGAATTTTTTTATGTACTCTGATATTTTTGAATTACAAGATAGTGGCTTTTATGTTGTAACGGCCTTTTATTTTTCACACATGTAATGTTTTTTTTGAACCACGGTATCTTATAATAAATAAAGTTTTTATTCCGCTGTTATTATATATGTCTGTCTTGTAATATTTCCGTTCTGATTACTATAACACTTCACGAAACTTAATGCATTCCATTTGTGAGTGACACCAACGAACTTGGGGTGTCACACTTGGTATCAGAGCTGAAGGTTACCAGATTAGATAAAAGTTCTTGAAAGATATTTTCAAAAAAATGGTTTTAAAAGAAAGCATTTTCAAAAATAGAAGTCTGTTTTGAAAAACATTCCCAAAAAAAGCCATAAGTAATACCTTTCGATCTCTTGTCTGAATCTCTTTTGTTTTCATTTCAGCATGTCTGGGGAACTTAACATTCCAGAGGGCGTTACGATAGCAGGATGGCTCCGTAGGTATCTGGAGGCCACGGTGCCTGCCGAAGGCCAAGGAAACGTTCCTCCCCAGCTACACACGTTGTTCCTCCTCCTCCTCCGCGTGCAGACAACTTCTCAATGATCTGCAAAGATTTTCGTGATATATGAGGGAAGCCATTCCATGGAATCTGTAACATCCCGTGAATTCTATAACGTTAAGCTTCACGAATTAAAGTGTAATTAATTATTAATGATGAAATCAAGGAGAATGGGTTATGCCATTACGTTCGTCTCAAAATTCTGCTTGAGATAGAGTCCAAGTTTGCGTAAAACGAATATCGTATGAAGAAGATATGGACGAATGAAGTTGGGCGAAAAACCAGAAAACGGGTCAGAATGCACTGGCGCACTTGGGAAGTGCGCCATAACAGAAATGAACTGGCGCACTTGGGAAGTGCGCCAGTACATTTTTAGCCTGGTGCACCTGCCAAGTGCGCCCAGGTCAGAATGACATGCTGGTCAGGTCCTGGCTGGCCTGATCAGGGTCTGGTCGAATTCTGATGCTTGGCTGAGTCACTAGGGCTTACGTGTCACCTTTTGTGTGGCTCTTTGAACTTTGTATTGTCTAAATTCCTCCTATCTTCCACTGACGGCTCAAAACAATTTAAAATTTTATAAATACAACTCAAACCTAACCCTAAACTCACACAAATAATAGAATACAATAGCCGTCATGCTGTTGGAAAGGAACTATGAAGACCGTCAATTAGAAACCCTAGAGACTAGCCAACAAGCCTAAGAGATGAATCAAATTAAAAGAAGATCAAAGCTTAATCAAATCATTCAGCGCAACTTTGCTACCCAAAGGAAAGCATCTCCAAATCAGAATAACAGAAATCAGAAAACAAGAATTCATCACACGTTGTAAGTATAGAAACCTTTCAGAATATGAATAAAAACTGTGATGTGATTCGATGTATATGAAAATAGAATTGTGTTATTATTCTATGTATTGTGATGGTTCTATCATGACTTATGTATTGATGTTTGTGGCATAAAATTGATTGATGCAAGCCTATTGAACGATTGTACTTGCAAGTTTGTGGCGTAAATTAGAACTTGGTCATTTTATGTATATGGCGATGGCATGGAATATGTCTAAGTTGGAATTTATGTAAACATGTTATAGACCTTTTTTATTGTTCTTATGTTTATTTGCAAGTATAATTGGACCTATGTGTCATCAAGTATAATTAGATCTATGTTTCATAAACTATGCAAGTTCATTTGCAAGTATAATTGGACCTATGTTTCATCAAGTATAATTATATCTATGTTTCATAAACTATGCAAGATTTTGTTTATTTGCAAGTATAATTGGATCTATGTTTCATAAACTATGCAATATTTTGTCTATTTGCAAGTATAATTGGATCTATGTTTCATAAACTATGCAAGTTCATAGGCTATATGATTATATGTTAAAATTGTACATTTTGGTGAACATACATCATGCTAGTCTTGTGTTTGGCATTATGCCAAATTAAACATGTTTAAAACACAAGTTTGTATTAGCCTAAACTGTGCCATCTCATATGTCACCTACTTAGTTATATTTTGATTTGAATGCAAGTTCACATGACCCATGTTATATGTTAGTTGAATCGCCAAATTGCAAGTTCATGCACCACACACCTTTATGTATTACATGTTCTTGATTTCCCCTTTCCCTCACGTTTATAAAGTTGGGCTGAATTGTGACAAGCCCAACACATGTTATAACATTGCGAACAAACGGTGGTAATAACGTTGGGTGTAAAATATGAAAACATATGTTGGCATGTTTGGCACATGCCAATGATTATGACACATAAGCGGTATGAATTGAAATACCCAAAAATAAAAGATATGACATTTACTTATAGTTGAAAAGTAATAAAATATGTAAATTTAGAAAACACGATATGCTCAACCCGAGGTTGGATTGAGTTGTGATGTAAACCTGCTCGGACCCGCCCGGCTGTCCAGTAGTCACAACAATACCTATCCAATGTGGGTGGTTAAGCATTGAGCCTAATAAGGACCCGAGGTTAGACTAAGCTACAGTGTAAATCTGCCCGGAACCGACCGGCATATCCAGTAACCGTAGCAATACCTATCTAATGTGAGTGGTATGGTGCTCCTAAGAGGCTAAGGACAGATGGTAGGGTTAAGTCAACTATAACACTTGACCAAATTCAACATGTTAACAAGAATTGATGGGTGGGGTTAGGTAAATACAGACACTTAACCACTTAACATGTTTGACTAGAAAATCCTGGTAACGAGGGACCCGTTTCAGCAGTAACCCAAAGTTAGGTATCAACGGTACCCTGAAACTAGGCAGGGTAGGGCATGATTACTGGCTGATTGTAAGCGGTCAAACGACGGCGGTGGGTGCACAGTGCAGGTCTAACGAGGTGCGGGCGTGCACACACTCCGTAGCAGACAAACAAGGTACTGGGGACACTAGTAGTATAACCTATGTCTTCCAGTTTTGTGTCGAGGCCGCCAGCATGGGTCTTGATACACCCCATGGTGGGACCAGCATAGGTATCTATAATTCTTGGGGGCCGTATAACACATGTTAACGCGAGTAGGAGCCGATCTTTAATAAGAATGGGGATCACTTCACCCTCACCATGGGGTGCCAGTTAGAATAAACTCGAGTAGGTGCAGAGATATAGTATGGGTGTGATAGTACATTCGACACTTCCTTAGCCTGTGACACTTTCCTATTTTTAGTTTATATCCATCATATCCTTTTCTTATTCACATATTGAAGAGTTACTAGTTTTACTCAGGCTTCATGTCTGACCCTATTTTCTTTTCGTCTTCTTTTCTTTGGTTCCCCCCCCCCAATGTCCACAGGGAGGAAACAACTCAACTCAGTCAGGCTCTTTACAAGCACCAAGAACGTAGATGTATGATTTGGATCTTTCTTGCTCGGATAATGGCTTTGGATGTCACTATGGGGATTTTCATCACTTTATTTATGTTTTCATGCTTCTTTAATAATCAAGGCAGTTATGAGGTTGTAATGTTGAAAGTATTTTGAGACAATTATGGAAATCTTTGTTTGATACCTGTATTGATGAAATAAAAGTTTGTTTGGTTTCCGCTGTTTAAAATATGTGTATTTATATCTGTCTTGAGTTCATCTGTGGCTTTTACTTATAAACCTCCACCAAAGTTAAGGCATTCCCTTTTTGAGTGACCTTAATGGAGGTGGGGTGTTTCACTTGGTATCAGAGCATAAGTTTACCAGACAAGATAAAAGTTTTTGAAAATTGTTTTCAAAAAGAAAGTTTAAAGAAGCATTTTTTTTAGAAAAAAAGTGTTATATTTATAAAAAGACAAAATCCCCCAAAGCCATGTGCCCTATCTATCCTTCTCTATCCTTCTTTTTGAATCTTTCCTTTCTGTTTCAGCATGTCTAGAGACCTTAACCTTCCGGAAGGAGTGACGACTCCCGGCTGGTTTAGGAGGTATTTATAAGCAAGGGCCAATGGCGCGGGCCCAATAGACATCCCTCCTCCAGTGGCCGCGGTTCCTCCTCCTCCTCCGCCTCCTCTTGGAAATGCCATCGCAAAAACATGTAGATACTTCAAGGATATGGGTGGAAAAGACTTTTATGGGATAGAATCTTTTGTTGGAGCAAGAAACTGGTTAAAGGAGACTGAGGATTTGTTTGTCATCTTTGGAGTGGATGACAGGCAAAAGATACAACTTGCGGTGTGGTTACTTAAGGACGAAGCTTCCTATTTGTGGGAAGTTACTAATGCTCAGAGGGCGGTGGAAACATGGGAAGAATACAGGACAAGGTTTGAGATGAAATTCCTCTCCCAAGCCGAAAGAAGCCTGCAAATGGAAAAGTTTCTAACTCTGAAACAGGGAAGCATGATGATCAGGGAATATGTTAATCAGTTTAATCAGCTGGCCAGATTTGGGCTAGACTTAGTAAACACCCAACACAAGAAGGCACTTCGCTTCGTCAATGGTTTGAATGAGCCTCTACACATCCTTGCCATGACCCATGTATCCACGGGTGCGACTTATGAAAGCCTGGTGGACATGGCGTTGCTACACGAGGAAGACCACGACAAGAAAGAAACTAAGGGGGAAGAGAAGAAGGAAGGTCTACAAGCAAAGAAAACAGACATCAAGAAAGGAGGGAAGAACAATAAGCCCCGTGAGAAGAGAAGGTGCAATTTCTGTGGCATTGTGGGCCATATATCAAAAGATTGCCGGAAAAGGAAGGCGAAGATGGGTGGTTGCTTCCATTGTGGAGAAACTGGACACCAAGCTAAGGACTGCCCAAAGAAGAAAGGGCAGGGACAGAAAGCCGGATCCACTTCAGGGGGTCAGGTTCATGCGCTAGTGGCACCTCAGCAGGAACGAGGTAGTAATATTTCTGTAGAAATTGTAGTCTATCTTTGTGATCATCCAGTTCGTACACTTTTTGACTCTGGCGCATCACACTCTTTCATTTCATCTGCCTTAGTAGAATCTCTGCATCTAGACACTAGTGTGATAGAAGATCCCTTAGTAGTTTCAAATCCAATTGGGGGCTCCGCTTACTTGTCAATGGTTTGTTCGGGTTTGAAAATCTCTATTCTCAGCGTTGAGTTTAGTTGTAATGCCTTTGTTTTGGGCTTCTTGGGATATGGTTTGATCTTAGGCATGGACTGGTTATCCAGTAATAGTGCCATTCTTGACTATGAGAAAAGAGTAGTTAGACTCTTGACTCGGCTTGGTAACACACTAGAAATTTCTTGTAATCCCTTGAATGCTGTTATGCTTAGTTATCTAGAGTTGCTTGGTGCTTCTGATGAGAATTTGCAATCAGTTAAAGTAGTCCGGGAATATCCGGATGTCTTTGAGGAAGTGAAAAGCTTACCTCCGAGGTGGGAAATAGACTTCCGCATATATCTTGTGGATAATGCAAAGCCTGTAGCTTTACCTGTCAGACACATGGCTCCAAGGGAGAGAAAGGAGCTCAGTAAGCAGGTTAAAGAACTTCTCGAAAAGGGGTTCATTAGACGGAGCATTTCGGAATGGGGTGCTCCAGTGGTGTTCGCAACCAAAGCAGACGGTTCGCTTCGCCTTTGCGTCGACTATAGGGAGTTAAATAAATTGACCAAGAAAAATAGGCACCATCTTCCTCGAATCGACGATTTGTTTGATCTACTTGTAGGTGCGACGGTCTTCTCCCAACTTGATCTGGCAACTGGGTTCAATCAGATAAGAGTAGCCGAAGACAGCATTGATAAGACAGCGTTCAGAACCCCAGACGGTTTCTTCGAGTGGCTTGTCATGCCTTTTGGCTTGACAAACGCACCCGCTTATTTCGTAGACCTAATGAGCAGGGTGTTCAGAGAATTCCTCAACAAATTTGTGGTTGTCTTCATAGATGATATCTTAATCTTCTCAAAGAGTGAGGAAGAACATGCTCAGCATCTGAAAGAAATCATGGATACTCTCCGTGCACATCAACTAAAAGCGAAATTCTCCAAGTGTCACTTCTGGAGAAAAGAAGTAAGGTTTCTTGGGCATATAGTGTCCAAAGAAGGGTTGGCTGTGGACCCCGCGAAAGTGGTGGCAGCGCAAGATTGGAAGACACCAAGAAATGCAACCGAAGTTCGAAGCTTTCTTTGGCTAGCCGGTTTTTATCGAAAGTTTATTAGGGATTTCGCGAAAATTTCAGCCCCACTCACAAGGCTAACAAAGAAGAATCTGGCGTTCGCTTGGGATTTGGACTGTGACATTGCTTTCCAGCGATTAAAAAGGGCTCTCACAACAGCCCCAGTTCTAACTCTGCCTGACGGAAACAAAATGTTCACAGTATACACGGATGCATGTGGAACGGGACTAGGCACTATTCTAATGCAAGAAGGAAAGGTAGTAGCTTATGGCAGAAAATAATTGAAAGTTCATGAAAAGAACTACCCAACCCACGATCTTGAGTTATCCTCCATCGTCTTTGCACTTAAGTCTTGGCGCCATTATCTCCTAGGTGAGAAGTTTGAATTATACACTGACCATAAATCGTTGAAATATCTCCTCTCCCATAAGGATCTTAACTTGAGGCAGCAAAGATGGATGGAGTATCTTGCCTCGTATGATTTTGAAATTTCCTATACTCCCGGAAAAGGCAACGTGGTAGCAGACGCGTTGAGCCGAAAGAAACTGACCCTAAGCCCTCTCTTTGTGGAAAGGAAAAACTTGGAGTATCCAGTTTTAACTTTAGGCCCTCCTCGGATTTTGTACCGGGTTTGTTAGCATCCCTCGAAGTACGCCCTACTATCTTAGACTTAATAGGGGCTGCCCAACGTGAAGACCCTCAGCTCGTTGATGAGATTGAAAAACTTATTAGGGGTGAGACTTCAAGTCACCTCAGTAGATACACCATCGATGATAAGGGTTGGATAAGACGAGATGGAAGAATATGCGTCCCACAAGCAAGGGAGTTGACAAAGAAGGTTCTCGAGGAAGCGCATCATTCCAAGATGACTATACACCCTGGCGGTGATAAGATGTACAAGGATATAAAAAGGACTTTCTTTTAGAGCGACATGAAGCAAGACGTAGCAGATTTCGTTTCTAAGTGCATGACCTGCCAACGGGTCAAGGCGGAACAAAAGAAGCCTGGAGGACTACTTCACCCTCTAGAGGTCCCACAGTGGAAGTAGGATAGCATTTCAGTGGACTTCATTGATGGACTGCCTAGGTCGAGAAGAGGCAACACTAGCATTTGGGTAATAGTGGATAGTCTTACTAAAAGAGCCCACTTTATACCTATCAAGAGTAGAAGGGTTGCCTCATCCCTAGCATCTCTTTATCTCAAGGAAATAGTTCGACTCCATGGGATACCCTCCAGCATTGTTAGTGACCGAGACCCTATTTTCACAAGTGAGTTTTGGCGGAGTCTGCAAGAAGCTGTAGGCACACAACTATGTTTGAGCACGGCCTATCTCCCCCAAACAGATGGCCAGACGGAAAGGGTGAATAGAGTTTTAGAGGATCTTTTAAGACTTTGCGTTCTTGACTTTGGAGGGACGTGGGAGGATCACCTTCCTTTAGTAGAATTTGCCTACAACAACAGCTACCAAGCTACCATCGACATGGCACCGTTCGAAGCCTTGTATGGAAGACCGTGCAAATCACCAACTTGTTGGTGGGAGTCTACAGATAATCTTATACTTGGACCAGACATGATTCGAGAAACTTCAGAGAAAGTAGACTTGATACGTAGGAGAATGAAGACAGCCCAAGATAGACAGAAATCCTACACCGACAAAAGAAGGACCGACCTTGAGTTTGAGGTTGGGGACAAGGTTTTCCTTAAGGTATCCCCTTTAAGGAACGTCGTTCGTTTTGGATCCGTAGGAAAGCTAGCACCAAGATTTGTAGGACCGTTCCCTATCATCGAGAAGATTGGGAAAATGGCTTATAGAGTAGATCTGCCTGAAAGATTGGCTGGAATTCACAATGTCTTTCACGTTTCTCATCTCCGGAAATGTCTAAATGAATCAGCGGAAGTGATGGAGCCAAGCATTCTAGAAGAAGATGAAGTGGAACGCGAAGCAACTGCGAGGAGAGTTCCGATCCAAATCATAGGAACTGAAGTGAAAAAGCTACGCAACCGCGAAGTCAAACTCGTTAAAGTTCAATGGAGCGACACCAAGGAAGACACGACTTGGGAAACTGAGGACAGAATACGAGCTGCCTTCCCTCTTCTTTTTGAGGGTACATCTTTGACCTCTCTTTTTCTTAAGTTGTGCTTGTATCTATCTTTTTAGGTATATCTCCTCGATATTATCCTTTATCCTTAGGTAGAAACCCCTTTGGATGTAAACATGTATTTGAAACATGTTATGGTTGATGGCTGCAAGTGGTTGCAAGTGTTGCTAGTGGTTGCTCGTGGATGCATATACACACACAACCTAGGTCTTAGATCGGCTCAATCACTTCATACTACATATGCATATATGTATTCTTATTTGTATATGGTTGTAAATTTGATATGTTGTCATATGGTCGTTGCATTTGTATGAATAGTTGTGCACTTATGCAGAATTATGAGTAGGAAGAATTTGCATACATAATGGATTCATGACACTTACATGATTCACATTAAGGAGGTCAACTGAATCAGTAGACCGCCTGATTTCTGCATTAGATAAGGATATGTAAACACACTATGCATATGATCATGAAGCATTAGAAGCCCTTTAAGGACAGTGGATGCTTGTGTTTGTTGGTTGAGTAGATGGACTGTTGGATGGTAGGGTATACATTCTTCCTAACTTGAAGATTTCGGGGACGAAATCCTTTTAAGTGGGGGAGAATGTAACACCCCATGAATTCTATAACGTTAAGCTTCACGAATTAAAGTATAATTAATTATAAATGATGAAATCAAGGGAAATGGCTTAGGCCATTGCGTTCATCTTGAAATTCTGCTTGAGATAGAGTCCAAGTTTGCGTAAAACGGATATCATATGAAGAAGATATGGATGAACGAACTCGGGCGAAAAACCAAAAAACGGGTCAGAATGCACTGGCGCACATGGGAAGTGCGCCAGAACAGAAATGAACTGGCGCACTTGGGAAGTGCGCCAGTACATTTTTAGCCTGGCGCACCTGCCAAGTGCGCCCAGGTCAGAATGACCTGCTGGTTAGGTCCTGGCTGGCCTGATCAGGGTCTGGTCGAATTCTGATGCCTGGCTGAGTCACTAGGGCTTACGTGTCACCTTTTGAGTGGCTCTTTGAACTTTGTAAGGTCTAGATTCCTCCTATCTTCATCCGACGGCTCAAAACAATTTAAAATTCTATAAATACAAATCAAACCTAACCCTAAACTCACACAAATAATAGAATACAATAGCCGTCATGCGGCTGGAAAGGAACTAGGAATGGCCGTCAATTAGAAACCCTAGAGACAAGCCGAAAAGCCTAAGAGACGAATAAAATTAAAAGAAGATCAAAGGTTAATCAAATCATTCAACGCAACTTTGCTACCCAAAGGAAAGCATCTCCAAATCAGAATAACAGAAATCGGAAAACAAGAATTCATCACGCGTTGTAAGTATAGTAACCTTTCAGAATATGAATAAAAACTGTGATGTGATTCGATGTATATGAAAATAGAATTGTGTTATTATTCTATGTATTGTGATGGTTCTATCATGACTTATGTATTGATGTTTGTGGCATAAAATTGATTGATGCAAGCCTATTGAACGATTGTACTTGCAAGTTTGTGGCGAAAATTAGAACTTGGTCATTTTATGTATATGGCGATGGCATGGACTATGTCCAAGTTGGAATTTATGTAAACATGTTATAGACCTTTTTTATTGTTCTTATGTTTATTTGCATGTATAATTGGACCTACGTTTCATCAAGTATAATTAGATCTATGTTTCATTAACTATTCAAGTTCATTTGTAAGTATAATTGGACCTATGTTTCATCAAGTATAATTAGATCTATGTTTCATAAACTATGCAAGATTTTGTTTATTTGCAAGTATAATTGGATCTATGTTTCATAAACTATGAAATATTTTGTCTATTTGCAAGTATAATTGGATCTATGTTTCATAAACTATGCAAGTTCATAGGCTATATGATTAGATGTTAAAATTGTACATTTTGGTGAACATACATCATGCTAGTCTTGTGTTTGGCATTATTCCAAATTAAACAAGTTTAAAATACAAGTTTGTATTAGCCTAAACTATGACATCTCATATGTCACCTACTTAGTTATATTTTGATTTGAATGCAATTTCACATGACCCATGTTATATGTTAGTTGAAACGCCAAATTGCAAGTTCATGCGCCACACACCTTTATGTATTACATGTTCTTGATTTCCCCTTTCCCTCACGTTTATAAAGTTGGGTTGAATTGTGACAAGCCCAACACATGTTATAACGTTGCGAACAAACAGGGGTAATAACGTTGGGTGTAAAATATGAAAACATATGTTGGCATGTTTGGCACATGCCAATGATTATGACACATAAGCGGTATGAATTGAAATACCCAAAAATAAAAGATATTACATTTACATATAGTTGAAAAGTAATAAAATATGTAAATTTAGAAAACATGATATGCTTAACCCGAGGTTGGATTGAGTTGTGATGTAAACCAGCCCGGACCCGCCCGGCTGTCCAGTAGTCACAACAATACCTATCCAACGTGGGTGGTTTAGCATTGAGCCCAATAAGGACCCGAGGTTAGACTGAGCTACGGTGTAAACCTGCCTGGAACCGATCGGCATATCCAGTGACCGTAACAATACCTGTCTAATGTGAGTGGTCTGGTGCTCCTAAGAGGCTAAGGACAGATGGTAGGGTTAAGTCAACTATAACACTTAACCAAATTCAACATGTTAACAAGAATTGATGTGTGGGGATAGGTAAATACAGACACTTAACCACTTAACATGTTTGACTAGAAAATCCTGGTAACGAAGGACCCGTTCCAGCAGTAACCCAAAGTTAGGTATCAACGGTACCCTAAAACTAGGCAGGGTGGGGCACGATTACTGGGCTAATTGTAAGCGGTCTAACGACGGTGGTGGGTGCACAGTGCAGGTCTAACGGGGTGCGGGTGTGCACACACTCCGGAGCAGACAACCAGGGCACTGGGGACACCACGTGTAACACCCCACGTCCATTAATGTCACTCACAAAGGGAATGCATTAACTTCCATGGAGGTTTTAAGTGAATATAGAACAGTAAAATTACAACAAGACAGATATAAAATAGTACTTGGAAATTCAAAAACTTTATTTCATTGTAGCAGAAGTCAAAACATGTTTGATTACATCATAACACCATATTCAATGTCAAGTACAATATCTATCTTGATAAAACAAGTACATAATCCCATTACATGAATAGCCATTAAAAAGAAAGATAACAAGCTGGACTTTACTTCAGCAGTCCAAGCTTTCCAGAAGATAAGCGATCCAACTAGACTCCACTAGAACTTGGCCCAACCTGCGGACCCGAAGGGAGAAAAAGGATGGAAAAGAAGGGGTCAGACATAAAGTCTGGTGAATATGATAATTCTACAATACTATTACCAAAATAACTGGACTAAGGCATAAGCTGGAAAACAAGAAAATGTCTATGAAGAGCAGATTAAGGACATAGACAATCGCTAAAGGCAACGTTATAGGCGCTCCTAAATACTAAAGGATAAACACTATACTGCACCACACCAGTCACCCTAAAGATTCATCCCACTTAGCTTCACTTAGAAACTTTCCCAATGGCTTTACGTACCCCTAGCTGACTACATAGGTGCCGCCTGCCCCTATCTCAACTAGGTGTACCCTACTTCCCATTATTCGATCGGCTCCCTAACTCGTAGATACTCGTGCTGGCCCCACAGTGGGGTGTATCACTCCCCTAAAGTGGCAACCTGATACAACGGACATGCACGGCTTATACCTACACGATGCAACAACGTCTTACCTACCAGCCCGGGTCCACACACGCATATGAAACCCGTTGGACTTGCGTTGCCACCGCTCCCTGTTTTGGCCTCTTATAGTCAAACCCAGTATGCGTGTCCCGTCCTCGACTTGGGTCGAGCCCACAAAGATACGTTTTGGGATACTGGTTGAAATGGGCCCCCACTATTTACCACAAGCATTCCACCTAAGCTTGTCCCCATTAGTCCATCCCACTTAACCCACTTAGTCATGTTCATTTACATGTGTGTTTGGTTAAGTCTAATCGTATTTCAAATGCCTCTAAAGGCAACCACCAGATTCCTCATGCCACCCAAGGCACCTACTTAACCCCCATGTCCCACCTTACATGATTATCTGGTTAAGTATTTCTTAGTTCATTAAGGCCATAACCTCATAAAGACCTCTCACATTAGACTGGCATTTATGGCAGCTGGATTTGCCGGGCGGGTCCGGGCAGTCTTACACCATAAAAGAGTCTAACCTCGTGTCTTTACAACTGTTATGCTTTAGTTTGGGCCTAGGACCTCTCACATTGGGCCGACATTTGTGACTACTGGATTTGCCGGGCGGGTCCGGGCAGGTTTACATCACAAACGGGTCCAACCTCGTGTCCTAAGCATTGATTATTAATAATAATCCACTTTCCCCCAATTTTAATAATTCCCTACTTGAATTATTAATTACTTCCAATTTTTAACAATTTCCATAATTGACTCAATTATGGACATCCATTCATGGTATGCAAAATCTTACAAAATTGCACCCAATTTATTAATTCCTAATATTACCCCTACCCCACGTTTGAACGTTTATTCGCAAAATATATGTTAGACTCGAATAGCCTAACTCATAGCATAAAAGAGACTATCATAATAACAACATGTATATGTGACCAAATGAATCATAATAAGGGGTGAAACTTGCATGTGTCCAACTTGCATAGATTATACATGTCATGGACCTAAAGGTGTCAACTTGTTCAAAATTCACCTAATATAATCTCAATCAATTTTCATAAACTTACATATGAACATGTGTGAATCAACATCATCTAATTTTTTAACAACATAGTTTTATATCGGTACACCTAACTCAATAGGCAAATTCCCATAATCAAGTTTTATTTAATTATAGTTTCAAGTTTATGGGTACACCTAACCTAATAGGCAAATTCCCATAAACAAGATCCATTTAAATTAAGAAAAAAAAACATAACTTTAAGCATGATCCAACAACATTCTGATTTTTCAACATAATATAGCATGATTTATAACATGGCATAGTATGATAGTATAACATAGCTTGACATGATTCTCAACATAGCACGACATAGCATAAGAGAATTTACAACATAGCACGACATAGCATAAGAGAATTTACAACATAGCATGACATAGCATATATAATTTACATCATACGACAACATAATAACATAATAAGAGATCCACAATATATAGAATTTACAATTACAAATCACATCACTTTCTTGTGATCCATTCATAACTGAGTCAAATTAGTTTGTAATAGTCTTGTGAGAATCATCATACTCACCAACAAAAGAAAAGAATTAGAGAAAGAGAGATCTTTTGATTTGATTTGTGTAGATTTAGTTGTAGATGATTAGGCTTCCTCTTCTTAGTTTGTGACGGCTATGCTGAACTCCATGGCAGCAGCATGACGGTAGCTTCTCTAATTTTACAAGTGATTTAGGTCTAGGGTCTACCCACTTATTTATAGATTTTAGAATGCGTTTAGGCCATTAGATTTAACCTAGAAATAACCGCAGCCGTCCAGACAAGATGGGGTTTATCTTGTTGACTCAGCAATGAGTCAGAAGTGACTTAGCAAACACTCAGCATATTAATAAACTTCTATTCATGTCATAAATATATATATATTTTCTACAATGTACATATTAGATACATCCCCCTTTACTTATTATTGTTTTTATATACATATTAGATACATCCCCTCTCTCACACACTTATTAATATTTTTATATTCATATTAGATACATCCCCTCTCTTACACACTTATTAATATTTTTATATTCATATTAGATACATCCCCTCTCTTACACACTTATTAATATTTTTATATTCATATTAGATACATCCCCTCTCTTACACACTTATTAATATTTTAGCAACTTTAGTGTTAATAGAAAATTCGGGGTGTTACATTCTCCCCTCCTTTTAGGATTTCGTCCCCGAAATCTTCAAGTCTGGAAGAATGTATATCCTACCATCCAAATGTCCATCTACTCATCCATCATACACAGGCGTCCATTGTCCTTAAAAGACTTCTAATGCTTTATGATCATATGCAAGTGTGTGTACATGTCCTTACCTAATGCGAAATCAGGCGGTCTACTGATTCAGTTGACCTCCTTAATGCAAATTATGTAAGTGTCATGAATCCATTATGTATGCAAAAGATCCTAATTGCTTACATACTACTTCTATATGCGTGCACACCCATTCAACCGAATGCAGCATCCATATGATGGTACAACCATTATACATCCATTATACTAAATACATCCATATATATGCAATATGCAATATGAAGTGACTGAGCCGATCTAGTGCCTAAAGTGTGTGTATATATGCATCCACGAGCAACCACTAGCAAACACTTGCATCCATTTTGCATCCATCATACATAACATGTCTCAAACACATGTTTCAACCATAGGATTATCCTAACTAAAGGTCAAAGATACTAATGAGAGGACATACTAAAGATAAGATAAGATAAGCTAAGCGATAAAGGAGAAATTAAAAGACATACCCTCAAAAAGAAAAGGGTACAACGAACGCATCTTCTCTTCTGTCTCCCAAGTTGCGTTGCTCTCATCATCTCCCCATTGCACTTTAACCAGTCTGACCTCTCGATTCCTCAACTTTTTGATCTCCGACCCAAGAATGCATGTAGGAGCTCGTCTAATTGTTGCATCACGCTCTATTTCCACCTCTTTAAGCAAGCTCGGCTCTACCACCTCCGCGGTCATGTGCAAACACTTCCTCAAATGTGATACATGGAATACGTCGTGTACTCCACTAAGTTTCTCAGGCAACTCCACCCTATATGCCATCTTCCCAATCCTGTCTTTTACAGGAAACGGCCCTACAAACCTTGGTGCTAATTTCCCCACGGACCCAAAGCGAACAACATTCTGTAACGGAGATACTTTGATAAAAACCATGTCCCCAATGTCAAACTCAAGATCTGTCCTCCTCTTATCAGCATACGATTTTTGCCTATCTTGTGCTGCTTTCATCCTCCTTCGAATCAACTCAATCTTCTCCGAGGTTTCCCTAACCATATCGGGCCCAAGTAGGATTTTATCGGTAGATTCCCACCAACATGTAGGCGAACGGCAAGGCCTTCCATAAAGAGCTTCGAAAGGTGCCATGCCAATACTAGACTGAAAGCTATTGTTATATGCGAATTCTACTAACGGAAGGTGCTCTTCCCATGTACCCCCAAAGTCTAGGATACAAAGCCTTAAAAGATCCTCTAGAATGCGATTCACCCTCTCGGTCTGGCCGTCTGTCTGAGGATGATATGCGGTGCTCAAACATAGCTGAGTCCCTACCACCTCTTGTAAACTCTTCCAAAATTCGCTAGTAAAGATGGGGTCACGGTCGCTTACTATACTAGAAGGAATACCGTGCAAACGAACTATCTCCTTAATGTATACAGAAGCCAACCACGGAGCAGTCCTCTTACTTTTCGCGGGAATAAAATGGGCGCTTTTAGTAAGTCTATCTACTATAACCCAAATCCCCGTGTTACCCTTCCTTGATCTTGGTAATCCATCCACAAAATCCATTGAGATGCTTTCCCATTTCCATAGTGGAACTTCTAATGGGTGAAGCAACCCACCGGGTTTCTTTTGTTCTGCTTTAACTCGTTGGCACACCAAGCATCTAGCGACGTACTCGGCCACATCCTTTTTTATACCGGCCCAAAAGAAAACCCGCTTCATATCTTTGTACATCTTATCCCCGCCGGGATGAATGGTCATTTTTGAGCGATGAGCATCATCAAGAATGGCCTTCCTTAAGTCTTCGTCTTGTGGTACACAAAGTCTATTATCCCTTCGTAACCAACCCTTATCGTCTAGGGTATACCTACGAAGATGGCTTGACGACTCCCCCCCTTTGAGCTTTTCTACTATCTCAACCAACTGTGGGTCGTCTCGCTGCGCCTCACCAACCCGTCCTAGAAGTGTAGGTCTAACCTCCAAGGATGCTAACAGACCGGGTACTAAGTCAACGGAGGGTCTAAAGTCAAACATAGAGATGAATTCTAAGCTTTGTCGTTCAACAAACAACGGACTCAAGGACAACCTTTTCCTACTTAAGGCGTCTGCCACCACGTTACCCTTGCCCGGGGTATATGCTATTTCAAAATCGTAGGAGGCTAAGAATTCCATCCACCGTTGCTGCCTTAAATTCAAATCCTTCTGAGAGAATAAGTATTTTAATGATTTGTGGTCAGTGAACAGTTCGAATTTCTCACCAAGAAGATAGTGACGCCAAGACTTAAGCGCGAAAACAATTGCGGCTAGCTCTAAGTCATGCATGGGGTAATTCTTTTCATGAACCCTCAACTGCCTTCCACCATAGGCTATTACTCTTCCCTCTTGCATGAGGACTGCGCCAAGTCCCGTCCCACAAGCATCAGTATAGATGGTAAACGGTTTATTCCCGTCTGGCAGCACTAAGACTGGGGCTGAAGTTAAGGCTCTCTTTAAACGTTGGAACGCATCATCGCAATCTTTGTCCCACGTAAAAACTAGGTTCTTCTTCGTTAACCGAGTTAATGGAGCTGATATTTTTGCGAAGTCTTTGATAAACTTCCTATAATAGCCAGCCAACCCCAAGAAACTTCTTACTTCGGTTGCATTTTTAGGGACCTTCCAATCTTGGATGGCCACCACCTTTGCGGGATCCACTTCTATCCCTTCTTTGGAAACCACGTGCCCTAAGAACCGTACTTCCTTCCTCCAGAAGTGACACTTAGAAAATTTTGCCTTAAGGTTATGCGCTCGAAGGGTTTCCAACACTTCCCTAAGATGTAGGGAGTGCTCTTCTTTATTCTTAGAAAAGACTAAGATGTCATCCACAAAGACTACCACGAATTTGTTAAGGTATTCCCTAAACACCCTACTCATCAAATCAACAAAATATGCAGGGGCGTTTGTCAAACCAAAGGGCATCACTAGCCATTCATAGAATCCGTCAGGAGTCCTAAAAGCAGTCTTATCTATACTATCCTCAGCCACTCTCAGTTGATGAAAGCCAGTGGCTAAGTCCAACTGCGAAAACACTGAGGCGCCAACTAACTGATCAAAGAGATCGTCAATCCTCGGCAGTGGGTGTCGGTTCTTCTTAGTAAGCTTGTTTAGTTCTCTATAGTCCATACAAAGTCTAAGAGACCCATCCGCCTTTGTGGCAAAAACTACTGGAGCACCCCACTCCGATATACTACGTCTTATGAACCCCTTCTCAAGCAACTCCTTTACTTGCTTATTGAGTTCCCTCCTCTCACGAGGAGCCATGTGGCGCACTGGCAAAGATACGGGTTTAGCATTATCCACAAGATAAATTCGAAAGTCTATCTCCCGCTTTGGAGGTAAGCCCTTCACCTCCTCAAACACATCCGGATATTCCCGGACCACTTCTACCGATCCCAGGTTCTCTACAGACGCGTCAAGCGATTCAAGATAACTTAGCATAACGGAATTTATGGGATTACAAAAGATGTCGAGAGCATTACCAAGGCGAGTCACAAGCCTAACTACTCTCCTTTCACAATCAAGAATGGCCCTATTTCTAGACAACCAATCCATTCCTAAAATTAGCCCATAGCCCGTGAAGCACAATACATAAGCATCACATCTAAATTCAACGCTAAGTATAGAGATTTTCAAATCCAAACATATCATGGTCAAATGAGCCGAACCCCCAATTGGATTTGAAACGACCAAGGGATCCTCTACTAAACTGGTGTTCAAGTGCAGTGATTCAACTAATGATGCAGAGATAAACGAATGAGATGCGCCAGAATCGAATAAGGTACGGACAGGATGATCAAACAGAAAAACTAAGCTTTCAACAGAAATTGTTCTACCTCTTTCTTGCAGTGGTGGGGCCGCAATAGCCTGAACTTGCCCCCTTGCCTGCCCTGGTGCCATAAGAGCCTGCACCTGTCCTCCCGAGGTAGACCCTGCCCTCTGCCCCTTCTTTGGACAGTCCTTCACTAAATGTCCCGCATCTCCACAATGAAAACAACCAGTCTTCTTTTTCTTTCTACAATCTTTGCTGAGATGGCCAGGCGTCCCACAATTGAAGCATTTCTTCTTCCCTTTGCCATTATTGTTTTTACCACCCTTCTTATTTTGCTGTTGGGGTTTCTTCTGATCCCCTTTCTTTTCAACTGCCTTATCCTCATACATAAGTGCCATTTTTACTAGCTTTTCAAAGGTGGCTCCCATAGGGATGTGGGTCATAGCCAACCCTTGCAACGGTTCATTCAAGCCTCTAACGAACCTTAAAGCTTTCTTCTCTGGCGTGTTCACCAACTCCAAGCCAAACCTTGCTAACTGATTAAATTTATTGACATATTCCTTTACTGATGAGCTCCCTTGCTTTAGTGCCAGGAATTTTTCCATATTTAAGTTCTCCTCTGCCCTTGAAAGAAACTTTGCCTCAAACCTTCGTCTGAAATCCGCCCATGAATCAACTGGACGTTCCCCGTTAGTGACCTCCCACCAAAACGAGGCCTCTCCCTTCATTAACCAAGCAGCTAAACGGACTTTCCTCCCATCTTCCACTTCAAAGATATCCAACAATTCCTCAGTCTCCTTAAGCCAATCTCTGGCCTCCACAAACGTCTCAGTCCCTTGAAAAGTTTTTCCTCCCATAGCCTTGAATTCCTTGCACGTCTTTGCAAAAGTGTCAACACGAGGAGGAGGAGGAGGAGGAATGGGTGCAACTAGGGGTGGAGGAGTATCCGCTGGGCCTGCAGTGGTGGCCCTAGCCTCCAAGTATCTCCTAAACCACCCTGGAATCGTCACACCTTCTGGGATATTAAGATCTTCAGCCATGCTGAAACGAAAAAGGAAAGATTCAAAATGGAGAATTCGAAAGATAAAGATAAGGATGTGGCTATTTGGGATTATGTTTTTCATAAAAACTCTCTTTAAATAACATGTTTTTTTTTTTTTTTGAAAGCACTTCTTCCAAAAATACTTTAGAAAAAAAATATTTTTCTAAAATTTTTTTTTTATCTGTTCTGGTAACCTTATGCTCTGATACCACGTGTAACACCCCACGTCCATTAATGTCACTCACAAAGGGAATGCATTAACTTCCATGGAGGTTTTAAGTGAATATAGAACAGTAAAATTACAACAAGACAGATATAAAATAGTACTTGGAAATTCAAAAACTTTATTTCATTGTAGCAGAAGTCAAAACATGTTTGATTACATCATAACACCATATTCAATGTCAAGTACAATATCTATCTTGATAAAACAAGTACATAATCCCATTACATGAATAGCCATTAAAAAGAAAGATAACAAGCTGGACTTTACTTCAGCAGTCCAAGCTTTCCAGAAGATAAGCGATCCAACTAGACTCCACTAGAACTTGGCCCAACCTGCGGACCTGAAGGGAGAAAAAGGATGGAAAAGAGGGGGTCAGACATAAAGTCTGGTGAATATGATAATTCTACAATACTATTACCAAAATAACTGGACTAAGGCATAAGCTGAAAAACAAGAAAATGTCTATGAAGAGCAGATTAAGGACATAGACAATCGCTAAAGGCAACGTTATAGGCGCTCCTAAATACTAAAGGATAAACACTATACTGCACCACACCAGTCACCCTAAAGATTCATCCCACTTAGCTTCACTTAGAAATTTCCCAATGGCTTTACGTACCCCTAGCTGACTACATAGGTGCCGCCTGCCCCTATCTCCACTAGGTGTACCCTACTTCCCATTATTCGATCGGCTCCCTAACTCGTAGATACTCGTGCTGGCCCCACAGTGGGGTGTATCACTCCCCTAAAGTGGCAACCTGATACAGCGGACATGCACGGCTTATACCTACACGATGCAACAACGTCTTACCTACCAGCCCGGGTCCACACACGCATATGAAACCCGTTGGACTTGCGTTGCCACCGCTCCCTGTTTTGGCCTCTTATAGTCAAACCCAGTATGCGTGTCCCGTCCTCGACTTGGGTCGAGCCCACAAAGATACGTTTTGGGATACTGGTTGAAATGGGCCCCCACTATTTACCACAAGCATTCCACCTAAGCTTGTCCCCATTAGTCCATCCCACTTAACCCACTTAGTCATGTTCATTTACATGTGTGTTTGGTTAAGTCTAATCGTATTTCAAATGCCTCTAAAGGCAACCACCAGATTCCTCATGCCACCCAAGGCACCTACTTAACCCCCATGTCCCACCTTACATGATTATCTGGTTAAGTATTTCTTAGTTCATTAAGGCCATAACCTCATAAAGACCTCTCACATTAGACTGGCATTTATGGCAGCTGGATTTGCCGGGCGGGTCCGGGCAGTCTTACACCATAAAAGAGTCTAACCTCGTGTCTTTACAACTGTTATGCTTTAGTTTGGGCCTAGGACCTCTCACATTGGGCCGACATTTGTGACTACTGGATTTGCCGGGCGGGTCCGGGCAGGTTTACATCACAAACGGGTCCAACCTCGTGTCCTAAGCATTGATTATTAATAATAATCCACTTTCCCCCAATTTTAATAATTCCCTACTTGAATTATTAATTACTTCCAATTTTTAACAATGTCCATAATTGACTCAATTATGGACATCCATTCATGGTATGCAAAATCTTACAAAATTGCACCCAATTTATTAATTCCTAATATTACCCCTACCCCACGTTTGAACGTTTATTCGCAAAATATATGTTAGACTCGAATAGCCTAACTCATAGCATAAAAGAGATTATCATATTAACAACATGTATATGTGACCAAATGAATCATAATAAGGGGTGAAACTTGCATATGTCCAACTTGCATAGATTATACATGTCATGGACCTAAAGGTGTCAACTTGTTCAAAATTCACCTAATATAATCTCAATCAATTTTCATAAACTTACATATGAACATGTGTGAATCAACATCATCTAATTTTTTAACAACATGGTTTTATATGGGAACACCTAACTCAATAGGCAAATTCCCATAATCAAGTTTTATTTAATTATAGTTTCAAGTTTATGGGTACACCTAACCTAATAGGCAAATTCCCATAAACAAGATCCATTTAAATTAAGAAAAAAAAACATAACTTTAAGCATGATCCAACAACATCATGATTTTTCAACATAATATAGCATGATTTATAACATGGCATAGTATGATAGTATAACATAGCTTGACATGATTCTCAACATAGCACGACATAGCATAAGAGAATTTACAACATAGCATGACATAGCATATATAATTTACATCATACGACAACATAATAACATAATAAGAGATCCACAATATATAGAATTTACAATTACAAATCACATCACTTTCTTGTGATCCATTCATAACTGAGTCAAATTAGTTTGTAATAGTCTTGTGAGAATCATCATACTCACCAACAAAAGAAAAGAATTAGAGAAAGAGAGATCTTTTGATTTGATTTGTGTAGATTTAGTTGTAGATGATTAGGCTTCCTCTTCTTAGTTTGTGACGGCTATGCTGAACTCCATGGCAGCAGCATGACGGTAGCTTCTCTAATTTTACAAGTGATTTAGGTCTAGGGTCTACCCACTTATTTATAGATTTTAGAATGCGTTTAGGCCATTAGATTTAACCTAGAAATAACCGCAGCCGTCCAGACAAGATGGGGTTTATCTTGTTGACTCAGCAATGAGTCAGAAGTGACTCAGCAAACACTCAGCATATTAATAAACTTCTATTCATGTCATAAATATATATATTTTTTCTACAATGTACATATTAGATACATCCCCCTTTACTTATTATTGTTTTTATATACATATTAGATACATCCCCTCTCTCACACACTTATTAATATTTTTATATTCATATTAGATACATCCCCTCTCTTACACACTTATTAATATTTTTATATTCATATTAGATACATCCCCTCTCTTACACACTTATTAATATTATTATATTCATATTAGATACATCCCCTCTCTTACACACTTATTAATATTTTAGCAACTTTAGGGTTAATAGATAATTCGGGGTGTTACACCAGTAGTATAACCTATATCTTCTAGTTTTGTGTCGGGGCCGCCGCCGTGGGTCTTGATGCACCCCATGGTGGGACCAGCATAGGTATCTACAATTCTTGGGGGCCATATGACACATGTTAACGAGAGTAGGAGCCGATCTTTAATAAGAATGGGGATCACTTCACCCTCACCATGGGGTGCCAGTTAGAATAAACTCGAGTAGGTGCAGAGATATAGTATGGGTGTGATAGTACATTCGACAATTCCTTAGCCTCTGACACTTTCCTATTTTTAGTTTATATCCATCATATCCTTTTCTTATTCACATATTGTAGAGTTACTAGATTTACTCAGGCTTTATGTCTGACCCTATTTTCTTTTCGTCTTCTTTTCTTTTGTTTCCCCCACAGGTCCACATGGAGGAAACATCTCAACTCAGTCAGGCTCTTTACAAGCACCAAGAACGTAGATGTATGATTTGGATCTTTCTTGCTCGGATAATGGCTTTGGATGTCACTATAGGGATTTTCATCACTTTATTTATGTTTTCATGCGTCTTTAATAATCAAGGCAGTTATGAGGTTGCAATGTTGAAAGTATTTTGAGACAATTATGGAAATCTTTGTTTGATACACGTATTGATGAAATAAAAGTTTTTTTGGTTTCCGCTATTTAAAATATGTGTATTTATATCTATCTTGAGTTCATATGTGGCTTTTACTTATAAACCTTCACCAAAGTTAAGGCATTCCCTTTGTGAGTGATCTTAATGGAGGTGGGGTGTTTCAGAATCGAGACGTTTGTGGAAGCTACGAACTGGCTCAAGGGGACTGAGGTCTTGTTTGTAATCTTTGGAGTAGAGGATCGAAGAAAGATTCAGTTAGCTGCTTGGCTATTTAGGGGTAAAGCTTCATTTTGGTGGGAGGTAACACAAGCATGACGTCCGGTGGAAACTTGGGATGACTTTAGACAGAGATTTGAGATGAAATTGCTTTCCCAACTTGAGAAGAGCATGCTGATGGAGAGGTTCTTATCACTCAAACAAGGGAACTTGACGGTTAAAGAGTATGTGAACAAGTTTAACCAACTGGAAAGATTTGGACTGGAACTGGTAGACATGCCGCATAAGAAGGCTTTGCGGTTTGCTAAAGGGTTGAATGAACCCCTTTATGGTTTATCCATGTCCCACATCCAAATGGGAGCCACCTTTGAAAGACTTGTTGATATGGCCTTGATGTATGAGGAGGAGAAAGGGGAAAAGAAGAAGGTTAAAGTTGAGGAAACAACGCAAAGCAAGAAGACATGGCCCAATAAGGGACAACAACAACAACAACAACAGAAGAAAGGAGGAAAGAATAACAAGGGTTAGGAGAAAAGGAAGTGTCACAATTGTGGGAAAGATGGACACTTGATCAAAGACTGTAAAAGAAGGAAGAACACTTGCATTAATTGTGGAGAAGTCAGACACTTTGCTAGAGAGTGCTCGAAGAAACAGGGATCAAAGGGACAAGGTCAAAGGGCAGGAACTTCTGGAGGGCTGGTGCATGTTCTCGCGATCAGTGCTCCTGATAGAGGTAGAAAAATTTCTGTGGAATGTTTAATTTCTCTTTCAAACCATCCTATTAGAACACTTTTTGATTTTGGCACTTCACATTCATTTATATCTAGTTCTGTGGTTAAATCTCTACACTTAATTACTAGTATGGTAGTGGATCCTATACTTGTTTCAAACATTATTGGTGGTTCTGCTCATTTATCTATGATTTGTCGAGGTTTGAAAATATATGTGTTAGGCGTCGAGTTTGAATGCGACACATATGTGCTCGGGTTTATGGGCTATGGGTTGATTCTAGGAATGGATTGGCTTACCATGTATGGTGCCATTCAGGATTGCGAATGGAGGGTCATTAGGCTTCTAACTTGTCATTGGAGGACCCTCGAGATTTCTTGTGACCCTCAAGGGTCTGTTATGTTTAGCTTCCTAGAGTCTCTTGATGCATTTATAGATGATTTGCAATTTGTTCCTGTCGTTCGAGATTATTCTAATGTTTTTGAGGACATTCGGGGCTTACCTCGTAGGCGCGAGATCGACTTTCGTATATATATATGGTGGACAATGCAAAGCCAGTTGCATTGTCAGTGCACCTTATGGCTCCAAGGGAAAGGAGGGAGCTGAGTAAGCAAGTAGGGGAGCTACTTGAGAAAGGATTTATCAGACGAAGCATATCTGAATAGGGTTTTCCAGTCATATTCGTAACTATGGCGGATGGTTTGCTTTGTTTGTGTGTGGACTATAGAGAATTGAACAAACTCACAAAGAAGAATAGACACCCACTTCCGAGGATAGACGACTTGTTTGACTAGCTTGTCGGGGCCTCGGTATTTTCTCAGTTAGACTTGGCCACAGGGTTTCATCAGTTAAGGGTGGCTGTAGACAAGAATGCTTTTAGGAATCCAGATGGTTTCTTTGAATGGCTAGTTTTTCCATTTGGGTTGACGAATGCACCCGCCTAATTTGTCGATCTGATGAGTAGGGTGTTTCGGGAGTTCCTAAATAAATTTGTTGTAGTCTTTGTTGTTGATATTCTGATCTTCTCCAAGAGAAAAGAAGAGCATGCCCAGCATTCGAGAGAAGTTTTGAAAACTCCGTGACCATCATCTTAAGGCAAAGTTCCCTAAATGCCATTTTTAGAGAAAGGAGGTGAGATTCTTAGGGCATGCAATCTCCAAAGATGGAATAGCTGTGGGTCCCACGAAAGTTGTTGCGGTGCAAGATTAGCAGATTCCTAAAAATGCAACAAAGGTGAGAAGCTTTCTTGGGTCGGCAGGTTATTATAGTAAGTTCATTAAGGACTTCGCAAAGATATCAGCTACACTCACCAGGTTGACGAAGAAGAACATGGAATTTTCATGGGATATAGATTGTGATGTTACTTTCCAACCTTTGAAGAGGGGTCTTACAACAGCCCCAGTCTTGACTTTGCCCGATGGGAAAAAGTGTTTACAGCTTACACTGATGCATGTGGTACAGGGCTTGGTGCAGTTCTGATGCAAGAAGAAAAGGTGGTGTGTTATGGGATTAGACAGTTAAGAGTTCATGAGAAGAACTACCTCACACATGATCTAGAGCTAGCTGCCACAGTATTCACGCTAAAGACGTGGCATCATTATTTACTTGGAGAGAAGTTTGAGTTATACGCCGATCATAAATCTCTCAAGTATTTGTTCTCACAGAAGGATATTAATTTAAGGCAACAAAGGTGGATGGAGTTCTTAGCTTCTTATGATTTTGAGATTGCTTATAGCCCTGGCATGGGTAATGTGGGTGCTGACGCACTAAGGAGGCAGAGGATGGCCTTAAGTCCACTGTTTGTGGAGAGGAAGAGCTTAGAGTTCATCTCAACTATTGATTTTAAACCCTCCATCGAGATTTTGCCTGACTTGTTTGCATCATTGGAAACACGACCAACTCTTATGGATCAGATAGGAGCTTCGCAACAAGGTGACCCATAGATTTTAGACATCATGGATAAGCTCCGTAAAGGGGGAGACTTCTAGTCACCTCAGTCGATATACCATATATGAAAAGTGGTGATTGCGACGAGATGGAAGGCTTTGTGTTCCTCAAACTGGAAGCTTGATAAAAGCAGTCCTAGAAGAAGCCCACCATTCTAATATGACTATTCATCCAGGCGGTGATAACATGTACAGAGACATAAAAAGGGTTTTCTTTTGGGCTGGGATGAAGAAATATGTGGCCGAATTCGTTTCTCAATGTTTAGTTTGCCAGCAAGTCAAAGCCGAGCAAAAGAAGCTCGGTGGTTTAGTTCATCCTTTGGAGGTTCCATAGTGGAAATTAGAGAGCGTCTCTATGGATTTCGTAGATGGTTTGCCTAGATCGAAGAAAGGAAACACCAGTAGCTAGGTTGTGGTAGATAGACTCTCTAAGAGCGCTCAGTTTATTCTAGTTAAGAGTAAGAGGACGGCACCATGGTTGGTAGCAATTTATGTCAGAGAGATAGTTCGTCTTCATGGAGTACCTTCTTGCATTGTAAGCAATCGTGACCCCATCTTCACTAGTGAATTTTGGAGGATCTTGCAAGAAGTATTAGGTAAACAGTTGTGTTTGAGCACCACTTATCATCCTCATACCGATGGACAGACGGAGAGAGTGAACAGAATTCTTGAAGATCTTTTAAGGTTGTGTATCCTAGACTTCGGAGGGACTTCGGAAGAGCACCTTCCTTTAGTAGAGTTTGCCTATAACAATAGTTATCAAGCTAGCACCGGCATGGGACCCTTCAAAGAATTGTACAGACTTCCCTGTAGATCACTAACTTATTGGTGGGAATCTACAAAAAGATTATTACTTAGACCAGATATGGTTTGGGAAACATCCGAGAAGATTGACCTTATTCGACGGCGGATGAAGACAGCTCAAGATAACTAGAAATTCTATGCAGACAAGAGAAGGAATGACACTGAATTTGAAGTGTGAGACTTAGTTTTTATCAAAGTATCACCTCTGAAGAATGTAGTTCGCTTTGGATCGATAGGGAAGTTGGCACCTAGGTTTGTGGGACCATTTCCCATATCCGAGAGGATTGGCCAAATGGCATATAGAGTAAAGCTCCCAAAGAATCTATCCTGTGTTCATGATGATTTTCACGTTTCTCATCTGTGAAAGTGTTTGCATGAAACCGTGGAAGTGGTTGAGCCAAGCATATTGGAAGAAGTGGAAGTAGAGAGGGAGGCGATAGTCAGACAGGTCCCTACCCATATTCTTGGATTAGAATTTTAGAAACTACGCAATAAATATATCAAATTGATAAAGGTTCAATAGGGAGATAACCTTGAGGATGCGACTTGGGAGACCAAAGACAAGATTCGTGCTTCATACCCTTTCCTTTTCGAGGGTATGTTCTTAACTCCTTTTTCCAAAGTTTTATCTGTGCTTGTCTCTATCATTTGAGTATGTCCTATCAATAGTTTTTTCGACCTTTAGATAGGAATCCTATGAATGTAAGCATGTGTTTGAGACATGTTATGTTTGATGGATGCAAGCAGATGCAAGTGTTTGCTAGTGGTTGCCTGTGGATGCATATACACACACGTTATGCACTAGATCAGATCAATCACTCTCATAATGCATATGGATGTGTGTGCATTTTCTTTTCTTTCATGGATGGAAATGGATGTATTAACAAATGGATGTTGCATTTGGACAAATGAGTGTGCACACATATAGAACCCACATGTTATAATAAGATTATTTGCATACATATTGGATACATTGCACTAACATACATTGCATTAAGGAGGTCATATGAATTAGGTGACCGCCTGATTTTCGCATTAGTATTGGGACATATACACACACCTTTGAATATGTTCATATAAGCATTAGAAAATTTTAAGTACAATGGATGCCTGTGATTGGTGGATGAGTAGATGGATGATGGATGGTAGGATACATTCTTCTTAACTTGGAGATTTCAGGGACGAAATCCTTTGAGCAGGGGAGAATGTAACACCCCGTAATTTTAACTACACTAAATAGGATAAATTAAAGAATAATTAATTTAATATTAAGAATTAAGGGAAACGGACTATCGCATTGCGTCCGTCTCAAAATTACGGTCAAGATAGACACCTGGTTTGCATAAAACGGATAACGTACGAAGAAGTTATGAATGGTAGAAGTTTGATAATCAAAACAGGGATAACTGGTGCCATTGACAAGTGTGCAAGGCATTTTTACACTGGCGCACCTGCCAAGTGCGCACATATTAGTTTTTGGGTATCCGGACCTTTTTCTACCGGGTGTCGACCCATGACCTGATTCACCCTAGGGCTGAGTTGGCATTCGAATTCTAGAGGTTGGCAGCCATAATTATATCTTCATTTCTCTTATTTTCTCATACTAAAAACAATGGAGGCCAGATACCGTCAGTGCTTGAACTGAATCTAACATTTTATGCTTCTACAAATCAAGCGCCTCAAGTACAGATATGTGATTCAAATTTCTATTTCTCCTTCTATTCTCATAGATCTGATCCTTGTGAGTATAGTTACTTTTAGCTTTAAATGATTAAAAGTAAACATGTCATGACTATGATTTGGATATACACCTGTGATTAAATCATCTTGGATTTATCATATTTTGTGAATCTAAAATATTCTATGGCTTGGATCTCAATATTTATCATATTAGATATATTGTAAATTTTGAATCTATGACATTCTTTGATCTTAACTTGTACTAAGCTTGATCTACTTCTATAGATCTAATTCACTTATGATGTTATATTTGGGATCTTAACATGTACTATGCTAGATCTACTTCTATAGATCTAATTCACTTGTGATGTGATATTTGGGATCTTTACTTGTAATATGCTAGATCTACATCTATAGATCTAATTCAGTTGTGACATCACATTTGGGATCTTAATTTGTACTATGTTAGATCTATTTTCTTTAGATCTAATCCTTTTGTGGTTAATTCATCATCTCACATATGCGGATCTTACCTTTTCTCTAAGTTTGTGGTTAATTTGGGATTATCATTTTCTGAACAATTAAACCTTTGTTTAGATCTAGATTATCATATTGTGATTAAATGAGATCTGTTATTATTAGACTTATGAATTCTTATTTGTATTTGTTCATCCTAAGTATATTGGATCTAGTTTTATCATTACCCTTTTTACTAGATCAGTTTTTATGTCCACCTTATTATGCCTATTAGTTGTCTAAGCCAGTATATATGCTGATGTTACTTTTAGAATGATGACTATTGTCATTTTTCCCATCAACTTTCCCTTTTATTGTTCATGACTATGATACTTTCTAGCCTAGATGCCGCTAATATATGCTAATACGTTAGCTAGGGAATGTGGGGGAAATGTTAGAATTGGCGTGATTTAAATAATATGAATTGGACATATAATTCAAAAGGGGGAAGTGGGGACATAATCACCTATAAAGACATAAGTAAGAATTGGATAAAAATGGAATGTTTAATAATTACAATTAGAAACTGTAATTGCACTTATGACACGAGGTTATGTTGCATTAGTGGTGGAAGTCTGCCAGGACCCGACCGGCATATCCAGCAACCACTAATGTTGAACCTAATGAGAGAGGTCTAAGTGCATAAATACGAACCAGGCTAAGATAAGAGGTTAGGCTCAACTATGGAATAAGACTGCCCGGACCCAACCAACATATCCAGCATCCACAAGTTGTATGCCTAATGTGGGAGGTCTAGCCCATTTTGAACCATAAATGGACATGGTAATAAATTGGACTACTTAATCTAATCTAATCCATAGGGATTGTATGATTATAAACTAAAGTTAGGGTTATGTAAAACTGATTGGACAATGGATGGGTTAAGCAAATCTGGAGGGGGTGGGTAATATTTACATATAGGCCCACAAACTTAACCCGATAAGGTTATGTAATTAAAGACACCTAGTGGTATACATGACCGGTGAGGGAAATAAAGTTATGTAATTAAAGACACCTTTTAGGGTAAACATAACTAGTGGAAATGATAGGTTTATGTAATTAAAGACACCTTGTGGTATACATAGCCAATGAAAAACTAGTGGGTGATACAAGACAAAAGAGAGAGCTTGTATCATATTGTTTAGGACCCGTTTCATCTAGTAACCCGGAATAGGTATCAAACATGTACTCCGTACTTGATCGTAGAAGGGGCACGCTTACTGGACTGATTGTAAGAGATCCAAACGTGGAGGACGGTGTGGGCAGCGCAAACCGAACGAGCCATGTGCTGCATGAGCCGGGCAGAGGGGAATAAGACGACCGTGACACATGTAGATATCGGGCTGTGCATATCAGCGAGGGGTTTCTACTTTAGGAAGTGATACATCCTGCGGTGGGGCCGGCACGAAGTATCTACGCGGATTAGGGAGCCGATCTATTAGGGTAGTAGTTAGGGTACACTTGGACGTATGCCTAAGTCTACCACCTTATAGTGGAAGGGATCATCTCTTTCTGGATATACTAGTGATAGTGCAGAGTAATCATTAGAAGCATATACACCTTATCCTTTATACCTTGTCATACCTGTCTATTATGTAGTAATCTCTCTTATCCACTTTATAAGCCTGTCATGCTACTTTTATTTATTTACATGATCAAAGTTACTAGACTCGCCAGGCTTTATGTGTGGCCCTTTTTGTTTCTCCTTCTTTCTTCTGTTCCCCCCCCCCCCAAGGTTCTCAGGGAGGAAACACTCAGGCTTGACCGTGATTCTGCTTACTTTTACCAGAGCTGCTGATATGTATGGCTCAAACTCCTATCCTTGTTGTTATGGCTATATTATGTTTTTGGGGAATTTGATTTCTTTTATGTACTCTAATATTTTTGAAGTACAAGACCATGGCTTTTATGTTGTAATGGCTTTTATGTTGTAGACATGTAATGTTTTTTTTGGACCACGGTATCTTATGATAAATAAAGTTTTTATTCCACTGTTATTATATATGTCTATCTTGTTATATTTCCATTTTGATTACTATAACGCTTCACGAAACCTAATGCATTCCCTTTGTGAGTGACCTTAACGGGCGTGGGGTGTCACATTCATTAAATATATTTCTATTAAAAAAACAATAATTTGAATTTTCACATAATAAGTTGCAACATACTGAAAAAATTAACTCAATTTGAATGTAGGTACTAACAACATCCCGCTTATATCATAACACTTGAAATTTAAAAAAAAAATTGTAATATTAGTAAATATTTCATAATTGACATATTATTTGAAAGTTACACCCGTGTAATCAAACCTAAGCTCTATGGATGAGAAACCTGAAAAGTAAAGATAATTATAATCACACAAAAACATATAACACTTGTGATAAAATAAATTCAATAGTGTTGAACTAAATACTACAATATAGTTTCCTTGTCATTTTTGAAATTAAACAAAAAGGAAATTCAAAATTTATAGCCGCAACATAAAATATGATAAAAAAAATATTAGTGAATTTCGGCTTCATACGAATTCATGAAACGGGGCACATTTAACCAAAAAGGAACAATACATCTCCATATGTTTACATTTTTTTATATAATGAAAAACCTTTTCTAGGATAAAATCACATGAAATGTTTACACAGTGTAAAGCTAAATTTAAATTGACAATTATAACTACAAACGTAGTTAATGTGTAACATCTCGCTTTTTAACTGCTTTAATTCGATAGTTAAACCAACTCAAACCATTCAAAGCGACATATTGTTATTAGCTTATGGGGTAAATAGAATAAATCACAGAATCACAGATCACAAGCACAGAGAAATATAATATCTCGTGGTGGAAAATACATAATATAATAGTAGTTCATGAAGCTAATAAATAAAATTTTACAACAAAGTTTACATAAATAATACATCGGAAGTTTAATTGAATAAATTTCTAATACATAAATAACAATAACAATATGAAGCAGAGACGACAAGAATAGCTGAATCTGGATCAACTGAACAGGTAGATACAAGTGAGTGGAACCTAATATAAGCTGCAGACTCTAAGAGTATATCTCGAAAGCTGTAATACTCGATCTGACCCCAAGCAATAATGCAAAAACAAAATAACTCGGATTAGGACTAGCATTGTCATGGAACTAAATCAACTCAAATGAAATGTTTAATGAAATCCATCAGCAACTTAAAGGATGTTTGGGATCACCATTCTCTAAGAATCCGTTAAATTAGATACTATATAATACAATATGCTATTTTAGTAGTGTCTATGGTTAAATATAAAATAGCATAAGAGGGCTTACATTTTTACCCTTACACCATTTATAATATCGTAGTCTATATAGATACCGTAAAGTCCACAGTAACCTAGTGGCTATCAGAGGGCACTCCGTAGGTACGGTACAAATTAAAATCGTAGGGGGCTCGATAATGATAATATGACAAGGCACACGAGGAATGCCCATAGTAGGAATAAACTAGTTGCATGCCTGGACTGGTGGTAATGCATAGCCGCGACTACCGCCCACCTCGGAACAACACTCCCAAATCAAGGATGTGCATCTTTCAAATCAAATCAACCAAGGGACTACATAAATAAAGGAAGAAGTGTTGTCGATGGATGTAGTTAACTTGTAACAAACCGGAACATCTGAACAAATTTAAAAAATTTATTTTAACTATTTTCATGGATTTAGAATATTTCAAATAATTTATTTTAAATAATAATGATGAAAAAAATATTTTAATCAAAGTTAGAACGAATAAATTTATTTTAATTATAAAACGAGCCTGAAATGGCGGGGTAGTTTGAAAATTCGATTTTTAATTTCAAATGAATGTAAAGGATTCAAAATAAATCGGATTTCGGTAAATCAAGAAATATTTGAATCTGTTTAATTATATCTTTCGAATGAATGTGAAAAGTCCAGATTTCATAGCGGAAATTGAAAGTTATGTCCAATCTAAAATTCAGAATAGTCGCTATGGAATTTATAACTATATTTTAATATAATATATAGCCATTTTACAAACGACCTCCATTTTCGACGAAACCACTTTTGTTGGATCCAGAATGTTAAATTATTGCTAGATTCCAATTTTCATAATTTTTGGAATTAATATGTGAGCATGGAAAAAGAAAACGTGTTTGGTTAATTTCAGTTGAATTGGATCGACCAGAAAATGGCCATTTTTCAAACGGTCTCCAAAATTGATGAAATTAATTTTGTTAGGACCATATCGTTAAAAAAAGCTAGAAATTTTTATTTTGGAATTTTTGAAGTCAGTACGTGGCCCCGGTAAATTAAAATGTATGTTCAAATTTAATATATATTGATTTTTATTTCAACTTCGATAAAAGCTGATCGTAACAGCCGAATTAGGTAACGAAACATATTCCATTGTGTCCGGAATGGGTGTAACGACCCGGATTTCGCCCGACCCAATCGACCGCTAAATCGACCAAGACCGCTCAAAACCCGAATACGTCAACTTTGGGAATACAACACATTAGAACAATAACAGAAGACTTTTATTACATCATGATAATGTTACATCAGAGTACAGAATATATCAAATTACATCATAACATAATAATACAGCGGAAGATTAAATTACAATTAATGTAATACCATGCAGCGGATCAAATATACTAATCACAGTGGAAGACTACCAATGCTCTGGACACAGCTCTAAGCTTCGATCCAGAATCCTGCTAAATATATCTGCAAAATAAGCTACTCGACTGCCTATGTGAAAAGATGGCACCCGAGTTTGCAAAGTGAAACAAACTATGGGTTATTCATGGGACTGGTGTGAGAAATGTTTACTTAACTTAACTAGTAATAAGGCTAATCACAGGACCATGCCACTATTGCGAAATGGGTTTACTCCATTGGATTTCCAGTGCATAAATAAAGTAAATCGTTAAAACAACGCCATGCTTTTTAGAAAAATGAAACCATTATAAGACTCAAGTCCCATCACACAATGCAACGCAAGCCGGAGGATAGAGTTTTACCCTATAATGGTCAAAAATGCTTGATACGATAAAAACGGCTTTAATATTATTATTAGTGTATATATGTTTCAAAAACATTTCAATCATAATGTATTAATCATAGACGGCATAGTACCCCATACTACTATGTCGCCATACTAGTTCTACAATCAAAACCGCATGGTGTCGTATTGGAAATTGGGTTTCCATCAAGAGTCAAGGCTAGGAACTATCTCCCTACCGATTCGAGACACTCTAGCAATGTCTCAGGATTCGGACGCTGGCGAACCCTTGGATAAAGCAGGGCCAGTCAACAAATACTTTAGTGGATTAGTTATGCCTGAACACACGCTTCCCGATCCTATTGGACCTATAAATTGGCCATTGGCGACCAATAAAAACATCCGTGGAGCCTCAAAATCCATCAACCATATAAGTAAAATGTCAGGCCTTGTAAAACCCAAACACCACTTCTAGCTAGAAAGAAACGGGTGCACTCTCTGCGTTCCCTTGCTCCATTTCTGACTCATACCAGGGTGTAAGGCTCGCGAGGTAACGAAATACACAAAGCTATGCCTAAATAGGCTATGCTCTGATCATCATCCACAAGGCTCTGCTTTTCAATAAAAGCCTTGATCAATTGCATCTTGGCATGTCACATTAACAGTCCATACCATGCGATCGATAACTACCAATATATAACCTCTAATAACCTCTAAGCTCGTGCGTCTCAGAAAAGGGTGTTAAGAAATAGAATAAATTCTCTACCACCACAGAAATATATTAATAGATATCAATTTAATTACACGACATGAAATTCAATGTCGGACACACATCCATTTACAAGTCCGTTCTAGGTTTGAACAAAACTGGAGTCACCTAGGTGCTCGCGTATCCGGACGATCAACAAGTATGGCCGGACAAACTACCACTATTAACCCTTTACTGGGAGAAACCCAATGCCAGGCATCAGTAGTCGTCCATTCGATGTGAAGATCGCCGGTCTTCATCCACCGTCTTCAATGTCTTCGACTTTTAATCGTCGTAGTAATTATTCAGAATGGGTTAACCCGGTCTTTCCAAATAACTCGCATATTTTTATAATTTAAAAATCAAGTGTTGTAAAGACACATCCAATGCCTCATTCCAATTCAGAATATTCTTTAAATAAAATACTCATATCATTAATTTATCCAAGATAGATTCTTTTAAATTTATTCTTAAATCTTAATTTCAAAGCTTTATTAAAATTCCAACTCAGTTTTAATATCCAAAATCATTACTTTATGATTATTCCAACTTAAGCAATAAATCTTATCTTTAACTGGGTTAAGAATCAGTGTCATTTAAAACATTGTTCAAGATAAACCCAAAATTATGTTAATTGGGTTAAAGAATAAATGCCATTTAAAAACACAGTTCACAGTAAATCCAATTAACATATCAATTTATTTCAATACTACATATAATTTGAAACTCTAATAATCTTAGTTAAAATATTTTATTATTTCATATGGGTTTTAAGAACAGTGTTATTTAAGACACCTTCCATGACAACCCAAAATCCAATTCTTTTATTTCAATATCTTTTAAAAATATTCTTTATTTAAAAGAAATTCCTTGCTTAAAATATCCATTATATAAAAGATATCTGAATCGGAAAGCGACCCAATCATTTACCATATAACTTCGGTTATATGGATTTCATCCATTGTATGTAAATGACAACAATTGATACATAATCATCAAACCAACCATTCAACATCCAGAGTGAAGTTCACCGCTGTGTGAGCATTAAAATGAAACGATAATGCTCATTGCAGCCTGTCAATCTATCGATTGACATACATATAAACATTGGGACTAGTGTATATCAATTATCATCCCAATACCCGTGTAGGGTTTTGAACCAACAACCGTACATATAAATAAATAATTGGTTAATGAATTTAATCAATTTTAATACTACCGACATGTTGATGCTAATGAACAAATCATGATATTTTATTCCTAATGTCTAAATAAAATATATTTGACTCGCATAATTTCTTTATATATTTTTAATATCTAATAGAATGTAATTTACTTATATGACATTATTGCGGGTGACAAATAAAAGATAATTTTCATTATACTTTATTTGCATGTAATTACTCTTTATAATAACACATAAAAGAAATAATCTCATTTTTATATGTTTTTCAATGTATAACCTAGCACCTAAATATGTTTATTTTAAGTTGCATACAAATTCTAATGTATGCCTTAATATATAGAAATGTCACTTTAACTCACCTATACATTATAATGTATGGTTCGACCAAGAATATAATTCTTATATTTGAATGTAACCTCCAATATAAGTTTGCACAATAAAAGATGACTTTTACATGTGTATATAAATTCTATTGTATGCTATGCAAATAAAAATGATTATTATATTTGCATGTAAATTCTACCGTATGCTATGAAAATAAAAATGATTATTATATTTGCATGTAAATTCTATCTCAACAAAATGTATAAGAAATTTCATTTTGCTGACAATTCTATTTTATCAAAATGGATATTTCTATGGTAACACAAACCTATTTTACAAAAATACTATTTGTGTTTAACTCTTTCATTTAACAAAAATGTAATTTTTGTCTTAATTCAAATCTAATTAATAAAATGTAATTTTTTTGTTTTCAACCACCATATTTAACAAAATGTAACTTTTGTTTCAACTATTATATTTTTGACAAAAGTATATATTTTTGACAGAAATAAATATTTTGGTTCAACTAAGCTATTTGTCCAAAAATGTGTATTTTTTTTCAACTAGTCTTATCTTGACATAAATATATGGTTTTGTTTAACTAATCTATTTTGACAAAAATGAATATTTTGATAGAATGTATATATTGATTTAACTAATCTTCTTCAACAAAACAACAAAGATAATGACTTTGTTTTGTTGATAAATCTAACTCAACAAAACAAATATAAGTGATTTTTGTTTTGCCGACAAAATGATAATGTTTTGTTTTAGCCATTATAGTTTGACAAAAGTGACCAATTTGTTTTACTATGATAATTTTGACAAAGCGACAAAATGGATTTCAACTATTGTAAACTGACAATGGTGAATATTTCTGCTTCATTCTTTTTAAGCGACTCAAAATGAATATTTTGTTTCATTTTTTTTAAAATGAAAAAAGTGAATACATTTGTATTAACCTTTTAAAATGAAAAAATTGAATAATTTTGTCTCATTTTATTAAATGATAAAAATGTATCTTTTTTTTATTTTAACAAAAGGAAAAATAAACCTTATCTATCTATTTACTCTTTTTATGGAAGCTAAGATGACACTAAAATATATCTTTTTAATTCTAATCTTTTTATTATAATCTATGATGAAAATAAAAATATTTTATTTAATTTAATAAAATTACAACAATGATGAATTCATTTCATCAAAATCTTTTTTTTATTTTCTCTAGTTTAAAAGGTAAAAATGATATTTTTAATCCTATTCTTTTATTTATATCTAAAATGTAATAAAAGTGTAACTTCTGAAACTATGCTTCTTATTTGCATCTAAAATGAAAATAAAAATGTAATATTTTAATTTATTATTTATTTGATCAAAGAATGCAAATAAAAAAAATACAACTTTTTAACTACATGTTTTGTTTGCATCAAGGAATGCAAATAAAATGCAACTTCTAATTCAAGGTTGTATTTGCATCTAAACTTGCAAATAAAATGCAACTTCTAACTCAATATTTTATTTGCATTAAGGAATGCAAATAAATATGCAACTTCTAATTCAATATCTTATTTGCATCAAGGAATGCAAAAAAATATGCAACTTTTAAGTTCATAGTTTATTTGCATCAAAGAATACAAATAAAAAATTCGACTTTTAATTACGATGTTTATTTGCATCAAAGAATGCAAATAAATGTTCAACTTTTAATTCTATGGTTTACATGTTTGACAAAAATGACTCTTTTTATTTCGTATACAATGACAACAAAAATGTTACTTTCAATTTTCCTGTTTTATTGCATAACAAATGTAGATAAAAATGCATATTTAAAATCTATTCTTTTAATTGCAATATATTTCTTTTACATCCACTCTTTTCGTTATAACTAACTTGACAATAAAAATGTTATTTTAGAACTATTCTTCCTAGTGAAGAACATATTACATAAAAAGGTAATCTTTTATATTTCAATCTTTTTAATTAGAACAGATTATCCATAAGAATGTAATCTTTAGTGTTTGAACTTTTTATTGAAACTAACTACCTTAAAAATATGGCCTTTTACTTCTACTCTTTTTTATTTTGACAAATTTACAATAAAAATATAATCTTTTATTTCACCGACATGTTTTCCCAAAATGTAATTTTATTTCAATTTACATGTGATAAAAGTGTTATTTTTATTTAAACTGACATGCTTTGACAAAATCTATATTTTTATTTCAATAATCATGTTTTGACAAAAATGTTGTTTTAATCCAATTAACATGTTTTGACAAAACAAACTTTCTTTACATGTCATTCTTTTATTTAAATTAAACATGAACATTTTTTTGTTAATATATAAAATAAAAATATGGTTTTTATTTTATACACAAATTTTGACACACATGAATATAATATATTTTATCTATACAATAAAATATGGTTTTATTGTATACACAAAATTCTATCAAACGTGAATACACGATCACAATCAATTGTTCATCATAATCACAGCACAACCAACATTGAAATAAATATATACATACAATATGAAATAAATATACAATTCACATTGCAATTAATAATTAAATTTAAATTTAAAATAGAAATCTCACATCGATCGATTTTCAAAAATCGTTCGTGTTCAAATTGGGCTGAATTATCAAAATCCTCCATTTCAGATCTTGTCCGTTCCGTTGTGTAGATCTTGAAAGGAAGAGTTCAACGACTATGAATTCATCGAATTCTGATAAGATTTGATCGAATTACGATGGTTTGAATCTTAATTGCATCAGCGGATTAATTAAATATAAAATTAACTAATTACATCTTCTTCCTGAACAAACCAAGGCCGCTACTTTTCTTTTACAGGAACCCAACATCATCACTTTCCTCCTCCCATCGCACGCAAACTGAGGCGCTGAACCTCGATCAGACTACACCACCTCCACCGTCTTGCCAATCTCCTCCTGCGCCTATGGTATGGTGCAACTCGCACCAGTCTCGGCCCCTCACGGCGGCCCCGAACCCCTCACATTTGGGTGCACGAATCTCAAAATTTGCTTAATGAAAATCGATCACCACTGCACAGATTGAAGATCTCAGAATGCTTTTTAATTTGGTATATAGAAATTTGAATTTTGTTTTGTGGATTAGAAGAACACGGTGAAAGAAATTCGGAGCTTTCTGTCCATCCAATAGACATGGCGGTGGCTAGGTTAGGTAGATTAGGGTTTTGAAAATCTTAGAATATTTATAATATAATATTAATATATGTTCTGATTTTACAAATAAATTCGTTAATTCTAACTAACACCAAATTTGTAATAACCCGGAAATTTGAGCCAATTTAAAAATTTTATTTTGGCAATTTTAGTGAATTTTGAATATTTAAAATGAATTATTTTAAATAATAACAATGAGAAATTTATTTGAAAAGAATTCGAACGCATATATTATATAGATCGTCGTCATAATATAAATATTTATTTATGATTATAAAAGGAATTGAAAATGGCGCGGTAGTTTGATAACTCAATTTCAAATTTCAAATGAATATACCGGGTGCAAAATAAACCGGATTTTAGTAAAACCAAAAATATTTGAATCTAATTGAGAATATCTTTCCAACGAATCCAAAAAATTGAAATTTCATAGCGGGGATCAAAAGTTATGTCTAGCTGAAAATTCAGAATAGTCGCTATGGAATTCTGGCCCTTAAAAATGGAAATTTTGCAAACGACCTCGGTTTTCGACGAAACAACTTTTGTTGGATCGCGATGTCAAATTATTGCTAGGTTTCAATTTTCATAATTTTTGAATTCAATATGTGAGCGTGGAAAAGGAAAACGCGTTTGACCAGTTTTAGTTGATTTTAATCGACTAGAAAATGACCATTTTTCAAACGATCTCGGAATTTGGTGAAATTTGTTTTGTTAGGACCGTATGGTCAATAAGAAGCTAGAAAATATTTATCTAGGATTTATTGAGTTAGTATGTGGCCCCGGTAAATTGAAATGTGCGTTCAAAATCAATATATAGATTTATATTTTGATTTTGACGGAAACTGATCGAAATGATCGAATCAGCTTATGATATACATCCCATTGTGT
Source organism: Allium sativum (assembly GCA_030737875.1). Taxonomy (NCBI): domain Eukaryota; kingdom Viridiplantae; phylum Streptophyta; class Magnoliopsida; order Asparagales; family Amaryllidaceae; genus Allium; species Allium sativum. The sequence continues at coordinate 61,079,845 of CM060924.1, forward strand.
TCGGAATATGGGTAATTAGCTATGGACGATAGTCGGTGGGTTCGATTTCGAGGTCGAAATTAAAAATTGCTTTTTGCAATAATTTAAAAAATAAAAATAAAATATCTCCCTCCCTCCTATAACCTCTCCCCCCTCCTTCTCATTTACCGATTCAGGACTTAGAAAGAAAAGAAAGAAAAAAAAAACTATGAAGACCGCATCGCACCGCCACAGACCCCGACGCGCCGCCTCCTCGACCTCCGATCTGTCCCCTTGGTATTTGCTCCGCCACCCTAGCCGTCCTCCATCGCCATCCGTTCTTGCCCCCCCCCATTTCTGAAACCGCGAGGCGCCCTCCCCTGTAAACCCTAGACCGCCCTATCGAACATCGCACCACCTAGCCATCCACCGCCTGAAGAGAGCCTCCACTTCGCCTGCGCCGGCCGCTAGCACCCCTGCCACCTTAGATGAGCCGCCATGCTCCCCTCCGATTGAGAAATGAAACTGTGAGTTTTTAAAATTCTATTTTATTTATGAAAAACTGAATTTTTATAATAGAAATGCTTTGATTTGCAAATAGAAATGCTGTGATTTTTAGATAGAAATGCTTTGATTTTGAATTTGAAATGTTTAGATTTTTAAACAATGAAAGATAAGATTTTTTGACAATGAAAGATGAGATTTTCATTTACATATAGATAGGATTATTTAAGATAATAAAAATGTGATTTTTCTATTATATAGATAATAAAAATATGATTTTTATTATTTGAGTAGTGAGATAAAAATATAATTTTTATCACAGTAAGAAGTAAAAAATATTTTTTTTTGTCGATATGGAAAGTATGATTTTTATCATCATGAAAACAAAGTAAAAATATGATTTTATCTATATAGAAGTGTATAAAAATATAGTTTATATATATATAGAGTCGCGGTATAAAAATATGATTTTTATATGTGTAGTGACTATGGACAATGAAATTGACAAAAGGCGAGCACGACGAAGATTTCTACATATGAAGAGTCGTGGCATTTGGTTTAGCTTTTCGGTGAGAACTCCTCACCTTTAGATTTAAATTTCTAGTTAAAAATATATACTAGGATATAGACGGTGTTTAGTAGCACCCGACACCCGTCGTCCACAGATCATGGATGACTTGTATGCTAGTTTGTTTGATTTTGATGTGTAGTTGATTGTGTGATGTGATGTGAAATGAAATAAAATATTTAAGTAGTTAAAAATATTTTATAGTTGAAAATATAATTTTTAACGTGAATGTGAATAAATAAATATAAACGAATCGGACGATTTGTTTAAATACACTGATTTGACTGATATTGATTGGGATGGTAAGTTTTACACATCGCCCAACTGCACAAATAAAATTTGTGATAGTTGATTTGAAACCCCACACAGGTATTGGGATGAGATTTGATGTACACTAATCCCGATTGTTTAGTTGTATGTCAATCGATGGATTGACAAACTGTGTAAGAGTTAATTATTTATATTTAATGCTTATGCAGTTGTGTGATGCACTTTGGATGATGGTTGATTATTTGTCATTGTTGATATATACATGCGTTGTTTGGAAATCCATAGAAATAAAATCTAGGGTAATTGATTGGGCCTCATTCCAATTTTGAAATAGAATATTTGAAGAGAAATATTTGAATAAAATATTTGAGAAGAAATATTTGAAACGAAATATTTGAAATAGAAATATATAAAGACGTGTTGATTAGATATGTGCTATTTCGACGCGAACGATATTTATATCGATTATATTCGTTTTTATAATGAATATTGAAAAGTGATTTCAAAATCGAATATTTTGAAAGGAAACTCGAATTAAATTGAATTGAAACGAATTTGAATTCGAATTGAAATTAAATAGAAATGAATTCGAATTGAAATTGAATTGAAAACGAACTGAAATTGAATTAAAATCGATTTGAATTGAAATCAATTTGAAATCAATTTAAAACGAATTTATAAGGAAATATTCAATTTTGATTTGAATTTGAAATGAAGTTGAAATCGACAACGAATTTAAATTGATTTATAAAATACGTTTTAAAATGAAATCGAAGAAATATATATTATATATATAATATAACGGACTGAAAAGAACGCGTCGCGCCGCGGCAGTTCGTGAATTTCGACCATTGACTTCGAAAAGATATTGCAGGAGATCCGACCGTCGGATTCTCCTAAAACCTGAACCATTGGGTTCATATCGAAAAGATCTTTTTAACGAATATTAGAGATTTGAAATCTAACGGTTGGATTTGGAATTATGTCCAAATCAAATTTTAAAAAGGTCGCTGTAAGTGAAGTTCAATAGCCGTTGATGGAAATCGACTGTACGGGCCTTAATAAAATATTAAAAATAGTAATAATTTGTGTATAATCATAAGAAATGATCTGGGAAGAATTAGGATGAAAAACTCCATATTTGAAAAGATAAAAATAGATTTTTATCGCAATGAACTAGTTTTGATCTAGAATTATAATTCTATTTATTTTTAAATAAATAAATTGAATTTGAAAAGGGTTTTAAAAGTAACCAGAATTTCCAATAATTCAATTGGAATGGATTTGAATCGAAATTGTCTTTGGAATATTTCGATGTTGGATTTCGTGATTATACAGATAGCGTAATGGAAATTTGAAAGATATATAGATATCGTTATTTCCAATACGATATTTGTTGGACGTATAATTTGATATTGAATATAAGCCGATATATTTTCTATTCAGAGCCTTGTATTTAATATCAAATGAGATTTGGGTTTGTCGTGAATGGTGTCTTCATTAACACTGTTCTTAAGCCCAATTGAGAAAAAGATTAAATCTTTTTATTTAGATTTAATGAAGTGTACCAATTAAATAATATTTAATTGGAATTGAATTGGTATTGATTTTTGGGTTCATCGTGAACAATGTTTTAAATAACACTTGTTCTTTAACCCGATAATTAATGGAATGTTATTTTGGGTTGTCGTGAATGGTATCTTCAATAATACTGTTCTTAGACCCAAAGGAATTAAGAAAATCAGAAACTAACTAGAGATTAGTTAAGTTGAATGGTTTCTAGGGTATTGATCTGATGTTGGTTTCGGCCTTCGGGGTTAATACTTCGGGAATTCCTCACTTGCTAATTTACGGTTAGGGACTGATTGAAATGTGATGTGATTTTGGGGTTTATCGTGAACCGTGTTTTAAATGACACTGAGTTTTTAACCCAGTTAAAGATTAAAACTAAGTGGAGTTTTAATGAATCTTTTATTAGATTGAAAAGATCGAGAATGGAGTATCACCAGTTCTGCTCCAGGCGATAGTTAAATCTTTAATTTGATTTGAACGTGAAATGGTAATTGAATTTACCGATAACACCGTAGTGTTAGATATGAAGTACTACCAGTTTTACTTCATGGGATGAGTAGGTTGGGATTGGGAAATAAAATAAATGATCACTTCGGTGTGGTTCGCTAATCACGACTAGTTTGAATTTGAGAAGAACCGAACATCCCCTTGAAGGAAAGCACGGATAGAATTGAGGACAAGACAAAATAGAACGCAGACGGAAGAACATTTCATTGTTATTACAATAATTCCATCAGATACAAGAATATACAGAGTATGAGTAAATAAATTACATTCGATAAATATCAGATTACAATAAATTACATAGCAGCGGAAAATAATACAAAACACAACTGAAAGTAATACACGGATACAGAGCTTTTCGAGCATCGTTCCAGCTGTAAATCAGGATCCTGTGAATATAAATCTGCAAAACCAAAACTACTAGCTGCCCGTGTGGAAAATAGGGGCACCCAGAGTTTAGGTTAAAACAATAAACTCCAGGTCAGTCATGTGACTGGTGTGAGAACTAAAACAGTTATTAATCTTTATTTTAAAGTTTGGTAAATCAAGGGACCACGCCGTATAACACGGAACGGGTTTCCTCCCAAGAATACTTGTGCATAAAGCAAACAGCGCAATGCTAAATAAAGAAATATGAAGCTGTTATAAGACCCAGGTCCCATCACACAATGCAACGCAAGTCGGAGGATAGGGTTTTTACCATATAACAACCAAAGCATGCTTGATACGTTAAAAACACATTATTTGATACTATAATAAGTGTATAGTGTCAAAACAATTTCAATCATAAATATCAATCATAGACGGCATAAGTGCCCCATCCCACTAGGTCGCCATACTAGGCTCTACAAATAAAACCGCAACACACGTATTGGAAATTGGATTTCCGTCATGAGTCGATGCAAGGGGCAAGCTCCTCTCCGATTCGAGACACTCTAGCAAATGCCTCAGGACCCCACTATGATCCTTTGGAACCTCCAAGGACGGTCCTCTCTTACTTTTGAGGATTAGTTATTCCTGAACACACGTTTCCCGGTCCTTACAGACCTATATCCGAGGCGCCTCGTATCGAACAACCACACAGGTGAAAAGTATATAAATGTCAAGGCTGGTAGGTCACTGACACCACCATAGCTAGAAAGAAACGTCGTGCACTCCTTGGGTCCGTATCCCGTTTTTGACTCATACCGAGGTGTGAGGCTCTAGAATTCACGTTATATACAAAGCTATGCCACACAGGCCGTGCTTTGATCATCAATCGCAAGACTTTTCTTTTCAACAGAAGCCTTGATCAATTGCAACTTACGCGTGCCACACTGGCAATTCACTCCATGCGATTGATGTCCATCGATATACAACCTCTGAGCCCGTACATCTCAGAGAAGGGCGTTAAGCAAGAGAATAAATTCTCCGCCGCCAAATAGATGTATATTTAATAGAGATCAATCAACATAGAATAAAATCCTATGTCAGACACACAATCCATTTACAAGTTCGTTCTGGGTCTGAACGAAACCGGAGGCACTTTCCTCGCATATCCATCCATCTCCAAGTACGTCTGGACGATCACCAACTGACTCCCTCATCTTGGGTGTACAGCCCAATCAAGAACATCAGTAATCACCCAAATGATGTGAAGACTTCCGGTCTTCAACCACCGTCTTCATCTTCGACATCTCGTCGAATCGGTTATTCAGAATGGGTATAACCCCGGCCTTTCTGAATAACCCACGTATATGATAAACAAATGTTACACAAACACAACAATCGCCTCGTTCCAATTCCGAATATTCTTTTATTCACAAAATCACATTCTTAGGGAAAGGTTCCCATTAATTTTATCCAAGATATATTTTTCTAAATTTATTCTTTAATCTTCCTTTGGATATCATTTCAAACCATTTTATGGTTTTCCAAACTAGTAGGGATTAGCGAACCACACCGAAGTAATTATTTATTTTATTTCCCAATCCCAACCTATTCATCCCATGGAGCAAAACTGGTAATACTCCATATCTAACACCATGGTGTTATCGGTAAAATTAATTACCATTTCACGTTCAAATCTAATTAAAGATTTAACTATCTCTTTGGAGCAAAACTGGTGGTACTCCATTCTCGATCACCTTTCAATTCACATTTCAATCTAATTAAAGATTCATTAAAACTCCAGTTAGTTTAAATTTTTCAAAAATCAATATCCTGTTTTTTATTGGGTTAAAGAACCAATGTCATTTAAAACACGATTCACAATAAACCCAAAATCACACTCTATTGTTAATCGGGTTAAAGAACAGGTGTTGTTCAAAACACCGCTCACGATAAACCCAAAAACCAATTCAAATTCAATTCCAATTAAACATTATTTAATTGATACGCTTCATTAAATCTAAATAGAAAGATTTAATCTTTTTCCTCCATTGGGCTTAAGAACAGTGTTAATGAAGACACCATTCACGACAAACCCAAATCACATTTGATATTAAATACAAGGCTCTGAATAGAAAATATACTAGCTTATATTCAATATCAAATCCTAAAACCAACAAATATCGTATTGGAAATAACGATATAAAATATATCTTTCAAATTCCCATAACAATATCTGTATAGTCACGAAATCCAACATCGAAATATTCCGAAGACAATTTCGATTCAACTCCAGTCCAATTCACGTATTGGGAATATTTATTATTTTTAAAATCACTTTCAAATTCAATTTATTTATTTCCAAAATAAATTGATTTTTAATTCTAGTTCAAAACTAGTTCATTTCGATAAAAATCTATTTTTATCTTTTCAAATGTGGAATTTTTCATCCCAGTTCTTTCCAATCCATATATTATGATTTTACAAAAATTATTAATATTTTTAATAGTTTTATCAAGGCCCGTACAGTCGATTTCCAACAACGGCCATCGAACTGAACTTACAGCGACCTTTTCTGAAATTGATTTGGACATAATTCCAAATCCACCCGTTAGATTTCAAATTTCTAATATTCATTGGAAAGGTCTTTTCGATACGAACCCAACTGTTCCGGTTTTAGGAGAATCCGATGGTCGGATCTCCCGCAACGTCAATTCGAAGTCAATGGTCGAAATTCACAAACTGCCGCGGCGCGGCGCGTTCTATTCAGGCCATTATATAATATATATATATATAACGTATTTCGTCGATTTCCTTTTTAAAACGTATTTTATAAATCGTTTTAAATTCGTTTTCCTAACCATTTCAACTCTATATTCAATTTCAAATCAAAATTGAATATTTCCTATCATTACTGTATAAATGATAATATTTTCAAAACGTTATATTTAGAAATCACTACCTTTTCTATATTCATTATAAAAACAAATATAATCGATATAAATATCGTTCACGTCAAAATAGAGCATCTCTAATCAACACGGCTTTATATTTTTTTTAATAAATTCGTTATTCTATTCAACAAATGAATATTTATTCCATTCAACACATGAATCTATATTTCTATCAATACACGACTAATCTCAACACATGAGTACTGTCTACACACGACTATTTTTGTTATGTAAAATATTTTATAAAATTATGGTATCTATCGTTTGATTTTCAATTAGACTCCTATTGTAAAGTAGTTCTAATTTTAAATATGATAAAGATGTAAATTTTATTATATTTCAAATATTTTACTCAACCCATGAATAATTTCAACACATGAACATCGTCAACACATGACTATTTTTGTATTCAACACATGAATTTTCTTTTATAATATTCATTACTTTCTCGATTGGAATGAGGCCCAATCAATCACCATATAATGTTAATTATATGGATTCCCTACAACACATGTATATAATAGCAATGATAAACAATCAACCATCATCCAATGTGCACCACACAACTGTATAAGCATCAAATATAAATAATTGACGCTTACACAGTCTGTCGACTAATCGATCGACATACAATTAAATAATTGGGATTAGTGTATGCCAAATTTCATCCAAACACCCGTGTGGGGTTTCAAATCAACAAATACAGATTTTTATTTGTGTAGTTGGGCGATGTGTAAAATTTATCATCCCAATCAATATTAGTCAAATCAGTGTATATAAACAAATCGACCGATTTGTTTATAAATATGTATTTATTCACTTTCACGTTAAAAATTATATTTTCAATGATAATTAATTTATTTCAACTATCTACAATTTATTATCGATTTCACATCAACATAACAAACAATTTTCACAACACATCAATCAAACAAACAAGCCATCCATGGTCTGTGGATGACGGGTGTCGGGTGCTGCTAAGCACCGTCTGCATCCTAGTATATATATATACATAACTGGAAAAAGAAATTTAGAGTGAGAAGTTCTCACTAATTAGATAATCCAAACGCCACGATTCTTCCTATGTAGAAATCTTCGTCGTTCTCGCCTTTTGTCACTTTCGTTGCCCGTAGCCACTCCATATATAAAAATCACATTTTTATACTGTTGTCTTTAAAATAAAAATCAAATTTTTATTTGTTCACTTACAATTTTTAAAAATCATATTTTTATAATCACTCGATATGGATAAAAATTCTATTTTTTACATCGCTACTATATAGACAAAAATTCTATTTTTACATCGCTACAATATAGATAAAAATTCCATTTTTACATCGCTACTATATAGATAAAAATTCTATTTTTACATCGCTATTATATAGATAAAAAAATTCTATTTTTACATCGCTACTATATAGATAAAAATTCTATTTTTATATCGCTACTATATAGATAAAAATTCTATTTTTACATCGCTACTATATAGATAAAAATTCTATTTTTACATCGCTACTATATAGATAAAAATTCTATTTTTACATTGCTACTATATAGATAAAAATTCAATTTTTACATCGCTACTATGTAGATAAAAATTCTATTTTTATATCGATGTTCATATAATAAAGATTATATTTTTATCATGCTATTCTCTATATAAAGATTTCGCCTTTTCCATTTCATCACTATAAAAATCACATTTTTATTATTTCTATAGCTATTTACATGAAAACCAAATTTATATACATACATACATTATTAACTAAACTTAATAAATAAATAAAAACTAAGTAATTTAAATTATCTTTCCACATTTCCAATGAAGGGGGGCTTCGCTGCGCTCTGGGAGAAGGAGGGGGTGTTCGGCATCGAGTTCGTCGGAGGTGAGAGAATGCACGGCGGCTCAGGCAGTTGATTTTGCGGTGGGCACTGCTGTTTTGGGGATTGGACGGGTTTAAATCGATGTAGGAGTAAGAGAGAGGTGCGAAGGGGGAAGATGGGGGGTCGGAGTGTGGTCGGGGGATCACCAGGGGTCGTCGGCGGTCGGAAAGGAAGGCGGTGGCGCCTTGGGTTTGTGGCGGCGGGGCTCCTAGGGCTTAGGGCGGATTCGGGTAGAAGATGGAGGGGAGGGTGAGAGAGGGAGGAGAAGGGGAAGATGGAGGGGGCACGACCACTAGAGGCGCGGCGACGCGTAAATAGGGGGGCGGCGATCGCGATTCCACCCCACCCCGGCTATATTTTTTTTTCTGATCTGAGAAGAATGAGGGGGGTGTATATAATAGTATATATTAATTTATTTTAATTTCTCTTTAAAAAGTATCTTTTTATTTCGAAGTCGAAATCAAGCCCACCGCCTGTCGTCCATAACTAATTAACCCCATTCCGAACACAATGGGATGTGTACCGTAGGCTGATTCGATCGTTTCGATCAGTTTCCGTCAAAATCAACATATAACTCTATATATTTAATTTAAACGCGCATTTCAATTTACTGGGGTCACGTACTAACTCTATAAATCCCAGAAAAATATTTTCTAGCTTCGTATTGACGATACGGTCCTAACAAAACTAGTTTCGTCGAATTCTGAGACTGTTGGAAAAATGGCCATTTTCCAGTCGATTAAAATCAACTTAAACAAGTCAAACGCGTTTTCCTTTGCCACGCTCACATATAGATTCGAAAAATTATGAAATTTGGAATCTAGCAATAATTTGACATCACGGATCCAACAAAAGTGGTTTCGTCGAAATCCGAGGTCGTTTGCAAAATTTTCATTTTTAAGGGCCAGAATTCCATAGCGACTATTCAGAATTTTCAACTGGATATATCTTTTGATCCCCGCTATGAAATTTTGATTTTTCAGATTCATTGGAAAGATATTCTCAATTAGATCCTATTATTTCTGGTTTCGTTAAAATCCGGTTTATTTTGCACTCGGTACATTCAATTGAAGTTTGAAATCGAATTATCGAACTACCGCGCCATTTTCAATTCCTTTTATATTTATATATAATTCTTTATATTCTAACGACGACATTTATAATATATACGTTCGAATTATTTCAAAATAAAGTTTTTGTCGGTATTTTTTTTAAAATAATCTATTTTAAATATTCAAAATTCACGAAATTGCCAAAATAAAATTTTTAAACTGGCTCGCATTTCTGGGTTGTTACATTCTCCCCCACTTAAAACTTTTCGTCCCCGAAAAGGAACGAAGCTGAAAGTTGTTTAACAATTCAACTCAACTTCCATTATTTTGATTACGGCTTAAGTTCTTCAACTTTTCAATTTCTAAGAACTTTTCCAATTTTTCAAAAATTTGGCTAACACCCTAAATTTTCGAAAAATTTCGTCATAACCTCCCCTACACCGGGAGCAACGGGAAAATACTGAAATTACCATATAGGCCCTCTGATCTCAAAATGAAAAATAAAAAGCCAATCGGCTCATAAAATCATCATCACCCAAACAAAACAGTAAATTATGGTAAACATGTACCTATTTGTCGGGCAAACAATTTTTATTCTACCGCTCTAGCCTCCTTGCTATGACCTGTTCAATGTAAGTACATGTATATGCAAGCAAATGCGACCAATTTTCAATACAATTCAATATTTGATACAATTAGGCATAATGGTTCAAAAATTATCAAACAAATAGACAAACAACACAACCATCAATCAATTAGTGGATTAATGTTTCAAATTTATAACTTTGATATATATATACAGAAAATCATGTTTTTGATGCCAAATCACAACAATAAATCTATCTAGTTTTGGTTCTCACACCAGTCTAATGGAAATATATTGATATCACACCTTCGAAATACGAACATAAATACTGATGATGTGGCCACATCATCAGAATTATCCCCGGGTGTCCAGAATGTGACTCTATATCTGTCCGGTATATTAAAACTTCGAATATACGTTCATGACGCGTATACGCGAAATCTTTATATACTCGATTGTCCAAATTCAAAATAAATAAATATCAAATACGTTTAAAATGGTTTAAATTTTCAAAACAAAATTGTTTTCATTTGAAAAATATACTCTTCACACTCGTTCTAGGATACTACCGATCCTATCTCTAACGAGTCATTCTAATTGGATATTACTAATCCAATATCTGATGAATTCTTTCATATGGTTCTAATGTGTCTTATTCTCGAGCTCCGTAAACCAAAGCTCTGATACCAAACTAAGACGACCTGAACTTCCCCGTGAAGGAAAGCACGGATAGAATTGAGGACAAGACAAAATAGAATGCAGACGGAAGAACATTTCATTGTTATTACAACAATTCCATTAGATACAAGAATATACAGAGTATGAATAAATAAATTACATTCGATAAATATCAGATTACAATAAATTACATATCAGCCGAAAATAATACAAAACACAACTGAAAGTAATACACAGATACAGAGCTTTCTGAGCATCGTTCCAGCTGTAAATCAGGATCCTGTGAATATAAATCTGCAAAACCAAAACTACTAGCTGCCCATGTGGAAAATAGGGGCACCCAGAGTTTAGGTTAAAACAATAAACTCCAGGTCAGTCATGTGACTGGTGTGAGAACTAAAACAGTTATTAATCTTTATTTCAAAGTTCGGTAAATCAAGGGACCACGCCGTATAACACGGAACGGGTTTCCTTCCAAGAATACCTGTGCATAAAGCAAAAAGCGCAATGCTAAATAAAGAAAAATGAAGCTGTTATAAGACCCAGGTCCCATCACACAATGCAACGCAAGCCGGAGGATAGGGTTTTTACCTTATAACATCCAAAGCATGCTTGATATGTTGAAAACACATTATTTGATACTATAATAAGTGTATAGTGTCAAAACAATTTCAATCATAAATATCAATCATAGACGGCATAAGTGCCCCATCCCACTATGTCGCCATACTAGGCTCTACAAATAAAACCACAACACACGTATTGGAAATTTGAATTCCGTCATGAGTCGAGGCAAAGGGCAAGCTCCTCTCCGATTCGAGACACTCTAGCAAATGCCTTAGGACCCCACTATGATCCTTTGGAACCTCCAAGGCCGGTCCTCTCTTACTTTTGAGGATTAGTTATTCCTGAACACACGTTTCTCTGTCCTTACAGACCTATATCTGAGGCACCTCGTATCCAACAACCACACAGGTGAATAGTATATAAATGTCAGGGCTAGTAGGTCATTGACACCACCATAGCTAGAAAGAAACTTCGTGCACTCCTTGGGTCCGTATCCCATTTTTAACTCATACCGAGGTGTGAGGCTCGCGAATTCACGTTATACACAGAGCTACGCCACACAGGCCGTGCTTTGATCATCAACCGCAAGACTTTGCTTTTCAATAGAAGCCTTGATCAGTTGCCACTTATGCGTGCCACACTGGCAATTCACTCAATGCGACTGATGTCCATCGATATACAACCTCTGAGCCCGTACGTCTCAGAGAAGGGCGTTAAGCAATAGAATAAATTCTCCGCCGCCAAACAGATGTATATTTAATAGAGATCAATCAACACAGAATAAAATCCAATGTCAGACACACAATCCATTTACAAGTTTGTTCTAGGTCTGAACGAAACCGGAGGCACTTTCCTCGCATATCCATCCATCTCCAAGTACGTCTGGACGATAACCAACTGATTCCCTCATCCTGGGTGTACAGCCCGATCAAGAACATCAGTAATCACCCAAACGATGTGAAGACTTCCAGTCTACAACCACCGTCTTCATCTTTGACATCTAGTCGAATCGGTTATTCAGAATGGGTATAACCCCGGCCTTTCTGAATAACCCACGTATATGATAAACAAATGTTACACAAACACAAAAAACGCCTCATTCCAATTCCAAATATTCTTTTATTCACAAAATCACATTCTTAGGGAAAGGTTCCCATTAATTTTATCCAAGATAAATTTTTCTAAACTTATTCTTTAATCTTCCTTTGGATATCATTTCAAACCATTTTATGGTTTTCCAAACTAGTCGGGATTAGCGAACCACACCGAAGTAATTATTTATTTTATTTCCCAATCCTAACCTATTCATCCCATGGAGCAAAACTGGTAATACTCCATATCTAACAACACGGTGTTATCGGTAAAAGTTATTACCATTTCACGTTCAAATCTAATTAAAGATTTAACTATCGCTTTGGAGCAAAACTGGTGGTACTCCATTCTCGATCACCTTTCAGATTTGATAATTTAAACTATCAATTCACATTTCAATCTAATTAAAGATTCATTAAAACTCCACTTAGTTTTAATCTTTTCAAAAATCAATATCCTGTCTTTAATTGGGTTAAAGAACCAATGTTATTTAAAACACGATTCACGATAAACCCAAAATCACACTCTATTGTTAATCGGGTTAAAGAACAGGTGTTGTTCAAAACACCTCTCACGATAAACCCAAAAACCAATTCAAATTCAATTCCAATTAAATATTATTTAATTGATACGCTTCATTAAATCTAAATAGAAAGATTTAATCTTTTTCCTCTATTGGGCTTAAGAACAGTGTTAATGAAGACACCATTCACGACAAACCCAAATCACATTTGATATTAAATACAAGGCTCTGAATAGAAAATATACCGGCTTATTTTCAATATCAAATCCTGAAACCAACAAATATCGTATTGGAAATAACGATATAAAATATATCTTTCAAATTCCCATAACAATATCTGTATAGTCATGAAATCCAACATCGAAATATTCCGAAGATAATTTCGATTCAACTACAGTCCAATTCACGTATTAGGAATATTGATTATTTTTAAAATCACTTTCAAATTCAATTTATTTATTTCAAAAATAAATTGATTTTTAATTCTAGTTCAAAACTAGTTCATTTCGATAAAAATCTTTTTTATCTTTTCAAATGTGGAATTTTACATCCCAGTTCTTTCCAATCCATATATTATGATTTTACAAAAATTATTAATATTTTTAATAGTTTTATCAAGGCTCGTACAGTCGATTTCCAACAACGGCCATCGAACTGCACTTACAACGACCTTTTCTGAAATTGATTTGGACATAATTCCAAATTCAACCGTTAGATTTCAAATTTCTAATATTCATTGGAAAGCACTTTTCGATACGAACACAACAGTTCCGATTTTAGGAGAATCCGACGGTCGGATCTCCCGCAACTTCAATTCGAAGTCAATGGTCGAAATTCACGAACTGCCGCGGCGCGGCGCGTTCTATTCAGGCCATTATATAATATATATATATATATATATATATATATATATATATATATTATATTTCGTCGATTTCCTTTTTAAAACGTATTTTATAAATCGTTTTAAATTCGTTTTCCAAACCATTTCAACTCTATATTCAATTTCGAATCAAAATTGAATATTTCCTATCATTACTGTATAAATGATAATATTTTCAAAAAGTTATATTTAGAAATCACTACCTTTTCTATATTCATTATAAAAACGAATATAATCGATATAAATATCGTTCACGTCAAAATAGCGCAACTCTAATCAACACGGCTTTATATATTTCAATAAATTCGTTATTCTATTCAACAAATGAATATTTATTCCATTCAACACATGAATCTATATTTCTATCAACACACGACTAATCTCAACACATGAGTACTGTCTACATACGACTATTTTTGTTATGTAATTCTTTTAATAAATTTATGGTATCTATCATTTGATTTTCAGTTAGACTCCTACTGTAAAGTTGTTCTAATTTTAAATATGATAAAGATGTAAATTTTATTATATTTTAAATATTTTACTCAACCCATGAATAATTTCAACACATGAGCATCGTTAACACATGACTATTTTTATATTCAACACATGAATTTTCTTTTATAATATTCATTACTTTCTCAATTGGAATGAGGCCCAATCAATCACCATATAATGTTAATTACATGGATTCCGTACAACACATGTGAATAATAGCAATGATAAACAATCAACCATCATCCAATGTGCACCACACAACTGTATAAGCATCAAATATAAATAATCGACGCTTACACAGTCTATTGACCAATCGATCGACATACAATTAAATAATTGGGATTAGTGTACGCCAAATTTCTTCCCAACACCCGTGTGGGGTTTCAAATCAACAAACACATATTTTTATTTGTGTAGTTGGGCGATGTGTAAAATTTATCATCCCAATCAATATCAGTCAAATCAGTGTATATAAACAAATCGGCCGATTTGTTTATAAATATTTATTTATTCACTTTCACGTTAAAAATTATATTTTCAACGATAATTAATTTATTTCAACCATCTACAATTTATTATCGATTTCACATCAACATCACAAACAATTTTCACAACACATCAATCAAACAAACAACCATCCATGGTCTGTGGATGACGGGTGTCGGGTGCTGCTAAGCACCGTCTACATCCTAGTATATATATACGTAACTGGAAAAAGAAATTTAGAGTGAGAAGTTCTCACCGATTAGCTAATCCAAACGCCATGATTCTTCCTATGTAGAAATCTTCGTCGTTCTCGCCTTTTGTCACTTTCGTTGCCCGTAGCCACTACATATATAAAAATCACATTTTTATACTGTTGTCTTTAAAATAAAAATCACATTTTTATTTATTCACTTTCAATTTTTAAAAATCATATTTTTATAATCACTCCATACGGGTAAAAATTCTATTTTTACATCGATATTATATAGATAAAAATTCTATTTTTACATCGCTACTATATAGATAAAAATTCTATTTTTACATCGCTACTATATAGATAAAAAAAATTCTATTTTTACATCGCTACTATATAGATAAAAATTCTATTTTTATATCGCTACTATATAGATAAAAATTCTGTAAAAATCACTACTATATAGATAAAAATTCTATTTTTACATCGCTACTATATAGATAAAAATTCTATTTTTACATCTCTACTATATAGATAAAAATTCTATTTTTACATCGCTACTATATAGATAAAAATTCTATTTTTACATCACTACTATATAGATAAAAATTCTAATTTTATATCGATGTTCATATAATAAAGATTATATTTTTATCATTCTATTCTCTATATAAAGATTTCGCCTTTTCCATTTCATCACTATAAAAATCACATATTTATTATTTCTATGGCTATTTACATGAAAACCATATATATATATATATATACATTATTAACTAAACATAATAAATAAATAAAAACTAAGTAATTTAAATTACCTTTCCACATTTCCAACGAAGGGGGGCTTCACTGCGATCCGAGAGAAGGAGGGGTGTTCGGCATCGACTTCGTCGGAGGTGAGAGAATGCACGGTGGCTCAGGCAGTTGATTTCACGTTGGGGCACTGCTGTTTTGGGGATTGGACGGGTTTAAATCGATGTAGGAGGAAGAGAGAGGTGCGAAGGGGGAAGAGGGGGGGTCGGAGTGTGGTCGGGGGATCACCAGGGGTCGTCGGCGGTCGGAAAGGAAGGCGGTGGCGTCTTGGGTTTGTGGCGGCGGGACTCCTAGGGCTTAGGGCGGATTCGGGTAGAAGATGGAGGGGAGGGTGAGAGAAGGAGGAGAAGGGGAAGATGGAGGGGGCACGACCATCTAAGGCGCGTCGACGCGTAAATAGGGGGGCGGCGATCGCGATTCCCCCCCGGCTATATATATATGTATATTTATTTATTTCTGATCTGAGAAGAATGAGGGGGGTATATAATAAAATATATATTAATTTATTTTAATTTCTCTTTAAAAAGTAACATTTTATTTTGAATTCGAAATCAAGCCCACTGCCTGTCGTCCATAACTAATTACTCCCATTAACTCTATATATTGAATTTGAATGCGCATTTCAATTTACTGGGGTCACATACTAGCTCTATAAATCCCAGAAAAATATTTTCTAGCTTCGAATTGACGATACGGTCCTAACAAAACTAGTTTCATCGAATTTTGAGACCGTTGGAAAAATGGCCATTTTCCAGTCGATTAAAATCAACTGAAACTGGTCAAACGCGTTTTCCTTTGCCACGCTCACATATTGATTCGAAAAATTATGAAATATGGAATCTAGCAATAATTTGACATCATAGATCCAACAAAAGTGGTTTCGTCGAAATCCGAGGTCGTATGCAAAATTTTCATTTTTAAGGGCCAGAATTCCATAGCGACTATTCAGAATTTTCAACTGTACATATCTTTTGATCCCCTCTATGAAATTTTGATTTTTCGGATTCATTGGAAAGATATTCTCAATTAGATCCTAGTATTTCTGGTTTCGTTAAAATCCGGTTTATTTTGCACCCGGTACATTCAATTGAAGTTTGAAATCAAATTATCGAACTACCGCGCCATTTTCAATTCCTTTTATATTTATATATAATTCTTTATATTCTAACGATGATGTATATATTATATATGTTCGAATTATTTCAAAATAAATTTTTTGTTGATATTTTTTTAAAATAATCTATTTTAAATATTCAAAATTCACTAAAATTGCCAAAATAAAAATTTTAAACTGGCTCGCATTTCCGGGTTGTTACAGAATTGATATTCAAAAGAAGATTAAAGAATAAATTTAAAAGAATTTATCTTTGATAAAATTAATGGGAACCTTTCCCTAAGAAAGTGACTGATGAATTGGAATGAGGCGTATGTTGTGTTTGTGTAACATTTGTTTATTATATACGCGGGTTATTCGGAAAGACCGGGTTTATCCCATTCTGAATAACTGATTCGACGATTCATCGAAGATAAAGATGGTGGTTGAAGACCGGAAGTCTTCACATCGTTTGGGTGATTACTGATGATCTTGATTGGGCTGTACACCCAAGATGAGGGAATCAGTTGGTGATCGTCTAGACGTATTTGGAGATCGACGGATATGAGAGGAAAGTGCCTCCAGTTTCGTTCAGACCCAGAACGGACTAGTAGATGGACTGTGTGTCTGACATTGGATATCATTCTGTGTGATTGATGGATATCGGTTGCATGGAGTGGTTTGCTGTATGGCATGCTAAGATGCAAATGATTAAGGATTCTGTTGAAAAGCAGAGTCTTGTGGTTGATGATCAAAGCACGACCTGTGTGGTATAGCTTTGTGTAACGCTGATTCGCGAGCCTCACACCCCAGTAGTGAACCAAAAACGGGAGGACCTTAGGGAGGACATGCATTTCTTTCTAGCTAGAAGTGGCTTCAGTGGTTTTACATGCCCTGACGAGTTTGACTTATGTGGTTGTTGCTGTTGCGAGGCGCCTCGGATTTATAGGTGACTATGTGAAGCCGATGGAGTCATTCATTGGCTCATTTACGCCCCAAAGGGCGGGGAAACGCAGTGCTCAGGCATTTTAATCCACATCGGTGGACCGGCCTTAACGATCCAAAGGCTTGACTGAGTGCTTACCTGAGGCTCGGGCTAGACAGTCTCGAATCGGTAGAGGATTATCTTATGCCTCGATTCACAGATGGAAATCTAACTTCCAATACGTGACGTTTCGATTTTAGTTGTAATCCTATATATAGCGACATAGTGGGATGGGGCGCTTATGCCGTCTATGGTTGATACTTATGATTTGAAGTTGTTTTATGCACTATGCACTTATAATAGTGTCAAATGATTTGTTTTAAATGTATCAAGCATTCTTGGCTATTATAAGGTAAAAAGCCTATCCTTCGGCTTGTGTTGCATTGTGTGATGGGACCTGGGTCTTATAATAGCTTCATTGTTCTTTATTTAGCATTGCGCTGTTGTTTTATGCACTGGTATTGTTGGGAGGAAACCCGTTCCGTGTTATACGACGTGGTCCCTTGATTTACCTAACTTTAAAATAAAGATTAATAACTATTTTAGTTCTCACACCAATCCCATGACTGACCTGGAGTTTATTGTTTTAACCTAAACTATGGTTTCCCTTATTTTGACACGGGCAGCTAGTGGTTTTGGTTTTACAGATTTATTTTCACAGGATCTTGGCTTACAACTAGAATGATATCGGGAAAGCTTTGTATCCGTATATCTCTTCTACTTGTGTTTTGTATTATTTTCCATTGCGATGTATTTAAATGTAATTTAAATCTGGGATATTTTCTGTGTAATATTTATTCTTACTCTGTATATTCTTGTATTCTGATGGAATTGTTGTAATATACAATGAAATGTTCTTCTATCTGCGTTCCTTTGTGGCTTGTGCTCAATTCAATCCGGGATTTCCCGTAAGGGGGATTTCGGGTCGACTCATCATGGTATCATAGCTTTGCTTTACAGAGCTCAGAGAACAAGACACATTAGAACCAAACGAAAGAATTCATCTGAGATTGGATAAGTAATGTCCAATGAGAATAACTCGTTAGAGATGGGATCAGTAGTATCCTAGAACGAGTGTGAAGAGTATATTTTTAAAATGAAAACATATTTTGTTTTAAAATTTAGAACGTAGTATACGTATTTGAATATTTATTTTAAATTAATTTGGACAATCCAGTATATAAAGATTTTGCATACATGTCTAGCAAACGTGTATTCGAAGTTTTAATGTACTGGATAGTTATTGAATCACAAACTACTTGCCCGGGGATAATTCTGGTGATGGGGCACCATCGCCAGTATTTATTTTCGAGTTTCGAAAGTGAGATTTCTATATATTTCCAATTGACTGGTGTGAGAACCGAAACTAGATAGGGCTTATTGTTGTGATTTGGCATCAAAAATGTAATTTTTGGACTATATATCAAAACTATGAATTTGAAAATATAATCAACTAATTGATTGCTGATTGTGTTGTTTGATTATTGGTTGATTAATTAAGATTTGAACCATTTAGCCAAATTGAACTAAATAGTGAGTTGTATTGAAAATTAATCGCATTTGCATGCATATACATGTACTTATATTGAACAGGTCATAGCAAGGAGGCTAGAGAATAAGAATAAAATTATTTGCTCGACAAATAGGCACATATTTACCATAATTTACTGTTTTGTTTGGGTGGTGATGATTTTATGAGCCGATTGACTAGCCGCTTGGCTTTTTCTTTTTCTTTTGGATTGAAGAAGGCCATGGGAGGCTATATGAAATATCTCGAAGTCCCCAGTGCAAGGGAGGTTATGGCGAAATTTTTCGAAAATTTAGGGTGTTAGCCAAATTTTTGAAAAATTTGAAAAGTTTTTAAAAACTGAAAAGTTGAAGAACTTATGCCGTAATGAAAATAATGGAAGTTGAGTTGATTTGTGAAACAACTTTCGTCTTCGTTCCTTTTTGGGGACGAAAAGTTTTAAGTGGGGGAGATTGTAATAACCCGGAAATCTGAGCCAATTTAAAATTTTTATTTTGGCAATTTTAGTGAATTTTGACTATTTAAAATGAATTATTTTAAATAATAATGACGAGAAATTTATTTTGAATAGAATTTGAACGTATATATTATATAGATCGTCGTTAGAATATAAATATTTATTTATAATTATAAAAGGAATTGAAAATGGCGTGGTAGTTCGATAATTCAATTTCAAATTTCAAATGAATGTACCGGGTGCAAAATAAACCAGATTATAGTGAAACCAAAAATATTGGAATTTAATTGAGAATATATTTCCAATGAATCCGAAAAATTGAAATTTCATAGCGGGCATCAAAAGTTATGTCTAGTTGAAAATTCAGAATAGTCGCTATGGAATTCTGGCACTTAAAAATGGAAATTTTGAAAACGACCTCGGTTTTTGACGAATCCACTTTTGTTGGATCCGCAATGTCAAATTATTGCTAAGCTTCAATTTTAATAATTTTTGAATTCAATATGTGAGCGTGGAGAAGGAAAACGCGTTTGACCAGTTTCAGTTGATTTTAATTGACTGGAAAATGGCCATTTTTCAAACGATCTCGGAATTTGACGAAATTAGTTTTGTTAGGACCGTATGGTCAATACGAAGCTAGAAATATTTTTCTGGGATTTATTGAGTCAGTATGTGGCCCCGGTAAATTGAAATGTGCATTAAAAATCAATATATAGATTTATATTTTGATTTTGACGGAAACTAATCGAAACGATCGAATCATCTTATGATACATATCCCATTGTGCCATTGTGTTCGGAATAAGAGTAATTGGCTATGAACGACAGTCGATGGGTTCGATTTCGAGGTCGAAATTAAAAGTTGCTTTTTGAAATAATTAAATAAAAAAAATTATCTCCCTCCCTCCTATAACCTTCCTCCCTCCTTCTCATTCACTGATTCAGGACATAGAAAGAAAAAAAACAAAAAAAACGATGAAGACCTCATCGCACCGCCACAGACCCTGACGCGCCGCCCCCTTGACCTCCGATCTACCCCCTTCGCTGTTGCTCCGCCACCCTGGCCATCCTCCGTCCCCGTCCTTCCTTGCCCCCCTTTTCTGAAACCATGAGGCGCCCTCCCCTGTAAACCCTAGACCGCCCTATCGAACATCGCACCACCTAGCCATCCACCGCTTGAAGAGAGCCTCCACCACGCCTGCGCCGGCCGCCAACACCCCCTGCCACCTCAGATGAGCCGCCATGCTCCCTTCCGATTGAGAAAGGAAACCGTGAGTTTTTAAAATTCTATTTTATTTATGAAAAACTGAATTTCTATAATAGAAATGCTTTGATTTTCAAATAGAAATGCTGTGATTTTTAGATAGAAATGCTTTGATTTTGAATTTGAAATGTTTAGATTTTTAAACAATGAAAGATAAGAATTTTTGACAATGAAAGATGAGATTTTCGTTTACATATAGATAGGATTATTTAAGATAACAAAAATGTGATTTTTATATTATATAGATAATAAAAATGTGATTTTTATTATTTGAGTAGTGGGATAAAAATATAATTTTTATCACAGTAAGAAGTTAAAAATATGATTTTTATAACAGTAAGAAGTTAAAAATATAATTTTTGTCGATATGAAAAATATGATTTTTATCGTCTTGAAAACGATGTAAAATTATGATTTTTATCTGTATAGAAGTGTAAAAAAATATATTTTATATATATATAGAGACGCAGTATAAAAATATGATTTTTATATATGTAGTGACTACGGACAATGAAACTGACAAAAGGCGAGCACGACGAAGATTTCTACATATGAAGAGTCGTGGCGTTTGGTTTAGCTTTTCGGTGAGAACTCCTCATCTTTAGATTTAAATTTCTAGCTAAAAATATATACTAGGATATAGACGGTGTTTAGTAGCACTCGACACCCGTCGTCCACAGACCATGGACAGCTTGTATGCTAGTTTGTTTGATTTTGATGTGTAGTTGATTGTGTGATGTGATGTGAAATGAAATAAAATATTTAAGTAGTTAAAAATATTTTATAGTTGAAAATATAGTTTTTAACGTGAATGTGAATAAATAAATATAAACAAATCGGACGACTTGTTTATATACACTGATTTGACTGATATTGATTGGGACGGTAAATTTTACATATCGCCCAACTGCACAAATAAAATGTATGATTGTTGATTTGAAATCCCACACGGGTATTGGGATGAGATTTGACGTACGCTAATCCCGATTGTTTAGTTGTATATCAATCGATGGATTGACAATCTGTGTAAGTGTTAATTATTTATATTTAATGCTTATGCAGTTGTGTGATGCACTTTGGATGATGGATTATTTGTCATTGTTGATATATACATGCGCTGTATGGAAATCCATAGAAATAAAATCTATGGTAATTGATTGGGCCTCATTCCAGTTTTGAAATAGAATATTTGAAGAGAAATATTTGAATAAAATTTTTGAGAAGAAATATTTGAAACCAAATATTTGAATAGAATATTTGAAATAGAAATATATAAAGCCGTGTTGATTAGATATGCGCTATTTTGACGCGAACGATATTTATATCGATTACATTCGTTTTTATAATGAATATTGAAAAGTGATTTCAAAATCGAATATTTTGAAATGAAATTCGAATTAAATTGAATTGAAACAAATTTGAATTCGAATTGAAATTGAATAGAAATGAATTCAAATTGAAATTGAATTGAATTGAAAACGAATTGAAATTGAATTAAAAATCGATTTTAATTGAAATCAATTTGAAATGAATTTAAAACGGATTTTTAAGGAAAAATTCAATTTTGATTTGAATTTGAAATGAAGTTGAAATCGTTTCGACAACGAATTTAAAACGATTTATAAAATACGTTTTAAAAGGAAATCGACAAAATTAATATTATATATATTATATATATAATATAATGGCCTGAATAGAACACGCCGCTCCGCGGCAGTTCGCGAATTTCGGCCATTGACTTCGAATGGATGTTGCGAGAGATCCGACTGTCGGATTCTCCTAAAAACGGAACTGTTGGGTTCGTATCGAAAAGAGCTTTTTTACGAATATTAGAGATTTGAAATCTAACGGTTGGATTTGGATTATGTCCAAATCAAATTTGGAAAAGGTCGCTGAAAGTGCAGTTCAATGGCCGTTGATGGAAATCGACTGTCCGGGCCTTGATAAAATTATTAAAAATAGTAATAATTTCTGTAAAATCATAAGAAATGATTTGGGAAGAATTGAGATAAAAAACTCCATATTTGAAAAGATAAAAATAGACTTTTATCGTAATGAACTAGTTTTGAACTAGAATTATAATTATATTTATTTTTAAATAAATAAATTTAATTTGAAAAGGGTTTTAAAAGTAACCAGAATTTCCAATAATTGAATTGGAATGGATTTGAATCGAAATTGTGTTTGGAATATTTCGATGTTGGATTCCGTGATTATACAGATAGTGTTATGGAAATTTGAAAGATATATAGTTATCATTATTTCCAATACGATATTTGTTGGTCATCGAATTTGATATTGAATATAAGCTGATATATTTTCAATTCAGAGCCTTGTATTTAATATCAAATGTGATTTGGGTTTGTCATGAATGGTGTCTTCATTAACACTGTTCTTAAGCCTAGTTGAGAAAAAGATTAAATCTTTTTATTTAAATTTAATGAATTGTACCAATTAAATAATATTTAATTGGAATTGAATTGGTATTGATTTTTGGGTTTATCGTGAACAGTGTTTTAAGTAACACTTGTTCTTCAACCCGATAATTAATGGAATGTGATTTTGGGTTGTCATGAACGGTATCTTCAATAATACTGTTCTTAGACCCAAAGGATTTAAGAAAATCAGAAACTAACTGGATATTAGTTAAGTTGAATGGTTTCTGGGGTATTGATCTGATGTTGGTTTCAGCCTTAGGGGTTAATACTTAGGGAATTGCTCACTTGCTAATTTACGGTTAGGGACTGATTGAAATGTGATGTGATTTTGGGGTTTATCGTGAACCGTGTTTTAAATGACATTGATTTTTTAACCCAGTTAAAGGTTAAAACAAAGTGGAGTTTTAATGAATCTTTAATTAGATTGAAAAGATCGAGAATGGAGTATCACCAGTTCTGCTCCAGGCGATAGTTAAATCTTTGATTAGATTTGAACATGAAATGGTAATTGAATTTACCGATAACACCACGGTGTTAGATATGAAGTACCACCAGTTTTACTTCATGGGATGAATAGGTTGGGATTGGGCAATAAAATAAATGATCACTTCGGTGTGGTTCGCTAATTCCGACTAGTTTGAATTGATATTCAAAAGAAGATTAAAGAAAAAATTTAAATGAATTTATCTTTGATAAAATTAATGGGAACCTTTCCCTAAGAAAGTGACCGATGAATTGGAATGAGGCGTATATTGTGTTTGTGTAACATTTGTTTATTATATACGCGGGTTATTTGGAAAGACCGAGTTTATCCCATTCTGAATAACTGATTCGACGATTAGTCGAAGATGAAGACGGTGGTTGAAGACCGGAAGTCTTCACATCGTTTGGATGATTACTGATGATCTTGATTGGGCTGTACACCCATGATGAGGGAATCAGTTGGTGATCGTCCAAACGTACTTGGAGATCAACGGATATGCGAGGAAAGTGCCTCAGGTTTCGTTCAGACCCAGAACGGACTAGTAGATGGACTGTGTGTCTGACATTGGATATCATTCTGTGTGATTGATGGATATCGGTTTCATGGTGTGGTTTTCCTGTGTGGCATGCTAAGATGCAAATGATCAAGGCCTTTGTTAAAAGCAGAGTCTTGTGGTTGACGATCAAAGCACGACCTGTGTTGCATAGGTTTGTGTAACGTTGATTCGTGAGCCTCACACCCCGATAGTGAACCAAAAATGGGAGAAGGACCTCAGGGAGGACATGCATTTCTTTCTAGCTAGAAGTGGCGTCAGTGGTTTTACACGCCCTGACGAATTTGACTTATGTGGTTGTTGTTGTTGCGAGGCACCTCGGACGTATCGGTGACTATGTGAATCCGATGGAGTCATTCGTTGGCTCGTTTACGCCCCAAAGGGCGGGGAAACGCAGTGTTCAGGCATTTTAATCCACATCGGTGGACCGGCCCTGACGATCCAAAGGCTTGACTGAGTACGTGCCTGATGCTCGGGCTAGACAATCTCGAATCGGTAGAGGACTATCTTTTGCCTCGGTTCACAGATGGAAATCCAACTTCCAATACGTGACGTTTCGATTTTAGTTGTAATCCTATATATGGCGACATAGTGGGATGGGGCGCTTATGCCGTCTATGATTAATACTTATGATTTGAAGTTGTTTTATATACTATGCACTTATAATAGTATCAAATGATTTGTTTTAAACGTATCAAGCATTCTTGGCTATTATAAGTTAAAAACGCTATCCTCCGGCTTGCGTTGCATTGTGTGATGAGACCTGGGTCTTATAATAGCTTCATAGTTCTTTATTTAGCATTGCGCTTTTGTTTTATGCACTGGTATTCTTGGGTGTAAACCCGTTCCGTGTTATACGGCGTGGTCCCTTGATTTACCTAACTTTAAAATAAAGATTAATAAATGTTTTAGTTCTCACACCAGTCCCATGACTGACCTGGAGTTTATTGTTTTAACCTAAACTCTGGGTGCCCTTATTTTGACACGGGCAGCTAGTAGTTTTGGTTTTGCAAATTTATATTCATAGGATCCTGGCTTACAGCTGGAACGATATCCGGAAAGCTCTATATCCGTATATCTCTTCTAGTTCTGTTTTATATTATTTTCCGCTGCGATGTATTTAAATGTAATTTAAATCTCTGATATTTTCTGTGTAATATTTATTCTTACTCTGTATATTCTTGTATTCTGATGGAATTGTTGTAATATATAATGAAATGTTCTTTTGTCTGCATTCCTTTGTGGCTTGTTCTCAATTCAATCCGGGATTTCCCGTAAGGGGGATTTCGGGTCGTCTCAAAATTTAACCTAACGAAAGTTGTCTTTAGGCAAATACCCCCGTTCTTGACGCAATGGGCTAGGTCTCGTCAGCCCAAACGAATGTCTTCAGCCTATTTTATTTAATTTAATATTTAAATCATTTATTTAATTAATTCAATCTTACATTTGAATTCACCGAGGCCACATACGACCTCTAAAAACTCCAGAAAATTTATTTCTAGCTATGTTTTGACGATACGGTTCTAACAAGACTAATTTTATTGGATTTTAAGACCGTTTGAAAAATGGCTGTAACGACCCCGGATTCCGCCCGACCACAACAGATCGCAAGATCGATTAAGACCGTTCAAAACCCGCGTATGTTAACTTTTGGCATACAACACATCAGAACAACAACACAAACTTTTATAACATCAATAATAAATGTTACATCAGAGTAAAGAATATATCAGAGTACATCGATAAATAATACAGCGGAAGATACATTTAAAATAAATCAAATACATTGCAGCGGAACTAATCTCAGCGGAAAGCCATCAATATTCTGGACCCAGCTTTAGACTTCAATCCAGGATCCTGCTTAACTACATCTGCAAAAGCTACTCGACTGCCCGTGTGGAAAGAGGGCACCCGAGTTTGCAAAGTGAAACAAACTACATGTCAGTCGTGGGACTGGTGTGAGAATTCTTTATTTAACTTATCTAATAAGTAGGATAATCACAGGACCACGCCGCTAACGCGGAACGGGTTTACTCCATTGGATTGCCAGTGCATAATTAAAGTAAATCGTCAAATAACGTAATGCTTTTTAGAGAAATGAAACCATTATAAGACCCAGGTCCCATCACACAATGCAACGCACACCAGAGGATAGGGTTTTACCTTATAATGGTCAAAAGATGCTTGATACGTAAAAACGATATTATTATTAGTGTGTATATATATAGGTATATATATGTTTCAAAAGCAATTTCAATCATAATGTATTAATCATAGACGACATAGGTACCATATATTATGTCGCCGTATATAAGTTTACAATCAAGACCGTAAGGTCGCATTGGAAATTGAGTTTCCATCATGAGTCGAGGCTAGGGGCAAGCTCCTCTCCGATTTGAGACACTCTAGCAAATGCCTCAGGATCACACCTATGGGAAACCCTTGGATGCGGTAGGGCCGGTCCCCGCCTATCGGCAGTGGATTAGTTATGCCCGAACACACGTTTCCCGGTTCCTTTGAACCTATAATACGACCACTATCGGCCTATAAAAATCCGAGGCGCCTCAAAATCCATCATCTACATAAGTAAAATGCTAGGCCGTGTTAATGCACTGACACTATCACTAGCTAGAAAGAAACGTGTGCACTCCCTACGGTCCATATCACCTTTTTGACCCATACCGGGGTGTGAGGCTCGCGAAGTCACGATATACACAAAGCTATGCCGTAATAGGCTATGCTTTGATCATCCCACAAGGCCCTGCTTTTCAACAAAAGCCTTGATCATTTGCATCTTAGCATGTCACATTGTCAGACCCTACCATGTTATTGATCATCTACCAATATATATATATATATATAGATATATATATATATATATATATATATAACCTCTTAGCTCATATGTCATAGAGAAGGGTGATAAGTAAAGAATAAATTCTTCACCACCAAATATAAATATATAATCAGTAGCGTTCAACAAATACAGTAGAGAGGAATACAATGTCAGACACGCAATCCATTTACAAGTCCGCTCTGGGTCTGAGCAAAACAACGTGTCCGTCGATCTCCAATTGCGTTTAGACGATCATTACCAAATACCTTGCCTTGGAAGGCCAATCCCAATTCAAGATACCAGTCATCATCATCCCAACGATGTGAAAACCTTCGGTCTTCAATCACCGTCTTCATCTTCGACTCTTGATCGTCGTGATGATTATTCAGAATGGGTTAAACCCGGTCTTCCTGAATAACACGCGTATTTTGGGGATTAAAATGAAAATATTGGAAAATCACACATAACGCCACATTCCATCTCAGAATGTTCTTTTGATAAGATATTCGTTTTAAAATATTCTCATTAATTTTATCGAAGATAAACATTTAAAATAAAATCTATAAATCAATTTCCAAAATATGGAATTCCATAGAAATCCAATCAATACATAATCGATATAAATTTCTGTATCGGACTAATAGTATAAATGGAATAACGGCAAAGCCTCTTAAATTCCATATATAATATCGGTCTTCTTTTACAGAAGCCCATTCCGATTTATTACCAATTGAATTTCCACTTAATTCCAATTTAATATATTAAATTGAAAAACTTGATTTTAGAAAATGCCTTTTTGAATCTATAAAATAGATTTATAAATTCCAAATAATAATTTCAATGTAAATTGGATTAAAGGAAAATATCGTTTAAAACATCGTCCACGATAAATGCACTTCACATCTCAATTTATTCATATCTCAAAATATGATTGCAAATGCTAGTAATCTTTTAAAAACATATTTTAAAATAATCATAAAAATATTCTTTATATAAAGATTCTAAATGAGAATTATTCTTTATATTACAAATTCTTTATCCTTTACGATTATTCTTTGTTTTAACATATAGTTGATTAAAAATATATTATGAAAATATATGCACTTTATATAAAAAGGATTTCTAACGTAAAAATAGTCTTATTTAAAAGAACACTTGAATCGAAATGCGACTCAAACATTTACCATATAATTTGGATTATATGGATTTCACACACATCATATATATGATAATAACAGTATAATCATCAAGTCGTCCATTACATCCAAAGTGTAATTTCCACTGTGTAAGCGTTAAAATTAAATAATAACGCTCATCACAGCCTGTCGATCTAACGATCAACATACAACTTAATATTAGGATTAGTGTATGTAAATTTTCATCCCAACACCCGTGTGGGGTTTCAACCAATCAAGCAAATGATAAACTATTCTGTGCACTTTGCCGATGTGTGAAAATTATCGTCCCAATCACATACACAAGTCGGGTAACTTGTGAATGGAAGTGTAATACACAATATATAGCCATGACAAACAAACAAATGGTTTCAACAAATGTAAACTGACATAAGTAAATAATTGGTCTTAACTAGGATGAATTGACAAAAGTGAATATTTGTTTTAACTAGAATAAATTGACTACAATGCATATTTTGTTTCCACTAGTATAAATTGATAAAATTAATTATTTTAACTAATCAAGTTTGGCAAAGAAGTTTATTTTATTTTAACTAAATCAAGTTTGACAAAGATGTTTATTTCATTTTAATGTTTGCAAATAAAAACGTAACTTTTATTTTTGATGTTATATTGCATTGTGGAATGCAAATAAAAGAACAACCTTGATTTTCAAAGTATGTTTACATTGGTAAATGTAAAAAAGAGCAAATTTTATTTTCAAAATATATTTGCATTAGGGAATACAACTAAAAGAAATAATTCTATTTTCAATGTATATTTGTATTGAAGAATGCAAATAAAAGAACAAATTTTATTTTTAGACTATATTGCATTTGTGAATGCAAATAAAAGAACTAATTTCATTTTCAATGTATTTTTACATTTGTGAATGTAAATAAAAGAATAAATTTTGGTTTCAACATATATTTGTATTGGTGAATGCCAAAAAAAGGGTAAATTTTATTTTCAATGTGTGTTTGCATTAGTGAATGCAAATAAAAGATTAAACTCAAAATTTCAATTCTAGAATAACATAAAAAGGGTATTTCATTGTTTTACACTTTTCTATGTGTTCTAATAACAAATAAAAGAATCCTTTTATTTGTTTATACTTTTCTATACATTCTAATGACAAATAAAAGAATATTTTATATGTAAATATTTTTCTATGTATTCTAATGTAAATTAAAAGTGAATTTTGTTTGTATAATAAATCCTAATTTTTAAATGACAAATAAAAAGTAGATTTTATTCGCCCAATAAATTCTGAGTTTCAAATGAAAAATAAAAAGTGAATTTTATTTGT
The DNA here is from genome assembly GCA_030737875.1 of Allium sativum. NCBI lineage: Eukaryota > Viridiplantae > Streptophyta > Magnoliopsida > Asparagales > Amaryllidaceae > Allium > Allium sativum. The sequence continues at coordinate 61,109,920 of CM060924.1, forward strand.
GCAACAAATTCTAAGTTTCAAGTGACAAATAAAAGTGGGTTTTATTTGTGCAACAGATTCTAAGTACATATTTGTGTTGTAGAATGAATATAAAAAGATGGACTTTATTTCTATGTCATATTTGTATGGAAAAATACAAATAAAAAGATAACTTAATTTCTACGTTATATTTGGATTGAAAAATGCATATAAAAAGATAAACTTTATTTCTATGTAATATTTGCATTGTAAAATGCATATAAAAAGATAAACTTTATTTATATGTAATATTTGCATTGTAAAATGCAAATAAAAGATTAACTTTATTTCTATGTAATATTTTAAATCTACATAAGCACTACCAACAAAGTGATGTTCTAATGCCAAAGTAACATTTCTAGCAAAATGTGTGTTCTAAATCATATATGACATTCCTAACAAAATGTATATTTATATTCATGTATGACATTTCTAACCAAAGGTATATTTATACTCATAATGTACATTTCTAACAAATTGTGATTTCTCTAATGTTAACCTTTCTGACATAAAATGTGATTCTTCTCATGCTAACATTTCTAACATAAAAATGTGAATTTTATCCTTATCAACATTTTCTAACAAAAATGTGAATTTTATTCTTATGTTCATCCTTTATCAAAAACGTCATTTTAATCCAGTGTTCATTCTTTTGCAAAAGTGTGATTTTTCTCTAACGTGTTTTTATTATAAATAAGCGACAAAATTCTCTAGCATGTTTTTTTTTTATTATAAATAAGCGACAAAATTCTCTTTTCATTCTCAAAAGAAATGAAAGCAAAATGTTCCTTTTAATCCTCAAAAAGAAATGCTAACAGAATAATTCTTTTTAAATGTTAAAAAGAAATAGCGACAAAAATGATTCTTTTTATCGTTGGAAAGAAATACGAACAAAAATGCTTCTTTTTATTGTTAAAAAGAAACATGAACAAAAATGCTTCTTTTTAAATGTTAAAAGGAAACATGGCATAAAGATGTTCCTTTTTATAAACAAAAAGAAATGTGAACAAAATGACCTTTTTAATATTAAAATGAAATAACAACAAAAATGTTTTCTTTTGATTGCTGAAAAGGAATGACGATAAAAATGTTCTTTTTATATGTAAAAAGAAGACGACACAAAAGTGATCCTTTTTATTTATAAAAGAAATGCAAACAGAAATATTCGTTTAATAGCTAAAAAGAAATAACGACAAAATGTCCTATTTTGTTTCCAAAATAAAATGGACAAACATGTTTATTATTTTTATATACAAAGAAATAACAACAAAATAGGAGTTTCTAGATTGAATTAAAAACTCTATTTCAATACAGTAACATGTACAAAATGGAATTTTTATGCCGAATTGACAAATCCTATTTTGATTCAATCAAAAATAGACAAGGTGATGTTTTTATCCAATTAATACAGATCTACAATTTTTAAAAGACAAACTGGCGTTTACACAATCAAAACAGATAAATCATTCAACATACATCACAGAATTATTTCATTACATCCAAACAATTATTTAACAACAATAAAATAATTAAATTAATTAAATAATTAATTTAATAAATTCAGAAATCTCACATTGATTTTTGCTGAAAATCCGACTGTCTCAGAATCAGTTCTGGTCTACCCCATCGCGAAGATCTCGGAAAGACGATTCCAACGCAACTGACGGTTCGTCAATCAGACCTAGTACGCAAAAGTTATGGGTGTTTAAAGATTACAAAAATTAAATTAATAAATTAATTAAATAAATTATAAAATATTGGGACCTTCTTCTTCTTCCAGACTCGTCGTTCACGAATGAACTCATGAAGCCGCCGTCCTCCTTCCGCACGCACGCCAAACGGAACACCCCGGAGCCGATCAACCACCGTCACCCGAACCACCATGCCAAGAGCCGCCTACACCACCCACCGCCTGAAGCTCGGCCTCCCATCTCACCCAGAAAACACCAAAAACCGCAGCCCCTTCTCGGTCAGAATTCGCAAAATCCGTGAATCAAAACCTGATCTTGACCGTATAGATTTGTAGCACTCTGAATTCTCTTCGATTTGGTATATTATATGTCGATTTTCATTGAACGGATTGAGAGATCTAAGCATTTGAAAATCGGAGCTTTTCAGCCCTTGAATTCTGGGCGGTGGTTGCCATTAGGGTTTCAGCCCGAAATTTATATATTATTTTAATAATAAATCTCGAAATTCGTGTAATAAAGTGGGATTTTCGAACTTTCTCCGATTTGGGCTTGCCCTCAAAATGTTCTTAAAGCAATGGGATGGGTCTCGGGGTCCAATTTCGAAATCTGTGGAAATTTTATTTAAAATTACATTAAAAATTAATTAATTAAATATTGACCGTACATTAAAATATGTCGGGGCCACATACGACCTCAGAAAATTCTAAAAAAATATTTTTAGCTTTCTTACGACGATACGAATCCAACAAAATTATTTTCGTCGAATTATGAGAATGTTTGAAAAATGGCTATTTTAAAGGCGTTCAAATTTATCTGAAAATAGTCAAAACACATTTTCCTCCGCCACGCTCACATATTAATTCGAAAAATTCTGAAAATTGAAACCTAGCTATAATTTGACATTCCGGTTCCAACAAAAGTGGTTTCATCGAAAACGGAGGTCATTTGAAAAATGACTATTTTCAAGGCCAATATATTTAATATTAAAAATACATTTTAAACAAATAATTTTCGAAAATCAAAATATATAAGTGTTTACTATTTTTCAATGCAGAAACGTCATTCCGAACTCAATGGAAGTGGTTTCGAGTCGAAATTCCTTCATATGTAAAAAGTAGCCTTTTGGGCCATATATAATATATATATATATATATATATTCTACAACGACCTTTCTAAAAATTGAATTGGCCATAACTTTTGATTTCCGCTATGAAATTTCAATTTTTCAGATTCGTTAGAAAGATATTTTTAAATAGATTCTAATATTTTTGGTTTCACTAAAATCCGTTAAATTTTGCATCCTGTACGGTTAGTCAAAGTTCTAGTTTGACTTTTCAAACTACCGCGTTATTTCTAATTCCATTTATATTTAAATTAAGTTTATTCTTTCTAACATCGATTAAAATAAATTCTAGCCATTATTATTTATAATAAATTATATTATAACCTCAAAATTCATTAAAATTTCCTAAAATAATTTTTTTAAATTGGTTCAGAATTTGTGGGTTATTACAATCTCCCCCACTTAAAATCTTTTCGTCCTCGAAAAGGGAATGAAGCTAAAGTTGTTTATTTAACTAATTTAATTTTCATTCTTTAATTGTTTAATAATTTCATTAGTTGAATTCATATTCACACAACACAATCATCAATCAATTAGTTGATTAAATTTTCAAAAATATAACTTTTATATATTCAAAATCATATTTTCTAAAATCGAATTATAAATATAATAACAAGTACGTTAATTATGAATCCTTCTTCACTCTGACTCATTCTAGGGCATTGCTAACCCCATCTCTAACGAGTATTCTCATTCTAGGATGCTGCTGATCCTATCTCTAATGAGTATTCTTATTGGATATTACTAATCCAACCTCTGATGAGTCTTCTGTTTAGTTCTAACGAGTTGTACCCCAAAGATTTGAGCTAACCTCGCTCTGATACCAGCTGTAACGACCCCGGATTCCGCCCGACCCCAACCGATCGCAAGATCGATTAAGACCGTTCAAAACTCGCGTACGTTAACTTTGGGCATACAACACATCAGAACAACAACACAGACTTTTATAACATCAATAATAAATGTTACATCAGAGTAAAGAATATATCAGAGTACATCGATAAATAATACAGCGGAAGATACATTTAAAATAAATCAAATACATTGCAGCGGAACTAATCTCAGCGGAAAGCCATCAATATTCTAAACCCAGCTTCAGACTTCAATCCAGGATCCTGCTTAACTACATCTGCAAAAGCTACTCGACTGCCCGTGTGGAAAGAGGGCACCCGAGTTTGCAAAGTGAAACAAACTACAGGTCAGTCGTGGGACTGGTGTGAGAATTCTTTATTTAACTTATCTAATAAGTAGGCTAATCACAGGACCACGCCGCTAACGCGGAACAGGTTTACTCCATTGGATTGCCAGTGCATAATTAAAGTAAATCGTCAAATAACATAATGCTTTTTAGAGAAATGAAACCATTATAAGACCCAGGTCCCATCACACAATGCAACGCACACCAGAGGATAGGGTTTTACCTTATAATGGTCAAAAGATGCTTGATACGTAAAAACGATATTATTATTAGTGTGTATATATATAGGTATATATATGTTTCAAAAGCAATTTCAATCATAATGTATTAATCATAGACGGCATAGGTACCATATATTATGTCGCCGTATATAAGTTTACAATCAAGACCGTAAGGTCGTATTGGAAATTGGGTTTCCATCATGAGTCGAGGCTAGGGGAAAGCTCCTCTCCGATTTGAGACACTCTAGCAAATGCCTCAGGATCACACCTACGGGAAACCCTTGGATGCGGTAGGGCCGGTCCCCGCCTATCGGCAGTGGATTAGTTATGCCCGAACACACGTTTCCCGGTTCCTTTGAACCTATAATATGACCACTATCGGCCTATAAAAATCCGAGGCGCCTCAAAATCCATCATCCACATAAGTAAAATGCCAGGCCGTGTTAAAGCACTGACACTTCCACTAGCTAGAAAGAAACGTGTGCACTCCCTAAGGTCCATATCTCGTTTTTGACCCATACCGGGGTGTGAGGCTCGCGAAGTCACGATATACACAAAGCTATGCCGTAATAGGCTATGCTTTGATCATCCCACAAGGCCATGTTTTTCAAAAAAAGCCTTGATCATTTACATCTTAGCATGTCACATTGTCAGACCCTACCATGTTATTGATCATCTACCAATATATATATATAACCTCTTAGCTCATATGTCTTAGAGAAGGGTGATAAGTAAAGAATAAATTCTTCACCACCAAATAGAAATATATAATCAATAGCGTTCAAAAAATACAGTAGAAAGGAATACAATGTCAAACACGCAATCCATTTACAAGTCCGCTCTGGGTCTGAGCGAAACAACGTGTCCGTCGATCTCCAAATGCGTTTGGACGATCATTACAAAATACCTTGCCTTGGAAGGCCAATCCCAATTCAAGATACCAGTCATCATCATCCCAACGATGTGAAAACCTTCGGTCTTCAATCACCGTCTTCATCTTCGACTCTTGATCGTCGTGATGATTATTCAGAATGTTTTAAACCCGGTCTTTCTGAATAACACGCGTATTTTGGGGATTAAAAAGAAAATATTGGAAAATCACACATAACGCCACATTCCATCTCAGAATGTTCTTTTGATAAGATATTCGTTTTAAAAGATTCTCATTAATTTTATCAAAGATAAACATTTAAAATAAAATCTATAAATCAATTTCCAAAATATGGAATTCCACAGAAATCCAATCAATACATAATCGATATAAATTTCTGTATCGGACTAATAGTATAAATGGAATAACGGCAAAGCCTCTTAAATTCCATATATAATATCGGACTTCTTTTACAGAAGCCCATTCCGATTTATTACCAATTGAATTTCCACTTAATTCCAATTTAATATATTAAATTGAAAAACTTGATTTTAGAAAATGCCTTTTTAAATCTATAAAATAGATTTATAAATTCCAAATAATAATTTCAATGTAAATTGGATTGAAGGACAAATGTCGTTTAAAACATCGTCCACGATAAATCCACTTCACATCTCAATTTATTTCATATCTCAAAATATGATTGCAAATGCTAGTAATCTTTTAAAAACATATTTTAAAATAATCATAAAAATATTCTTTATATAAAGATTCTAAATGAGAATTATTCTTTATATTACAAATTCTTTATCCTTTATGATTATTCTTTGTTTTAACATATAGTTGATTAAAAATATATTATGAAAATATATGCACTTTATATAAAAAGGATTTCTAACATAAAAATAGTCTTATTTAAAAGAACACTTGAATCGAAATGCGACTCAAACATTTACCATATAATTTGGATTATATGGATTTCACACACATCATATATATGATAATAACAGTATAATCATCAAGTCATCCATTACATCCAAAGTGTAATTTCCACTGTGTAAGCGTTAAAATTAAATAATAACGCTCATCACAGCCTGTTGATCTAACGATCAACATACAACTAAATATTGGGATTAGTGTATGTAAATTTTCATCCCAACACCCGTGTGGGGTTTCAACCAATCAAGCAAATGATAAACTAATTTGTACACTTGGCCGATGTGTGAAAATTATCGTCCCAGTCATATACACAAGTCGGGTAACTTGTGAATGGAAGTGTAATACACAATATATAGCCATGACAAACAAATAATTGGTTTCAACAAATGTAAATTGACATAAGTAAATAATTGGTCTTAACTAGGGTGAATTGACAAAAGTGAATATTTGTTTTAACTAGAATAAATTGACTACAATGCATATTTTGTTTCCACTAGTATAAATTGATAAAAGTAATTATTTTAACTAATCAAGTTTGGCAAAGACATTTATTTCATTTTAACTAAATCAAGTTTGACAAAGATGTTTATTTCATTTTAATGTTTGCAAATAAAAATGTAGCTTTTATTTTTGATGTTATATTGCATTGTGGAATGCAAATAAAAGAACAACCTTGATTTTCAAAGTATGTTTACATTTGTAAATGTAAAAAGAGCAAATTTTATTTACAAAATATATTTGCATTAGGGAATACAACTAAAAGAAATAATTCTATTTTCAATGTATATTTGTATTGAAGAATGCAAATAAAAGAACAAATTTTATTTTTAGAATATATTGCATTTGTGAATGCAAATAAAAGAACTAATTTCATTTTCAATGTATTTTTACATTTGTGAATGTAAATAAAAGAATAAATTTTGGTTTCAACATATATTTGTATTGGTGAATGCCAAAAAAAGGGTAAATTTTATTTCCAATGTCTGTTTGCTTTAGTGAATGCAAATAAAAGATTGAACTCAAAATTTCAATTCTAGAATAACATAAAAAGGGTATTTCATTGTTTTACACTTTTCTATGTGTTCTAATAACAAATAAAAGAATCCTTTTATTTGTTTATACTTTTCTATACATTCTAATGACACATAAAAGAATATTTTATATGTAAATATTTTTCTATGTATTCTAATGTCAATTAAAAGTGAATTTTGTTTGTATAATAAATCCTAATTTTTAAATGACAAATATAAAGTAGATTTTATTCGCCCAATAAATTCTGAGTTTCAAATGACAAATAAAAAGTGAATTTTATTTGTGCAACAAATTCTAAGTTTCAAGTGACAAATAAAAATGGGTTTTATTTGTGCAACAGATTCTAAGTACATATTTGTGTTGTAGAATGAATATAAAAAGATGGACTTTATTTCTATGTCATATTTGTATGGAAAAATACAAATAAAAAGATAACTTAATTTCTACATTATATTTGTATTGAAAAATGCATATAAAAAGATGAACTTTATTTCTATGTAATATTTGCATTGTAAAATGCATATAAAAAGATAAACTTTATTTCTATGTAATATTTGCATTGTAAAATGCAAATAAAAGATTAACTTTATTTCTATGTAATATTTTAAATCTACATAAGCACTACTGTAACACCCCACACCCACTAAGGTCACTCACTAAGGGAATGCCTTAACTTCGGTGGAGTATTTTAAGTGAATATAGAACAGAAAAATTACAACAAGACAGATATAAATAGTACTTGAAATCTGAAACATCATTTCATTGCAGCAGAAGATAAACATGTTTAGTTACAACACCATAAAAGTGTCAAGTACTAAATATCCATCCTGGTAAAAACACAAGTACATAATCCCACTACATAACTAATAGCCATAAAAGAAAAGAAAAGATAAGCTGAGCTTTACATCACGGTCCAAGCTCCAAAAGATAGATAAAGAAATCTGATCAAAGCCCACTAGTGCTAGGCCCAACCTGAGGACCTGAGGGGGAAATAAATAAAAACAACGGGGCCAGACATAAGTCTGAGTGAGCCCTATAACTTTAACAATGCAATCATTAAAGTAATTAGGGTATGATACAAACTTGGTACGGTAATGACTGGGGATAAATGACTACACTAAGTAGCCAACTACACATAGGATGAACTAAGATATCGGTAAAGACGCATCAACCCACCCAAGGGTAATTACTACACTGCACCACACCAGTCATTCCTACTTAAAGGTTGATCCCGCCCAAGGACTTAGAAAATTTACCCAGTAGTTCGTGTACCCCTAGCTGAATACATAGGTGTCGTCTGCCCCTATCTCCACAAGGTGTACCCACTACTCCCCAAGCGATCGGCTCCCTACCGTACATACCCGTGCTGGCCCCACAGTGGGGTGTATCACTCCCCAAAGTGGCAACCCGATACAATCAACGGTGCACGGCTTATACCTACACGATGCAACAACGTCTTACCTACCAGCCCGGGTCCACACACGCATATGAAAACCCGTTGGACTTGCGTTGCCACCGCTAACCCGTTTTGGCCTCTTATAGTCAAGCCCAGTACGCATATCCCGTCCTCGACATGGGTCGAGCCCAATAAGATACATATGGGTTACTGGTTGAAATGGGCCTCCACAAGCTACCCACCTAAGCTTGTCCCTTTTTTCTAGTGCATCCCACTTAACCCTTTAATCATGTTTAATTACATGTTTCCACTTGGTTAAGTATTCTAATCGTATTTTCTATTGCCACCCAAGGCAAACCACTAGATTTCCACATGCCACCCAAGGCACTTACTTGATTTTCACATGCCACCCAAGGCACCCACTTAACCCCTCATGCCCCACTACATGCTTATCTGGTTAAGTGTTTCTTAATTGATTAAGAACGTAACCGTTGTAAAGACCTCCCACATTAGACTATCTTTTATGGCAGCTGGATTTGCCGGTCGGGTCCGGGCAGTCTTACGCCATAACCGAGTCTAACCTCGTGTCTTTACACTTGTCACGTATTTAGTTTATGCCTAAGACCTCTCACATTGGGCCAATCATTTGTAGCCGCTGGATTTGCCGGTCGGTTCCGGGCAGTCTTATGCTACAAAAGGGTCCAACCTCATGTCTTAGTCGATTAATTACATCTAATTAATCACCCCCCATAATTTGTATTAATTATCCCTAATTAATTACAAATTTAACGATGTACATAATTGAATCAATTATGTCCATCCACTTTATGGTATGCATAATCATACCAACTTCACACCATTTCATTAACATGAATATTAACCCCATCGTTCCCCACGTAATTCGCTAACATGACATACTTAAAAGGGAAGATTCATCACACATACAATGGGTTCATCTCGCGTAACATTAGCATCAACATGGGTTTTAAAGGTGTCAACATGCATATAGCATCAAACCCAACTAGCATAAATAATCAACCCAAACTTGCATGAATCACATATGTCATAAAGAGGTTAACTTGCATAAGCTACTTATGTCATACAAAGGGGTAAACTTGCATATGTATGTATGACATACAAAGGGGTTAACTTGCATATGTATGCATATCATACAAAGGTGTAAACTTGCACATGTTACTTGCATAAAATCAAACACCAAACTTGCATAACATGTCATATATGAACTTGCATATAATCAAACACCAAACTTGCATAACATATCATATATGAACTTGAATATAATCAAACACCAAACTTGCATAACATGGTGTCATAATGGATCAATGTTTATCATAGCAATTTGCATAACTAGCATCATGAACACATAGCCTAACACTTGCATAACTTGCATAACATCATGAACATGTAGCATATGACTTGCATAACTTGCATAACATCATGAACATATAGCATATGACTTGCATAACTTGCATAACATCATGAACAAATAGCATATAACTTGCATAACTTGCATAACATCATGAACACATAGCATATGATAACATAACTTGCATTGATCCATATTCATAGCCATAACCTCATTATATCCTATCATAATCATTTGAACAATTGGTCATTAAGGCTATAGTACTCACAATTTGTTGATTAGCACTTCAATGAAGAAGATTAAGTTGCTAGAGTTGATTAGAAGTTGATTTGAGAAGCTATCTTCCTCTTTAATTTGTTGGTGGCTCCTTCTAGTTGCATTTTGACGGCATAACGACGTTGTCTCCAATTTTAGTATGAATTAGGGTAGTCTTAGGGTGTATTTATAGATTAGTTAAGTGTTTTAGGCCATTAGATTAATCCTAAATTAAATTAGAGCCGTCAGATCTCGTCACTAGCCACCAAAACACAGCCCAGATCCCAAATCAGTGCACCCAAGTAACCTGGGCTTGACCAGGGAGGTCGACCCCCAGGTCGACACTAGGGTCGACACCCAGGTCGACCCCCAGGTCGACTCCCAGGTCGAACTGGTCTGGGCGGGAATTTTCCCGCCTAGCCCATATTCTGCATTTTTGAAATCTGTTTCGTTTTCTGATTTTTCGTGAAACTTCTAAAGGCCATATCTCGGACATACGGACTCCGATTCACGAAATTTCGGACTCTATTTCGCGTATTTTTCCGAGACGAACGAAATGGCATAGCCCGTTTCCCCTGATTCAGATTTTAAAATTTAATTCTGCCCTGATTTATATTATAACAAGTTATTCAACATACGGGGTGTTACATTCTCCCTTACTTAAAGGATTTCGTCCCCGAAATCTCCAAGTCAAGAAGAACGTATCCTACGAATCAAACAACCATCTACTCAAACCATCAAACACTGGCATCCATTGTCCTTAAAGTTTCTAATGCTGTATGAATATATGCAAAAAGTGTGTGTATATGTTTCCTGTCTAATGCAAAATCAGGCGGTCTACTGATTCAGTTGACCTCCTTAATGCAAACCATGATAGTGCCATGCATCCAATATGTATGCGAAAGAACCCTATCTACACATACTATTTCTACATATGTGCACAACCATACACCAAAATGCATCATCCATATGATAACACAACCATTCACATCCATTAATATAGCTACCTACACACAATTATATGCAATATGCAATATGAAGTGACAGAGCCGATCTAGTGTCTAAAGTGTGTGTATATGCATCCACGAGCAACCACTAGCAAACACTTGCATCCACACGCATCCATCAATCATAACATGTCTCAAACACATGTTTCAACCATAGGTTTACCCTATCTAAAGGTCAAAGGTACTAATGAGAGGACATACTAAAGATAAGATAAGTACTAGACAAACGATAAAGGAGAAGTTAAAAGACATACCCTCAAAAAGGAATGGGTACAGTGAACGCATCTTCGCTTCTGTCTCCCAAGTAGCATTGCTCTCATCCTCTCCCCATTGCACTTTGACTAGTCGAACCTCTCTGTTTCTCAACTTCCTAATCTCTGACCCAAGGATGCGGGTAGGAGCTCGTCGAATAGTCGCATCACGCTCTACCTCCACTTCTTTAAGCAAGCTCGGCTCTACCACCTCTGCGGTCTCATGTAGGCACTTCCTCAAATGTGACACATGGAATACGTCATGTACCCCACTAAGTCTCTCGGGTAAATCCACTCTATATGCCATCCGTCCAATTCTTTCCTTAATAGGAAACGGTCCTACAAACCTTGGTGCTAACTTCCCAACGGACCCAAAGCGAACAACATTCCGTAATGGAGATACTTTGACAAAGACCATGTCCCCAATATCAAACTCAAGATCTGTCCTCCTCTTATCCGCGTAAGATTTCTGTCTTTCTTGCGCCGCTTTCATCCTTCTTCGAATCAAGTCAATTTTCTCCGAAGTCTCTCTAACCATATCGGGCCCAAGCAAGATCTTATCCGTAGATTCCCACCAACATGTAGGTGATCGACAAGGCCTTCCATAAAGAGCTTCAAAAGGATTATGTTTTTATTTGCATTTTTAGATGCAAACAAAACATAAAAAGGAATTAAACCATTTTAATTATTAATTAGTTGCAAATGGAAAATATGAATTTAAAAAGGTATATTTTATTCGTGTAACAACCCGGAAATCCGAACCAGTTTAAAAATTTTAATTTGGCTATTTAAGTGGATTTTAAATATTTAAAATAAATTATTTTAAATAATAAAGATGAAAGGTATGTTTGAATCGATGTTTGAAAATAAATATAATTATTTTAAATTATAAACAAGGCCTGAAATGGCGCGGTAGTTTCAAAATTGGAATTCAAACTTTGACTGACTGCACCGGGTGCAAAATAAAATGGATTTTAGTGAAACCAAAAATATTTAAATCTGTTTACGATTATCTTTCTAACGAATCTGAAAAATCCACGTTTCATTGCGGGAATAAAAAATTATGGCCAAATGAATTTTCAGAAAGGCCGCTATAGAGAATATATAGCCCTTGAAAATAGACATTTTGCAAACGACCTCAGAATTTGACGAAACCACTTTTGTTGGATCTAGGATGTCAAATTATTGCTAGGTTTCAAATTCCATAATTTTTGAAGTTAATATGTGAGCGTGGAAAAGGAAAATGTGTTTGGTTGATTTTAGTTAAATTGGATCGATCAGAAAATGACAATTTTGCAAACCGTCTTAGAATTAAACGAAATTAGTGTTGTTGGGACCGTATCGTCCCAACATAGCTAGATAAAATTTTCGGGAATTTTTAGAATCATTTTGTGGCCCCAGCAAATCGAAATGTACGTTCAAATCAAATATTAAATGTTTTATATTTTAAATTGAAGAGAAACTGACTGAAACAGTCGAATGGGCCTACGAAACATATCCCATTGTGTTTGAAATGGGGGTATTTAGCTGGGGGCGACAATCGTCGGGCTTGGATTGGAGTTCGTATGTGGTGAAGGGTAATTTTGGATTTAAAAGAATTTAAAATAAATATAAAATTCCTGGACCAATAGAATTTCACTTTCTATTTTCTCGGTCAATGGCTAAAACCCGCTACCCCCTCCTGCGAACGACAGAATTACGTCAACACCTTCTCTCCTTAAAATCTCCCAATCCACTTATAACAACCCGAAAATGCGAGCCAGTTTAAAATTTTTATTTTGGCAATTTTAGCGAAGTTTGAACATTTGAAATGAATTATTTTAAATAATATCGACGAGAAATTTATTTTGAATAGAATTCGAACATATTAATCTATACGTCGTCATTAGAATATAAATAATTATATATAATATTAAATAGAATTGAAAATGGCGCGGTAGTTCGATAATTCGATTTCAAACTTCAATTGAATGTACCGGGTTCAAAATAAACCGGATTTTAGTGAAACCAAAAATAATAGGATCTATTTGAGAATATCTTTCCAACGAATCCGAAAAATCAGAATTTCATAGCGGGAATCAAAAGATATGTCCAGTTGAAAATTCTGAATAGTCGCTATGGAATTCAGGCCCTTAAAAATAGACATTTTGCAAACGACCTCGGATTTCGACGAAACCACTTTTGTTGGATCCGTGATGTCAAGTTATTGCTAGTTCCAGTTTTCATAATTTTTCGAATCAATATGTGAGCGTGGCAAAGGAAAACGTGTTTGACCAGTTTCAGTTGATTTTAATCGACTGGAAAATGGCCATTTTTCCAACGGTCTCAAAATTCGACGAAACTAGTTTTGTTAGGACCACATCGTCAATACGAAGCTAGAAAATATTTTTCTGGAATTTTTCAGGCTAGTATGTGACCCAGGTAAATTGAAATGCGCGTTCAAATTCAATATATATAGTTATATGTTGATTTTAACAGAAACTGATCGAGACGGTCGAATCAGCCTACGATACATATCCCATTGTGTTCGGAATGGGGGTAATTAGCTATGGATGATAGGCGGTGGGCCTCGTTTAGAGGTCATATGAAAAAGTCAACTCTTTTTAAATTAAATAATTAAAAATAATTAAAATTTAAACCCTCTCTCTCTTCCCTTTTAATCCCTCTGCCCCCCTGTTCTTCATTAAATCAGAAGAAAAAAAAGAGAGATGGGGGGATCGCGACCGCTGCGCCCCCCTGATGAGCTCGCCGCCGCGTCCAAGGAGCCGCCCCCTCCCTCCGATCTTCACCTCCTCCTCCTTCTTCCCTTCACCTCCCTCGCGACACCGCAGCTCCCCCCTGCCTCGAGCCCGCACCCAGCCCTAGCGCGCCACCCAGAAGACCGCCGCCGCCACATGCCCCTCCTCCGCCTCTTCTTCTCCTCCTCTGGTCAGAGACCGACGGTGAACCCCCCTCTCCAACAATGCTCCAGTTCGACAGTGAAGGTGATTTTTACTTTATTAAATCAGTTTTTAATTTAAGTTTAGTTTTATTTTATATTGTAGAAGGATAAAAATATAATCTTTTATATTGTAGAAGGTTAAAAATATAATCTTTTATATTGTAGAACGATAAAAAATATGTTTTTTACATTATAGAAGTGTTAAAAATTTGATCTTTATATATGTAGTGAATCAAAAACATGACCTCTATATAGTAGCGATGTAAAAATAGAATTTTTATCTATATAGTAGCGATGTAAAAATAGAATTTTTATCTATATAGTAGCGATGTAAAAATAGAATTTTTATCTATATAGTAGCGATGTAAAAATAGAATTTTTATCTATATAGTAGCGGTGTAAAAATAGAATTTTTATCCATATGGAGTAATTATAAAAATGTGATTTTTATATATGTAGTGAATACGGGCAACGAAAGTGACAAAGGGAGAGAACGACGAAGATTTCTACATAGGAAGAGTCGAGATGATTGGATTAGCTTTGGTGAGAACTTCTCACTTTAAATTGTCTTTTTCTAGTTATAAATATATATACTAGGATGCAGAAGGTGCTTAGCAGCACCCGACACCCGTCATCCACAGACTATGGATGACTTGTTTGTTTGATTGATGTGTTGTGAAAATTGATTGTGTTGTGGAATGATTGAATAATAAATATTGTAGTGCTGAAAGGAAATAAAATATTTATATAGTTAAAAATATTTTATCGTTAAAAATATAATTTTTAATGTGAATGTGAATAAATAAATATTTATAAACAAATCGACCGATTTGTTTATATACACTGATTTGACTGATATTGATTGGGATGATAAATTTTACACATCGCCCAACTGCACAAATAAAAATCTGTGTTTGTTGATTTGAAACCCCACATGGGTGTTGGGATGATATTTGGCATGCACTAATCCCAATTATTTAATTGTATGTCGATCGATTGGTCGACAGGCTGTGTAAGCGTTAATTATTTATATTTGATGCTTATGCAGTTGTGTGGTGCACTTTGGATGATGGTTGATTGCTTATCGTTGCTATTATATACATGTGTTGTATGGAATCCATATAATTAACGTTATATGGTGATTGATTGGGCCTCATTCCAATCGGGAAAATAATGAATATTATAAAAGAAAATTCATGTGTTGAATATAAAAATAGTCATGTGTTGACGATGTTCATGTTGTGAAATTATTCATGTGTTGAGTAAAATATTTTAAATAATAAAATTTACATCTTTATCATATTTAAAATTAGAACTACTTTCCAGTAGGAGTCTAATTAAAAATCAAACGATAGATACCATAATTTTATAAAATATTTTACATTACAAAAATAGTTGTGTGTTGACAGTACTCATGTGTTGAGATTAGTCGTGTGTTGAAAGAAATATAGATTCATGTGTTGAATGGAATAAATATTCATTTGTTGAATAGAATAACGAATTATTGAAATATATAAAGCCGTGTTGATTAGAGCTGCGCTATTTTGACGTAAACGATATTTATATCGATTATATTCGTTTTATAATGAATATAGAAAACGTAGTGATTTCGAAATATAACGTTTTGAAAATATTATCATTTATATAGTAATGATATGAAATATTCAATTTTGATTTGAAATTGAATATAGAGTTGAAATGGTTATCAAAACGAATTTAAAACGATTTATAAAATACGTTTTAAAAAGGAAATCGACGAAATATATTTAATATATATATATACTTTATATATAATGGCCTGAATAGAACACGGCACGCCGCGGCAGTTCGTGAATTTCGACCATTGAATTCGAATTGACATTGCGGGAGATCCGACCGTCGGATTCTCCTAAAACCGGAACCGTTGGGTTCATATCGAAAAAAGCTTTCCAATGAATATTAGAAATTTGAAATCTAATGGTTGGATTTGGAATTATGTCCAAATAAATTTCAGAAAAGGTCGCTGTAAGTGCAGTTCGATGGCCATTGTTGGAAATCGACTATACGGGCCTTGATAAAATTATTAAAAATATTGATTATTTGTGTAAAATCATAATATGTGAACTGGAAAGAACTGGGATGAAAAACTCCACGTTTGAAAAGATAAAAATAGATTTTTATCGAAATGAACTAGTTTTGAACTAGAATCAAAATCAATTTATTTTTGAAATAAATAAATTGAATTTGAAAGTAATTTTAAAAAATAATCAATCTTCCCAATACGTGAATTGGACTGGAGTTGAATCGAAATTATCTTCGGAATATTTCGATGTTGGATTCCGTGATTATACAGATATTGTAGTGGGAATTTGAAAGATATATTTATAACGTTATTTCCAATATGATATTTTTTGGTTTCAGAATTTGGTATCGAATATAAGCCGATATATTTTCTATTCAGAGCCTTGTATTTAATATCAAATGTGATTTGGGTTTATCGTGAATCGTGTTTTAGATGACATTGGTTCTTTAACCTAGTTAAAGATAGGTTATTGATTTTTGAGAAGATTAAAACTAAGTGGAGTTTTTTATGAATCTTTAGTTAGATTGAAAGTGAATTGATTATTTAAATTATCAAATCTGAAAGGTGATCGAGAATGGAGTACCACCAGTTTTGCTCCAAAGCGATAGTTAAATCTTTAATTAGATTGGAACGTGAAATGATAATTAATTTTACCGATAACACCGTGGTGTTAGATATGGAGTATAACCAGTTTCGCTCCATGAGATGAATAGGTTGGGATTGAGAAATAAAATAAATAATTACTTGGGCTTGGTTCGCTAATCCCGACTAGGTTGGAAAACCATAAATGGTTTGAAATGATATCCGAAGGAAGATTAAAGAATAAATTTAGAAGAATTTATCTTGGATAAAATTAATGGGAACCTTTCCCTAAGAATGTGATTTTGTGAATAAAAGAACATTCTGAATTGGAATGAGGCGTTTGTTGTGTTTGTGTAACATTTGTTTATCATATACGTGGGTTATTCAGAAAGGCCGGGTTTATACCCATTCTGAATAACCGATTCGACGAGATGTCGAAGATGAAGACGGTGGTTGAAGACCGGAAGTCTTCACATCGTTTGGGTGATTACTGATGATCTTAATTGGGCTGTCCACCCAAGATGAGGGAAACAGTTGGTGATCGTCCAGACGTACTTGGAGATGGATGGATATGCGAGGAAAGTGCCTCCGGTTTCGTTCAGACCCAGAGTGAACTTGTAAATGGATTGTGTGTCTGACATTGGATTTTATTCTGTGTTGATTGATCTCTATTAAACATACATCTGTTTGGCGGCGGAGAATTTATTCTCTTGCTTAACGCCCTTCTCTGAGACGTACGAGCTCAGAGGTTGTATATCGATGGACATCAGTCGCGTGCAGCGAATTGCTGGTGTGGCACGCATAAGTGGCAATTGATCAAGGCTTCTGTTGAAAAGCAAAGTCTTGTGGTTGATGATCAAATCACGGCCTGTGTGGCGTAGCTTTGTGTATAGCGTGAATTCGCGAGCCTCACACCTCGGTATGAGTCAAAAACGGGATAGTGACTACAGGGAGAGCACGACGTTTCTTTCTAGCTAGGGTGGTGTCAGTGACCTACCAGCCCTGACATTTATATACTTTTCACCTGTGTGGTTGTTGGATACGAGGCGCCTCAGATATAGGTCTGTAAGGACCGGGAAACGTGTGTTCAGGAATTGCCAATCCTCAAAAGTAAGAGAGGACCGGCCCTGAAGATCCAAGGATCATAATGGGGTCCTGAGACATTTGCTAGAGTGTCTTGAATCGGAGAGGAGCTTGCCCCTTGCCTCGGCTCATGACGAAAATCCAATTTCCAATATGTGATATTGCGGTTTTAATTGTAGAACTAGTATGGCGACATGATATATGGTACCCATGCCGCCTATGATTGATATTTATGATTGAAAATGTTTTGACACTATATACACCTATGATAGTATCAAATGATTTGTTTTAAACGTATCAAGCATTATTTGGCTATTATAAGGGAAAACCCTATCCTCCGGCTTGCGTTGCATTGTGTGATGGGACCTGGGTCTTATAATAGCTTCATTTTTTCAAAGAGCATTGCGCTGTTTTGTTATATGCACTAGTATTCTTGGGAGGAAACCCATTCCGTGTTATACGGCGTGGTCCCTTGAACTACTATCTTTTAAAGCAAAGTTTGAAATAACTGTTTTAGTTCTCACACCAGTCACATGACAGACCTGGAGTTTATTGTTTTAACCTAAACTCTAGGTGCCCCTATTTTCGACATGGGCAGCTAGTAGTTTTGGTTTTGCAGATTTATATTCACGGGATCCTGATTTACAGCTGGAAGATGCTCGGAAAGCTCTGTATCCGTGCATTATTTCTAGTTTTGCTTTTGTATTATTTTCCGCTACGATGTATTTAAATGTAATTTAAATCTCTGATATTTGTTGAATGTAATTTATTCATTCATACTCTGTATATTCTTGTAATCTGATGGAATTGTTGTAATAACAATGAAATGTTCTTCTGTGTGCGTTCTATTTTGTCTTATCCTTAACGCAATTCGTGTTTTCCTTCACGGGGAAGTTCGGGTCGTGTCAGTTTGGTATCAGAGCTTTGGTTTACAGAGCTCGAGAACAAGGCACATTAGAACCATATGAAAGAATTCATCAGATATTGGATTAGTAATATCCAATTAGAATGACTCGTTAGAGATAGGATCAGTAGTATCCTAGAACGGGTGTGACGAGTATATTTTTCAAATGAAAACAATATTGTTTTAAAAATTTAATTCGTTTTAAACGTATTTGAATATTTATTTATTTTGAATTTGGACAATCGAGTATATAAAGATTTCGCGTATACGCATCATGAACGTAAATTCGAAGTTTTAATGTACTGGATGGATATAGAACCACGCTCTAGTCGCCCGGAGATGATGTTGATAATGACCATGGCATCATCAATATTTATGTTCGTGTTTCGAAGGTGTGATATCTATATATTTCCATTAGACTGGTGTGAGAACCAAAACTTATATAGATAGATTTATTTGTTGTGATTTGGCATCCAAAACATGATTTTCTGTATATGTATCAAAATTATGAATTTGAAACTCTAATCTACTAATTTATTGATGTTTGTGTTGTTTGTTTATTTGTTTGATAATTTTGAACCATTATGCCTAATTGCACCAAATATTGAATTGTATTGAAAATTGGTAGCATTTGCTTGCATATACATGTACTTACTTTGAACAGGTCATAGCAAGGAGGCTAGAATAGAGAATAAAATTTGTTTGCCCGACAAATAGGTACATGTTTTTCATAATTTACTGTTTTGTTTGGGTGATGATGATTTTATGAGCCTATTGGCTAGCCGCTTGGCTTTTTCTTTTTCTTTTTGAGATCAGAAGGCCTATATGGCAATTTCGGGATTTTCCCGTTGCTCCCGGTGCAGGGGAGGTTATGGCGAAATTTTTCAAAAATTTAGGGTGTTAGCCAAATTTCTGAAGGATTTGAAAATTCTCAAAAACTGAAAAGTTAGAGATGGAAGCCAGATCGAACGTAGAGTTGATTGATCAAACAACCCGAAAATGCGAGCCAATTTAAAATTTTTATTTTGGCAATTTTAGCAAAGTTTGAACATTTGAAATGAATTATTTTAAATAATATCGATGAGAAATTTATTTTGAATAGAATTCGAACGTATATATTCTATACGTCGTCGTTAGAATATAAATAATTATATATAATATTAAATAGAATTGAAAATGGCGCGGTAGTTCGATAATTCGATTTCAAACTTCAATTGAATGTACCGGGTACAAAATAAACCGGATTTTAGTGAAACCAAAAATAATAGGATCTATTTGAGAATATCTTTCCAACGAATCTGAAAAATCAAGATTTCGTAGCGGGAATCAAAAGATATGTCCAGTTGAAAATTCTGAATAGTCGCTATGGAATTCAGGCCCTTAAAAATAGACATTTTGCAAACGAACTCGGATTTCGACGAAACCACTTTTGTTGGATCCGTGATGTCAAGTTATTGCTAAATTCCAATTTTCATAATTTTTCTAATCAATATGTGAGCGTGGCAAAGGAAAACGTTTTTGACCAGTTTCAGCTGATTTTAATCGACTGAAAAATGGCCATTTTTCCAACGGTCTCAGAATTCGACGAAACTAGTTTTGTTAGGACCGCATCGTCAATACGAAGCTAGAAAATATTTTTCTGGAATTTTTCAGGCTAGTATGTGACCCAGGTAAATTGAAATGCACGTTCAAAATCAATATATAGAGTTATATGTCAATTTTAAAGGAAACTGATCGAGATGGTCGAATCAGCCTACGATACATATCCCATTGTGTTCGGAATGGGGGTAATTAGCTATGAACGACTGGCAGTGGGCATCGTTTAGTGGTCATATGAAAAAGTCAACTCTTTGTAAATTAAATAATTAAAAATAATTAAAATTTAAACCCACTATCTCTTCCCTTTTAATTCCTCTGCCCCCCGTTCTTCATTAAATCAGAAAAGAAAAAAAAAGAGAAGGGGGGGTCGCGACCGCCCCCTTCCCCCTCGATGAGCTCGCGGCCGCATCTAGGGAGCCGCCGCCCCCTCCCTCCGATCTTCACCTCCTCCTCCTTCTTCCCTTCCCCTCCCTCGCGACACCGCAGCTCTCCCCTGCCTCGAGCCCGCACCCAGCCCTAGCGCGCCACCCAGAAGACCGCCGCCGCCACATGCCCCTCCTCTGCCTCTTCTTCTCCTCCTCTAGTCAGAGACCGACGGTGAACCCCCCCTCCAACGATGCTCCAGTTCGACAGTGAAGGTGATTTTTACTTTATTAAATCAGTTTTTAATTTAATTTCAGTTTTATTTTATATTGTAGAAGGATAAAAATATAATCTTTTATACTGTAGAAGGTTAAAAATATAATCTTTTATATTGTAGAAGGATAAATATATGATTTTTACATTATAGAAGTGTTAAAAATTTGATCTTTATATATGTAGTGAATCAAAAACATGACCTCTATATAGTAGCGATGTAAAAATAGAATTTTTATCTATATAGTAGCGATGTAAAAATAGAATTTTTATCTATATAGTAGCGATGTAAAAATAGATTTTTTATCTATATAGTAGCGATGTAAAAATAGAATTGTTATCTATATAGTAGCGATGTAAAAATAGAATTTTTATCTATATAGTAGCAGTGTAAAAATAGAATTTTTATCTATACAGTAGTGGTGTAAAAATAGAATTTTTATCCATATGGAGTAATTATAAAAATGTGATTTTTATATATGTAGTGAATACGGGCAACGAAAGTGACAAAGGGAGAGAACGACAAAGATTTCTACATAGGAAGAGTCGAGATGATTGGATTAGCTTTGGTGAGAACTTCTCACTTTAAATTCTCCTTTTCTAGTTATAAATATATATACTAGGATGCAGACGGTGCTTAGCAGCACCCGTCATCCACAGACCATGGATGACTTGTTTGTTTGATTGATGTGTTGTGAAAATTGATTATGTTGTGGAATGATTGAATAATAAATATTCTTGTGTTGAAAGGAAATAAAATATTTATATAGTTAAAAATATTTTATCATTAAAAATATAATTTTTAACGTGAATGTGAATAAATAAATATTTATAAACAAATCGACCGATTTGTTTATATACACTGATTTGACTGATATTGATTGGGATGATAAATTTTACACATCGCCCAACTGCACAAATAAAAATCTGTGTTTGTTGATTTGAAACCCCACACGGGTGTTGGGATGATATTTGGCATACACTAATCCCAATTATTTAATTGTATGTCGATCGATTGGTCGACAGGCTGTGTAAGCGTTAATTATTTATATTTGATGCTTATGCAGTTGTGTGGTGCACTTTGGATGATGGTTGATTGTTTATCGTTGCTATTATATACATGTGTTGTATGGAATCCATATAATTAACATTATATGGTGATTGATTGGGCCTCATTCCAATCGGGAAAATAATGAATATTATAAAAGAAAATTCATGTGTTGAATATAATAATAGTCATGTGTTGACGATGTTCATGTGGTGAAATTATTCATGTGTTGAGTAAAATATTTTAAATAATAAAATTTACATCTTTATCATATTTAAAATTAGAACTACTTTCCAGTAGGAGTCTAATTAAAAATCAAACGATAAATACCATAATTTTATAAAATATTTTACATAACAAAAATAGTTGTGTGTTGACAGTACTCATGTGTCGAGATTAGTCGTGTGTTGAAAGAAATATAGATTCATGTGTTGAATGGAATAAATATTCATTTGTTGAATAGAATAACGAATTATTGAAATATATAAAGCCGTGTTGATTAGAGTTGCGCTATTTTGACGTGAACGATATTTATATCGATTATATTCGTTTTATAATGAATATAGAAAAGGTAGTGATTTCGAAATATAACGTTTTGAAAATATTATCATTTATATAGTAATGATATGAAATATTCAATTTTGATTTGAAATTGAATATAGAGTTGAAATGGTTATGAAAACAAATTTAAAACGATTTATAAAATACGTTTTAAAAAGGAAATCGACGAAATATACATAATATATATATATTATATATATAATAGCCTGAATGGAACGCGCCGCGCCGCGGCAGTTCGTGAATTTCGACCATTGACTTCGAATTGACGTTGCGGGAGATCCGACCATCGGATTCTCCTAAAACCGAAACCGTTGGGTTCGTATCGAAAAGAGCTTTCCAATGAATATTAGAAATTTGAAATCTAACGGTTGGATTTGGAATTATGTCCAAATCAATTTCAGAAAAGGTCGTTGTAAGTGCAGTTCGATGGCCATTGTTGGAAATCGACTGTACAGGCCTTGATAAAATTATTAAAAATATTGATAATTTGTGTAAAATCATAATATGTGAACTGGAAAGAACTAGGATGAAAAACTCCAGTTTGAAAAGATAAAAATAGATTTTTATCGAAATGAACTAGTTTTGAACTAGAATCAAAATCAATTTATTTTTGAAATAAATAAATTGAATTTGAAAGTAATTTTAAAAAATAATCAATCTTCCCAATACGTGAATGGGACTGGAGTTGAATCGAAATTATCTTCGGAATATTTCGATGTTGGATTCCGTGATTATACAGATATTGTAGTGGGAATTTGAAAGATATATTTATATCGTTATTTCCAATACGATATTTGTTGGTTTCAGAATTTGGTATCGAATATAAGCCGATATATTTTCTATTCAGAGCCTTGTATTTAATATCAAATGTGATTTGGGTTTATCGTGAATCGTGTTTTAGATAACATTGGTTCTTTAACCCAGTTAAAGATAGGTTATTGATTTTTGAGAAGATTAAAACTAAGTGGAGTTTTTAATGAATCGTTAATTAGATTGAAAGTGAATTGATTATTTAAATTATCAAATCTGAAAGGTGATCGAGAATGGAGTACCACCAGTTTTTCTCCAAAGCGATAGTTAAATCTTTAGTTAGATTTGAACGTGAAATGGTAATTAATTTTACCGATAACACCGTGGTGTTAGATATGGAGTATTACCAGTTTCGCTCCATGGGATGAATAGGTTGGGATTAGGAAATAAAATAAATAATTACTTCAGCTTGGTTCACTAATCCCGACTAGGTTGGAAAACCATAAAATGGTTTGAAATGATATCCGAAGAAAGATTAAAGAATAAATTTAGAAGAATTTATCTTGGATAAAGTTAATGGGAACCTTTCCCTAAGAATGTGATTTTGTGAATAAAAGAACATTCTGAATTGGAATGAGGCGTTTGTTGTGTTTGTGTAACATTTGTTTATCATATACGTGGGTTATTCAGAAAGGCCGGGTTTATACCCATTCTGAATAACCGATTCGATGAGATGTCGAAGATGAAGACTGTGGTTGAAGACCGGATGTCTTCACATCGTTTGGGTGATTACTGATGATCTTAATTGGATATGTGAGGAAAGTGCCTTCGGTTTCGTTCAGACCCAGAGCGAACTTGTAAATGGATTGTGTGTCTGACATTGGATTTTATTCTGTGTTGATTGATCTCTATTAAATATACATCTGTTTGGCGGCGGAGAATTTATTCTCTTGCTTAACGCCCTTCTCTGAGACGTACGAGCTCAGAGGTTGTATATCGATGGACATCATTCGCATGGAGTGAATTGCTGGTGTGGCACGCGTAAGTGGCAATTGATCAAGGCTTCTGTTGAAAAGCGAAGTCTTGTGGTTGATGATCAAAGCACGGCCTGTGTGGCGTAGCTTTGTGTGTAGCGTGAATTCGCGAGCCTCACACCTCGGTTTGAGTCAAAAACGTGATAGTGACTGTAGGGAGAGCACGACGTTTCTTTCTAGCTAGGGTGGTGTCAGTGACCTACCAGCCCTGACATTTATACACTTTTCACCTGTGTGGTTGTTGGATATGAGGCGCCTCGGATATAGGTCTGTAAGGACCGGGAAACGTATGTTCAGGAATTGCCAATCCTCAAAAGTAAGAGAGGACCGGCCCTGAAGATCCAAGGATCAAAGTGGGGTCCTGAGACATTTGCTAGAGTGTATCGAATCGGAGAGGAGCTTGCCCCTTGCCTCGGCTCATGAATCCAATTTCCAATACGTGATATTACGGTTTTAATTGTAGAACTAGTATGACGACATGATATATGGTACCCATGCCGCCTATGATTGATATTTATGATTGAAAATGTTTTGACACTATATACACCTATGATAGTATCAAATGATTTGTTTTAAACGTATCAAGCATTATTTGGCTATTATAAGGGAAAACCCTATCCTCCGGCTTGCGTTGCATTGTGTGATGGGACCTGGGTCTTATAATAGCTTCATTTTTCCAAAGAGCATTGCGCTGTTTTGTTATATGCACCATTATTCTTGGGAGGAAACCCGTTCCGTGTTATACGGCGTGGTCCCTTGAACTACTATCTTTTAAAGCAAAGTTTTAAATAACTGTTGTAGTTCTCACACCAGTCACATGACTGACCTGGAGTTTATTGTTTTAACCTAAACTCTGGGTGCCCCTATTTTCGACACGGGCAGCTAGTAGTTTTGGTTTTGCAGATTTATATTCACAGGATCCTGATTTACAGCTGGAACGATGCTCGGAAAGCTCTGTATCCGTGCATTATTTCTAGTTGTGCTTTTGTATTATTTTCCGCTGTGATGTATTTAAATGTAATTTAAATCTCTGATATTTATTGAATGTAATTTATTCATTCATACTCTGTATATTCTTGTAATCTGATGGAATTGTTGTAATAACAATGAAATGTTCTTCTGTTTGCAATCTATTTTGTCTTGTCCTCAACGCAATCCGTGTTTTCCTTCACGGGGAAGTTCGGATCGTGTCACGACTCAAAATTGTCAAATGGTTCTGTTGGGATTTTTATAGATCTGAACCTCCTCTTTAAATCCATATGCAATTCATCGACTATCATCAAGTGTAAAGCGAGAATCACCATCTCAAAGGTCCATACTTTTGAGCGCCGCCGCCATCACCTAGGTGCGTCGCACCTGACGCCTCCGCCACCGTTAGTCGTGCCTCTCTTGTCCCTATCACGTGGTACCGCCCGATCCTTCTCTAGCACACCAGATTTCGCGCAATCTTTAAACCAAGGTTTGAACCTTTTCTGAGAGGTATCAACTGGTTTTATTTTAAATGGTTTTAACACTATAAAGCTTTTAAAAGTACGATTAACTTATAAAAATCGTATCCTTTTTCTATGTGGTCGAAATCCAGTGAAACAAGAGACACCGGGACCGTGAGGACGTCTTCTACATTCTAGAAGGGACCGGATATTTTTCTGAGACTTCTACAATTTTTGGAGCTGTGGAACCCAATGTGAGATTTCTTATTTGTAAACGATATGGAAAAGACGATGTATAAATTATATAGTCGATGTATGAGTTATACAAGCGTTGTACACCTCATGTATAAGTGTTGTATAAGTTGTATATTCGATGTATAAGTTATATATGCATTGTAAAAATTATATATGTTTGAAATGGTATTGAAATGAAATTGAAATATATTTATATACGAATGTCTATATATATATACTCCCCTCGTCCACAGACCATGGACGATATATATTGGTTGTGATACAATTTGGATTATTGGTTGATGTGAAATTTGGTGAATATCATGAATGGTTGATTGGAAATGATTTATTGTGGTTGAAATCCCAATAGGATTAATATATGGGAAAATTCGTCTGCGTACAAACTAGATATTGAAATCCCCATTGTCAAAAGCCGTGAGGCTTTAAGGTAGAGCGCAGAGCCGTACTCGGGACGGTGCCGGTTTTAATTACCCTGCCTTTATGCTGCCGAAATTTTCAACAATATTCATGCGTTAGAATTATTTTCATGTGTTGAAACCATATTCATGTGTTGAAAATATATTCATGTGTTGAATAGGAATTCACCTGTTGAATGACATTCATGTATTGAATAAATTCTTTGAAAGATAAAAATAACATTTTTGTCATGTATATAGACTATATAAAATATTAGTTTTTTAAATAAATTGTTATAACACCAAAAATAACATTTTTACCTTATGTATGAACTATATAAAATAATCGTGTTTCGAAATAAATTGTTTTACAATAAAAAAAACAATTTTACCTTATATATGAAGTATATAAAATAATCGTGTTTTGAAATAAAGTGTTTTACAATAAAAATCACATTTTTATTATATATATTAATTTGTTAAAAATAGTGATGTGTTCAAATAAATATATGTTGGATAAAAATATCATTTTTATCAAATATATAAAATGAATATGGTTTTGAAATCGAAGAATGGATTATATATATATAAATATAATTAAAATAAATTGAATAACGAAGCTGCAATTCGTATTTTGAAACCGTGATTTCAAACGATTAGTGCGGGAGATCCGACCATCGGATTTTCGCGAAACCAAAACCATTGGGTTCGCTTTGGATATATCTTTCCAAGACACAAACTTTGCAAAGATCCAACGGTTGGATTGTCTGGAATGTTTAATTCAAATCTGAAGAAAAACAACGCCATAATCGATTATATTTATATGTATATATAAATATAATTAAATTAAATCGAATAACGACGCTGCAGTTCGTATTTTGAAATCGTAACTTCAAACGATTGTACCGGGAGATCCGACCGTCTGATTTTCCCAAAATTGGAACCGTTGGATTTGTTTTGAAAAGATCTTTCTAATGATATAAAATTTGTAAAGATCCAACGGTTGGATTTCAGATATGTGTAAATCAAATCTAAAAAAATAGCGCTATTCGCCGCGTTATGGCCTGAAGTGTCGTTTATATAAATTGGCTATTTTTAAATGAATAAAAATAGTGATAAATCGTGATAAAACATTATAAACGATATGGAATGGAAATAAACCAAATTTACATGGTTTATTGGATATTTGATGGTTGAATGTGTTTGGCGTGAAAATTACACTAAAGAACGGAATTATTGATGTCGAATAATTTAACCATCGAAATGAATTGATTTGAAACTCTAAATATACGTGAATTATTTGAAAAGGCCGAGTTAATTCTCATTTCAAATAATTGATCGATGGTTAGAAGTCGAAGATATGAAGATGGTGCAAGACTGGCGGTCTTCACATCGAATGGATGGGTGCTACTGAGGCTCATGATTAGAGTAGCTAAGCCGTCCAGATGTACTTGTTGATTGTGTGGATATGCGAGGAATAAGGTGCCTCCGGTTTCGTTATGGCCCAGAACGAACTTGTAAATGGACTGTGTGTCTGACATTGGATTTTGTTCTGTGTTAATTGATCTCTATTAAATATATATCTGTTTGGCGGTGGAGAATTTATTCTCTTGCTTAACACCCTTCTCTTAGACGAACGAGCTCAGAGGATATATATCGATAGAAATCAGTTGCATGGAGTGAATTGCCTGTGTGGCATGCCTAAGTGGCAGATGATCAAGGCTTCTGTTGAAAGGCAAAGTCTTGTGGTTGATGATCAAAGCGCGGCCTGTGTGGCATAGCTTTGTGTATAGAGTTAATTCGCGAGCCTCACACCCCGGTATGAACTAGAAACGAGAGAGGATCTAGGGGGATCATGTAACGCCCAGTAATTCTAATATTAATGTTAACAAATTAAAGAATACTTAATCTTAAATGTAAGAATCAAGGGAAACGGGTTACACCATTGTGTTCGTCTCATAATTCTGTTTGAGAT
Organism: Allium sativum; assembly: GCA_030737875.1. Classification (NCBI taxonomy): domain Eukaryota; kingdom Viridiplantae; phylum Streptophyta; class Magnoliopsida; order Asparagales; family Amaryllidaceae; genus Allium; species Allium sativum. The sequence goes on from CM060924.1 coordinate 61,138,565, forward strand.
AGAGTCCGAGTTTGCGTAAATTAGACTTCGTATGAAGAAGTTATAGTTGTCGGAAGTTTCCAGAAAATTCATATAAATTCAAACAACTCGAAACAGATTCAAATTTCAAATCAGACGTCAGAAGCGGGCTGGGCGGGAAAATTCCTGCCCAAGACCCAGGTCGACTAGGGGGTCGACCCTAGTGTCGACCTCCCCCCACAGGTCAACCTGGAGGTCGACCTGCCCCCTACCCGGCAGACTTGAGAGATGACGATTTTGTGACTGGTTGATGAATCACTAGGGTTTCTGGATAGTTCTGATCTGGTCTGAATGGTTATGGTTAATTCTAGGTTGATCGGTTGGCCTAAATTAATCATAAATTCTATATAAACACATGTAGACTCAAACCTTAAAACCTAATCAAAACTAGAACCATGGCCGTCATGCTATGACCTTGCAACCTAGAGTAGCCGCCATCAATTAGAGAGAAAGTAAAGCTAATCAACTCAATTCAATTCAAGTCTATAACAACAACTACAACGAATTGTCTACTTCAAAGGCGAGCTAAATCAATTTCAGAACTCAGATTCCAGAACTCAAGACCTTATTTGAGTTGTTACTTCAATTTCTTTAATAAGATAATTAATAAGTTAATTGGGTTCAGTTATAAATTGGGTTATATGGCTATGTTTGTGAAACATTGAAGAATGCGATATTTTGTGAATGTATGCTAGTTGTTCATAAAGATAGTTTTGTTGTGGATCCCTTTTCATATGACAAATCACCTACGTTCAACTTGATTCACGTTTAACATCATTTTATATGCAAGTTTGGGTGTAGATTATATGCTAGTTTCTATATGAATTGTACATAATTTTACATGTGAATCAAATAGTGACTATATGCAAATTTAGGTAGAAATTGGATTCACATATATGCAAGTTTACACCTTTAGAATTAAATCTATGACATGTATAGTTTTATGCAAGTTTGTGATTATGGCCTATGCAGTTTTTAGGTGAAAAACTATTATATATATATATATATATATATATATATATATATATATATGCAAGTTCACACCTTTAGGCCTATGTTTAGATCTATGACATACATAGTCTTACGCAAGTTTGTTATTATGGCCTATGCAAGTTTTAGATGGAAAACTATATTATGTACATGCAAGTTCACACCTTTTAGGTTTAGGTTTATATTCGTGACTATACAAAGTTTATGCAAGTTATGTTGTAATTCTTATTTGCAAGTTAGATCTATTTTGGGTGTTATGCAAATTTATCATGTTTCTTCCCTTTGATGTGTTAGACTAATTGATAGTATAATATATATATATATGTCATGATAGATGAACGAACAACGTGGGGACAATGGGGGTAATATTGAATATACACCTATTGAGAATTGGCATCAATGGCCTGAAAAGGGCATATAATTAATTTAAGACATTAATTGGAAAAATTTGGCATTTATGGACATAATTTTAAGAGGCAATTTAGGACATAAATGAATTTGGAATTTATTGACAAATTTGAATAGGGATATTAATCCAATTTGGGGTTAAATGAAGATGTGTATAAATTAACCGCCTAAGACACGAGGTTAGACTCTTTTGTGGTCTAGGACTGCCCGGACCTGCTCGGCAAATCCAGCAGCCACAAATGCCAGTCTAATGTGAGAGGTCAAAGGCATGAATTAAATGCGTAACAGTTGTAAAGACACGAGGTTAGGCTCGTTTGTGGTGTAAGACTGCCCGGACCCGCTCGGCAAATCCAGCTACTATAAATGCCAATCTAACGTGGGAGGTCTTTACAAGGTTACGGTGTTAATGAACTAAGAAACGCTTAACCAGATAAAACATGTGGTGGGACATGGGGGGTTAATTTGGTGCCTTGGATGGCATGTGAAATTAAGTGGGTGCCTTGGGTAGAATGTGAAATACGATTAGGTGCCTTGATAATTAATTAATGCTGATTAAAGACAAATATGAATGACAAACAGAAGTTTGGTTGAGTGAGTGATTCTCTGAGTAACAGTTTGATGTTGATCTCGGTCTTCGGGGTTGGTACTTAGGGAGTTATTCCCTTAACCAAGGTATCTATGAACCAAGAAGTACCTAATCATAAACTAAGTAAAATTTGATAAGTGGGAAGGGTTAAGGCCAGCTTAACCAAATATATATATATATATATATATATATATATATATATATATATATATATTAATTTGATAAGTGAATAGGGTTAAGACGGACTTAACCAATAATAATATATTAATCTGATAAGCGTACAGGGTTAAGACCAAATTAACCAATAGGATATAAGTGGATGGGGTTAAGACCAGCTTAACCAATAATAATATATTGATCTGATAAGCAGGTAGGGTTATGACAAGCTTAACCAATAACACATGTTGATTTGTTGAGTAAGTAACATGGGTGACATGTGGGATATAATTATAAACACTTAACCAAGTTGAAACATGTAAGAAGACATGAATAAGAGGGGTTAAGTGGGAAATTCTAGTGGGGACCAAGCATAGAGGGAAAGCTTGTGTGGGGACCCTTTCCAAACCAGCAACCCGTTTAGTATCTTTGTTAGCTCGACCCAAGTCGAGGAGGGGACACGCGTACTGGATTTGATTGTAAGAGGTCTAAACGGGTTAGCGGTGGCAATGCAAGTCCAACGGGGTCATGTGCGTGCGTGGGCCCGGGCTGGTAGGTAAGACGTTGTTGCATTGTGTAGATATAAGTCGTGCACTTTAGTGGTATCAGGTTGCCACTTTGGGGAGTGATACACCCCACTATGGGACCACCACGGGTATCTACGAGTTAGGGAGCCGATCGAATAGGAAGGTAGTGGGTATGACTAGCGGAGATAGGAGTAGACAACACCTATGAAGACAACTAGGAGTATAACTACCATATTATGAATAAACATTGTAATTAGAATGGGAAGGGTAGGGGTATGACTAGCGGAGATAGGGGAAGACGGCACCTATGAAGACAACTAGGAGTACACGAAACTACCATTGATATTATTCTGTTCGGTGGGCGGGATCAACTTTTATGGTGGCTAGTAATGGTGCAGTGTAGTTAGCTTTGTTGGAGTATAGTAATTATCCTATAGTGATTAGGTGCGCCTTTAACGTTATCTTTGTTTATCTTGTTTCCTTTGTTTGCTCTGTCATACCCATTTGTTCACAGTCATCTCCTTATTTTCCAGCTTATGCCTTATCCTAGTTACTTAATGATTATATTGTTAAAGTTATTACACTCGCCAGACTTTTTGTCTGACCCCATTTGTTTCCACTTCTTTTCTTCCTTCCCTCCCCCCCAAGGTGCTCAGGGTGGGACTAATACTAGTGGGACTTGATTTGGACAACTTTATCTCTTTCTTTAGAAGTTGCTTAGATTGTTGAAGTAATAGTTCAACCTATCTTATTATGGCTATTTTATGTTGGGGTTATGTCTTTCATTTTATGTACTTTGATTTAGTCAAGATGGATATTATGTACTTGACTCTAGTCTTTGGTTTTTGATGATGTAATCAAACTTATCTGTTACCGCTGCAATAAATAAAGTTTTAAATTTTAAAGTACTATTTTATATCTGTCTTGTTGTTAAGTTTCTGTTCTATACATACTTAAAACGCTCCATAGAAGTTAATGTATTCCCTTTGTGAGTTACATTAATGGACATAGGGTGTCACACGTGGTATTAGAGTTGAAGGTTACCAGAACAGATATGAATTTTGAAAAACTCTTTTTAAAAACCACTTTTATTAAGAAATACTTTCAAAAATACGTTTTAAGGAGAGTATTTTCAAGAGAAAAGTTTGTTTTAAAAGCATAACCCCCAAGAGCCATATATCTTTCTTTCGAATTCTCCATTCTGAATCTCTTCCTCTTTCCTTTTTGAATTTCTTCCTCCATGCATATAGACGCTTTTTCTAAGATATGTAAGAACTTCGGCACGATGGGTGGAAAACCACTTCATGGGACTGGGACGTCTGTCAAAACTAGGAGGAAGTGGAGGACTTTTTTGTACCTTTAAGATAGACGACGGGAGGAAGGTTCAATTATCTGCTTGGTTAATGGAGAATGAAGCCTTATTTGGTAGGAGGCCACGAACAAAGAATATGTAGAAGAGACATGGAAAGGACACATGACAAAGTAGATCTAAAGAAAGGCAATAAGGATAACAAGGGCCCGAGAAAAGGAAGGGCCACACTGGTGAAATACCTGACTACTTAAATAAAGACGTTAGAGAGAAGAAGAAAACTAGTTGTTATCGTTACATGACATCTTATTAGGATCGTCCAAAGAAGCAAAAGGCAAAGGTAAGTACAATGTACATGATCTTCTGGAGGGCAGACGCATTCCCTCACGATCGACATACCTGATAGTGGTAGAAATATATCTTGGTTGGAAATTTGATTTTTCTTTTTGATCATCATGTTCGAACCTTGTTTGAATTCTGGCGCTTCACACTCGTTTGTATCTGCTTCGTTAGTTGAAACACTGCACCAAAATACTAGTCTAGTTACGGAACCCATAGTAGTCTCAAATCCTATTGGTGGATCGTCTCATCTTTCTATGATTTGTCGGGATTTGAGAGTGTCCATCTTGGGCGTTGGGTTTGAATGCAACGCCTTCGTTCTTGGCTTTATGGGCAACGACTTGATTCTAGCTATGGATTGGCTAACTATATATGGTTCCATCCTAGATTGTGAAAGAAGGGTAGTTAGATTGTTGACTCGTTGTGGAAAGACCCTTGATATTTCCTTTGACCCTAGAGGTCCGGTAATGCTTAGCTACCTTGAATCCCTTGACGCATCCAATGATGAATTGGAATCTGTTCGTGTGGTCCATGAATATAATGACATCTTCGACGAGGTTCGAGGTTTACCCCCGAGGCGTGAGATAGACGTTCGAATATATCTAGTAGATAATGCAAAGCCAGTTGCATTACCAGTGCGCCACATGGCTCCGAGGGAGAGAGGGGGACTCAGTAAGCAAGCGAAGGAGTTGCTTGAGAAGGGGTTCAAAAGAAGAAGCATTTCGGGATGGGGTGCTCCAGTCGTCTTTGCTACATAGGCTGATGGTTCACTTAGATTGTATGTGGGCTATAGGGAGCTGAATAGGCTCATGAAGAAGAATAGACCATAAGTCGCTAAAGTATTTATTCTCTCAGAAGGACCTAAACTTGAGGCAACAAAGATGGATGGAGTTTTTGGCATCTTACGATTTTGAGATCGCATATACCACTGGCAAGTGTAACGTTGTAGCTGACGCCTTAAGTAGAAAAAAGTTAACTTCAAGTCCTTTGTTCATATAGTGGCAGAGTTTGGAGTATATATCTTCTCTTTGACTTCAGACCCTCTGTCAATTATTTACCCGGATTTTTGGCATCATTATTGATGCAACTACACTTTTGGGTCGAGTTGGAAAAGCACAGCGGAACGACCCACGGTTGGTTGAGGTAGTAGGAAAGCTTATAGGAGGGGAGTCCTCAAGACATCCTGATAGATATGCTATAGATGAAAGAGGTTGGCTACGTAGAGATGGAAGACTTTTCGTACCACAAGACAAAAGTTTGAAGAAGGAAATTCTTGAAGACTCACATCGCTCTAAAATGACCATACATCCGGGTGATGATAAGATGTATAGGGATATGAAGCGAGTTTTTTTTTTGGGGCCGGAATAAAGAAGGACGTGGCCGAGTTCATTGCTAGATGCTTAGTGTGGCAGCAAGTCAAGGCAGAGCAAAAGAAGCCCGGAGATTTGCTCCATCCTTTAGAGATTCCGCTTTGAAAATGGGAAAGCGTTTCCATGGATTTTGTAGATGGGTTACCAAGATCGAGGAAGGTTAATACGGGGATTTGGGTAATTGTAGACTGACTTACTAAAAGTTCCCATTTTATTCCCGTCAAAAGTACAAGGACCGCCGCATGGTTAGCATCTGTTTACCTTCGAGAGATAGTCCGTTTGCAAGGCATACCCTCTAGCATTGTGAGAAATAGAGATCCCATTTTCATGAGTGAGTTTTGGAAAAGCTTACGAGTGGCGGTTGGAATGCAATTATGCTTAAGTACCACTTATCATCCTCAGACGGACAACATAGGACCGACAGAAGTCATATACTAATAAGAGATGAACCGATCTTGAGTTCAATGTTGGGGACATGGTTTTTATTAAGGTGTCACCGTTGAGAAATGTAGTACGTTTTGGATCAGTAGGGAAGTAAGCACTAAGGTTCGTAGGACCCTTTCCAATTATAGAGAGGATTGGGCAGATGGCATACAGAGTAAAGTTACCAGAGAAGCTCAGCGGAGTTCATGACGTGTTTCACGTTTCACATTTGCGTACGTGTTTACACGATACGGCAGAAGTGGTAGAGCCGAGCACACTCGAAGAAGTTGAAGTAGAGCGCAATGCCACGATCAGATGAACTCCTACATGCATTCTCGGATCGGAGGTCAAAAGGCTTCGCAACAAAGAGGTCAAGTAGGGAAAAGTGCAATGGGGAGATGATCAAAGACACGCGACTTTGGAGACGGAAGATAAGATGCGTACGTTGTATCCTTTCCTTTTTGAGGGTATGCTTTAATTTCTCCTTTTCTACCGCTTTGTTGATACTTATCCTATCTTTTAGTATTATCTTTGCAATGACATCTTCGATCTTTAGTTAGGAAGAACCCTATGGTTGAAACATGTGTTTGAGACATGTTATGTTTGATGGATGCAAGTGGTTGCTCGTGGATGCATATACACACACCTTAGGCATTAGATCTGCTCAATCACCATCATGTTGCATATAAATGTGTGTGCATATTTAAATTTATGGATGTATAATGGTTGCGTTATCATATGGATGCTGCATTTTGATGAATGGTTGTGCACACATGTAGAAATAATATGTATCGATAGGATTCTTTCGCATACATAATGGATGCATGGCACTATCATGATTTGCATTAAGGAGGTCAACTGAATCAGTAGACCGCTAGATTTTGCATTAGATAAGGAACATATTCACACACTTCTTGCTTATGTTCATACAACATTAGAAATTTTGTAAGGACAATGGATGCCTGTGTTTGATTGTTGAGTAGATGGATGATTGGATCTTAGGATATCCATTCTCCTTAACTTGGAGATTTCGGGGGCGAAATCCTTTAAGGAGGGGAGAATGTAACACCTCGTAATTTTAATGTTAATGTTAACAAGTTAAAGAATACTTAATTTCAAATGTAAGAATCAAGGGAAACGGGTTACTCTATTGTGTTCGTCTCGGAATTCTGGTAGAGATAGAGTCCGAGTTTGCGTAAATTGGACTTCATATGAAGAAGTTTTGGCTATCGGAAGTTTCAAGAAAATTCAAATAAATTCAAATAGCTTGAAACAGATTCAAATTTCAAATCAGAAGTTAGAAGCAGGCTGGGCGGGAAAATTCCTTCCCAGAACCAGGTCGACCAGGGGGTCGACCCTAGTGTCGACCTCCCCCCAAAGGTCGACCTAGGGGTCGACCTATGGGTCGACCTGCCCCCCTCCCCCCCCCCCCCACCCAACAGATTTGAGAGATAACGATTTTCTTACTGGTTGTTGAGTCACTAGGGTTTCTGGATAGTTCTAATCTGGTCTGAATGGTTGTGGTTAATTCTAGGTTGATCGGATGGCCTAAATTAATCCTAAATTCTATATAAACACATGAAGACTCGAACCCTAAAACCTAATCAAAATTAGAACCATGGCCGTCATGCTATCACCTTGCAACCTAGAGTAGCCGCCACCAATTAGAGAGAAAGTAAAGCTAATCAACTCAATTCAATTCAAGTTTATAACAACAACTACAATGAATTGTCTACTTCAAAGGTGAGCTAAATCAATTTCAGAAATCATATTCTAGAACTCAAGACCTTCTTTGAGTTGTGAGTTCAATTTCTTTAATAAGATAATTAATAAGTTAATTGGGTTGGTTTATAAATTGGGTTATATGGCTATGTTTGTGAAACATTGGAAGAATGCGATATTTGGTGAATGTATGCTAGTTGTTCATAATGATAGTTTTGTAATGGATCCCTTTTCATATGCCAAATCACCTATATTCAACTTGCTTCACGTTTGACATCATTTTATATGCAAGTTTGGGTGTAGATTATATGCTAGTTTCTATATGAATTGTATATAAGTTTACATGTGAATCAAATAGTGACTATATGCAAGTTTAGGTAGAAATCGGATTCACATATATGCAAGTTTACACCTTTAGATTTAGATCTATGACATGTATAATTTTATGCAAGTTTGTGATTATGGCCTATGAAAGTTTTAGGTGAAAAACTATATTATATATATATATATATATATATATATATATATATGCAAGTTCACACTTTTAGACCTATGTTTAGATCAATGACATACATAGTTTTATGCAAGTTTGTGATTATGGCCTATGCAAGTTTTAGGTGGAAAACTATATTATGTACATGCAAGTTCACACCTTTTAGGTTTAGGTTTAGATTCATGACTATACAAAGTTTATGCAAGTTATGTTGTAATTCTTATTTGCAAGTTAGATCTATTTTGGGTGTTATGCAAATTTTGTGATGTTTCTTCCCTTTGATGTGTTAAACTAATTGATAGTCTAATATATATATATATATATACATATATATATATATATGTCATGATAAACGAGCGAACAACATGGGGGCGATGGGGGTAATATTGAATATACACCTATTGAGAATTGGCATCAATGGCCTGAAAAGGGCATATAATTAATTTATGACATTAATTGGAAAAAAATGGTGTTTATGGACATAAATTCAAGAGACAATTATGGAAATAAATGAATTTGGAATTTATTGACATATTTGAATAGGGATATTATTCCAATTTGGGGTTAAATGAAGATGTGTAAAAATTAACCGCCTGAGACACGAGGTTAGACTCTTTTGTGGTGTAAGACTGCCCGGACCCGCCCGGCAAATCCAGCAGCCACAAATGCCATTCTAATGTGAGAGGTCAAAGGCATGAATTAAATGCGTAACAGTTGTAAAGACACGAGGTTAGGCTCGTTTGTGGTGTAAGACTACCTAGACCCGCCCGGCAAATCCAGCTGCAACAAATGCCTGTCTAATGTGGGATGTCTTTACAAGGTTAAAGTGTTAACGAATTAAGAAGCACTTAACCAGATAGAACATGTGGTGGGACATGGGGGGTTAATTGGGTGCCTTCGGTGGCATGTGAAATACGATTAGTGCCTTAATAATTAATTAATGCTGATTAAAGATAAATATGAATGACAAACAGAAGTTTGGTTGAGTGGGTGATTCTCTGAGTAACAATCTGATGTTGATCTCAGTCTTGGGGTTGGTACTTAGGGAGTTATTCTCTTAACCAAGGTATCTGTGAACTAAGAAGTACCTCATCATAAACTAAGTAAAATTTGATAAGTGGGATGGGTTAAGACCAACTTAACCAGTAATATATATATATATATATATATATATATATATATTATAACTAGTGCTGCACACAACCGATATCCAACCCGACCCAACCCACCAACCCGACCCAAACCACATAAACCCAACCCAACCCATCCTAGCTCGGGTCGGATATGGGTTACATTTTGTAACCCATACTATATACGGGTCGGGTTTGATATTTTGTTCAACCCAACCTTATTTTAACCAAACCTAACCCTATATTAAAAAAAACTAATTTAATATTAGCCTACATAAAATTAGAAAAATATAGTCTTGGAATAATGTTTATTTATTCTATAGTAAATATACAAATAATATACTTCATATCAATCCAAACCAGATACAATTTGACAAATATATTTTAAAGAGCATTTCAATGTATTTTAAAAAGAAACACTTGTTCTACTATGTAGTAAATTAATTTCATATGATGTGTTTTACAATAATAAAATATGTCATATAATGAATCAGTTATTTTAAATGCATTATGCCAGCTAAAATTTGATATATTATGCTGAATATTTTAGTATAAGTTTTAAAAAAACCCTTATATTCTCATTTTTTTATTATATTCAAGAAACCCAAGCCAACCCTACTAAACCCGACCCAACCCATACTTTAACCCAACCTATATCCGACCTCATATAGGGTTGGATATAAGTTGAACTACCTTAAACCCATACCTATGCGGGTCGGATGTAGTATTTGGTCTAATCAGACCCAACCCTTACTTTGTGCAGCCCTAATTATAATCTAATAAGTGAATAGGGTTAAGACGGACTTAACCAATAATAATATATTAATCTGATAAGCGGACAGGGTTAATACCAACTTAACCAATATGATATAAGTGGATGGGGTTAAGACCATCTTAACCAATAATAATATATCGATCTGATAAGCGAGTAGGGTTAAGAAAAGCTTATCCAATAAAAATGTTGATTTGTTGAGTAAGTAACATGGGTGACATGTGGGATATAATTATAAACACTTAACCAAGTTGAAACATATAAGAAGACATGAATAAGAGGGGTTAAGCGGGAAATTCTAGGGGGGACCAAGCATAGGGGGAAAGCTTGTGTAGGGACCCTTTTCCAAACCAGTAACCCATTTAGTATTTTTGTGAGCTCGACCCTAGTCGAGGATGGGACACGCGTACTGGATTTGATTGTAAGAGGTCAAAACGGGTTAGCGGTTGCAACGCAAGTCCAACGGGGTCATGTGCATGCATGGGCCCGGGCTGGTAGGTAAGACGTTGTTGCATCGTGTAGATATAATCCGTGCATTTTAGTGGTATCGGGTTGCCACTTTGGGGAGTGATACACCCCACTGTGGGACCAGCACGGGTATCTATGAGTTAGGGAGCCGATCGAATGGGGAAGGTAGTAGGTACGACTAGCGGAGATAGGAGCAGACGACACCTATGAAGACAGCTAGGAGTATAACTACAATATTATGAATAAAAATTGTAATTAGAATGGGAAGGGTAGGGGGTACGACTAGCGGAGATAGGGGCAGACGGCACCTATGAAGACAACTAGGAATATACGAAACTACCATTGATATTATTCTGTTCGGTGGCCGGGATCAACGTTTAGGGTGGCCAGTAATGGTGCAGTGTAGTTAGCATTGCTGGAGTATAGTAATTATCCTATAGTGATTAGGTGCGCCTTTAACATTATCTTTATTCATCTTGTTTCCTTTGTTTTCTCTGTCATACCCATTTGTTCACAGTCATCTCCTTAATTTCCAGCTTATGCCTTATCCTAGTTACTTAATGATTATATTGTTAAAGTTATTGCACTCGCCAGACTTTGTGTCCGACCCCCTTTGTTTCCACCTCTTTTCTTCCTTCCCCCCTCCAGGTGCTCAGGGTGGGACTAGTTCTAGTGGAGCTTGATTTGGACAACTTTATCTCTTTCTTTGAAAGTTGCTTGGATCGCTGAAGTAAAAGTTCAGCCTATCTTATTTATGGCTATTTTATGTTGGGGTTATGTCTTTCATTTTATGTACTCTGAGTTAGTCAAGGTGGATATTATGTACTTGAATCTAGTCTTTGGTTTTTGATGATGTAATCAAACTTATCTGTTACTGCTGCAATGAATAAATTTTTAAATTTTTAAGTACTATTTTATATCGGTCTTGTTGTTAAGTTTCCGTTCTATACACACTTAAAACGCTCCATAGAAGTTAATGCATTACAAGTGTGAGTGACATTAATAGACATGGGGTGTCACAGAACGTGCGTCTCTTTCTAGTTAGAGGTAGTGTCAGTGAGTTACCAGCCTTGACATTTATATTGTTTTCACCTATGTGGTTGTTGGAATGTGAGGCGCCTCGGATATGGAGTCATTTGGCTCATTTACACCCCATAGGGCGGGGAGATGTACTGTTCAAGGTTTTATTTTTATCCGCTACGTATGGACCGGCCCTGTGGCTCTTGGGTGCTGTTGCGGTTGTAGCCTAAGACACGGACTAGAGCGTCTCGAATTCGGTAAGGACTATCTTTTGCCTTGGTTCATGACGGAAATCCAATTTCCAAATACGACATTGTGCGGTTTTGATTGTATACCTATATATGGCGACATAGTGGTATGGAGCATTAATGCCGTCTATGATTGATACTTATGATTAAAATTGTTTATGAAACATATAAACACTAGTAATAATATCAAATGCTTTTGTTTTATTCATATCAAGCAAATTTTGGCCATTATAAGGTAAAACTCTATCCTCCGGTTGGCGTTGCATCGCGTGATGGGAACTGAGTCTTATAATGGCTTCATTTTTATAAAAAGCATTGCGATGTTTAAACGATTTACTTGTTTTAAGGCACTGGCAATCCAATGGAGTAAACCCATTCACGTTAGCGGCATGGTCATGTGATTGGCCATATTATAAAATATGTTAAGTAGATTTCTCATACCATTCCCATGACTGACTCATAGTTTGTTTCTCTTGCAAACTCGGGTGCCCCTATTTCTACACGGGCAGCCTTGTATTCAGGTTTTAGCAGGCTCTTTCAAGATAGATGGAGCTGAAGATGGATTCTTTCATTTATCTCTTTTTATGCTCTTCAGCTCCTATTGTACATATTATGTTTTGTTTCCGTTGTAGACATTTATGTAAAGCTGAACTGTATTTGTACTAAGTATGATCCTGTGTTCTATGTAACTCTAATGTTTATATTTATCCAGTGTATTCTGCTGTATATTATCTAGTGTATTTATTTATTTCTGTTCTGCTATTATCTGTTTATGTGTCATATTCCAAAGATTACCCTTGCCACCGTGGAATGATGGTTTAGGGTCGTCACAATTCACATTTTAGATGTGAATAAAACATGAATTTAAAAACGTACATTTTATTTACATTTTAGATGTAAATAAAAACATAGAAATTAAAGTGATATTATTATCGTCATTTTTGATGCGATAAAAAGAGTAAAATTGAAGTGATATTTTTATTGCCATATTAGATATGATAAAAAGAATGGATTTTAATAGTTGAAATTGCCAAACGATTTAAATTTATATATATAAATTAAAATTAAAATTAAAACAAAATGCGCACGGTAGTTCGTATTTCATCAATCGTGACTTTAAACGATTATTCCGAAAGATCCGACCGTTGGATTTTCCCAAAACCGAAATCGTTAGGACAGCTTTGGGAAGAGCTTTCCAGTGATATAAATTTCGTCAAAATCTGACGGATAGATTTCAAGATATATGTAAATCAAAATTGGGTAAAAACAGCGCCAGGGCCGCCCATTGACCCGAATCATCGTTCTATTATATTGGGCTATTTTTAATAAATAAAAATAGCGATAAATGGTTATAAATGAATATTAACGATATGAAATGATTTAAATAATAATTATTCGAGAATTGTTTGAAAAGACCGAGTTCAACTCATTTCAAATAATTACACGACGATTAAATAGAAGATGTAGAAAAGGTGATTGAAGACCGGCGATCTTCACATCGAATGGATGACGACTACTGTTGCCTTGGACTGACTTGCTCCTAGGAAGGGTTTGAAGCAGTAGTTGTCCGGACATTTGTGTTGATTGTACGGATAAGCGAGAACCTCTCAGGTGTCTCTAGTTTCGTTCAGACCCGGAACGGACTTGTAAATGGATGCGTGTCTGACGTTTGATTTCATTTCATGCAATTAAATCGATTTTTATTAATGTATGTCTGTTTGGTGGTGGAGAATTTATTCTCTGCTTAACACCTTGGTATATGTTAATAGTTATCGATAGCATGGCGTGAAATGTCAACGTGACACGCCAAGATGCAGATGATCAAGGCTTTTGTTGAAAAGCAGGGCCTTGTGGTTGATTATCAAAGCATAGCCTGTTTAGGCGTAGCTTTGAGTATAGCATGACTTCGCGAGCCTCACACCCTGGTATGAGTAAAAAAGGGGATTAGGACTGCAGGGAGTGCACACGTTTCTTTCTAGCTAGAGTAGTGTCAGCGACTTACTAGCCCTGACATTTTACTTATGTGGATGATGGATTATGAGGTACCTCGGTTTTATAGGTTGTTAGTGGCCATATGGAGGTCCAAAGGGACCGGGAAACGTGTGTTCAGGCATAACTAATCCACTAACATAGGTGTGGACTGGCCATGAAGATCCAAATGTTCGCCAGCGTCCGGGCCCTGAGGCATTTGTTATAGTGTCTCGAATCGGAGAGGACGATCCCTAGCCTCGATTTCATGATGGAAAACCAATTTCCAATATGACATTACGGTCTTGATTGTAAACCTATATGTAGCGACATAGTATACGGTAGCTATGCCATCTAGGATTAATACATTTACCTTGAAGTATTTTAAACTGCTTAGACACTAATAATAATATTAAAATACTATTTTATACGTATTAAGCATATTTGATCATTATAAGGTAAAACTCTATCCTCCGGTTTGCGTTGCATTGTGTGATGGAACTTGAGTCTTATAATGATTTCATTTTTCAAAAGTCATTGCGTTATTTTGTATCAAACTTAATAAATTATGCACTGGCAATCCAATGGAGTAAACCCGTTTCGCGTTAGTGGCGTGGTCCTGTGATTTACCATATTGTTAGTTAGTATAGAATGATTTCTCATACCAGTCCCATGACTGACTCGAAGATTGTTTCACTTTGCAAACTCGGGTGCCCTCTCTTTACACGGGCAGCCAAGTGACAGGTTTTAGAGAGACATTTTCAGGACTGGAGCTTGCTGGAGAAGAAGACGAAGATCTCTCTTTTATCTTTATTTCTGCTTTAGAGACTTTACTCCATCCTTGTATTTTGATGAACGTTATGGAGTTGAGATCTATTTCCTTTTGAGACTTATTTCCTTTCCATTCAGACTTTCTGTTTTGCTAAGTGGATCATGTAACTGTGTACTCTGTTTTTTAGTTTCTATGATGTTATGACATTTATTCTTCCACTATAATAATTATGTGTTATGATATTATCTGAGATCTGTTGTTGTTGTTGTTGTAAATATGTTGTATTCCAAATGATTATCCTTGCTTTCGAACCATGGAAGTTTGGGGTCATCACATACACGACATGAAATTCAATGTCGGACACACATCCATTTACAAGTCCGTTCTGGGTCTGAACGAAACCGGAATCACCAAGGTGCTCGCGTATCCGGATGATCAACAAGTATGTCCGGACAAACTACCACTATTAACCTTTTACTGGGAGCGACCCAATGCCAGGCATCAGTAGTCGTCCATTCGATGTGAAGATCACCGGTCTTCATCAATCATCTTCGATATCTTCGACTTTTAATCGTCGTAGTAATTATTCAGAATGGGTTAATGATTGACATAGAAATGCGTTTATTTTTACGCTCATATCTTATCTTTATTGTAAATAAATAAATATTACTTTGGGTATTTTCGTGTGTTTTCACAGGTTGTTAAATAAATGTCTCCTTCATTCAATTAAAGACCAATTGCATAGGAAATGCTACTTCTTGGAATCAACAAATTTTCAATCATAAAGGAAGCTGTAGCACACTGATAAAGCCTGGAAATTTGGACAGAGTGTTCTGATTTCAGTCACCGTCAAAGTCCTATTTTTTGCTGAAGAAAAGAACATATACATTGCCTCCGTCGTTTTGAAGAATAAAGAGACTAGTGCTATATTATATATATATTTATATGTATATAACATATGCACTAAGATTTGAAGAGCTAGACATTTTCTTCTCAAAGAAATCAATTGAAAATCTTGCATATTTACTTGCCATTGAGGAGAAGACTTGACATATATTTACCAGAATGCAACTCAATCAAACGCCACATGTCAGCAATAATAGAGGGAGAATCTTCATAGAACATCTCAAATCTATATCCATATCTCTTTTATTTGTAAATAGAATATCTCAAGAGATATTTCTTGGCCCAAAAATCACATAGGATGGAGGCTACATCCCCTATAAATACCCATTGTATTCATTGTAAAGGGGAGTCCCTTCTTTTGTAATTCTTCTTCCATTAACAACGTTCTTCTCTTTATTTTTCTGCAATTTTCTAATTTCTTAGCAATTAGTGTTGTCTACACGATTAGATTCGGTAGAGCATTAATTGTATTTTTCACTTATTTTCATTAGCGATTGACCGTCTGATTAGATTCAGCGGTAATCCTAATTTTTATTTTCTGTTCGTTTAATTCTGTTCTGCAATTTTATTTCCATTGTTCTATTTTATCTTTAATCGTTGAATTTATTACAGATCCGATTAGATTCGAATCTGAAGTGAATTTAATTGCATCTTTTATTTGCAGTTTCAATTTTTCTTTTGTTTTGCAAAATAAACATCCAAGATTCGTCTAACTCGCCCAAGAGATTAGATAAATAATTTAATTTTAATTTACCTCCCTGTGTTCGACCTGTATGCTACACACATGTATGCTTGCAGAATTTAATTTAAATGTCACGCTTTTCCGATTCATAGATTAGCGACGATAAAGTTTTTGGTGCCGTTGCCGAGGAGGTAACGATTGAATTTTATTCTTTATTTAATTTCTGATTCGTGTTAGTTTTTTGTTTTCTCTTTTGTTTTCTTGTATATATATATATATATAAATCTTGATTAGTAAAGTGGTGTATCAATTACATTGGTACTCTCATGAACTGAGCAAGAGAAAAAATACTTGTCAAGTTTTCTTGATTTTATTTCTTTAATTTTCATTTATTTCTTTCCTCTTTTCGGTCTCCTTTCCAATCTTTACATTTCTTCTTTCCCATATATTTTTTTAAAAAAAAAAATCTCTTTTAAAATCTTTCGCCTTTCTGCCTTGTAATTAATTTTTTCTGTATAATTGGATGTCATTTAATTTCTTTCCTTTTTGTCTCTTGTATATATAGAAGAAGAAAAAATCTTGATTGGTTAGATTTGGTATGATACCATAATTTACCAAATAAAAAAAATACTGCCAATTTCCTAGATTTCGTTTCCCCTTCCTCCATTTATTTCTTTCTTTGTACAATTTTCCGTTCTACAATCCTTTTCTTCTTTTCCAAGTTTCAATTAAAAAAAAACAAAAAAAAAA
Organism: Allium sativum; assembly: GCA_030737875.1. Lineage (NCBI taxonomy): Eukaryota > Viridiplantae > Streptophyta > Magnoliopsida > Asparagales > Amaryllidaceae > Allium > Allium sativum. Next base: position 61,155,622 of record CM060924.1, read on the forward strand.
CAAAACTTTCCTAATTTTTCTGTTCTTTCTCTTTTTCTGGCTTGCCCTCATCATAACATCATCACGCCAATCCCCTTACCATCTCCATAACGTACACCTACATCGCAACCTTCTACCCAGTTTCATCTCCACGGTCAACCTTGCCGCGTTCACAACTCACACCATATTCAAACCACAAACCCTCCTCATCTTCACCACAATCATCCACAACTACAGACCTCTCAACCATACAGAGCCTTACCGCCACCTAACCAATTCTTCACCACTTTAGTAAACCGTAGACTTCCAATTCACCAAACTCACAACAGCAACCCATTTACTTCATCATCGTCAACCATCCTCCACCCCAAATCCAACGCAAATACCTCCAGTTTCAGATAACCTTCCCCCTCTGCAAACTACATCGCATCATACTTCTACACCCAAAAAAAAAATACAAAAAAAAACCCATTGCCTTCTGCGAAATCCCCATCCGCCGATACCAACAGACCAGTTTCATCCTGCGGTATCCCCTTCAAACCGATCACAACTCACACTGAAACCAACGGAGACCACTGCTCCAACTTTGAACTTGAAAACGCAATAAACCCCAAAAGACTCCATGCAACTTCAACAGAAAGCTTCAACAACCAGACCTACCTCATTCGAAAACCTCACTGACCTAAGCCCCACTACGAAAATCCCTAAAATCGATTTCACCAATATACATATTCGAACCAAATTCTGCTTCGCCATCCAAGTCAGAACGAGAATCCAAAGCCAACCCTAATTGATTCGAGTCAGGATCCAACCCAAAAAAAAAAAGAACCTTGGATTTGAGAGAAATCGGATTTGCGAATTTTATTGCCCGTGTTTTGATAAAAAGCGCGTTTTTTTTACTGCGAGTGATTTAGGGTTGAATAAAATATGTACTTCAGTGTGCAAGTTTTCCTTTTTGTCAGGGGCGTGCGTTGTTCTAAATAGTGTAGCAAGTTGCTTCTTCAATTATTTGTTAATTTTAATTTACTTGGTTTTCCATATTTTTTTTAGTTCAGCTTCCTAGTTTTCTTCTACAACATTTTATTCTAGCTCAATCAGTTCCCTTTTATTTTATCTTTATTCTCAGTCAATTTTCTTTTATGTTTCTTTCTTTTAATTTCTACTCAGTGTGTTATTCTTTTCGTCTGTATTTATTCTTTTCTTTCCTTAAAAAAGAGACAGAAAAATGGAGAGAAATTCAAAAATTTGGAGACCGTGGTGAAGCAAAAATAAAGAATCGACGAACGAATTTCAAATAGAACAACTCAAGCTATTAAAATTTCTAGACAGACCGCCATACCCCGCTGTAAAATTCTCTTAACTCTACAGGTTCTGCAGCTGCTTTGAAAAATATAGAAATTGCTTGTAAAAATCTTCTATAGGTGCAGCGACTTGCTTGTACAATATTTTAATTTTCTATTATTATTCTGTGGCTGTTCTGTGACTGAAATTTCTGTATCTGCCTGTGAGGATGAATTTCCATAACTAAAATCATCACTCTCGTCGTTTTTCAAATCTGAAAATTGATTTGCAAAATAATATAATTGAAAAGTGGTATTTTATGAAGTTGATTGTCTCGTATAATTGGATCGCGGATATATATTAGTTCAATTTATTGAACTATTAGCAAAAGAGGTTGCATACTACCCGTAAAACATTGGTCGTATCCCTTAGTATTCATACTATACGTGAACGGCCATAAGACCCTCTTCCCCCTTCCAATTGAGTTAGTTAATTAACAGAGCACAACTTAGTATTTTATACTATTTTGAACTGAGAATAATTTCTGTTTTGTCGTGATTTCTTTAAAATGTCTGATTCAAAAAAATCTTTGAGAGAAATGTGGGATAATAGTCGGAGTAGACGTCCTCTTGAAGAGTATGAGTATGAAATACAACTCATGAGGCAGAATTTTCCAAAATTTCGTGAGCTCGATGCTAATTTTCAAAATTTTCCAATTGACCAACATTTTCAAAACCATGGATATAATCAAAATTGCGATTTCAATTCAAATTTCAATAGTTTCGATTATGGGTCAGATCCAGATTAAAATAGCTTTGAATCCCAATACAGCCCTGATCCACATCAATATGGGGTTGTAAACCAAAATTTTCAAAATTATAGCCCATATCAACATCTTGAAACTAACCAAAATTGCAATTTTTCCTCGAATTTTAACTATTTTGGTTATGAACATAATTTTTATAATCAAAATGATTTCCAATATCCTTGTCCTTTTTCTGAAGATTCAAACAACTATAACTTTGGAAATAATTTTGATTGTGAAGTTGATGCAGACTATAATTTTGATAATCAAGAAACCCAAAGCGAGAGCTCTCAAATCAACGACTCTAAAGAATGTAATTTTGATGAGAGGGCGGAAAGGCTAAATAAAAAGATGGATGAACTTCTTTGTTTAATGGCGTCTTATAAAGAACAACAAGAGCAACAAAATCAAATTCAAATATGCGATGAATCAGAAAAAATTCCAATTTCTACTGACATTGAAAATTTTCAAATAACGACTTTGGAAATTGAGAATAACGATTTAAACGAAGTTGTTCAAAATTCAACAAGTGATTTGGATTTCAACTCTTTTCGGGAAAAAGATTTAAGCTTGGATTTTGATCTTTCTTGTTCAGACTGCGAGAAACTTGAAATCTTTGAAATTGAACCAAATGAAAATGATAAATTTTTCAAAAACTCAGAAGTGGAAATGGATTTTAATGAACATGAATTTTTTGGGTTGTACGAGAATGAGTTGCCAAATGAGGAAGAAGTAGATTCAAGTCACGAGTTTGAAAATTTTGATTTTGAGGTTTCAAACAAGCCTGATATTGTCAGTGTCGAAAATATGTCTTCCAGTAATGAAACTAAGAAATGTGATCGCATAGTCTTGAACAACACTCAGATTTCAAATTTTACTGATTTTATATACGATCACAAATTTTTGAAAAATTACACTGATAAATTTGTTGAACACATGAACTATTTTTGGAATGTTATCTTTGTTGAAAAACTTCATGTTAGGACGACCCTGAACATTCATTTACTGGACTATAAATCGAGGTATAAAGATGAGATGGTTTTCAAAAACTCTTGCTTGTTAGAAAACATGTCTAGACACAGTGGGAATGGGACTCATAGGGCTAGAACCAAGTGTGGGGGAAAAAGATAGTGGTGTTCTTTGCATCGCAAGCACCGCAAACACATATACCATTGTACATATGATTTTCATTCGCATATAGTGGCTAAACTCCATTTCATTCTTCAAATAATTTTGCATCTCATTCACCTTTGGGTACGATCTTTCAAATTTAGGAAACGTTCACAGTGTGGACACTGTTTAGTTCTAGTGTGGGGGGGGGGGGAGAGTCTGCATTTCACTCATTTTCGTTTTTTCTTTATTTTTCCTCCTTTTCATTTTTCATGCATTTAGATAGGACCATCATGCATTCTAGATTGTACGAGCATACCATAATTTTTTTTTTGAAACACGTCTCATTTTAGAGTGATACTACGAAATAAGTTTACAACTTTTAGTCAGTTGATAATATTTTTTTCTCTCAGCTTAGATCGAATAAGAAATATAATGAAAAGTTTAATTTTGAGGGATAATAGTGTAACCGGTACATAGGGAGATTCTTAGGTGATGGCCATGAAATCTATTCTACATTGTAGACTTTGTTTAAATAAGTGGAGAACTTAAAATACTTATATTGGCTTTTCGAATCTTTAAAACTAAGTTGTGTTAAGTTGAATTCGCATAACTCTCTTTTGTGCTTATATTTCCAATAATAATAATAGTAATCCAAGGGTATCCAACATTGCTTGTATATCAAGCGTTGGTGTGCAAACCCGCCAAGCTCTATCCGACATGTTGTTGACAAAGTCAGCGTTGGAATATCTTGGTCTCATTTTATGAGATTGGACACCTAAGGATTACAGACACGTTGTTGACAAAGTCAAAGTCGGCCTGCACAATCCGCTAAGCTCTTTACCCACTCTCCGTCAGTCCGCGAGGCAGTGCATGGGTGGTAAACCTTGGTCTTCTAAGTTAGGTGTATGTACTTAATCATAAATTTTAAAATTGTGTAGAATAAAGAATAAGCGATGATGCCCAAACACTTCTTGACCTTATTGATTTGACTAGCCATACATGAGAAAATTAGAATACCACTTTACAAACTGTGCCAAGCAAACTAAGAATCTATTTCATGGCCGCACTATGTCATCGACCGATCCAACTGGCCAAACTGGAATTTAACATTTGAAAACTTGATTTATATTGAAAATTTGTGAAAAGTTGAGGTAAATAAAATCAACTGATTAAAATTTGTTAACTTAATTTGTTGTATCACTTTCCTGAAATAAGTCGTGTTTTCATTTTTTGTTTTTATTTGCATATGTCCATTAGTTTCATTAGATCATATCATACTGCATTTGGATTTTGTGGGTAGTATCCGCTGAAAACCCTCACGAGACACCACTCGTCCTACTAGGGACACCTAGAGGTTTAACGGCTTGTTGCATACGGTCAATGCAATCGTGTCTCCTACGAAAGTGTGACCTATCTAGTTTAGTTTTTCATTTCTTGTTTTACTCGAGGACGATTAAAAAATAAGTGTGGGGGTAATTGATTGACATAGAAATGTGTTTATTTTTACGCTCATATCTTATCTTTATTGTAAATAAATAAATATTACTTTGGGTATTTTCGTGTGTTTTCACAGGTTGTTAAATAAATGTCTCCTTCATTCAATTAAAGACCAATTGCATAGGAAATGCTACTTCTTGGAATCAACAATTTTCAATCATAAAGGAAGCTGTAGCACACTGATAAAGCCTGGAAATTTGGACAGAGTGTTCTGAGTTCAGTCGCCGTCAAAGCCCTATTTTTTGCTGAAGAAAAGAACATATACATTGCCTCCGTCGCTTTGAAGAATAAAGAGACTAGTGCTATATTATATATATATATATATATATATATATATATATATATGTATATGTATATAACATATGCACTAAGATTTGAAGAGCTAGACATTTTCTTCTCAAAGAAATCAATTGAAAATCTTGCATATTTACTTGCCATTGAGGAGAAGACTTGACATATATTTACCAGAATGCAACTCAATCAAATGCCAAATGTCAGCAATCAAGGAGGGAGAATCTTCATCGAACATCTCAAATCTATATCCATATCTCTTTTATTTGTAAATAGAATATCTCAAGAGATATTTCTTGGCCCAAAAATCACATAGGATGGAGGCTACATCCCCTATAAATACCCATTGTATTCATTGTAAAGGGGAGTCCCTTCTTTTGTAATTCTTCTGCCATTAACAACGTTCTTCTCTTTATTTTTCTGCAATTTTCTAATTTCTTAGCGATTAGTGTTGTCTACGTGATTAGATTCGGTAGTGCATTAATTGTATTTTTCACTTATTTTCATTAGCGATTGACCGTCTGATTAGATTCAGCGGTAATCCTAAATTTTATTTTCTGTTCGTTTAATTCTGTTCTGCAATTTTATTTCCATTGTTCTATTTTATCTTTAATTGTTCAATTTATTACAGATCCGATTAGATTCGAATCTGAAGTGAATTTAATTGCATCTTTTATTTGTAGTTTCAAATTTTCTTTTGTTTTGCAAAATCAACCTCCGAGCTTCGTCTAACTCGCCCAAGAGATTAGATAAATAATTTAATTTTAATTTACCTCCCTGTGTTCGACCTGTATGTTACACACCTGTATGCTTGCAGAATTTAATTTAAATGTCGAGCTTTTCTAATTCATAGATTTGCGACGATCAGTTAAACCCGGTCCTTCCAAATAACTCGCGTATTTTTATAATTTATAAATCAAGTGTTGTGAAGACACATCCAACGCCTTATTCCAATTCAGAATATTCTTTAAATAAAATACTCATATAATTAATTCATCCAAGATAAATTCTTTTAAATTTATTCTTAAATCTTACTTTCAAAGCTTTATTAAAATTCCAATTCAGTTTTAATATCCAAAATCATTACTTTACGATTATTCCAATTTAAGCAATAAATCTTATCTTGAATTGGGTTAGGAATCAATGTCATTTAAAACATTGTTCACGATAAACCCAAAATCATGTTAATTGGGTTAAAGAACAAATGTCGTTTAAAAATACAATTCACGGTAAACCCAATTCACATATCAATTTATTTCAATACTAAATATAATTTGAAACTCTTATAATCTTAGTTAAAAGATTTTATTCTTTCATACGGGTTTTTAGAACAGTGTTATTTAAGACACCATCCATGACAACCCAAAATCCAATTCTTTTATTTTAATATCTTTTAAAAATATTCTTTATTTAAAAGAAATTCCTTGCTTAAAATATCCTTTATATAAAAGGTATTCTGAATCGGAAAGCGACTCAATCATTTACCATATAACTTCGGTTATATGGATTTCATCCATCGTATGTACATGACGACAATTGATACATAATCATCAAACCATCCATTCAACATCCAGAGTGAAGTTCACCACGGTGTGAGCATTAAAATGAGATGATAACACTCATCGTAGCCTGTCAATCTATCGATTGACATACAAATAATCATTGGGACTAGTGTATATCAATTATCATCCCAATACCCATGTTGGGTTTTCAACCAACAACAGTACATATAAATAAATAATTGGTTAATGAATTTAACCAATTTTAATACTACCGACATGTTGATGCTGATGAACAAATCATGATATTTTATTCCTAATGTCGAAATAAAATATATTTGACTCGCATAATTACTTTATATATTTCTAATATCTAATATAATTTAATTTACTTATATGACATTATTGTGGGTGACAAATAAAAGATAATTTTCATTATACTTTATTTGCATGTAATTACTCTTAATTTTAACACATAAAAGAAATAATCTCATTTGTATATGTTTTTCAATGCATAACCTAGCACCTAAAAATGTTTATTTTAAGTTGCATACAAATTCTAGTGTATGCCTTAATATATAGAAATGTCACTTTAACTCACCTATACATTCTAATTTATGGTTTGACCAGGAATATAATTCTTATATTTGAATGTAACCTCCAATGTAAGTTTGCACAATAAAAGATGACTTTTACATGTGTATATAAATTCTATTGTATGCTATGCAAATAAAAATGATTGTTATATTTGCATGTAAAATTCTACCGTATGCTATGCAAATAAAAATGATTATTATATTTGCATGTAAATTCTATCTCAACAAAATGTATAAGAAATTTCATTTTGCTAACAATTCTGTTTTATCAAAATGGATATTTCTATGGTAACACAAACCTATTTCACAAAATACTATTTGTGTTTAACTCTTTCATTTAACAAAAATGTAACTTTTGTCTTAATTCAAATCTAATTAGTAAAAGGAACTTTTTTTGTTTTCAACCACCATATTTAACAAAATGTAACTTTTGTTTCAACTATTATATTTTTGACAAAAGTAAATATTTTTGACAGAAATAAATATTTTGGTTTGTAACGACACGGATTTCGCTCGGACCTAATCGACCAAGACCGTTCGAATCCTGCATACGCTAACTCTGGGTATACAACACATCAGAACAAATAACATAAGATTTTATAAACATCATAATAATGTTACATCAGAGTATAGAATATCAGAGTATATCGAAATATAATCAATACAGCGGAAGATGATTTTACAATAAATGTAATACAATGCACAGCAGAAATAAATAAATAACACAACGGAAGACTGTAAATGCCTGGACACAGCTTTAAGCTTCAATCCAGAATCGTACTCAAAATAAGTATCGGCAAAACAAATTACTTGACTGCCCGTGTGGAAAATAGGAGCACCCAAATTTGCAAGGGAAAAGCAAACTACAGGTCAGTCATGGGACTGGTGTGAGAAACTCTACAGTTAAAATTAACTTATTTAATCATATGACAAATCACAGGACCACGCCGCTAACGCGGAACAGGTTTACCTCCATGAACGCAAGTGTATAATGTAATGGCGCATTTTGTTAGCTGTCGAATAATTAATTTATTTAATTATTAAATATCGATTGGGCGATATCGATGACTTGAATTAAATAATATTGAATATTTAATTAAAATAAATAATATAATAATATATTATAATGTCGAAATAATCGGAAATCACCGAATTCACAATACTGTGTGAATTGGATCAGCTAAAATATTTAATTCAGTTTAGAATTGAATTTGAATAACGAATCGATTTAATAATCGACGTTAAAACGTATTAATTATATTATAATTAAAATAGAGCGCGTAACGACGCGACAGTTCGTTATTTGGCGATTTAGACTTCAAGTGGATGTACAGGGTTCGTTTTAAATCGGATTGCTGTGAAACAAGAAACGTGTGGAGCTGGTGGAGTATATCTTTCTAGTGGAAGAGAGAGATCGGGATTTCGTCGTGTGGATTTTGAGTTACGTCCAAATCAAAATATCAGAAATGCAGCGCCCTGACCATAACGATTTAATTATATTTTAAATAGGGATTTAAATAGGAATCGAGCGTCGATATAACTCTGACAAGGTAATATCGAGTTGTAAATATATACAGGAATAGTCTAGAGCTGTACGACATTACACTGTGAATACAGACGATAATAATTAATTTTAAATATTTAATTTAATTATATTTAAATATATTTATATGTTTAAATAGGCTATTTAGAGCGTTAAAAATAGCCACTTTTGCATACGAAGTCGGAATTCGACGAAATCAGTTTTGTTGGATCCGCAATGTCAAATAGTTGTTAGATTCCAAGTTTCGTGATTTTTAGAGTCACTGTGTGACCGTAGGGATTTTTAGAGTGGAAAATAGACAGTATTTCGACAGTTAAAAATACGCTGTGTGAGCATACGGAGTCAGAATTCGACGAAACCAGTTTCGTTGGGACCGTAATGTCGAGTTCTAACTACATGTCCAGTTTGGTGATTTTTAGGTATCGTATATAGTCACTCAGATTTTTAGAAGTCAGATACAAGAAGAGATTGGCGAAAATAAAATATAAAATAAATTCAAAAATATCTCCCCTCATTTTCTATGGTCACAAACAAGCCACACATCATCAGTTTACAACCACAAGTGCTACCAACCCAACGCAGTATATATTATCAGCATACAGAAAGAAAATCCTCATACAAGAAAACAAAAGAAATTCAAAATAAATACAATCAAATTCCTAAAATACCAAAACTCATATCACTTCACTCCTCAGAGCTGCCTCTTCGATTCTGTGTTACTCTTGTGGGTTGCGATTCAGTTTCGGGGTGGTTGGGTTTGTCGACAGTGAACTAGGGATGTACCTAGTGTGAGATTTAGGTTGTAATTCGAGAGATGAACGATGGATTCGAGTTCATGGATGAGAGGCGCATCGGGTGTGGTCGGAAAGGGGATGCTCGGTGGTACTTAGGGCGGCGCGACGCTGTTGAGCCCACCTGGAACGGGGAAGTCGAGTTCGACGAGAGGGTGTGGGGTAGGTGCGGATGTTGATGAGGAACTCGATGGTGGAGGCGGCGATGTTGGCGGTGGTCAGAATGACGAGAGGAGGTCGGTCAAAAGGGAGGTCAACATGGAGTTTTGTGGATCGAATACTGGAGTGGGTTTTCTGAAATGGGGAGAAAAGGAGGATGGGTCGGGTCTGGTATTATAGGGGAGTGGGCCGACAATTTTGACTAGGGTAAAGGCCCGTTTACTTCTTAAGTCCATGTTTAATTTACTTAAATATCGTATTAAATTGTAATCTTCATATCTCCTCCATACGATATCAGATTGACGAACCGTAAGTTGCGTTGGGATCGTATGGACGAGCACTCCAAATGGAACTGACCGCGAGTCAATTGGAGTCCATCACAATATATAGCAAAATAAATTGTCTGAATCAAGCGATGGTTATCGTCATTGACGATGATCGTCCAACTGTGAGTAAAACTCACCAACTCTAAATAGTTCTATTTTTACAGTGTATTCTTAGAACTGTTAACTACTGTCTGTTTGACTGTGTGTTGACTGTTTGATTGAACTGCTAGTCAGTTAGTGGAATATATATATATAAATATAAACCGATAAATATTTATATGCTGATTCTGCTTATCAGAATATTATACCAGTGTTGTCTAACATCTGTGGTGCAAGGAAACAGGTTGGAGGAATCCAACTGGATTCCTCAACAGTTATTTTTACTGTAATTTATGTATTGTGATATATAAATGTGATATATATAATCTATTGTGATTATGTGTGGTTGGACGATATTCATTGTTGTTAGATGATGTGTTAAAAACCATAAGAAATACCAGGAAATAGAAAATAGATTTTCAAACTATGATTTGAAAATAATTTATTTATATAAAATCGATGGATTTTATATTATAAAGAAAAGGGGATTTTGAGTATAAAGGAAAATATTGGTTAATCAAGTATAAAGGAGAAATATTTGTTAATCGAGTATAAAGGATTAAACAAAGTAATTGGTTAGGTTGACCAAAGCAAGTTAGTCGAGTTAAACAAAGTAATTGGTTAGGTTAACCAAAGCGAGTTAGTCGAGTTAATCAAAGTAATTGGTTAAGTTAACCAAAGTAAATTAGTTAAGTTAAACTAAGCGGTAAATCAAAGTGAATTTGTTAAGTTAAACTAAATGATTAATCGATGTGAATTAGTTAAGTTAAACTAAAGGATTAATCGATGTGAATTAGTTAAGTTAAACTAAGTGGTTAATCGAAGTGAATTAGTTAAGTTAACTAAGTGGTTAATCGAAGTAAATTAGTTGAGTTAAACTAAGTGAATCGGCTAGAGTTAATCAACGTGAATTAGCTAAGTTAAACTAAGTGGATTAGTTCAGTTAATCGAGACGAGTTAACCAGTTAGGTTAAACCAGTTAGAGTTAACCAGTTAGAGTTGACCAGTTAGAGTTGACCAGTTAGAATTGACCAGTTAGGGTTGATCAGTTAGAGGTGACCAGTTAGAGTTAACCAGTTAGAGTTGACCAGTTAGAGTTGACCAGTTAGAGTTGACCAGTTAGAGTTGACCAGTATGAGTTGATCAGTTAGAGTTGACTAGTTATGGTTGATCAGTTAGAGGTGACCAGTTAGAGTTAACCAGTTAGAGTTGACCAGTTAGAGTTGACCAGTTAAAGTTGACCAGTTAGAGTTATCCAAGTGGAGTTAATCGAGTAGCTTTGTCGAATATCACTTATTCGAAGAAGAGTTATCGAATATAGTCTATTCGAGTGGAGAAATCAAATGTTATTCATTTGAGAAGAGTTATCGAATATAGTTTATTCGAGTGGAAAAATCAAATGTTATTCATTTGAGAAGAGTTATCGAATATTATTTATAAGATGAGGAGTTATCGAATATTGGTTATTCGGAGTTAGTTAATCCAAAGGAGTTATTCGAAGTTAGTTAATCCGAAGGAGTTAGTCGAAGAGTTAATCCAAAGGAGTTATTCGAAGTTAGTTAATCCAAAGGAGTTATTCGAAGTTAGTTAATCCAAAAGAGTTATTCGAAGTTAGTTAATCCAAAGGAGTTATTCGAAGTTAGTTAATCCAAAGGAGTTATTCGAAGTTAGTTAATCCAAAGGAGTTATTCGAAGTTAGTTAATCCAAAGGAGTTATTCGAAGTTAGTTAATCGAGGAGTTAATCCGAAGGAGTTAGTCGAAGAGTTAATCCAAAGGAGTTATTCGAAGTTAGTTAATCCGAAGGAGTTAATCGAAGAGTTAATCCGAAGGAGTTAGTCGAAGAGTTAATCCAAAGGAGTCATTCGAAGTTAGTTAATCCGAAGGAGTTAATCGAAGAGTTAATCCGAAGGAGTTAGTCGAAGAGTTAATCCAAAAGAGTTATTCGAAGTTTGTTAATCCGAAGGAGTTAATCGAAGAGTTAATCCGAAGGAGTTAGTCGAAGAGTTAATCCAAAGGAGTTATTCGAAGTTGAGTTAATCGAATAAGTTATTCGATAAGAGTAAATCCATTTAAGTTAAATCGGATGTTAGTTATTCGACAAGAATTGACACATTTAAGAAAATCGAATATTTGTTATTCGATAAGAGTTAATGAAATAGAGCCAACCAAGAAGAGTTATTCGAATATTTGTTATTCGATAGGAGTTAATCGAAATAGAGTTTATCGAATATAAGTTATTAAAAAGGGAGAGTTAATCGAATAGAGATTACTCGAAAGAGAGTTATACGTCGAATTCGATTATAGCGAATTCGGGAAAGTACTATTTACTTTCCAGGGTTTAAATCAAGATTTAGTTATTGATTTAGAAATTAGGTATCTGTTAAATTATTCGAGTTAGGAGACAAAGTTATAATTTAGGTTAGATATTGCAGAAGTAGGAATTATAACGTTATAGTTATAATCAAACGTTTTCATATAAGAAGTAGATTCGTAACATGAATCCGAGAATTTGCGTAAACAGATGATTGGAAAAAGTGAGTGACGAGCTTCATCTATTTCACAGTAAAGGACATTGTTCAATTAAGGTTTGAGAGGTAATTATACCCCAACTTGATTGACTTCAGAATTGACAAAGGAATAGTTGTGGTTCGATAGAAAAGGTTGATTTGAAATATAGTTAAGTAATAAGCAATTAATGGATTAAGCGTAACGATGTTTTATACAACGTTCATTGGAAATCCGTAAATGAGTTTTGGAAACGTTTTCCAAATATAGTCAGATATGTTTTCTAAACATAGAAAATGAAATGTTTTCATGATAAGAATTTAAGAAATAGAGTTAAGCAAATTCAGAAACTAACTGGAGAGGGTAAGTTGAACGGTTTTCTAAGTGACGATCTGATGTTGGTTTCGACCTTCCGGATTGATACTTAGAGAATTGTTCTCATACTACTTACAGTTAGGGACTGATAGTTGCGAAATAATAGTGATGTGAAAATAAGCTATGGAAATGTTTTCCAATGATTAATAACATATATTTTCTAAATATATGAAATAAGGAAATATGAACATATGATGATTGATCGATCGAATTTCCATTTGGAAATAAGATTGTTGTTTGTACACCGACATGTTTTCATTTGATAGTTGAATCACAGACTATCAAAGTTTTTACCATTTTAACGTTGTTAATATGGAGAGACCGGTTAAATTATTGTCCAAAGAACCACTCTGTATTGGCATAAGCGTTGCGAGCAATATCTGCCAAAGATAAATTGAAGACGGAGTAAAGTGCAAGGGCTGTCGTATAAGTCTTAGATAACAGTGACTAAGATGGATATACTGAATAGTGCCTTCGGTTTGTCCAGTCCCAGGACAACGTATATGGAAGAAGGTCTGACAGAGTATATCCAATGGATCGCGTAAGTTGATCTGTTCAAACGTATTCACGTTTGGTGGCGGAGGAATTCGTTTCTCTTAGCTATATACCCGTGTTATTTTTGGATAAGTCAATTTGTGATTTGGCGGGTATGACGATGTGGCATTCAAAGTGAATGGTGATCAGATGTTCTGAAGATAGACGTAGCTTCTAGCCTCACACCGGGAAGTAACAAAAGTTGGGCTAGGAAGCATGGCTAGTTGGGTCATCCCCAAGCAGGGTGTATTGTCACCGATCTAGAGAATATTCATATTTATACTTCTTTTTGATTCTGTATCTTCGGATGACGGTTTGATGGCCTACAACCGTGGTGGCAATATATTCGCGACACTCAAGCTAAATCAGTGAGCGGCCATGTGTGGCCGGGTTGCAAGACGTTCTTGTTGAACCCTGAGTGTATCACCTCTAGAGTACACTATTCAGAAGGTGCTCCCATACCTTGTCTGTTGGAATCCATTCTCCGATAAGCGCCCTGCGGTTTATGATTTTTACTATGTATGTAGAACGTGAGATGCAAGTGTTTCTGCTAGATTGATACCTATTTGTACTTAGACATTATTATAATATCACCATGATATTGCTTGTCAAAGTTGTTTAGATACTCATAAGGAAAAACCCGTTCCGTATTCACGGCGTGGTCCTATGAGATATCATATACCTGTTCAATTGTTTTAAACTGTTTTACTCACACCAGTCCTTGTTGCTTTTGCGCTTGGTACGCATGATAGGGGGTTCTCGCTTCGCGGTTTGGTGGCGAGCGGGAGACTCTTACCTCTACATGTCCCGAAAATGTGGGTTGGTCGAGTCGAGAGGCTGGCCGTAAAACAAGGTGCTGGGGTACCTCTGTAAGCCACGGTGGGATGATAGCCCACTGCTTCAGCCGTTACAGTTGGTATCAGAGCGAGGTTAAGAATTACTTGGCTCTGTGGCGTGACTCGGTAGAGATAGGGTTAGTAATACCCTAGACTGAGATTGAGTGTATATATACGAGTGCGTATTTGTATTTGATATAAAAATGGTTTTATATTGTGGAGATTCATTGGCTGAGTTGTTTATGAGTTCTGGTCGATCAGTTTGATCCACTGTATCGGTAGGAGTAAATAAACACTCAAATACGATGGGTCGTCACGATATGTTTTGAAAGAGGGTAAGTGAATTTAGCTTTACCCAAAGTATATTTTGATATAGAGATATATTTATATATATCAAAATTTTAATATATTAGATATATTGGTTGTAATTATGATCGAGTAAGATTATATAGTGAAAGGGTTATATATAACCAATAAAATTCCTATAAGTAAAATACGTGGAATCAGTTGAATTAAAATCTGAAATTAAATCAGAATTGGAATTAAAATAAGGAAATTTTAAGTTTCTGGGAGATTTTGAAAATGTTTTTCAATTAGAAATAAATATAGTATCTAACTCACCTGGATGACTGGAAAATAATTCCGAGGATGGATCGATACATCGTCGGTGTAATTTTCGAGTTTCTAAGTGGCGGATTACTACCAATGGTTTTGTTTTCAAATGGTGTTGAGGAAAACAAGTTGTTTAGAAATTCAAAAGTTTTGAATTGGTGTTAGGATTTGAAATTGATTTGAAATAAATCCCAGGAATTTAAATCTTGAAATTTAAAATTTAACTTGTTAAGTTGAATGAATCAAGATGGTAAAAACAAATAGTAAATTAAAATTTAACTTGAACCAAGTTAAATAAATCGGGATTCGGTTAAAGAATAATCTGGATTGGAATTAAGTTGATGGGTTAAGAGTTTGAAATCTGATATTGGAGTTTGAATAGAACTTGACTTGGATAGAACCAAGTGTTTGAGTTGAAGGTTGGATTGAGATGACATTGGTATATGTTGGGTTGATAACAGGTGGAAGTGATAAGAGTTGATATGCCCGACAAAAAGGTACAAGTTTATATTTTGTATAAGCATGAGATTTATGAACCGAATTGGCAAGTCGTTGGCTGTTTGATTTTCTTTTGGGTTGGAGATGGCCTAGAGAGGCGAGTTGTGGTTTTACCGATAGGGCTGTATAAAGGAGGTTATGGTAAAATTTTCCGAAAATTTAAAGTGTTTGAAAATTTTCAGAATTTTTGAAAATTTTAATTAGTCGGAAGAATAAATATTTCAGTCGATATTAAGTGGTTCGGTTGAAATCAGAAATAAGGGGTAAACCAATCTTAGGAGTTCCAATATATAGGGTCAACCTCTAACTTAGCAATTTCGAGGACGAAATTATTTTAAGGGGGGAAGTCTGTAATGGCACGTTTTGTTAGCTGTCGAATTATTTAATTGTTAAATATCGATTGGGCGATATCGATGACTTGAATTAAATAATATTGAATATTTAATTAAAATAAATAATATAATAATATATTATAATGTCGAAATAATCGGAAATCACCGAATTCACAATACTGTGTGAATTGGATCAGCTAAAATATTTAATTCAGTTTAGAATTGAATTTGAATAACGAATCGATTTAATAATCAACGTTAAAACGTATTAATTATATTATAATTAAAATAGAGCGCGTAACGACGCGATAGTTCGTTATTTGGCGATTTAGACTTCAAGTGGATGTACAGGGTTCGTTTTAAATCGGATTGTTGTGAAACAAGAAACGTGTGGAGCTGGTGGAGTATATCTTTCTAGTGGAAGAGAGAGATCGGGATTTCGTCGTGTGGATTTTGAGTTACGTTCAAATCAAAATGTCAGAAATGCAGCGCCCTGACCATAACGATTTAATTATATTTTAAATAGGGATTTAAATAGGAATCGAGCGTCGATATAACTCTGACAAGGTAATATCGAGTTGTAAATATATACAGGAATAGTCTAGAGCTGTACGACATTACACTGTGAATACAGACGATAATAATTAATTTTAAATATTTAATTTAAATATATTTAAATATATTTATATATTTAAATAGGCTATTTAGAGCGTTAAAAATAGCCACTTTTGCATACGAAGTCGGAATTCGACGAAATCAGTTTTGTTGGATCCGCAATGTCAAATAGTTGTTAGATTCCAAGTTTCGTGATTTTTAGAGTCACTGTGTGACCGTAGGTATTTTTAGAGTGGAAAATAGACAGTATTTCGACAGTTAAAAATACGCTGTGTGAGCATACGGAGTCAGAATTCGACGAAACCAGTTTCGTTGGGACCATAATGTCGAGTTCTAACTACATGTCCAGTTTGGTGATTTTTAGGTATCGTATATAGTCGCTCGGATTTTTAGAAGTCAGATACAAGAAGAGATTGGCGAAAATAAAATATAAAATAAATTCAAAAATATCTCCCCTCATTTTCTATGGTCACAAACAAGCCACACATCATCAGTTTACAACCACAAGTGCTACCAACCCAACGCAGTATATATTATCAGCATGCAGAAAGAAAATCCTCATACAAGAAAACAAAAGAAATTCAAAATAAATACAATCAAATTCCTAAAATACCAAAACTCATATCACTTCACTCCTCAGAGCTGCCTCTTCGATTCTGTGTTACTCTTGTGGGTTGCGATTCAGTTTCGGGGTGGTTGGGTTTGTCGACAGTGAACTAGGGATATACCTAGTGTGAGATTTAGGTTGTAATTCGAGAGATGAACGATGGATTCGAGTTCATGGATGAGAGGCCCATCGGGTGTGGTCAGAAAGGGGATGCTCGGTGGTACTTAGGGCGGCGCGACGCTGTTGAGACCACCTGGAATAGGGAAGTCGAGTTCGACGAGAGGGTGTGGGGTAGGTGCGGATGTTGATAAAGAACTCGATGGTGGAGGCGGCGATGTTGGCGGTGGTCAGAATGACGAGAGGAGGTCGGTCAAAAGGGAGGTCAACATGGAGTTTTGTGGATCGAATACTGGAGTGGGTTTTCTGAAATGGGGAGAAAAGGAGGATGGGTCGGGTCTGGTATTATAGGGGAGTGGGCCGACAATTTTGACTAGGGTAAAGGCCCGTTTACTTCTAAGTCCAAGTTTAATTTACTTAAATATCGTATTAAATTGTAATCATCATATCTCCTCCATACGATATCAGATTGACGAACCATAAGTTGCGTTGGGATCGTATGGACGAGCACTCCACATGGAACTGACCGCGAGTCAATTGGAGTCCATCACAATTTATAGCAAAATAAATTGTCTGAATCAAGCGATGGTTATCGTCATTGACGATGATCGTCCAACTGTGAGTAAAACTCACCAACTCTAAATAGTTCTATTTTTACAGTGTATTCTTAGAACTGTTAACTATTGTCTATTTGACTGTGTGTTGACTGTTTGATTGAACTGCTAGTCAGTTAGTGGAATATATATATATATATATAAATATAAATATAAACCGATAAATATTTATATGCTGATTCTGCTTATCAGAATATTATACCAGTGTTGTCTAACATCTATGGTGCAGGGAAACAGGTTGGAGGAATCCAACTGGATTCCTCAACAGTTATTTTTACTGTAATTTATGTATTGTGATATATAAATGTGATATATATAATCTATTGTGATTATGTGTGGTTGGACGATATTCATCGTTGTTAGATGATGTGTTAAAAACCATAAGAAATACCAGGATATAGAAAAGAGATTTTCAAACTATGATTTGAAAATAATTTATTTATATAAAATCGATGGATTTTATATTATAAAGAAAAGGGGATTTTGAGTATAAAGGAAAATATTGGTTAATCAAGTATAAAGGAGAAATATTTGTTAATCGAGTATAAAGGATTAAACAAAGTAATTGGTTAGGTTGACCAAAGCAAGTTAGTCGAGTTAAACAAAGTAATTGGTTAGGTTAACCAAAGCGAGTTAGTCGAGTTAATCAAAGTAATTGGTTAAGTTAACCAAAGTAAATTAGTTAAGTTAAACTAAGCGGTGAATCAAAGTGAATTTGTTAAGTTAAACTAAATGATTAATCGATGTGAATTAGTTAAGTTAAACTAAAGGATTAATCGATGTGAATTAGTTAAGTTAAACTAAGTGGTTAATCGAAGTGAATTAGTTAAGTTAACTAAGTGGTTAATCGAAGTAAATTAGTTGAGTTAAACTAAGTGAATCGGCTAGAGTTAATCAACGTGAATTAGCTAAGTTAAACTAAGTGGATTAGTTCGGTTAATCGAGACGAGTTAACCAGTTAGGTTAAACCAGTTAGAGTTAACCAGTTAGAGTTGACCAGTTAGAGTTGACCAGTTAGAATTGACCAGTTAGGGTTGATCAGTTAGAGGTGACCAGTTAGAGTTAACCGGTTAGAGTTGACCAGTTAGAGTTGACCAGTTAGAGTTGACCAGTTAGAGTTGACCAGTTAGAGTTGACCAGTTAGGGTTGATCAGTTAGAGGTGACCAGTTAGAGTTAACTGGTTAGAGTTGACCAGTTAGAGTTGACCAGTTAAAGTTGACCAGTTAGAGTTATCCAAGTGGAGTTAATCGAGTAGCTTTGTCGAATATCACTTATTCGAAGAAGAGTTATCGAATATAGTCTATTCGAGTGGAGAAATCAAATGTTATTTATTTGAGAAGAGTTATCGAATATAGTTTATTCGAGTGGAAAAATCAAATGTTATTCATTTGAGAAGAGTTATCGAATATTATTTATACGATGAGGAGTTATCGAATATTGGTTATTCGGAGTTAGTTAATCCAAAGGAGTTATTTGAAGTTAGTTAATCCGAAGGAGTTATTCGAAGTTAGTTAATCCAAAGGAGTTATTCGAAGTTAGTTAATCCAAAGGAGTTATTCGAAGTTAGTTAATCCAAAGGAGTTATTCGAAGTTAGTTAATCCAAAGGAGTTATTCGAAGTTAGTTAATCGAGGAGTTAATCCGAAGGAGTTAGTCGAAGAGTTAATCCAAAGGAGTTATTCGAAGTTAGTTAATCCGAAGGAGTTAATCGAAGAGTTAATCCGAAGGAGTTAGTCGAAGAGTTAATCCAAAGGAGTCATTCGAAGTTAGTTAATCCGAAGGAGTTAATCGAAGAGTTAATCCGAAGGAGTTAGTCGAAGAGTTAATCCAAAAGAGTTATTCGAAGTTAGTTAATCCGAAGGAGTTAATCGAAGAGTTAATCCGAAGGAGTTAGTCGAAGAGTTAATCCAAAGGAGTTATTCGAAGTTGAGTTAATCGAATAAGTTATTCGATAAGAGTAAATCCATTTAAGTTAAATCGGATGTTAGTTATTCGATAAGAATTGACACATTGAAGAAAATCGAATATTTGTTATTCGATAAGAGTTAATGAAATAGAGCCAACCAAGAAGAGTTATTCGAATATTTGTTATTCGATAGGAGTTAATCGAAATAGAGTTTATCGAATATAAGTTATTAAAAAGGGAGAGTTAATCGAATAGAGATTACTCGAAAGAGAGTTACACGTCGAATTCGATTATAGCGAATTCGGGAAAGTACTATTTACTTTCCAGGGTTTAAATCAAGAATTAGTTATTGATTTAGAAATTAGGTATCTGTTAAATTATTCGAGTTAGGAGATAAAGTTATAATTTAGGTTAGATATTGCAGAAGTAGGAATTATAACGTTATAGTTATAATCAAACGTTTTCATATAAGAAGTAGATTCGTAACCTGAATCCGAGAATTTGCGTAAACAGATGATTGGAAAAAGTGAGTGACGAGCTTCATCTATTTCACAGTAAAGGACGTTGTTCAATTAAGGTCTGAGAGGTAATTATACCCCAACTTGATTGACTTCAGAATTGACAAAGGAATAGTTGTGGTTCGATAGAAAAGGTTGATTTGAAATATAGTTAAGTAATAAGCAATTAATGGAGTAAGCGTAACGATGTTTTATACAACGTTCATTGGAAATCCGTAAATGAGTTTTGGAAACGTTTTCCAAATATAGTCAGATATGTTTTCTAAACATAGAAAATGAAATGTTTTCATGATAAGAATTTAAGAAATAGAGTTAAGCAACTTCAGAAACTAACTGGAGAGGGTAAGTTGAACGGTTTTCTAAGTGACGATCTGATGTTGGTTTCGACCTTCCGGATTGATACTTAGAGAATTGTTCTCATACTAGTTACAGTTAGGGACTGATAGTTGCGAAATAATAGTGATGTGAAAATAAGCTATGGAAATGTTTTCCAATGATTAATAACATATATTTTCTAAATATATGAAATAAGGAAATATGAACATATGATGATTGATCGATCGAATTTCCATTTGGAAATAAGATCGTTGTTTGTACATCGACATGTTTTCATTTGATAGTTGAATCACAGACTATCAAAGTTTTTACCATTTTAACGTTGTTAATATGGAGAGACCAGTTAAATTATTATCCAACGAACCACTCTGTATTGGCATAAGCGTTGCGAGCAATATCTGCCAAAGATAAATTGAAGATGGAGTAAAGTGCAAGGGCTGTCGTATAAGTCTTAGATAACAGTGACTAAGATGGATATTGTAACGACCCGTATTCTATGCGTCATAGGATCGTAGGATATTTATTTCTTTCACATACGAAGTCGTATGGTCATGTAACTTTGGGAGACGACTATTGTGGTCATTTCCCATGTTCATGATTTTTCCCGATTTTTAAATGACCATTTTACCCCTAGTTGGCACTGTTTTGGCCATAACTTTTGACTGGAAATGAATCTTGACCTGAAACCACTTCCATTGGCTTCGGATGATGGTTTCTCTTTCCGTAGAGTGGTCACAATAGCCAAACGGGCTTACCGTTTGGGAGATATGGCTGAAACAAGTTTCAGATGGTGAAAAACAGCTTAATTGGGCTTAACCGGGTGATTAGCAGCTAGGCCCGGAGGGGAATTTCGGGTTTAGAGGTATAGGAGGACTGATTAGGGTTAGGTTATCACTTTCATTTCAGTTTTGAGCCGCCACAAACCTTCTTGAGACCTTAGTAATGGCTTCCATCCTCTAAAACCACTCCAAAACACATTTTTAGTGAAGATTAAGCCTAAACTACATCAAAACAAGGCCAAATAGCAACAAAGCAAGGTTGGAGTTGCTGCTATACATAGGAATTCGACCCAAACAGAGAATATTTCAGATTTGGTGATTTATTTTGTGGCCAAGGTGAGTGATAGCATCATTTTGACACTAATTACAGTTAATTAAGGGTAATTAGTGAAGATTAGTGAATTTATACACTAATAAATTCTGGAAAAATGTTTAGAAATTCTTAAATAATATTTTATGCCTCTGTTAGGAAATTTAGACGATTTGATTAAGTTTTACTAAGTATGTGCTTAAACATGATTAAGAAGGATTTTGGGAAAATATGAAGTTCTAGTCATTTTTGATCCCTTTTGATTCATTTGAATTATTGTTTGCTGTTTGTAGTTGCTATTACATGTTGCTATGACTCTATGGTATGTTTTATGATTGATTAGAATAGTTAAATTGGTCGAAAACGTCGTCGAATGGCGTAGAAAGCTCGTTGGAAAGTTGCAGAAATGTGCAGGTCCCGAACCGGTTCGGATCGGAGCAGGGGTCTGATCGGACTAGTGAACTGACCAAGGGAATCCGAACTGGATTAGGGCTTGTCACTGGAAGAAGTTTGGCAGGATGGAAGGCCATTGCTTAGAGTTGGAGTTGGACAGAAGATCGGATCGGAGCAATAGAGCAGATCAGATCGGAGAAAGGGAACAGGACGGAACGGAGCAGGCAAACAAGACAAACAGAAGGAATCGGATCGGATGAACTACCTCCGAACCGAACTCAAGCAGAGACACCCGAACCGAACCGATATCTGAAGAGGGAGAATCACTGAACCGACCCGACCCGGAGGAAGACGCCGACCCGACCCGAAGTGAACTACCGACCCGAACCGATGAAGGTGATGACTACCGAACCGAACATAATCCTAGAGTTGCTGCTGCACGACAACTGTTCTGAAGACCCACTCCAATTCGACCAAACCCGAGATGCAAAGGAAGTCCAAATGAGAAGTTAGAGCTTAAGATTCAGATGGGAATCAACGAGTTCACTTCATGGTTGGGCTTTGCTGCGAGACGCGTGCCAAGGAGTTATCGACGTCTATAGCTTTGGACCACTATGGTAGGAGGTATGAAGACGGATTCAGGGCCATTATGGCATTGGTAGAACCAAGGGCTATGACCAATGAAGTGGGTCATTGAAATGTTTGGTCATGACTCCAAGTGTTTGGCTTGGTCACAGCAGGGTTTCTACAAGTCGGGATTCGTCGTTACCTCAGTTTGTCTAGTGTTCCAAAGTGGTAGATGTCGTACGCTTTACGCACTGAGTGAGAGATGTGAGGATGGTTGCTATGGATGATTCGTTTGCTATCATTGTGACATGCACACCCCACCCCCGTATTCTTACACCATTTATTATGGCACCTTGGAGTATTGTACGGTATGTGGTACTAACTCTTTGGTTGCAGGTCCAGGTTCAGGTATGGCTTAGTATACCTGTTATCATTCTGTTAGATGCTTATCGCTCATACCAGGCTTTATGTCTGACCCAGAGTTTTATGTCTCCTCTTATTACTCTGGGTGCTCACACGAGCAGACTAGAGACAGGTTAGCTAGTGATGCTCGGGTAGATGATCCGGAGACGAGCAGGAGGCTTCCACGTACTATATACATAATATTCTCCCTGTGTTGTTGAAGATCACTGCTTGGGCATTGTTGGTGTATCTTCTACTTTAGCTTTCTTTTGTTTAGAGACAGTAAATTTGGAAAATTGTAATAAGCTGTATATGGATTTTCCGCTGCTCTGATGATTGATGTTGATTTTAGTTATCAGCTTATGCACTGTCTCGCCTGTTTTATGTCAAGTATGTTATTATTATATTTTATCCCATGCACTGTGAGACATTCTACAGGTTCCTTGATTAGTTCATTCCCTTCTTTCCTTTCTTATGACGACCGTCTTGTGCTAGTCGGGCATGTGTACAGCGCACTTTCGGAGGAAATGCAGGCTGGTGCGGGACGGGCCGTCACACTTGGTATCAGAGCTCTAGGTTGCGTAGTTAACCTAGGGAAGCTATCAGGGAGAGATAATATACGTATACGAGAGAACGTATTTGTGATTACTTTGGTTTTTAAAAGCTATATATGTATACTATTACTAGTATAAGGATGAAGTCGTACTGCACTAGCACCACTATGGAGTCGTTAATCGTTTCCTTTTTCAGATTGACGATGAGCCGATATGTTAGAGGTACCGGTAGAGGGGCCAATAACGGGAATGCCGCTGACATGAGGACGATGTTTACTGACCTCATGAGAGAGATGCTTAGAGATGTACATAGGGCAGCTCCCAATGGTGGAAATGGTGGTGGTCCAATGGTGCAGGCGCCAAGAGTCGACTTCACCAAGCTGAATAAGGATTATACTAGCCTTGGTGGGAAGCCGTTCCATGGAACGGAGTCGGCTACGGATGTTCAAGATTGGTTGGATAGTTGCGAACGCATCTTCGAGGATTTGGGTATCGAGGATGCGATGAAGAGAAAGCTAGCGTCCCGTCAACTGCAAGGGCGGGCAATGAATTGGTGGAATGCTATAAAGGCAGCTACTCCCGAAGACCAGATTACTTGGGAGCAGTTTAAGGCTCGCTTTAGTGAGAAGTTCATTCCAGCTGCTCAGAAGTCAATGTTGTTTAAGAAATTCTTGGAGCTCAAGCAGAATGGCAGGGCTGTCTCGGAGTATATTGCTGAATTTGACACTTTGTCAAAATATGGGTTGTCTCTTATAGATACTGCCGAGAAAAAGAATGAGAAATTCATAACTGGTTTGGATCAGTACTTGGGGGAAAAACTTATTAACCACATCGATGAGACGTTTGAATCGATTGTGGGGAAAGCGTTAAGGTCAGAAAGTCTCTACCCTAAGCCGAAGACTGAGGTTGCATCCGCAGATGAGCCAAAGCCACAAGCTAGTGGTGGAGGCAAAGGTGGTTCCCAGAATAAGAGAAAACAGAATCAGACTAAGGATGGCCAGAAGAAAAGGAATAAGCAAGAAGTGGAGTGATTCAGCTGTGGTAAGAAGGGCCATTATTCTAGTAATTGTCGGGCCAAGCCAGCGGATAGGAAGTGCTTCAACTGTGGCCAAATGGGACATCACAAGGACAAGTGTCCGCAACCCCCTAAAGAAAAGCAAATGGTGAAAGCATATGCTCTCAATGCTATTCCTTCTTCGTCGAATTCCCCAACTGCGGCGGAGAAGGGAAAGAATGTCGTCATTCAAGGTATGCTTTCTGTTAATGATGTTCCTGTTAGAGTTTTGTTTGATACCGGAGCTTCCAATTCTTTCGTATCTAGTGACCTGGTAGATAGGTTGGGATTGGAGCCCGAGATTGTCGATAGACCTTTAGTAGTGACGAACCTGATTGGTGGTTCGACTAGCCTTAGCATGATTTGTCGTAATGTGGTCTTATCGAGTCATGGATGCATGTTTGTTTGTGATTGCTTTGTTTTGGGCTTTACTGGGTTTGGCATTATTTTGGGAGTAGATTGGCTCCGAAGGTATGGGGTGGTGGTAGACTGTGAGGGCTTTATGGTGACAGCTAGAGCGGATAATGGGCGGAGGATAGTGTTTGGTGGTCTACCCAGTAAGGGGGTATTGGCTAGTTTTCTAAACTCCCTCGACATTCCGCATAGTGAGTTGTCAGGTTTGCCCGTGTTTGGCCAGTATCCGGATGTTTTCGAAGAAGTGACCGGACTTCCACCACACCGAGAGATTGAGTTTCGTATTGATTTGGTAAAGGATGCCAGGCCTATAGTGATGCCACTTCGTCGTATGGCACCAAGGGAGCAGCGAGAGCTCGAGGTGCAAGTCAGCGACCTTTTGAAGAAGGGATTTATCAGAAGGAGTGTTTCTGAATGGGGAGCACCAGTTGTGTTTGCTACCAAGGCGGATGGTTCCCTTCGTTTGTGTGTAGACTACCACGAATTGAATAAAGTGACGAGGAAGAATAAGTATCCTCTACCGCGGATAGATGATTTGTTCGATCAGTTGAGTGGCGCGAGGATATTTTCTCAGTTGGACCTCGCGACAGGTTTTCATCAGCTTAGAGTGGAAGCTGAGAGTATAGCTAAAACGGCATTTCGAAAGCCGTCTGGATTTTATGAATGGTTGGTTATGCCATTTGGACTGACCAATGCCCCAGCATATTTTGTGGATCTTATGAATAGGGTATTTAGAGATCAGTTGAATAAGTTCGTCCTTGTGTTCGTTGATGATATTTTGGTCTATTCGAGGACAGAGGAAGAACACAAGGAACATCTAAGAGTAGCGATGGAGGTGTTGAGAAAATACCAATTGAAAGCCAAGTTTTCTAAGTGTCACTTCTGGAAGAGGGAAGTGAGGTTCTTGGGCCATGTTGTATCAGAGAACGGTATTGCCGTGGACCCAGCAAAGGTGGCTACGGTACAAGATTGGCCTACGCCCAAGAATGCAACGGATGTGAGAAGTTTCTTGGGATTAGCTGGATATTATTGTAAGTTTATCCAAGGTTTCTCCAAGGTAGCAGCACCATTGACCCAGTTGACCAAGAAGAATCAAGCTTTTGTCTGGGATGAAAGGTGCGAGAATGCATTTAAAAGTCTAAAGGACAAGTTGACAAGCGCACCAGTGTTAGTCATTCCTAAAGGGGATGAAGAGATGACGGTATACACAGATGCCTGTGGTACCGGACTGGGAGCTGTATTGATGCAAGGCGGTAGGGTTGTAGCTTACGCAAGTCGGCAATTGAAACCGCACGAGAGAAGATATCCTACCCATGATTTAGAATTGGCAGCGATCGTGTTCGCGTTAAAGATGTGGAGACACTATCTCTTGGGAGAAAGATTTGAGCTGTTTACAGATCATAAGTCGTTGAAGTATCTATTCTCCCAGAAGGATTTAAATCTCCGTCAGCAGAGATGGTTAGAGTTCTTAGCTTCCTATGATTTTGACATCGCATACACACCAGGAAAGGGCAATGCGGTGGTTGATGCATTGAGTAGAAGACATGCCAGCTTAGGGGCTATGTTCCTTGAATGGAAGCAACTGGAGTTTATCGCGGGGTTTGATTTCAGACCAAAGTGCGAATTGGATCCAGAAATGTTAGCAAGTTTGACGATCAGACCCACTTTGATTGAACGAATCGGCTCTAGTCAGAGGGACGATCCTAACCTATTGGAAATCATCTCCAAGTTAGAGATGGGTATCTATGAGGAGATGAACAAGTATGGGCTTGATCGAGATAGATGGCTTAGAAAGAATGGAAAGCTTGTTGTACCCAATGTCAATGGATTGAGAGATGAAGTGCTTAGAGACTGTCATCACTCAAAGCTGACTATACACCCCGGTGGTAATAAGATGTATCGAGATATGAAGCAGACCTACTACTGGGAAGGGATGAAACGAGACGTTGGGAAGTTTATATCCAAGTGCATGAATTGCCAGCTAGTTAAAGCCGAGCTAAAGAAGCCTAGTGGGTTGTTACAGCCCTTAGAAATTCCCGAATGGAAATGGGAGCAAGTCTCGATGGATTTCATCGATGGTTTACCAAGGACTAGATCGGGATATGACAGCATTTGGGTAATTGTAGATCGACTGACTAAAAGTGCAAGGTTTATACCAGTCAAATCGACCAGAACGGCAGCTAAGTTAGCAGAATTGTATATGAAGTGGGTAGTGAGATTTCATGGAGTACCTAAAGGCATTGTGAGCGACCGAGACCCGTTGTTCACTAGTGGGTTTTGGAAGAGCTTACAAGAGGCTCTAGGGTCAGAGTTACATCTCAGTACCGCATATCATCCTCAGACCGACGGTCAGACGGAAAGGGTGAATCGTATTTTGGAAGATCTCTTGAGAGCATGTATATTGGATTTTGGTGGATCATGGGATGACCATTTGCATCTAGTAGAGTTTGCATATAATAATAGTTACCAATCCAGTATCGGTATGGCTCCATTTGAAGCTTTGTATGGAAGACCGTGCAACTCACCATCATGTTGGATAGAGACTGGCGAGAAGTTTATGCTTGGACCAGATGTGGTGAGGGAAACTTCAGATAAAATCAAGATCATTCAACAATGAATGAAGGCAGCCCAGGATAGGCAGAAAAGTTATGCTGATAAGAGGAGAAGAGATTTAAAATTCTCTGTTGGTGACTTGGTGTTTGTCAAGATTTCTCCGTTGAAGAGCGTAATACGATTTGGCAGGAGAGGCAAGTTAGCACCAAGATTCGTTGGCCCATTCCCTGTTCTTGAACTAGTTGGGAATTTGGCATACAGAATTGACTTACCGGAGAAGATGGCGGGAGTTCACGACGTATTTCATGTTTCCCAACTAAGGAAGTTCGTTCACGACTCAGATATGACTATTTCACCTGATCAGTTAGAGGACTTCGAAGTAGAACCCGAGGCGGTTGGGAACCGCAAGCCGGCCCGTATTGTCGAGCACGACATGAAGCGACTTCGAAGGAAGGCGGCGAAGCTAGTCAAGGTTCAGTGGGGGCGAGGACGAAAATGATTGTACTTGGGAGACAGAGGAGAACATTAGGAAGTCATATCCAGAACTCTTTGCCTGATAAGATTTTGGCTTCGATTTAGTTTTTCCGCATGCTAGGATAGGCTTGTTTGCTTGTTTTGCATGATTGATCGTTGTATGTGGTTGTTAGGCATGCGGGATCCTTTGTATGTTTTGGGTTAAGGAATTTCGGGGACGAAATTTCTTAAGGGGGGGAGAGTGTAACGACCCGTATTCTACGCGTCATAGGATCGTAGGATATTTATTTCTTTCACATACGAAGTCGTATGGTCATGTAACTTTGGGAGACGACTATTGTGGTCATTTCCCATGTTCATGATTTTTTCCGATTTTTAAATGACCATTTTACCCCTAGTTGGCACTGTTTTGGCCATAACTTTTGACTGGAAATGAATCTTGACCTGAAACCACTTCCATTGGCTTCGGATGATGGTTTCTCTTTCCGTAGAGTGGTCACATTAGCCAAACGGGCTTACCGTTTGGGAGATATGGCTGAAACAAGTTTCAGATGGTTAAAAACAGCTTAATTGGGCTTAACCGGGTGATTAGCAGCTAGGCCCGGAGGGGAATTTCGGGTTTAGAGGTATAGGAGGACTGATTAGGGTTAGGTTATCACTTTCATTTCAGTTTTGAGCCGCCACAAACCTTCTTGAGACCTTAGTAATGGCTTCCATCCTCTAAAACCACTCCAAAACACATTTTTAGTGAAGATTAAGCCTAAACTACATCAAAACAAGGCCAAATAGCAACAAAGCAAGGTTGGAGCTGCTGCTATACATAGGAATTCGACCCAAACAGGGAATATTTCAGATTTGGTGATTTATTTTGTGGCCAAGGTGAGTGATAGCATCATTTTGACACTAATTACAGTTAATTAAGGGTAATTAGTGAAGATTAGTGAATTTATACACTAATAAATTCTGGAAAAATGTTTAGAAATTCTTAAATAATATTTTATGCCTCTGTTAGGAAATTTAGACGATTTGATTAAGTTTTACTAAGTATGTGCTTAAACATGATTAAGAAGGATTTTGGGAAAATATGAAGTTCTAGTCATTTTTGATCCCTTTTGATTCATTTGAATTATTGTTTGTTGTTTGTAGTTGCTATTACATGTTGCTATGACTCTATGGTAAGTTTTATGATTGATTAGAATAGTTAAATTGACCGAAAACGTCGTCGAATGGCGTAGAAAGCTCGCTGGAAAGTTGCAGAAATGTGCAGGTCCCGAACCGGTTCGGATCGGAGCAGGGGTCGGATCGGACTAGTGAACTGACCAAGGGAATCCGAACTGGATTGGGGCTTGTCACTGGAAGAAGTTTCGCAGGAAGGAAGGCCATTGCTTAGAGTTGGAGTTGGACAGAAGATCGGATCGGAGCAATAGAGCAGATCGGATCGGAGAAAGGGAACAAGACGGATCGGAGCAAGCAAACAAGTCAAACAGAAGGAATCGGATCGGATGAACTACCTCCGAACCGAACTCAAGCAGAGACACCCGAACCGAACCGATATCTGAAGAGGGAGAATCACTGAACCGACCCGACCCGGAGGAAGACACCGACCCGACCCGAAGTGAACTACCGACTCGAACCGATGAAGGTGATGACTACCGAACCGAACAGAATCCTAGAGTTGCTGCTGCACGACAACTTTTCTGAAGACCCACTCTAATTCGACCAAACCCGAGATGCAAAGGAAGTCCAAATGAGAAGTTAGAGCTTAAGATTCAGACGGGAATCAACGAGTTCACTTCATGGTTGGGCTTTGCTGCGGGACGCGTGCCAAGGAGTTATCGACGTCTATAGCTTTGGACCACTATGGTAGGAGGTATGAAGACGGATTCAGGGTCATTATGGCATCGGTAGAACCAAGGGCTATGACCAATGAAGTGGGTCATTGAAATGTTTGGTCATGACTCCAAGTGTTTGGCTTGGTCACAGCAGGGTTTCTACAAGTCGGGATTCGTCGTTACCTCAGTTTGTCTAGTTTTCCAAAGTGGTAGATGTCGTACGCTTTACGCACTGAGTGAGAGATGTGAGGATGGTTGCTATGGATGATTCGTTTGCTATCATTGTGACATGCACACCCCACCCCCGTATTCTTACACCATTTATTATGGCACCTTGGAGTATTGTACGGTATGTGGTACTAACTCTTTGGTTGCAGGTCCAGGTTCAGGTATGGCTTAGTATACCTGTTATCATTCTGTTAGATGCTTATCGCTCATACCAGGCTTTATGTCTGACCCAGAGTTTTATGTCTCCTCTTATTACTCTGGGTGCTCACACGAGCAGACTAGAGACAGGTTAGCTGGTGATGCTCGGGTAGATGATCCGGAGACGAGCAGGAGGCTTCCACGTACTATATACATAATATTCTCCCAGTGTTGTTGAAGATCACTGCTTGGGCATTGTTGGTGTATCTTCTACTTTAGCTTTCTTTTGTTTAGAGACAGTAAATTTGGAAAATTATAATAAGCTGTATATGGATTTTCCGCTGCTCTGATGATTGATGTTGATTTTAGTTATCAGCTTATGCACTGTCTCGCCTGTTTTATGTCAAGTATGTTATTATTATATTTTATCCCATGCGCTGTGAGACATTCTACAGGTTCCATGATTAGTTCATTCCCTTCTTTCCTTTCTTATGACGACCGTCTTGTGCTAGTCGGGCATGTGTACAGCGCACTTTCGGAGGAAATGCAGGCTGGTGCGGGACGGGCCGTCACAGATATACTGAATAGTGCCTTCGGTTTGTCCAGTCCCAGGACAACGTATATGGAAGAAGGTCTGACAGAGTATATCCAATGGATCGCGTAAGTTGATCTGTTCAAACGTATTCACGTTTAGTGGCGGAGGAATTCGTTTCTCTTAGCTATATACCCGTGTTATTTTTGGATAAGTCAATTTGTGATTTGGCGGGTATGACGATGTGGCATTCAAAGTGAATGGTGATCAGATGTTCTGAAGATAGACGTAGCTTCTAGCCTCACACCGGGAAGTAACAAAAGTTGGGCTAGGCAGCATGGCCAGTTGGGTCATCCCCAAGCAGGGTGTATTGTCACCGATCTAGAGAATATTCATATTTATACTTCTTTTTGATTCTGTATCTTCGGATGACGGTTTGATGGCCTACAACCGTGGTGGCAATATATTCGCGACACTCAAGCTAAATGAGTGAGCGGTCATGTGTGGCCGGGTTGCAAGACGTTCTTGTTGAACCCTGAGTGTATCACCTCTAGAGTACACTATTCAGAAGGTGCTCCCATACCTTGTCTGTTGGAATCCATTCTCCGATAAGCGCCCTGCGGTTTATGATTTTTACTATGTATGTAGAACGTGAGATGCAAGCGTTTCTGCTAGATTGATACCTATTTGTACTTAGACATTATTATAATATCACCATGATATTGCTTGTCAAAGTTGTTTAGATACTCATAAGGAAAAACCCGTTCCGTATTCACGGCGTGGTCTTATGAGATATCATATACCTGTTCAATTGTTTTAAACTGTTTTACTCATACCAGTCCCATGACTGACCCGGAGTTTACTTTGTTGTTTTCCCTAAACTCTTGGGTGCCTAAATTTGTACGGGCAGTCAAGTAGTCGGGATTTATAGATATACTTGGAGAGCTTGGAGCAGGAGGCTGAAAGATTTTATAGCTATAGTTATTTCCGCTGTGTTGTAAGTGTTGTACTCTGATAAGTGCTATTGTATATATATAACTGTTTACTTCAAAGTTATGTTATATATTATATGTTATTCGTTCCGCTGTGAGATTCGTTTTACTCTGATGATTCTGATGTTCTTCTTCTTCTTCTATTCTATTAGTTCTATCTTTTCTTTCTCACCTTCTAAATTCTTTCACTAACGTCGCGGAATTTTCGACTCTCAAGGAGTCGAAAATTTCCAGCCGTTACATATAAACAACAATCAATATAGTTATATGGATCTGCTATGCATTAATCAACATGCAATATCCTAATCTACCCATTTAGATTAATCACCACACGTATATTTTCTAAATCCAATTCAATTTACAGAAATTATTCCTTTGGACTTTATTCGCGATTTCTTATTTCAAATCATTTGAAATACATATCTAACTTTCTATATCAAAGTAGATTTCACTTCGGGATCTCAAATCAAATCGTTTGGAAATATGAATTCCAAAACATAACAATGCATACAAACAAGTATGCAACCAAATATCATGCTTCCCAACGACAAGCAAAGGGTACGCAACCAGCAACTCGATATATAAATGTGCACCTACCCCACATAGGAGCAGGCTACACCGACGATGCACCTCCCACACATAGAGAGCATACACCGCCCTCCCACCCATACTTTTAGTCTCAGGGTTACCCGAATCTTTAGCTACATACTAAATCATTTCATATCCCGAAGTAGGGAAAATCATTTCACAACATAATAATCACAGGTACTTTCAAAATATAGTACTTCACATCAGTAATTCACACATATGATCAGTCACTATTAATCACATAACCTTTGAGCTCGTACGTCTCAAAGAAGGGTGTTAAGCAAGAGAATAAATTCTCCGCCACCAAAACAGATACATCATTAATAGTAACTAATTGAATATGTGATGAACTACAATGTAAAACCATAATATATTTCCAAATCATTTCTACAATATCGGGTTTAGGACCTCGAAATCCTTTTTGTTTTATAAAACGTTTTTTTATAAAACATTCCCTGTCCAAAATCGGGAATACATTTCGTTTCACTTAAAAAAAATATCATTTCACAATCATTCATTAAATTTGAAATGAACACAACATAGCTAAACACCTTACCGTCAAATCGTGAAGTGTTTCACAAGGTGTTAGCATACCAGTATTTCTACCCAACCCAATGCTAAATGTAAAAGCATATTCTGCTCATAAACTGGTCGAGCACCATCCAAACAATCAATCGGTCACAATCAATATCAACAACCACGTATATTTAGTTTACACCACATCTCATGTTTTTGGTAAATTAATCACCATTCATTCTTTCAAATTTAATTAAAGATTTATTCTAACCCCAATTGGTTTCATCTCTAAAATCATTTCATATTGATTGTTCTACTTTTTGGAAATTAATCCTGCTTTTACGCGGGTTAAAGAACTAATGTCATTTAAACACAATTCACGACAAACCCCAAATCCAATTTGATATTAAACACAAGGCTCTGAATAGAAAATAGTATCAGCCTGTATTCAACATCAAATTCTGAAACCAACAAATATCATATTGGAAATAAAGAAATTAATACATCTTTCAAATTTCCACAACCGTATCTGTATATTCACGAAATCCTACATCGAAATATTCCGAAGATAATTTCGATTCAAATCCATTTCAATTCATATATTGAAAATTCTGGTTATTTTTAAAACCATTTCAAAACCAATTTATTTATTTAAAAATAAATAAATTATTATTCTAGTTAATAACTAATTCATTTCGATAAAAAACTATTTTTATCTTTTCAAATATGGGATTTTTCAGCCCAATTCTTTCCAAATCATTTATTATGATTTTAAACAAATTATTGATATTTTTAATAATTTTATCAAGGCCCGTACAATCGATTTCCATCAACGGCTATCAAACTGCACTTACAACGACCTTTTTCAAATTTGATTTGGACATAATTCCAAATCCAACCGTTAGATTTCAAATCTATAATATTCGTTAGAAATCTCTTTTCGATACGAACCCAAGATTCTGATTTTAGGAGAATCCGATGGCCGGATCTCACGTAATATCCATTCGAAGTCAATGGTCGAAATTCACGAACTGCCGGGGCGCGGCGCATTCTATTCAGGCCATTATATTATATATATAATATATAATTCATCGATTTCCTTTCGAAATGAATTTTATAAATCCTTTTAAATTCGTTTTCAAAGTGATTTCAACTTCATATTCAATTTCGAATCAAAATTGATTATTCCATATACACGACAATTTTATACAGTGTATATATATGTTTAAAATTATATTTTTAACAATCAAATCATTTTCACATTTCATGTATATATCGTTTTCACATTTCAAATATATATCTTTTTCACATTTCATATATATATATATATATTCAATATTTTTACTTTTCAATATATACGATATTTTCACATTTCAATATATACGATATTTTCACTTTTCAATATATACGATATTTTCACTTTTCAATATATATGACATTTTCACATTCACTATAAACGATATTTTCACTTTCACTATATACGATATTTTCACTTTTACTATATACGATATTTTCACTTTCACTATATATGATATTCTTTTCACATTGCTATATATATAATATTCGCATCGCTATATATATAAAATTTCACTTAGAATATATATATTTCATTTCACTTCGCATATATATTTCATTTCACATCACATATATATTTCATTTCACTTTGCATATATATTTCATTTCACATCATGGTCAATTTTCACACAGTATACAATCAAACAAGTCGTACATGGTATGTGGACGAAGGGGAACAGTTAATGTATGCAGTTATTAAATAAATAACTATACACAAAATTATAGTGAGAGAATTTCTCACATTGATTCTTTATTTCTGAATTTCACCGCCATTCGGGTCTGAATTTGTCTAAAATTCTAGCATGCTCTAAACTGAACCCAGTCAGTCTTGTTGTGAAGCTCTCGTCCCCAGAATCGCAACAGATTCAAGTTTGTATTTTTTCGACCTTGTATGAAGAAGTTACGTCATTATAAACATTTGATAATCTAAAGAAATAATTAGTTATTTAATTAAGCCCATAATTACTTTTGAACTCATCTTCCTCCTTCAGACACTAAGCTGACGCTCGAACCCAGCAGCTCAAAAACTTCATCTGCTTGATCCACCACCCACAGGCGAACGGAACCCGATCAGAGGGGCCCACCCTCTCCGCCTTCACCTCGTCGTCCTCCTCCAGCTGGCGCTTCGAACTCGGTGGGCCTATGGTCTCCCAAAAACCCAACGAACGGATCACTTTAGAGAACAAAATCCGAGAACAACTCTTCACGAAACATGATCTTCTTGCTATGGATAGAATGAGCTTGCTTTGCTCTTCGTTTTTCACTCATTAAGGATTCCATTTCGATTCACGGATTTTGAGATTTACTTGAAGAAAGGGGATGAAGTTATGACCGTTCAACAGTGGGTGGAGGTTGCGTTGTGAACCCAGGCCTAGGGTTTAACGTTTGGGGAGGGTTATATTTATAAAGAATTTAATATTATTTTAATTCTATTTTTCTTTAAAAGCGAAACTCGCGTTTGATCTCCAAACCAAACCCAACGAATGTCGCACCTAGCCAAATACCCCTATTCTGAACACAATAGGATATGTATCGCAAGCTAATTCGATCGTTTTGATCAGTTTTCGTTGAAATTAAAATTTAAATCTATATATTCAATTTTAAATGTACATTTCAATTTACTGGGGCCACAGACTGACTCTAAAAATTCCCGAAAAATATGTTTTTACTTCATATTGACGATACGGTCTTAAAAAAACTAATTTCATCGAATTCTGAGACCGTTTGAAAAATGGCCATTTTCCAGCCGATTAAAATCAACTAAAACTGGTCAAACGCATTTTCCTTTGCCACACTGACATATTGATTCGAATAATTACGAATTTTGAAATCTAGCGATAACTTGACATCACGGATCGAACAAAAGTGGTTTCGTCGTATTCCGAGGTCGTTTGCAAAATTTCCACTTTTAAGGGCCTTTATATATATTAAAATGTATATAAATTCCACAGTGACTTTTCTGAAAATTCATTTGGCCATAACTTTTGACCTCCGCTACGAAACTTCGATTTTTCAGATTCGTTAGAAAGATATTCACTAACAGATTTAAATATTTTTGGTTTCACTAAAATCCGTTTTGTTTTGCACCCGGTACACTCAATCAAAGTTTGAATGCAAATTTTGAAACTACCGCGCCATTTCAGGCCTTGTTTATAATTAATATTAATTATATTTATTTTCAAGCGTCGATTCAAACACCATTTTCGCCATTATTATTTAAAATATTTAAAATCCACTAAAATAGCCAATTTAAAATTTTTAAATTGGTTCAGATTTTTTAGGTTGTTACAATCTCCCCCACTTAAAACTTTTCGTCCCCGAAAAGGAACGAAGCCGAAAGTTGTTCAACTAATCAACTCAACTTCCATTATTTTCTTTATGGTTTAAGTTCTTCAACTTTTCAATTTCTAAGAACTTTTCAATTTTTTTCAAAAAATTTGGCTAACACCCTAGATTTTCGAAAAATTTCGCCATAACCTTCCCTGCACCGGGGACTTTGGGATATTTCATATAATCTCCCATGGCCTTCTTCAATCCAAAAGAAAAAGAAAAATCCAAGCACGTAGCCGATCGGCTCATAAAATCATCCAAACCCAAAGGAATACAATAAATATGTACCTATTTGTTGGGCAAACAATTTTATTCTCTGCTCTAGCCTCCTTGCTATGACCTGTTCAATCTAAGTACATGTATATGCATGCATTTGTAATCATTTTTCAATACAGTTCAATATTTTGATTCGATTTGGTCAATTCACCTTACATTCTCTTATTGGAGTTATCAACTAAATATTTTTATTAATCAAACTAATAATCAAACAACTCAGCCAGCAATAAATTGGTTAATTAACTTTTCAATCATATAATTTTATATAATTAAAAATCAAATTTTCTAAGATCGGATTATATATATAATCACAAATACGTTATATATAATCATATTACTCTCAACTCATTCTAAGGCATTTCTAACCCCGTCTCTAATGAGTCACTCATTCTAGAATGCTACTGATTCTATCTCTAATGAGGATTCTTCTATAGGATATTACTAATCCTACCTCTGATGAGTCTTTTGTTCGGTTCTAACGAGTTGTACCCCAAAGATTTGAGTTAACCAAAGCTCTGATACCAGATGTAACGACCTGGATTTCGCTGGGACCTAATCGATCGATAAATCGACCAAGACCGTTCGAATCCAGCATACGCTAACTCTGGTTATACAACACATCAGAACAAATAACAGAAGTCTTTTATAAACATTATAATAATGTTACATCAGAGTATAGAATATCAGAGTATATCGAAATATAATCAATACAATGGAAGATGATTTTACAATAAATGTAATACAATGCACAACGGAAATAAATAAATAACACAGCGGAAGACTGTAAATGCCTGGACACAGCTTTAAGATTCAATCTAGATTCCTGCTCAAAATAAGTATCTGCAAAACAAACTAATCAACTGCCCGTGTGGAAAACAGGGGCACCCGAATTTGCAAGGGAAAAGCAAACTACAGGTCTGTCATGGGACTGGTGTTAGAAACTCTACAGTTAAAATTAACTTATTTAATCATATGACAAATCACAGGACCATGCCGCTAACGCGGAACGGGTTTACCCCCATGAATGCTAGTGTATTAACAACAATCAATATAGGTATATGGATCTACTATGCATCAATCAACATGCAATATCCAAATCTACCCATTTAGATTAATCACCACACATAGATTTTCTAAATCCAATTCAATTTACAGAAATTATTCCTTTGGATTTTCTCCTGATTTCTTATTTCAAATCATTTGAAATACATATCTGACTTACTATATCAAAGTAGATTTCACTTCGGGATCTCAAATCAAATCGTTTGGAGATATGAATTCCAAAACATAACAATGCATACAAACAAGTATTTAACCAAATATCGTGCTCACCCAGCAACTCGATATACAAATGTGCACCTACCCCACATAGGATCAGGCTACACCGATGATGCACCTCCCACACATGGAGGGCATACACCGCCCTCTCACCCATACTTTTAGTCTCAGGGTTACCCGAATCTTTAGCCACATACTAAATCATTTCATATCCCGAAGTAGGGAAAATCATTTCACAACATAATAATCACAAGTACTTTCAAAATATAGTACTTCACATCAGTAATTCACACATATGATCAGTCACTATTGATCACATTACCTTTGAGCTCGTACGTCTCAAAGATGGGTGTTAAGTAAGAAAATAAATTCTCCACCACCAAACAGATAAATCATTAATAGTAACTAATCGAATATGTGATGAACAACAATGTAAAACCATAATATATTTCCAAATCATTTCGACAATATCGGGTTTAGGACCTCGAAATCCTTTCTGTTTTATAAAACGTTTTTTTTATAAAACATTCCCTGTCCAAAATCGGGAATACATTTCTTTTCACTTAAGAAAAATATATCATTTCATAATCATGTATTAAATTTGAAATGAACACAACATCGCTAAACACCTTATCGTCAAATCATGAAGTGTTTCACAAGGTGTTAGCATACCAGTATTTCTACCCAACCCAATGCTAAATGTAAAAGCATATTCTGCTCATAAACTGGTCGAGCACCATCCAAATAATCAATCAGTCACAATCAATATCAACAACCACGTATATTTAGTTTACACCACATCTCATATTTTTGGTAAATTTAATCACCATTCATTCTTTCAAATTTAATTAAAGATTTATTCAAAACCCCAATTGGTATCATCTCTAAAATCATTTCATATTGATTGTTCTACTTTTTGGAAATTAATCCTGCTTTTACGCAGGTTAAAGAACTAATGTCATTTAAACACAGTTCATGACAAACCCCAAATCCAATTTGATATTAAACACAAGGCTCTGAATAGAAAATAGTATCGGCTTGTATTCAACATCAAATTCTGAAACCAACAAATATCGTATTGGAAATAACGATATTAATATATCTTTCAAATTTCCACAACCATATCTGTATAATCACGAAATCCAACATCAAAATATTCCAAAGATAATTTCAATTTAAATCCATTCCAATTCATATATTGAAAATTCTGGTTATTTTTAAAACCAGTTCAAATCCGATTCATTTATTTAAAAATAAATAAATTATTATTCTAGTTAATAACTAGTTCATTTTGATAAAAATCTATTTTTATCCTTTCAAATATAGGATTTTTCAGCCCAATTCTTTCCAAATTATTTATTACGATTTTACACAAATTACTGATATTTTTAATAATTTTATCAAGGCCCGTACAGTCGATTTCCATCAACGGCTATCGAACTGCACTTACAATGACCTTTTCCAAATTTGATTTGGACATAATTCCAAATCCTACTTTTAGATTTCAAATCTCCAATATTCTTTAGAAAGCTATTTTCGATACGAACCCAAGGTTCCGGTTTTAGGAGAATCCGACGGTCGGATCTCCCGTAATATCCATTTGAAGTCAATGGTCGAAATTCACGAACTACCGCGGCGCGTTCTATTTAGGCCATTATATTATATATATATTATATATATAATATATACTTCATCATTTCTGTAACATACCGTCTTTCTT
Organism: Allium sativum; assembly: GCA_030737875.1. Lineage (NCBI taxonomy): Eukaryota > Viridiplantae > Streptophyta > Magnoliopsida > Asparagales > Amaryllidaceae > Allium > Allium sativum. The sequence goes on from CM060924.1 coordinate 61,195,012, forward strand.
CCCGGTTTCGCCGGTAATTAAACCAACTTAAACCGTTTACAAAGGCGGATTGTTATGGGTACTAATATATATTGAACAAAACAACAGAACTTTTTATATCATGATACAATATTTCATCAGAGTTACATAGAATATCAGAGTTACATACATATAGCAGCGGAAACATAAATATACTTTCAGCAGAAGAAGTGATGTGATAAAGCGGAAACTCTAACTTTAGCTCGACTCCAATCCAGAAAACGCTCCAACTCTTGCTCCAAGGGGTCTATAACTGTAAAACTAAACCTCTAGCTGCCCGTGTGGAAAATTAGTGGGCACCCAGAGTTTAGGAAAGAACAATAAACTCCAGGTCAGTCATGGGACTGGTGTGAAAACATAAAACAGTTATTTTAAGGATTTAATTTAAAGTTGGGAGATTCACCGGACTAAGCCGCTAATGCAGAACGGGTTTATTCCATTGGATTGCCAGTGCATAATTAAGTACGTCGTTTAAATAACGCTATGCATTTAAAGAAAAATGAGATCGTTATAAGACCCAAGTCCCATCACACAATGCAACGCACACCAGAGGAAAGGGTTTTTCCTTATAATGATCAAAAGATGATAAATACGTCAAACGTATTACTACTAGTGTGCATATGTTTTCATAAATCATTTCAATATAAATGTATTAATCCTAGACGACATAGGTACCATATATTATGCCGCCGTATATAAGTATACAACTAAAATCGTAATGTCATATTGGAGAATTGGTTTCCATCATGAGTCGAGGCTAGGGGCAAGCTCCTCTCCGATTCGAGACACTCTAGCAAATGCCTCAGGATCCCCCGCAGTGAACCCTTGGAAGCGGTAGGGCCGGTCCACACATATGTGTATGGATTGGTTATGCCTGAACACACGTTTCCTGGTCCCTTTGGACCTATAGTATGACCACCAACGACCTATAAAACACGAGGTACCTCAAAATCCATCATCCACATAAGTAAAATGTCAGCGCTGGTAGGTCCCTGACACAACTCTAGCTAGAAAGAAACGTGTGCACTCCCTACGGTCCATATCCCGTTTTTGACTCATACCGGGGTATGAGGCTCGTGAGGTTACGTTATACACAAAGCTACGCCTAAACAGGTCGTGCTTTGATCATCTTCCACAAGGCCTTCTTTTCAACAAAACCTTGATCATTCGCATCTTAGCGAGCCACATTGACAATTCGCGTCATGCTATCGATAACTACTAACATATACCAGGGTGTTAAGCAGAGAATAAATTCTCTACCACCAAACAAGCATACATTAATAAAAATTGATTTAGTTATACGAAACGAATTCCAAAGTCAGACGCGCGTCCATACAAGTCCGTTCTGGGTTTGAACGAAACCGGAGATACCAGAGTGGTTCTCGCTTATCCGGACAATCAACCCATACGACCGGCCAACTACTACATCAACCCTTTCCTGGGAGCAAGTCAGTCCAAGATCTCAATAATCGTTGTCCGTTCGACGTGAAAATCGCCGGTCTTCAACATCTTCTATTATTTCGATTTAAATCGTCGTTTGATTATTTGAAATGAGTTGAACTGGGCCTTTTCAAACAATCATCGCATAATTATCATTTAAATCGTTTCACGTCGTTTATATCTACTTCTAACGATTTACTGCTATTTTTATTAATTTACTAATAGTGAGAATTCATTAAGTGACGCTTCGGGTCGATAGATGACCCTGGCGCTGTTTTTACCAAAATTTGTTTTAAACATATCTTAAAATCTAACCGTCAGATCTTGATAAATTTTATGTCATTGGTAAGCTCTTTCCAAGACAGTCCTAATGGATCCAGTTTTGGTAGAATTCAACGGTCGTATCTTTCTGTACAACCGTTTAAAGTTATGATTTCAAAACGCGAACTACCGCGCGTGTTTCGCTTTGTTTTATATTATATATATAAACATATGTATACAAACCATTTGGCGATTCCCAAAGTCCGTTCTTTTATTTTGTAAAGTTGATATTTTTGTCCGCCAATTCTAATGCGACAAAAATTATAGTTTCAACGACGTCTATTTTTTATATTCAACAAACATGATATTTCCCCTTTATTCTTTTATTTACATATACAACGTAAATGTCTTTTACTTTACATTGAAAAATGTAACTTTTCTTTTATTTCTTCACATTGAAAAATAATGTTTGCTATTCTTTTCTTTACTTTCTTTACATAGAAAATGTTTCTTTTATTTATTTCCTTTTCATAGAAAGATGTTTCTTTTCATTTTACTTTATATTAGAAAACTGTAACCTTTTATTTTATTTTACTTTACATTAGAAAAATGTAACTTTTTATTCTTTACATTGGAAAAATATAACTTTTTATTCTTTTGACTTTACATTGGAAAAATGTACATATTTAACTCTTTTTACATTAGAAAATGTAACTTTTATTCTTTTTCTCTTTTCATTGTAAATGTAAATGTTTTCCTTTTATTTTACATTAGAAAATGTTAATGTTATTTTCTTTTTAACAAAGAAAATGTTAATGTTATTTTTCTTTTCTTTTTAATAAAGAAATTGTTTTCTTTCTTTTTAACAAAGGAAATGTTTTCTTTTCTTTTTCTTTTTAACAAAGAAAATGTTTATATTTGCTTTTACACTAGAAATTAAATATATTTCCTTTTACATAAGAAAATGTTAATGTTACTTTTATTTCTTTTACATTGAAATAAATATTTTCTATGGCTTATGTAAATACCTTTCCTAGCGTCAGCATTTCTAAATAACTATATCTCTAATGCCAGTTATTTGATCTATTTCAATTATATAATATGACGATGAAATATGTGTCACAATACTCGAATTATCATAATGGTGGTTTTGGTGTCATAATATTCAGAATAACACAACGATGGTTTTGGCGTCATAATATTCAATATACACAATGATGGTTTTGGCGTCATAACATTCAAACTAACACAATGATGGTTTTGGCGTCATTACACTAAAATTAATCCAATGATGAATTTTGTGTCATAATACTTAAATTAACACAACAATGAATTTTGTGTTATAACAACTAAATTAACACAACGATGAATTTTGTGTCATAATAACTAAATTAACACAACAATGAATTTTGTGTCATAATAACTAAATTAACACAACAATGAATTTTGTGTCATAATTTTCCATGAATCAAAATAAAAGCTCCATCTTTATTTATTTTGTGAATCAAAACAAAATCTCTAAACTTTGTTTAGATTATAAATTAGAATAAAAGATCAAATCTTTATTATATAAATCCAACTTTCCTTTATTTTTTAAAAATCAAGATAAAAGATCAAACTTTCCTTTGTGACATAAATCAACTTTCTTTTATTTTATTTACAACAAACTTCCTTTTTATTTTGTTACAAAGAAAAATACATAAATAAAAGATTCAACTTTGTTTTGCTTTATTTTAAAAACCAAAAGATCAAAACTTGATTATATTTTGTTAATAAAATTAAAACCTAGTTTTTTTTCTTTCTTTTTTTTCTTTAATCAAAATAAAATTCAACTTTAATATAAATGAAATAAAGATGAGAGCTTTATTATGATTACATTAAAAAAATTACAGATCTAAATAACATAGCTGTTTCATGGCATCACCACATATTAAAATAACCATACAATAATCACATACAATAATCGTCACATCGCAGATCAGGAACAGTAATATACAAACCATGATTTCACCATTATAATTTAATTATTTAATTATTATAAATTAGAGATCTCACCGATATTTTCTTTCCAACTTTTACCGTCAAGTTCCAAATCAACTTCGTCAGTCTCTATTATCTCTTACACGTGCATCGCGCACTATCTTCTCTGCAACTATCGCGTAGGCCAACTCACAAACAGCGAAACTTTTTCGTCCAAATATGCATGCACGTACACGGTTCTTCTTTGTGGACCCACGTATACAAGTAAATTTATATATACTCAAACTGAATATATATTTATTTATATATATTTATGTGTGAAGCAAAGCCAATATTTGTCACGGCAGACGGAGGAGGAGTAGCGGAGCGGAGCTACAGGAAAGGGTTTGAGAGAAAAACAAGTTTTTGGAAAAGAAGAATTGCGTGGATGTAGTGGGGAGGAAGGACGTAGGACTGTTTATGAAGAAGGGTTTGTTTCTGGGTAACAAGAAGGTGGAGTTCTGAATTTTAGCATTAAGGAAGAAATGTTTTCAGACGTTAAAGAATGAGGAGAGAGAGGTGCTTGCAAGAGGACCAACAAGGAGATACGTTTTTATAACCAAAGGAAAAAGGCAGAAGGAATATCAACGTGTAAAGCAAACAGGGAGAAGTGGACAAATGAACAGTATTGATGAACCGTTCAAAATCGTTGGCCACTATTTATAAAATATTTATGTAGATATGGTAAGATTTTGGTCTACTATAATATCTTGGACCAGATTTATTTAAATATTGTTGTCCCCTTATCTCTTTTAAAAAGGGAAAATTGGATTTATTCTTAGTGTACGATGTGTGAACGCTAGGCTAACCCATGGACCGACGAACAATGTTATTAATTCAACGCTATAAATTTAAACCATTAAACCATGAATTAAATTCAATTGGTAACAAATTTATCCCATTCCTTTTATCGTGCATTACTGATATAAATATGTGTTATGTTTACTTACACCATTTGTACATCAACAAAAATCCATTCCTTATTTTTGTCATATTAACTGTGCTATAAATAGCACCGTTTCAGCAGTTTGTTTGAAACAAAATAAATCACCAATTAAAAAATGAAACTTATTTGTGGAAATGAATTTATCATTTATGAAACCATTTATACTCATGGTTATTACTACGCAATAAATTCCTTGTTTATGATAAATAATTAAATTACATGCTTTATTGACATTTATTTCACTGTTACATTTCAATACAAATTTTCTTTTTATTTCTAGCAGAAAGTTTACATGAAATTTTATATGCAAATGCAATTTCTTGTGAATACTATGTTCAAAATATAAACATTTATTTTCCCTTCTTAATCGAATCACAAAATTAGTATTAAATCCATTCCTTAATTAAAATAAATTAAAAAGGAATTCTAACATTTTATATTTACTTAATGATTTGATTTGAACTGATTAAATCTCAAAGTTGTTTTATGCTGCAACTACATTCCTCGTTCAAATCAATAATTTATTTCTTAACGCAATTCTAAAATTTATTATTGTTTATATTAAAATTTTCAACTCACAATTAAAAATTGATTTAAGCGTTTTATTACACTATTTACTTAACGGTTTAAATTGTAAATAAATTTATCTTAATGTTATTCTATTTTACACAAAATTCTTTACTCAAGATAATTTGTTTCTTCAATTAAATTTGAATTTATTTCATATTTTATTCCTATCCTTTTATTGCGCATTTGTTATACAAATATGGTTAAGCTTTCCGGTTTGATTACCCGTGATCTTTCAAAGTTTCTTTATTTTTAATGGTAGTAACCGTACCATAAATAATACCATAATAAATTCAGTCCTAGCGGTTATTTAAAACAAAGTTAATTACTCTTTATAACTTAATTTCGGCAATGCTAATAATTAAATTTTCTTTTCTTAATGTATGAATATAAAGTTAGAACGTTTTCATTACATTAATTGTACGATAATAAATTTAAACGCATTGGTTTACAAAATTAACCACCATTAAAATTTCAAACATATGTTAATTTAATGTTTAATTACCTTTTACTTGCTGGTTTATCTGCAAATAAATTAATCTTAACTATATTTTGTTATGCAAATCAATAAATCTTTTCAATCAGAATTTATTTAAAAATTTATTTTAGTTCTAACGTCAATTTTAATATCCCAATGGCTCACTATTTGTACCATCATAAATTCTTGACAAACATTTATACTGACACCATATTCACAATGGGCCATTTATTTTTAGAATAAACACTACATTAAATACCAGTCTAAATTGAATTTCAAACATATATTTTCTTCTTATCAAATTGCATGATAAGTATTAAATTCATTTCTTACTTAAATTTCAAAACTAAATTTAGGACGATACAACTCTTTCCATAGTATTCATTTTTAAACAACGAAGGATTTTTAATGCTAAATATTCAAATCAGTTAGTAATGCAAATCACATTTGTTTATAAATTAATGAATTGGTTCGCACCTATTGTTCAAGAATTGACAAAATCTCAAATATAAATATTTATTTTACATTGAATCTTAATTTAATTTATATTTTAAACGTCAATTTTTCTAGGTTGTTACAATCTCCCCCACTTAAAACTTTTCATCCTCGAAAAGGAGAGTTGTAAAATTTTCTCTTGGCTTTGTTTTAAATTCCTTGTTCTTATAACAAAATGTTACTCACTTAAAATACAAAATCATTTTATTAGGATTTATTTATTAAAATACTGAGCTAGATGATTTTAAGTATTCTTCGACGTTTCGACCAGAAGTATATAGTCATCCCACTTTCGATACTCGAAAACAAATACTGATGATGCTGCAGTCATCAACAGAATCATCCTCAAGTGACTAGAGTGTGATTCTATATCTATCTAGTACATATAAGACTTCGTACATATACGGGCCAGGCATATATTCGAAATCTTCGTATACCGATAGTCCAATCGCAACGTCGAATAAAATACTTGAAAATTCTGATTTCAAGTTGTAATTCAAAATAATTTACTTAGTTTTCAAAGTAATTTAGGTATCAAAATACGCTCTCTCCATCGAAATATTCCAGAATCTCATTCTAGGGCGTTCCTAACCCTATCTCTAATGAGATATTATAACTCTAATGAGTTCTATATTTTTTGTTCAACATATATCGTACCCTTAGCTTTGTATAACCAAAGCTCTGATACCAACTGTAACATACCGTCTTTCTTCCCGGTTTTCGCCGGTAATTAAACCAACTTAAACCGTTTACAAAGGCGGATTGTTATGGGTACTAACATATATTGAACAAAACAACAGAACTTTTTATATCATGATACAATATTTCATCAGAGTTACATAGAATATCAGAGTTACATACATATAGCAGCGGAAACATAAATATACTCTCAACAGAAGAAGTGATGTGATAAAGTGGAAACTCTAACTTTAGCTCGACTCCAATCCAGAAAACGCTCCAACTCTTGCTCCAAGGGGTCTATAACTGTAAAACTAAACCTCTAGCTGCCCGTGTGGAAAACTAGTGGGCACCCAGAGTTTAGGAAAGAACAATAAACTCCAGGTCAGTCATGGGACTGGTGTGAGAACATAAAACAGTTATTTTTAGGATTTAATTTAAAGTTGGGAGATTCACCGGACTATTTTTCTAATGCAGAACGGGTTTATTCCATTGGATTGCCAGTGCATAATTAAGTAAGTCGTTTAAATAACGCTATGCATTTAAAGAAAAATGAGATCGTTATAAGACCCAAGTCCCATCACACAATGCAACGCACACCAGAGGAAAGGGTTTTTCCTTATAACGATCTAAAGATGATAAATACGTCAAACGTATTACTACTAGTGTGCATATGTTTTCATAAATCATTTCAATATAAATGTATTAATCCTAGACGACATAGGTACCATATATTATGCCGCCATATATAAGTATACAACTAAAATCATAATGTCGTATTGGAGAATTGGTTTCCATCATGAGTCGAGGCTAGGGGCAAGCTCCTCTCTGATTCGAGACACTCTAGCAAATGCCTCAGGATCCCCCGCAGTGAACCCTTGGAAGCGGTAGGGTCGGTCCACACATATGTGTATGGATTGGTTATGCCTGAACACACGTTTCCCGGTCCCTTTGGACCTAAAGTATGACCACCAACGACCTATAA